>CM042012.1:71672009-72329509 GCA_023525715.1 Cichorium intybus | reverse complement strand
AATTAAAAAAAATTAATTACCATAAGATGAAGAGTTGTGTGTTAAAAATAAATATTTAAGTAGTAATCATTTCTATAATTTGGTTTATTTTTAAAAACATCAAGTTGTAATAGAAGATATAAAACTTCATTCACAATAATCCATAAATCAAAAAAGTTATTTTTTATTTCTTACATGTAACCCTTTTTAAATCACTACTTGTTATATACGAAAGAAAAATATGTAACACGTTTTTATAACATTTTGTCATTATTGCAAATAAATAGACAACTCTCTCAACATAAATTTATATAATATATTTTTATATATGCTTTAATACACGTATGACATGATAAATTTCTCATTATATATATATATATATATATATATATATATATATATATATATATATATATATATATATATATATATATATATATATATATATATATATGCCAAATGAAATAAGAAGAATAATTTTGGCCAGGATCGTATGAAGTAATATCTACCATTATAGACACATATACATACATTCGAACATACATACATACATATATAGGCATACATAAACCTACAACATTGTGAAATTCTCACAAATTTAAAACTATCTATAGGAAAACCTAAAAATATACCTATGACATGGTGGAGTTTTCACCACTTTATAACTATGTATAGCCAAAACAAAAATAAATATGGGATATGCTAGAGCTCTCATGCATATAATCTACATAACAAAAAAATAATAGAATCAAGTTGAGTAATTAAATGTGGAATAGTTCTTATATACGAAAGACTTTCTAATTAACCAATACAAATTAATTAGCATAAGATGAAGACTTGTAAGTTAGAAATGAATATTTAAGTTGTATAAGATGAAGAGTTGGAAGTTTCAAATGAATATGGTTCAAGATAGATGACTTATTTTTAACCACATTCATTTGAATGGCCTGTCTTAGAAGAGTTATATATATATATATATATATATATATATATATATATATATATATATATATATATATATATATATATATATATATATATATATATATATATATATATATATATATATATACACACACACACAGAGTAGGCATATGCCCATGCGTTGCGCATGATTCAAATTGTATAGTAAATTAACATTGACAAATGTAAAGTTTTAAAGATAAATTAGTAAGTGTCATAAACTACAAAATAATATTGTTATAGAAAATTAAAAAATTAATATAAAAGCTTCCAACGTTGATGTATACTTTTGGCGATGCTTATTTAAGTATATTGTATCAATGTTTCCTTACCATAATCGACATTCCCAAACAACGTCATATTGCAATTATTATTTTCACGCTCTATTCAACTATATTGAAATTCCTAATGACATAGAACTTATTCTTAAAAACAACTTTGTATTTATTCATATGGTTCTTCATTTTGAAAACTATATTGATGCATCAAAATTGTATTAGTAGCTTAAAATTATACATACAATCCAAATATTAATATACGTTATATATTAATTACATCAAGCACATATCAACAACAAAGCTATTGACATATTCTTTTAGCATTAAACATTATTATGTATATATAATTAATATTAAAATAATATGTTCAATGTTGTACATCTATTTACAATGAAGTTTTTAGAAACATGCACTAACTACCAATTATATTAATCATTTTCCACTTCCCTAATGTAGCTCTTACATACCTCCACCCTATGCACTTATCGCTGTCCAAAAAAAAATAGCGGTCACTGGCCGCTATTTGAAATAGCGGTTCTAGCGGTGGTATAGCGGCGGAATAGCGATTTTTTATATTACATACAAGTAATATTTATACTCCTATATTTATAAGTAATACTTGAACTTTTTGTTAATCACAATCATATCTGATACAAAGAATCATATCCCATAATGAAAAATGTACACAAAATAAGGACCTCAACACACATTACAGTTAACAACCCAATATTTTTCAAAAATTCCGGAAAAATAATTACTTGGTCTAAATAACGGTCATAGCGCCCCTATAGCGGTCCCAAATAGCGCTAAATCTCAGACAATCTCGGAAAATCTCGGCAAGAATAGCGCCACCGAGATTACTAACCGAGATTTTCATTTCTATCTCTGCCAGAATCCGTGAAACGCTATCTCGGTGCTATAGCAACGCAATAGCGTGAGATTGACTACCCAGCCTGCACCAATAATAAAAAGCTAGAAGAGTATATAAAGCTAGTATTTATGTATCATAGTCTATTTAATAACAACCATATGGTATTAATATATAAGTAAGAACTAAAATTGTTCAGTTAAGATTCTTTTTAATCATTAAAGAAGATAAACATGAGCTAAATGAAAGATTTACAAAACCAGTAGACTTGTTCTGATTATATTTATCTATCATTATATTGTTAGTATTCCTTTGTTGAATTTCTTTTATTTAAACAAATACAAAGACATCATAAATAATATTTACATGTAGTAATGTACAATGCTAAGGGAAAATGAAATGAACATAATCACCAAGAGTATCATGATTAGCTCCTCTTTTGATTTTCATTTCCAATATTTGTTTATTTATTTAAACAAAAACATCAAACATAAAACATCGATCAATTAATGAATTAAAAAAATTCCTAAAATCAATCATGCGTTAACCAACCATGACATTGTCTTTAAAGTTAGCACAGATTTTGAATATATTTTGAACATGTTGGCGATGGTTTTCAGTGATCTTATGCTTATTTGCTAAATTTGCTCACTTTTAAATGTATCTTTATTTAAAAGTTTTATTTGTTAGTACATAAATAGTTAAAAAGTTGGAATTGTACCATAAATACAAATTAATTATCATAAGTTCAAAATTTAGATAATTTTCTCATCTTATTAAAAAAAATAGCAAACATTATTTAAAGATATTTGAAAAGTTATTACAGTTTCAAGTGAATATAGTTGAATAACAATGACCTCTATTAATAAAAGAAAAATTTATTCAAATGAATTGTTAGAGTCGTGGTTAGATGAAAAAAAATATATTACAAGTCGTTAAATTGAAAATTTATCAAACCACGATAACTTTTATATAATTTACCTACTTGTTTTCACGATTACAACAATTAAATTAAATTGAAATTTAATATCACCTTTATAAATTGGATGATGTTCAACAATACGACATTATAATAGGAGATATGAAATTTCAACTATAATAATAAACAAATCACTAAGTAGTTTTTTATTTATTACATTTAACTCTTTTTAAACTACAACTTGATATGTAAGAAAAATGACGTGTAACACATTATTTTTGACATCCTGCCATTCATTGCAAACAAATAGATAACTATTCAAACTTAAATATGTATAATATATTTTTATATGCTTTAGTGGACGTATGACATGATGAATTTCTCACTAAGTTATCATCAATTTAAAACTATTTATAGGCAAAACCGAAAATAAACAAATAACGTTGTGGAGTTCTCACCACTTTATAACTATATATAGCCAAAATAAAAATAAACATATCACATGGTGGAGATCTCATGCATATATTTTAACGAAAAAGAAAAAAGAACAGAAGCAAGTTTTAGCAATGAAGTGTGAAATAGTTCTTATATAGACAAACCATTTTAATTAAAAAAATTAATTACCATAAGATGAAGAGTTGAGTGTTAAAAATAAATATTTAAGTAGTAATCATTTCTATAATTTGGTTTACTTTTAAAAACTTCAACTTGTAATAGAAGATATAAAACTTCATTCACAATAATCCATAAATCAAAAAAGTTATTTTTTATTTCTTACATGTAACCCTTCTTAAATCACTACTTGTTATATATGAAAGAAAAATATGTAACACGTTTTTATAACATTTTGTCATTATTGCAAATAAATAGACAACTCTCTCAACATAAATTTATATAATATATTTTTATATATGCTTTTATACACGTATGACATGATAAATTTCTCATTATATATATATATATATATATATATATACTATACTATAAACCATATATAAATTACAAGCATCTTATTGCATAAAGTCTTAAAAATGTACAAGTATCTTAATGCATGATTTTTAAGCGGGATTCTATACTCAAATTTACACGTTGTTGAAAATTTTGAAATTCAAAATGCCTTCTCAGTGCCGACTTTTCCTTTCTCTCCTACGCCCTGGAAAGAAGAAACCCTAATCACATTTAGAAATTATAACCCACACAAATTGCTCTCATCTGTACCATAGCTACCGACGCCCCAACCCTTTCCATACAAACCAACTTTGCCACCACCAACACTCCTTCTAACCTTTCTGTTTCCCATCGACCATCTCTTCCTTTACCAGAAAAGAGGATGTGTATTCTCTCCTTGGCAACATGACCCCTTTCTTCTTGATAAACACAATCACCCATATGTCTTCAAGGGTGAAATCGAGAACCAAGTATGAAATCACGCACTCAACTCGATCTCGTGTATGCGAGTATATGTTTGAATCGATTGAACAGAAGGTCGGAGGAACTAAGCTAGATCGATCCGATCGAGAGATGGCCAGAAATCGATTTTTAGAGGATGAGTCGGGAAAGAGAAAGCACCCACAAATCTGAGGCGTTTGTATGTGTACAACCCGTGTGTGTGTATCACAGCAAGAAACCGAGGGACTAGATGAGGTATACATGCGATGAGACCGAGGCCGAATTTCACAGAAAATGAAGCAGCTAAGGCTGCTGTCGTCATCTGGACGCCGGAATACGGCATCGGCGCTGCCCGCAGCGGCTGTGATGATCGCCGGTAGTCAGGAAGGACCACCTTTGGTCCGACTCTTGCAGATATTAACCATGTTTCCCCAATTTTGGTTCAATTAAAACGTATTCTTGAAAGGTAAATACTTGATTTGGAGTAAAACGTATTCTTGAAATGGTAGAAACTTGATTCTATGAAGCGAAAGCTATCTTCAACCACCCACTCACCCACCGACATAGGTGAAACTCAGACTTCTCAAAACTCTTGTGTCAATGTCTCTTTCTTTTTTGTTTTTCTATTTTTTGTTTCTTTCATATTATTTTTATTTGTATTTGGTTTTGTTTGTTGTAGAACAATGGTTCCTAGAGAGATAAAAGTGCTTGGTAGGCAAGGCAATAGCATGGATGAACCAAACAGCTTTCAAATCTGCTACAGCAGACACTTCTGTCCCTCATAACCACTTGGAAATCCTAATGGCAAGTCTTTCTTTTCTTTCGATCGTATTCTGCTCCAAATGGGCTTTCTATTTTGTTTTTGATTTTGCTATTCATTTTAATGTTGTTGTTCATGTCATGTACATCTCGATTTGGGTACAAAAAAATCGGTTCTTTCTGGCATGGTTCTTTCTGATTCGTTTTTATTTGTTAAATTTTGGTTTGATGCGGAGGGAGTACTTTAAACAAGGAAAAGTTGAACAGTTTCGCCAAATTCTGGAAAGAAGGCTCCAGTCCTGGTAAATTCCATATAGTATCAGCAATCTATACAGTATTGAATGAATTGTTACTCTAAACATAAATTTCATATCTATTGCTCTACACTTTGAATTGCGTTCATTCTAACATGTTTGTTTTGCGGAAATTAACGAATACTATGCAGATGTTAGATATGAAAGAATTGGCATCTTAAATGCACTTGGTACCTATTTTAGCTACCCTGGGAAAATCAAGACAAAACAAAAGGAAAAAGAAGATTATTTCATTCTGGCAACACAATACTATAACAAAGCATCCAGAATTGATATGCATGAGCCTTCTACTTGGGTTGGAAAAGGTAAACCTGACCATCTTTTACAGATTCAACTTCTACTAATGCACCAGACCCAGTTATATTATTATATATCACACACTTGGTGACAGGTCAGCTTTTACTAGCTAAAGGTGATGTGATCAAGCTTTTGCAGCATTCAAGATTGTATTAGATGGAGACCGAGATAATGTTCCTGCTCTTCTTGGCAATGTATATTCCTTCATATTACATTTTCTTTTTTGTCATCACAATTTTATTTTTATATCAATAAATCTTGCCATGTAGGCTTGTGTTGAGTTCAACCGTGGGAAATACTCCAGTTCATTAGAGATGTACAAGGTGATAGTCCGAATATGTTAGTTAGATTTGATGATGACTTAACTTGCTCTTAATTTCTTATCAATATGTGTACTCCTTTGTATTCTAATTTTACTTTTCTTTTAATAAAAAGAGGATCTTGCAAGTGTACCCTCAATGTCCTGCAGCTGTACGACTTGACATAAGTCACTGTCGATACAAATTAAGTCAATTTGGGAGGGCAAAACAGGCATTTGAGCGTATATTGCAGGCAAGTCATTCTAAGTTTTCAACTACCCTTAGTTGGATGCTATTTTGGAGAGGTTATTTGCTTTGCTGCTCTGTAACATCAATTTGGAGCCCTGAAGTTATTAATAGTTTGTGTGTGGAACAGGGTCTGAAGTAGAGAGGTTGATGCAAAGTCAAAGAAAAGAGAAGATAGGGGTATTG
Organism: Cichorium intybus; assembly: GCA_023525715.1. Classification (NCBI taxonomy): domain Eukaryota; kingdom Viridiplantae; phylum Streptophyta; class Magnoliopsida; order Asterales; family Asteraceae; genus Cichorium; species Cichorium intybus. The sequence goes on along the minus strand of CM042012.1, from coordinate 72,323,012 downwards.
GGTTTGCTTATTGTTACAAGAAGGAAATAGGTAGGTAAAGCCTTTAGTTATATATTTTTTATCCTATTTTCATGAATGAAGTGGCAGATTTACATGGTAATTTCAAAACACTCTTACCAGGATGTCTCATTTATGAGGTATTTTTGGGTTTCAAATTGGGCAAAACTGAAGAGCCACACAATACAATATCATTATGGTTCATAAGGAGGTAATTTTTTTATGTTCTTTAAATTAAGAGCAAGCTGCATCTTTGCTCCCTGAGTTTACATTTTTCCTGGTTTTGGTCCCTAAAAGAATCAGGTTTCAGTTTTGGGCCTTATTAAAGTTACTTAATAATTTTGGTCTCTCGGTCATCTAAGTTGGCAACAAAGTTATTAATTTTCCAAAATTACTATTTTATCCTTGGACCAAAGCTGAAAAGGGATAATATTACAATACTATTCTAAAAGCATTTGAAGTTATGTTATTATGTGTGTGTATGCGCTTGTAGTTGTCTGTATGGCAGGTTGTAGGTGGGTTGTGTTATAGCAGTTTGGGATGTCTGTGTGGTTGTGTATGCGTATGTGACAGGCATGCATATGTATATGACAGGTATCTTAAAATTTTCGAATTTTGAATCATTTGATAATTTTCGAAATTCGAAAATTCGAAAATTTTGAATAATTTGATAAGTTTGAAAATTTCAGAAATTTGAAAAGTTATCATTTTCAAATTTTCGAAATTTGAAAAGTTTGAAAATTTGAATAATTTGAAAAATCTGAAAATTTGAATGATTTTTGAAAAGTTTGAAAATTTCGAAAAATTTGAAAATTTTTGAAATTTGAAAATTTTGAATAATTTAATAAGTTTAAATTTTTGGAAATTTGAATAATTTGAAAATTTTAAACTTTTTATATTTGAATAATCTTAAAAGTTTGAAAATTTCGAATAATTTGAAAAGTTTGAAAATATGAAAATTTTGAAAAGTTTGAATCATTTGAAAATTTTCGAAATTTGAAAATTTGAAAATTTTCAATAAGTTGATTTTTTTCTTTTTGAAAATTCATTTAATCATGTTATTATCTTTTTATGTATTGTAAATTAACTTGATGGTATTTCATAATTATAGAACTTTTTTTTGTCTTTTATGTAGTATGTGGTAGACTTTTTCCAAGACTGCATGTTTGAGTTACCAACTCTACTTTTATAATGAAGAGAAAAAGAAGGGAATTGCTAAAAATACACCCCTATTTCACTAAAAATACAACCCTATTCAAAGTCAATGATTTTCTATTTGTTGATATTGCATTGTTTTTTGGAAAAATCAAATATGATTGGTTGAAAATGCTTTGACTTATGATAGAGATATTACAGATTGATGATAATTATCAGGACCGGAACTAAGGAAGTTACATAAGCCATTAAAAATGTTCTTTCTTTGAGATCATGATAATGCTTCCCCGCAAAGGCCTTTGAAGGTACCACAAGCTTAATCGCTACAAGTTTGAATCCCTTGCGTTCAAATCTGGCTATAATCTCCGAAATCTAGAAAACAAGAATGGTTAGATGGTAGATATGGGAAATGCGAGGGTTAAATTAGTAAATACCAGTCCTCTTTGATAATCATTCTATTTGCTTAGACGTATGTAAATTGGTTTGCAGAGTACATAGTTTGTACGTGTATCCCACTAAGATTAGGACACAAGGTCGATACTATTTTGAAGTGTTTGCTAAAAATCTCTATAATGAACACATCAAATTCACGTAAAATGATACAAATGTCGCATTTTAAATAATATTTGCATATACATTGCATATTCTTTTTAATATGGCATGTTTCCGAAATTAAATAGCCGAAAGAAAATTACTCGATGTCCGCTGCATTGCGCGGGTACGCAACTAGTATATATATATATATATATATATATATATATATATATATATATATATATATATATATATATATATATATATATATATATATATATATATATATATATATATATATGTCGAATGAAATAAGAAGAATAATTTTGGTCAGGATCATATGAAGTAATATCTACCATTATAGACACATATACATACATACGCACATACAACGTTGAGTAATGAAAGTGGCTATACATATCCTATATGCATGAGAGCTCTAGCATATCCTACAACGTTGTGAAACTCTCATAAATTTAAAACCACTTTATAACTATGTATAGCCAAAAAAATAAATATAGGATATGCTAGAGCTCTCATGCATATAATCTAGATAACAAAAAAAAAGAAGAGAATCAAGTTGAGTAATTAACTGTGGAATAGTTCTTATATACAAAAGACTTTCTAATTAACCAATACAAATTAATTAGTATAAGATGAGGAGTTGTAAGTTAGAAATGAATATTTAAGTTGTATAAGATGAAGAGTTGGAAGTTTCAAATGAATATGATTCAAGATAGATGACTTATTTTTAACCACATTCATTTGAATGGCCTCTCTTATAAAAGTTTTATATATATATATATATATATATATATATATATATATATATATATATATATATATATATATATATATATATATATATATAGAATCAGGATCGGGTGATGACTCTTCTTAAAGTGAGGACTTGCAAGGACACCTTAAAAAAATTGAAAAAAAATATTAAAAAATATAAATAATAAAATGGATCATAGTACTATATCGGAGAAAAAAAGATTCAAAAAAAACTTTTCGATCATTATTTTTTTTAAGGAGCTAGGGTTATTTCAAGGTAACCCCCACCACAAGAAGACCTTAGACCAAATCGCCTCTGAACCAGTATAGCCCAAAAAGACATGGTCAATAGACTCGATGCTAGCATTACAAACCTCACAGATGGGCGGTGTTTGAATCACTCCCATAGCAGCTAAAATCTCCTTAACCACCAATATTCTCCTAAATAATCTCCATATGAAAATATTCACCTTATTAGGCATCCACGAGGTCCATCTATTTTTTCCAATGGCTTGGTTCTTCCTTTTTTCTAATTCTGCCCTGTACCACGCAACCGTAAAGGACCCTTTCGGCCCTCCAATGCATCTTCATTCATCCGTTTTCTCATTCAATTTTATGTTGGATTACAACAGTTAAGCAATTGTAATTCCTCTTTCGTCCTTCCTTCCCTCATCTCCCTCCTCCATCCCCACGTAACACCATTAGGGGTAATTGTGTTACTAACTTTACAACTTTTAGTACTCTCTATATTGTTCAATCTAGGGAATTTCTTCTCAAGCTCCTCCTCCCCCAACCATAGGTTTTTCCAGAAATAAGTATCACTACCGTTCCCAATTTCTTTTCTAATCAAATTTCGAGGATCCATATCCCATATCCTCATCTCGTTCCACTGATTTATAATGTTCTTCCAAGTATTGCCCGTCTTAATGCCTCTATTTCCCTCCCTTTCTGTATTGTCCCCATGGATACTCTTAACAATTTGGACCCACAGTGCATTTTGTTCGGTTTTAAATCTCCAAAAAAATTCGCCATTAGAGCTTTATTCATATTCTCTAGAGATCAAATCCCAAGTCCACCTATGTCTTTATCCTTTAACACATGTATCCATTTAACCAACGTTATGTAATTTTCATCGCCCTCCTTTCCCCAGAAAAAATGCCTGCGCAATCTTTCCAAAGTCTTTAACACTTTAACTGGGGCCTTGAATAGCGAGAAAATAACTGTTCCCATATTGCCCAAAATATTTTCTACCATCGTATATGTACCACCGATCGATAAGGTCTTCACTCCGATTGGCATCCCTAAGAAAATAGTAGGGAACTTATCAACTTTACATCCGATGATTGCAGCCATCACCTCCACAGTGGTATGATTTGTGCCCACCCCAATAAGGGCACTTTTTTCCAGGTTCACATTTAGCCCTGCCGATCTATGAAAACAATGAAGGATGCGTATAAGATTCAAAACATTTTCTACCAACCATTCACCAAAGAAGATGGCATCATCTGCAAAAAAAGATGAGTTAGTAAAATCCTATTCGTTCCAACTTTTATTCCATTGTAACTTCCACTCTCCACCGCTTTCGAGATCGCGTGGTGGAGGCCTTCCATTACAAGAGTAAAAAGAAATGGGGACATAGGGTCCCCTTGACGTAACCCACGAGAGAGAGAGAATTCGCCCGTAGGACTGGCGTTGACTAGCACGGATGAAGAACCCGACTTCAAACATTCACCAATCCATCATCTCCATTTTGTTCCAAAGCCTTTTTGGATCATTATAGAATTTAAGTACTCCCATGACACCGTATAATAAGTTTTAGCAATGTCCGTCTTAAAAATTAACATAGATTTCTTTTTAGCTTTGCACCAATCAACCACTTCATTAACGATCAACGAACCATCCAATATTTATCTATTTTTAACAAAGGCAGATTGAGTATTACTAATGATCGAGGGAAGCACACTTTTAAGTCTATTTGCCAACATTTTAGCCAAGATTTTATAGACACTGGAAATCAAACTAATTGGTCTAAAATCATTAATGCTTGTGGGGTTTGGAACTTTCAGGATCAAGGTTATGAATGCAGAATTCATACCTTTTGGAATTTTTGGTTTTCTCGCGAATTCATTAAATGCTTCCAACAAGTCTTTTTTGAGAATATCCCAAAACTTTTTAAAGAATTCCAAAGTGAAACCATCTGGACCCGGGGATTTATTATTACCACTGGACCAAATAGCATCCTTTAGCTCTTTCTCAGTAAAATCACTCTCCATCTTCAGTTGTTCAGTCTCACTTATTCTTCTAATCCCGTCAAGATCTTGTCTCCAATTGTATTCCGGGCCATCTTTGAAAATATTCTCAAACTGGTTTTTAAAGTGCTCTTTTACCCTATCCGGATCACTCTCCGATATCCCTTCAACGTCTATGCCTTTGATACAATTTGTGTCTTTCTTCTTGTTGAGATTTTTGTGAAACATGGCAGAATTCTCATCTCCTTCCAAACACCATTTATTTTTTTTGAAAACGTCTTCAATTTTCTTTCTTTCTATCAGATGCATATTTTTCATAATGTTCATTCTTTCCACAGCAACTTCCTGATCCCACGGGTTGTTTTCAATTTTTTTGTCTATTTCCTCCAGTTTCTTTAGCCAACCATTTCTCTCTTCTTCCTCTTTCATCTTTTTTTGTTTAGGCCATCCTTTGATTTTCTCCTTTACCTTCTTCAAGTTTTGCATTAAAATAAAAAGTTTGAGATGTTGTCCTTCAATTACACAGTTATTCCAAACGTTCACCACCAAGTCTTCGATCTCCTGTTCTTCCAGCCACAAATTAAAGAATTTGAAAGGAGTGTTACCATAGAATATCTTATTCTGCTTTAAAATGAGGGGTTTGTGGTCCGAATACAATCTAGCTTCAGCTATAACTTCGAAATCAGGCCACCAGTTACCAAAGTTTTCTGATAACAGGAAGCGATCCAATCTTGACTTTTTTGCCCCTCCCCCTTTGATCCAAGTAAATTCAAAACCCACCATCTTCATGTCTATAAGGTTATTGTTATCGATAAATTTATTGAACTTTTCAGTCGCCCTTTTATTCAGCTTCCTCTCGAAAGCACCTCTCACTTCGTTGAAGTCACCGAAGACAACCGCAACACCTCTCCAACTATTCAAATAAGCACTAATAAAGTTCCACAACTCTTCCCTTTTGATCGGATATTGACTAGCATAAATGTTTATGAAGGCAATTGGCACATTCTTTTCTAACCATAACCCCTAAACGATTACACAATCATCTCTTAAGATCGATACCTCTTTTTAAAGAGGTTTTTGTTCCAGATGCTAACGAGACCTCCTCCCTGTCCATTTCTTTCTCTATAGACAAACTCGTAATCCAAGCTCCCCCAGATCCGCCTGATAACCATATCAGAAAGATTTTTACGCTTAGTCTCTTAGATTCCCACGAAGTCAATTTTATGTTTAAATATGAGGTTCCGAAACCACCTGACCTTAAACTCTCCAATTCCTAAACCATTTGAATTTAAAGAAAGAGTATTCATTGGTTACCGATTTTACCTCCTATTTCTTGTATCTTCTTACCCTTGCCCTTTCCTTTAGCTTTTTTAAATCCGCACAGCTCTCCCACTTCCTCTAATCTTTGAGAATTTTCGTTGCTGATGGAAGACGTTTCCTCCGAATTCCTCCCTTTTAACTTCCTCATAAGTGTCACCTCCTTATTGAACATTTGTTTAGACTGACTTCTTGTAATTCTCTTTTCCATATTGATTTTAATTCCTTTGAATTCCCCCCCCCCATTTAACTCCTTCCCTTTCTGATTTTTGTTCCCTTCTTCATGTTTCTTGAAAAGCCCTCTATCTTCTTCCTCGATCATGCTCATCTTCTTCCCCAACGGCATATCCCTCGAGACGAGGATCCTCATTTTGTCGGAGATGCCTATCAATTTCGTGTTGTCTGTTTCATTATGCTTTGTTTTCTCCGTTGACTTTATTTCGTTGTTAATCTGAGAATCATCTGCATTATTGACGAATGCCCCATCACCTTTAGGCTGGGCTCCCTTTGTTTTAAATTCTCTTCTACCGGCTCATTCAAATTAACTTCAATTTGGTCCAGGTGTATTGGGCTTGGGCTGTTATCCCTTCCAAATGGGATTGATCCAATTTCTTTATTGGCCCCACATAGAGATCCATCTATGGGCGAATTTTGTCCGTTAGGAGGATTGTGTTCTTTTGTTAAATCCCTAAATTCATCATTAATATCCTTTATAATTTTTTCACGCCTATAATAATTACAATCTATCTCAGGACTTGATTCACGAATTATGGATTCCTCATACGTCTCTTCGAATTCTCCCTCCGAGAATCCTGCCGCCGATTCCCCATCCGACAACCCAAGGTTGTCCTCCTCCTCCAATGAATCTCCTTCTTCTTGGCCTGCCTTAAAGTCACCATCCTGCATGAATCCGTCCTACATGAATCCGTTCTCTTCATCATGGACAAACACTTTATTATCCATCTCCTTCACTCGAATTTTAAGTCTTCTATGATCCACTTCGATGACAATTATTTCACTGATAATATCCATACTCCTTGTATTGACACAGATCACCCCATACGACCAATCGTTGACTCTTGAGTTACATGGATCCGTTATGACAACGTCCCCCATAGTCTGCCAATCTTAATAAAGGTATTAGGATTCCTAGCTTGGATTGGAACCCCTTTGATTTTTAACCATACAAAACGATCTGATATAACAAAATTTTCTTCCCATTTTTTTAAATCCTTGAGATGAGCCATGATTTCTGTGTTTGATTTAACTTTATTTTCCTCCACCGCATTGTGGGTATCGAATAAGATCCATGAACCTCGAATATACTTAACAAAATCCTGTCGGAAATGATACATTCGAGACTGTTAATGCTCTTAACTTCTCCCACAATTTTGGACTGAACCACCGACAAGTTTTCCTTCTCCCCTTCTAGGACCACTATCTTTTTCCTCTCAATCTTTTTTTCAATCTCCACTGATTCTAGGCTAGCTTTGTTTATTGTCAGATCATCCTCCAGTTTTGAATGGTTTTGACCTTTTACGACCTCCGCAAATGATACATTTTCTCTTCTAATGCTACTATCCTTATTAAAACGTTGTTGTTCCTCCGGATTGGAATTGCCAAGCTTCACATTTAGATAGCTTCTGAGATCTTTCGACTCCACCTTGTTCTTTAATCTTGACTGATTTTCTTCCATCCTTGCAAACCTTGAAACTCTCGCAAACAACCTCCTTCCTTCCAGACTAACCTTGTTCAAGTCTCTTTCTAGTTTCGATATATCTGCAAGCTCTTGGAATCTGACGAACCCGAAGTGATGACCATGCTTGTCTCTTCTCCTGGTAACATACATGTTCACTAGCTTGCCGTATTTTCATATATATATATATATATATATATATATATATATATATATATATATATATATATATATATATATATATATATATATATATATATATATATATATATATATATATATATATATATATATATATATATATATATAGGGATGGGTTCAATGTAGAACCAAATTAAATCACCTAACTACAAACCATCCTTATAACCCTTGGATCATTATATCAATGGAGTGGATTAAAAAGGACACAATAAGAAATTATGCACCTAATGTAGGGAATCATACCCAAGCAAGGGTATATTGGGTTTTTTTATCCATCCCTAAAATATAGGAGCGTTAAATGTGCGTGATTTTTGGAAACATATGTTCATCAATGAACATTTGTTCATCAATGAACATTTGTTCATCAATGAACATATTCTATAACAATGGTTCCAAATACGTAACGTAACTGAGAACAATGGTTTAATTACTAACTGCTATAAATCGATTGTGGTTGTAACTGAGAACGATGGTTTATACGTAACGTGATTTTTGGGATTTATGTTCTTTGATAAACATTTGTTCATTTACTGGACGTATTTATTGGAGGTTGTTAATGGTTTATACGTAACGTGATTTTTGGGATTTATGTTGATTGATGAACATTTGTTCATTGTTGAACATTTGTTTATTTACTGTACGTATTTATCGGAGGTTGTTATTTCTTGTTTTTCCATTTTACCATCATACCCTTAATGAAGGAATCAAATCTAACGGTTAACAACATGATTCTGCAGTTAGGTGATTTAATTTGGTTCTGCATTGAACCCATCCCTATATATATATATATATATATATATATATATATATATATATATATATATATATATATATATATATATATATATATATATATATATACATATATACATACATACATATATACATACACATATATATACACATATGTATATATGTGTATATATATATATATATATATATATATATATATATATATCTATACCATACTATAAACCATATATAAATTACAACCCCTAATGCATGTTTGTCTTAATTTTTAAGACAGTACACATTTTAATACACACTTCACAAATTATTATACCTACCTTACAAGTAGATGATGCATTGCTAGAAAAAAAAACCAATAAATTCAGTTATATTTTACAATTACACGCGTCTGTCTCTTGCCCAAAACAAAAAATACTGTGTAGCCCAAACAAAAAAAAACACTATTATTTCCCTTTACTACCCAAATGCTCTAAACAATTATCGAGAAACCCAAATGCTCCCAACATTAGGTTCCGCCTTCCTCTAACGCAGTTACAGGCAGCTCCCGCCGCCACCGTCTTCTCCACCAGTCGCCGTCTTCTCCGGCCGCCCCCATCTGCTCCAGCCGCAACTACCAGTTAGCACCTCTACCGGCCGGCGCCACCACCAACAGACCTTCTCACCGTTTTCGGATCCAGTGAGCATTTCGGTCTAGCCATCACCGCCGTCTTCTCCGGCCGCCCCCATCTGCTCCAGCCGCAAAAACGACTTACCCCATCTACCGGCAGTTGAATATGCACCAACACACATTCTCACCCTTTTCGGATCCATACTCAATTTCGATCTACCCATCACCTCTCCGATCTATCCATCCACACTCCGATCTAGCAATCACCACTCCGATCAAGCCTTCACCACCCCGCCACAATCCGATTCACTCAACATCAGTCGCCCAAAACAACCCGGCCGCCAACCTCCGATGAAGAACCCTTCCATCTCCGTCGCCACCACCAACCGCCTCCACCTAAAGATTCACCGATTAAAGCACAAATGCCAGCCTGATATTCAGATTAGATGTGTGTGTATGATTTGTTTTTCAAATTTGGGTTTATGTCTGATATTCAGATTATGTTTCAGGTTTGATTTTTAAGATTTGTGTTTCAGCGATTTCTGTTTGTGTTTGATTTTAGATTTGGGTTTGATTTTCTGATAGATACGAGAACAACTGATTTAGGTTTGATTTTCTGATTGGGTTTGATTTTCTAATAGATACAGGTTGACTGCTTATTTTTGTATTTTGCAGGTATTTTACGGGTTGACAGCATCGTTCGATCCAGGTTAAGATCTAAATTTTCTATGATATTTAACTGGGTGGCCTTTTCAACAGGTACGACATATGGATAGAAACAATTATTATGGAGAAGAATCAAGTTCCCTCATGTTGAATCAGGTAATGTATCTATTTCTCTTAGTTATAGCTTTGGAACTGTTTTAAAGGAGATGAAAACCTTCAAAAAGTTTGGGTAATAGCAAGGAGTATAATGTGATATGATTCTGAAGGTAAATTCATACATGAAAAACTTTCCTATTGTTTATTTTCTCATTGATTGATTACAGTTTTCATTTCAGATTATATAAAGCTTCCATGTGTTTTCATAGTTAATGATGGTAAATAATATTTTGGTCCTTGCTCTGATCCACACCAATGCTATTCTGGGTCAAAATTAAAGTATATTGCCCATATCAGTAAAAAGCTCAAAGTAAGTTGCTATTTCGAGTAATTTTTAAATGGGCAAATGATGAGAAATGCCATTATTCTTGTGGTTGTTAATTTATGTAAAATATGGTCTAATCATGTAATTTTCTGTAGTTTGATATTGATTTCATTTCCAGTATTATAGTGGAAAGTAGCAGTGGACTCAAAATTAAAGTTAATTATATAAATTAATTTCAAAATTAAAAAGTTAACCATCTTGGTGCTTTTTTATATTTCATAGCTTGGGATGACAAAGTAGAAATTGCAGGTTAAGGAGGTTAAAGGAGAGGTGACACCTACATTTAACCACCATCAACACCATTCTTCACGTCTAACCACAGCACCTCCGTCTCTCCTCCTTTATTTTCCTATACAACCCATAAACCCTGTCTAAAATCACCCGAATAATTAACTGGATGATGTTGCTGTGTTTTGGTGACTTAAATTCGAAGCAATGAAAAACCCGTTTCCAGAAGATGAATGATGGTTTGCATCTAAATTTTCAGATTTATTTTTGAGAAATAAATATATCGTAGTTTCGATTTGATTTTTTAATTTATAAGTCTTTAACTAATTTGTTGATTTTTGTAACCTGATGCAGATATAGATCCACAATAATGTTTTGAAGACGATATAGCCTGATGCAGATATAACATTGTACTATTTCTTTTTTCAAAATTTGATAGATTTCATAAATTTTACAGTTTTGGTCCGGATTATAGCATTATACTATTTCTTTTTAAAATATTTTATAGATTTCAGAAATTTTACAGTTTTGGTTCGGAAATTTGAATAATTTGAAAAGTCTTAGATTTTAGAAATTTTACAGTTTTAGATTTCAGAAATTTTACAGTTTTGAAAAGTTTGAAAATTTAAAATTTTCGGAAATTTGAATAATTTGAAAATTATGAAAGTTTGAATTATTTTGAAAAGTTCACCCATGTCGTCCCGCCCAAGGTTTTCGGAATTTCAAAATTTGAATGCTTTGAAATTCAGAAATTTTACAGTTTTGAAAAGTTTGAAAATTTAAAATTTTCGGAAATTTGAATAATTTGAAAATTATGAAAATTTGAATTATTTTGAAAAGTTCACCCATGTCGTCCCGCCCAAGGTTTTCGGAATTTCAAAATTTGAAAACTTTGCAATTTTTGAAAATTAGCTTACGCCCAAGTTTTTCGGATTTTCAAAATTTGAACTTTGAAATTTTTGAAACTTGGCTCCCGCCCAAGTTTTTCGGGTTTTCAAAATTTGAAAACTTTAAAATTTTTGAAACTTAGCTCCCGCCCAAGTTTTTCGGATTTTTAAAATTTGAAAACTTTGAAATTTTTGAAACTAAGCTCCCGCTCAAGTTTTTCGGATTTTCAAAATTTGAAAACTTTGAAATTTTTGAAACTTAGCTCCCGCCCAAGTTTTTCAGATTTTCAAAATTTGAAAACTTTGAAAAACTTTTTGTTTCTTTTAACAATTTATGATTTCTAAAATAAGTCCTGAAAATGTTTGTCAATGTTATTGACTTTGCTTTTTCTATTCTATTTTATTTCATAGCAACAAACAATCTTTAACCCTTTTCCTAATTTGCCAATAAAGCTTTTTGCTTTAAGAATTATGGAACAAACAATGAATCATTGTAGGACCATGTCATGGGTTAATACTTGCCTTTTCTTTTCCCAATTTATATGTTTTAAAGTACTGTTTTTTATTTTTGTTTTCATTACAGAAACCGAGCAAGGAGTTGCACAGGCAATTATTACATCTGTTGTGGATTTTAAAAGGGATCCATGGCCAAAGGTATCTGATGCTGCAAAAGATCTTGTAAAGAAGATGCTAAATCCTGATGCAAAGTTGCGTCTTACTGCTCAAGAAGTTCTTGGTAATGTCAAAATCTTTACTTTTTCCAAAATCATATTTTCTTTTTCTTTTTTCCATGTGTTTTATTAGTTCTTGACTTTTTTTGTTACTAATGCATTGTACTTTGAAAACTATATCCAGTTATAGCATTGTACTTTTGGTAGATCTTTTAAAGGACGATGCTGTAATAGGACAAAATGAAAGTACAATGTGAAAAATAAACAAATAAAAAAGATTAATAGTTGATTTTAAGTTTTACCACCGATCAATTTGATGTTTCATTTTGTAGATATTACCAAAACATTTATGGAAGAATTTGTAGCCATGGAGTCACGTTTAAAAGCTGCTATACTAAGTACAATTGATTAATGTTTTTGGTCCCTGTTCCAATCTGTTTCTTTTTGGTCTTTATTTAACGTTTTTGGTCCCTGTTCCAAGTAAAATGACTTTTTTGGTTCCCAAGTACAACGATTATTGCAAATTTAGTACCAAAATAGAACAATATTACTTAGAATAGGGACTAAAACGTTAAAAAAACCTCATATAGGACTGAAATTGCAAAAGAACTTCTTGGAATCAAATTTGAAAAAGTCAGCTATACTCATGGACCAAAAACGTTATCTACTCATTAAATTAACAAATAACATCACGATAATTAAAATTTTATATTCTCTTAGATTATTTATAAGTTTTTATTTAACTGTGCAGGGATGGTTTTACTTTCACACGTGAGATAGGTGGTTTGTGAATTTTTGAAAGGGAAAGCCGAATGTAGAAGGGCGTTTTTATTCGAAAAATGGTGATATCGTTTTTCGCCATTTTAAAAATGGATGGCTGAGATGGTCACTTTTTGTGTATGATGTTAGTTGATCAAGGTTTGGGTTCATTTAATATATTTTTTTATCGTTCAAATTTTGATCATAATGTTTTTTTATATATTTATGTTGTTGGTTTGTAGGTATGCTAAGACTTGGGATGAAGGTGTGTTAGTAAGCCGTAAGCATTTGGAGTCTGATGATGGTGCTGAATAAACCTTCCTTTTAAAGAAGAAGAGAATTTTGAGTTTGCTTGGGTTATCGACTTTCTCTGATGTTAATCTAAATATTTTCTGATTTGCTTATTATGTATGCAGTGGTTTTCGGCTTTTTGCTATTGAAGCTACATGCCTACACCTTAAAAGAACTTCAAAATTACCTTTGTTGATGATAATCTAATTTGGTTATTTTGTTAACTTGATTTGATGAGCTTTAGAATTTTTAATATTAATTTTCTAATAATCTATTTATGTTTTGCATAATGTAATTGGTTCTCTATGTTTTCCCTCCGTCCGCAGTTAGTTATTTGGACAAAATTGCCCCTGGTCTTTATATGGACGATATTACCCTTAGCAAGGAGTACCTGCCTACCTGGTAACTTAAGCAGGAAAAGAGGTGAAGGCGATTAACAACTTATAGCATAAGGAAACTAACTAAGCTCTTTGGTGATGTGGACGAAAGTACCCTACTTTCTGGATGTTTAAGTCCAACTGCACTTCATGCTGAGCCGTTTGATCACATACCATTTGTGATGCAGAAATATATACATTTTCAATCATAATTTTAATGTTATGATATTCATGTATAAACAGGTGCTAGAATGTTTATTCATGAGATGGTTTTGAGAAGAAAGATATAGGAATGTGAGAATGAGTAATGTACATACATTTTACTGCCAGCATTTACTTAATGTGTGGTATGTTAGTATTATTCTAAAATGACTTAGATTGATATATCTTTTGCTTTCAGGTTTGTGTATTTTATTTTAAAAATTGAAGGATCTGAGTGGAACATTTCTAATTTTGTGTAATCTAATTTATTATTTTTCTATTTTTTAGGAATTAGTAATAATTTTAATATTTATGTTTTCTTGCTTATTGATTACAATTTTCTTGCTGTGTTTATCGGATATTGAAGATGGTGGACAAACAGTGTTTCTATTTTAGGTAAGTTTCATGGTTTTGCATTGCCATATACATATCTTTATGTTTGTTTGTATCTATGTATGCATTTGTGTCTCCGAGTCTACTGTGGGCCACACATTTGTGGGTCATATATATTGATTGTCATATATAGAGATCATGGAGATCTTTTGAGGGACTACAAATTTGTAAAAGCAATTTTGGAAAAAGAAGTCAAATGTACTAATAATGTAGTTGATACAATACCAACGCGTGGGTTCTCTTTGACTTTTCGAAAGATAGCTGCAACAAAGACGATGACAATTCATGTGGTGAAAGTAGGCACTAGGACTTATGCAGTGAGATAAAGACAAACATTGTCAAAAGAGCTAAAAGTTGTTGCATCGATGAACAAATTTGGTTAATAAAAGAAATACTTAGATTTGCGTTCATTTGATAACTTTTTTATTGATATAATATAGTTTTTTATTTCAGTTCTCATATGGTCTAAACATCGGTAGAAATCTAATCTTTTGTGATCATGTTAATATTTGTGTACATATATCTAAAAATGGAATTTTGAGTTGCAACATATCAATTTATCTGATTATATGATTATTAATTAATTTCTAGAAACACATTAGTTCGGTAAAATGATACTAAAGTGCTAAACTATGTATGATAAATTATAAATGAATCTCTATAACAAAATGGCAAATACAATGTCTGGTCGTACTAGATATTATTTGCTAATGGTCTCTTGGTCAAGTGGTAAATGTGTCACATTCTTTCTTTGAGGTTGAGGGTTCAAGTCTCGTCAGAAGCATATGTGGATTGAGGAGGAGGAGTAGGATTGATTTGTTGTTCTAAAAAAATATATTATTATTTAAATTACCAATTACATTGGTTTCTATTTCTGGTCATATGTGGATTGAGGAATAGCAGTAGGATAGACTTGTCATTCTAAAAAATATTATTATTTAAATAGAAGTAGGATTGATTTGTTGTTCTAAAAAATATATTATTATTTAAATTACCAATTAGATTGGTTTCTATTTCTGGTCATATGTGGATTGAGGAGTAGGAGTAGGAGTAGGATAGACTTGTCGTTCTAAAAAAATATTATTATTTAAGTTACCAATTACATTGGTTTCTATTTCTGGTTTATTATAACGATGATCGTAGATATGACTTATAAAAATTAATCTGGTTTATTATAACGATGATTGTAGATGGTTAGCCAAGTTTGATCCATCTTGTTAAATGATCGAGTAGAAAAGTAAAAACCATTTGTAGCATTAAACATTCAACTCTATTCTTATTACCACATTCTATTTCCACTTTTGGTGTCTAAATTTATCATGTCAACGCATAGACGAAAGGACATACTAGCCCCCATAGTATAAAAATGAACCTATGATAATATGTCAAATGCATAAACAGAGTGCAGTAAAACATTCATCGTACTAAACTCCACATTCTTGCATTCAAGCAAAATGTTGACAAACGAACCTGGTATGCGATAAACATTGTTGTTGAAGTTCACCATCACGTCATTTTGGTATCAATATTCAAGCTAAAAAGCAATACATGTTGATGACACCAACTTAAATCCATGCAAAACATGTACTGAAAAATTTGAATCTAGAAAATTATATTTCATTGAAACATGCAATACAAATATGTACATTTTTCATGATATTATAATGGTGTAATATTCAATATAATATATTTTAGAAAATGATACTAATGGCTAAAATGAAACTATATGCCGACAGGACACTATTGATCGAAATTCACTATTCGACATTGGACGAAAGAAAACTAATCATCGTCTGGGAAACTATTGACGTAAATGAAATTAATCGCCGCCTGCTGCATTGCGCTTAATGTAATGTTCCAATGCCTTTTTTATATATTCTGGTTCAAAATGTAAGTAATCTTCCATTCCATTTCTTTTTTACTTAAGAGATTAGTTATGGAGATTTCTCAACCTGGTCTTGAGCCCAAATGACATATTATGCTTGCAAATAACGAAAATGGGAGAAGACAAAGAAGTTTACAATCAGATTATTCTTTTATAATTGAATATATTCATATAATTTTGTTGAAATTGTTTCTAATTTACAGTGGTTTTTATGATTGTAGGTGTGCATGTAGATCACCTGTAGATAACACCGATGTGTGCAGCATAGCATTCTACTTCTATTATTGTAGTTATTATACCATTATACTTTCCTTAAATGCGAGTTCTGCCCAAACAAAGCATTTACTTTGTTTTATTTTTTGCGGATTATAGCATTGTACTTTCCTATTTCTGTTTAGAAATTCATGAACACACATCCCCTACACACACATAAACTTTAGTACATTGCTATTTATGTGAGGGTTTCTTTGACTTTTTCATTTTTTAAAGTTATTGCACTGGAAAAGTTTACTTTGGCAGATTATGGCATTGTACTTTACTTAAATGCGAGTTCTCCCCAAACGAAATATTTACTTTGTCTTTTTTTTTTTGGATTATAGCATTGCACTTCTATTATTGTTGTTATTATAGCATTGTACTTTCCTTAAATGCGAGTTCTGCCTAAACTAAGCATTTACTTAGTTTTATTTTTTGCGGATTATAGCCTTGTACTTTTTGTTTTTACAAAATTTGTTAGATTTAAGAATTTTTACAGTTTTGGTCCGAAAAATTGTTTTCCCATTGCCCCTTTGTTTACTTTGTCTTTTGTTCAGATTATAGCATTCTACTTTTATTTATCATTTCATTGCAAAATATCCCCATAGTTCCAAACCGATTTCTAAAAGTTTTTTCCATTTTTGGTCCCACATTCTCGGGTATTTACCGTCCCCTATATCGTTGGAAAGGTAATCAATCGACCGAAAAGAAATTAATCACTCTCATATTCGCCAACTCCCCCTCCCATTGCAACATAAAACCTAAAAAGTAATTGCCGAGACAAAACTATTTGCCGCCGCCGCATTGCGCGGGTACGCACCTAGTATATATATATATATATATATATATATATATATATATATATATATATATATATATATATATATATATATATATATATATATATATATATATATATATATATATATATATATACTAGTTGTATACCCACACAATGCGACAAGACACAAATTGTTAGGACGAGCACCATGCGATTCGGTTTCGATGTTGCAGTCGGCGATTTGGGGTTTTATCGCTTTGTTGGTGATGTTGGTGGCTCTAAGTAGTGTTGAATAAAGCACAGGCGGGTAGTGAGTTGTGAAAATAGATCTACCATTGTTGGTATATAATTCAAAAAATTATAACCAAGTTAATAAAAGTCAAATTTTGAAGATATGAAAACTTTAAGTGGAAAATACTTCAAAGAAAAATCAATTTTTTTAAATTAATAAATTTACAATTTTTCATAAAATGTGAAAATTTTCAAAAAAAGAAACTATCACCAAACTTTTCAAATAATTTGATGAATTTTAAATATTATTTTAGTGACAGTACAATGACGAAGTGTTTAATGACATTTAACCTTTTGTGCATATTGTTTATGTATAATTGGAATTGATTTTACTATTAAAGAACATAAACCGATTTTATACTGGTATTCTGAAAGTGGAACCAATAAGAGTGGTTCCAGATCATGCTACTAAAGCTTGGAACTAAGTGTTATCCGTTCAACATGTTGTTTCATAATTTCTCAAAGTTTTATTTAAAACCCGTAACTGAACGTCATTTGATTTAAATATTCAACATGCATTGAAGGAAGGAAGATAAGCTACAAAATTATGGGGCAGCATTTATAAAAATAGTAAATTCACTTTTGTTGTATAGTGTTTATTTTATATCATATTATACTTGATACTACATAGATATAAAATAGATACCAATACCTAATAATCTTTCCAAAAAGTATTCCTATAATACTACTGATTAACCATCATTCCAAACCTAAACAAACAAAAGCATTAGGTTTGGCAAATCAACAAAAATAAATTAATAACATAGTTCAAATAAAACTCATTACTTATACATACCCGACCCAAAAAGGGACAAAATAACATAATTGAATCAAAAGGTAATTCACTTTTTTCACCATTACAGACAATGGAATTTATTTTTACACACAACAACATAAATAAAAGTATGTTTCTATTTCATGTTTTAGGGCAATTAAATATGTTAAAAGCAACAAATAACAACCTACATGTGTCATTATACCAAATAAAACAACATACTTAAATCTTTTCTGCAACATTGTATTTTCATATACACACATCATACAAAAAACATACACACATCACATACATAATTTAGTAAGTTCTAAACTCCATCATCTCTTTTATCAGAATATAGAGTTCTACTTTCATTTTAAAGCATTAATTCTACTTATGTTAGCCACTGGTGGTCCTTTCAACCAAAACATCTACCAGATTATCTTTTCCATCACTACTCACCCTTTTCAAAGTTGTAGAAATTCTAAAAAATATCAAAAGGAACAATAGGCCAATATGATTCAAAATAAAAATAGCATCATGCTTTCAAGACCCATGACACATACAGGGGAAGAGCATCATTTCAACTTATTATAATGTTCATAAAAAATTCATTAAAAAATAAAAAACCGAAAAAATAGATACTAAAAATAAACATATATCACTTAATTCTTAGATAAAAACATTAGATCCTGAGTGTATGATATAAATATACAAACACACATATTGATCAGTTGCAAGAATAATCCTCCTGTTTTGGTCCTTGGTATAACCAATATTTGCAAATTTGCTCCCAAAACTTGCATTTTTGCAATTTTGGTCCCAAAACGTTCTCTTCCAATTTTCTTGCCAAAAATGTTTATTTCAGTTTTGGTACCAGGACTACATTATCAAAAAAAGTAGCATGTTATAAATAGGAACCATAAATGAAGTTTGAATGTTAGGCAAAACTAACAATATTACCTGTGTGACCTTGTGGCTTAACACGCACATGTTCCACAATAGTCAAGACTGTAAGTCCCAATATTTGCTAAAACAATATCAATCATATAAACATTCAATTGGTGCGGAAAAACCAATTGAATTACAATCAAGAAAAAATAAAAATGAAGTAGAAATCACGAATAAATGATCAAATGCACTTGAATTGATTAACTTGAATGATTGGTACAATGATCACCCACTCAATAGTATCACACGAGTTCTAGACACCTCCCCACGTGATGTTCGGCCAATCAACCCTAGAACACGCCAACATGAAGGCTATTTATACTAACTAGACATTACAAGCCCATTACAAGACTAGCCAAAACCCATGTCTAACTAAGCAAGCCCAAAACATAAACAAAACAAGTAATAAAGCATAAACCACCAAAATAGGGGCCAACAATCTCCCCCTTGGTTTATTGCTTTCTTCTGCTTCAGAGACCGAGATCCAGTACGTTCATGTCAAGCCGGCCCAAACCTCCATACCAATAGCCTTTTTCAGCAATTCTAATGGCGACCACAGTGAATGATTTAGCAGTTTCTTCCAGAATAGGACTTTCACACAATATCTACGTATGAGCAAGGTTTTTAATGTCGTGCTCACGGAACATCAACAAATCCTTAGGATCGATCAGATGAATCTGATTATCTTTAAGCTTGATCACAACAGTGAAGGATATGGGATCATAGGCCCAAAACTCCATGTCGTGGAGAGAATTTTCTGGAAGCGGATTAGCTATAGGAATAGCTTTGAGCTTGTCTGTAGCAGGCCAGAAAACATGCTTGACCCATTTGCCTTCAGAATTTCTCACACCATAGAGCTTCTTGGAAGGATTTGGCAGTCTTCATTCCTTCGAAGCCGGTAATCACCTGTTTCTCCAAGAACCGATAAAATCTCGTAGCCCTCTGATCTTTCGATGGATTGAAGAAGGGAGCATTAGATAACTTTGTTAGGTCTAACCTGGTCCATGATGTGAACTGGTTGGCCTAGTTGTAGTATTCCACATTTCCAGACTTCCTTTTAACCCACCATGTTTTCTTTGTCTCATCAAAACCCCAACACTTTATTCCTGAGCGATCTCCATATCTGTCAGATAATCGTTCAGTTAGATCTGCAACAAAAACTGTAGGTTCACCAGTGTCCTGAGCGCGCTGATCAGCATTTACTCGGACAAGAGTGTCTCGTCGTTTAGCTCTTAGAAGATCTCTCTGACGTTGTTCTTCTCTTCGTTCTTCAGCAGTGTGAGGCCCAGCGACCATGTATTGATCAATGTTTATAGTGGAGGCAGGAGTATATGGTCTTGATCCAGAAGCACCAGCGACTGTGTTTTCCTCAACATCAGCACCGAAGAAATCAACACCAAATTTCTGAGACAGCCGCTCCCTTACATCAATAAGCAATGCTGACATGCCTCCCATGTTGGCTTCTAGTTGGGTGATCTTTCGGTCTTTGGCAGCATTCTCTTTCTCAACTTCCGCCAATCTCACATCAAGGTTTCCAATTAGCAATTCTTGATTGCTAATTCGTAGATCCTTCTCAATAGATTTTTGCTCGAGCTTAAAAACTCGATTTTGAAGAGAGACCACGTCAATGAATTCCGAATCTAGTATAACGCTTTTGCCTTTTGAAGTGTTGATGGGAGGTGGATTTGAAGAGCTTCCACCTGCTTGAAATTCTGTGGTTGCCATCACCACTTCTTCAACAATGGGCTCATGAGTAGCTTCACAAATACGGCTTTGATCATCCATGTCCATAGGATTTGAGTCGTACATTGGACTATGGATTTCAAGAATTTATGTGCTCGGTTGTTCCTGAATAATAGGGCTTTGAACATCTGGAATGACTGGACTTGGATCAGTTTCAATGGGCGTAGAGGTTGTAACGGGAGTGACTTTGGGGGGCTCTGGAAGATTGACGTCTGGTCGAGGATCCAGTCGTCTTCTTTTGAATTGAACTAGGTTGGCGGTGGAGTCTTTTTGATTTACTTCTTCTTTTGTTTCGGCAGTAGCAGAGACATCTAGTTGAGGAGGAATCAACACAGATGGCTGAGAAACTTCTGTCTGGGCTTCCTCTTGATTTCTCATAGGACCAAAAGCATTTACAATTAGATCTTCGAGCTCTTTTGCGGAGAGTTCAATAACATCATCTCCTTGATTCTCCTCTTCTTTCTCTTCATCATCATCAGGAATATCCATGTGTTCCTCAAAACCAAACACCAGCTTAGCTTTGACTCTCTCTACCTCGACATCTGGAGCAACAGGTGCATCAGCAGCCTCATTGGCATCGGCAAATCTACCCAACTTTACCAGCTTCTTTGCTCCTGTATACGAATTCTTTCTGACTTGCTTCAACAGCACAAAGGTATGAGGACTCATAAGTTTCAAGTCAATTGTGTTGGTAGTCTTTTAAAGATGTGGGTACTTCTGGTTAAGAATCTCTTGTAGAAATCGGGGATACATCAGAAAGAGATCCTTTTTCGCCCTTTGTAGGTTGCTTTGCAATTCTTCAAACACGTATTTTGAGTAGTTGTACTCCCAGTCCAGAGCAAGGGAGACAAATGCAGTTGTAGCGATTTTGCTGATCTCGTCAGATCCTCCTTTCCTTCCAGAGACCCAAACCACAAAGGTATGTGCGAGAAATCTCCAGAAGGGAGGAAGCATCTTTTTGATAGTGGGTGGGTATTCTCCTTCATAGCATAACTCATTCAACCCAGACTTCACTTTCTCTACTGGGTACTCAATTGGAAACCCTCGCTCGTCACCAAACTGTAGAAGTCGCGAATCACTTGCTTAGAAATAATGATTTCGACTCCTTGCACGGTCGACTTGATTGTCACAGCACCTTCTCCAATTTTGCTGATGGCAGCACCTTTCTAGAAATCATTTATCAAGTCTTTGCAGATGACTGGATTTACACGTAGTGCGTGAGTGATGCGGCAGTTGTTGAGACCGTTGATCATATATTGAAAATCCTTCTTGTGTGCCTCAGGTAACTCTACCAGATAGCCAGGAATGTTGTGGAAATCCACGCTTTTCAGATAGTTCGCAGCAGCCATTTGATCTGCAAATGTTACCCGAAGCAAATTTATTGAAATTAATGAAAAGAAAAATTAACATTAGGCATTAAAATTTTAATTTCACTTAATCTCAATAAATTATTTCGATCCACACACAAAATATCCGGTCTAAACTCGCGCAAAGGTCCAAAATAAGTTAATCACAAGGTCCAATGGACTAAAACGGCCAAAAAATGGATATTTCGGTCCAGTAGAAGGTTATTCGGTACGTTTATGAGTTCTTCGGTCCATAAGAGGGTTTTTCGGTGCACATCGGGTCGAGACGCATCGAATCCAGACAAAGGCAGGTCGAAAGGGGTCGATAAAAGGTTTTTCGGTCCGGATGTGGTTGTTCGGTCGAAATGGATCAGGTCGTGTGACCTTTTCGATCCGACCCGGATCCAGTCGACAAACCTGAGGGCGGATAACGTCAGCAGGGGCGAAAAACCCTTTTTCGGTATCGAACCTCCAAAATCACCCGAAAAACCTGCACTATCACAAAATCAAACTGAACAATCAATTAATCGAGGTCTTTTTAGGCGAATGCAACATTTGATCGGACGAAACGAGCAACAATCGAGAGAAAACGAGAGAGATGGAGTAGCAGTGAGAGTTTGAGAGAGAGAGAGAGAGAGAGAGAAGATAGATGGTGACAGTTAGGGTTTGTGAAGAAAAGAGAGAAAAGGAGAGTTAGGGTTTATAAACCCCGAACAACAACAGGTGGGCCAAGGGTTTTTCGCCCAAGGTCCACCGAACACCCCCTTTCTTCGCCCAAAACCTTGATCGGCCCAAAATTTTAATTTCAAACCAATTTCATGACAAAATAAAATTAAATAAAATAAAATAAGCTAAATAAAAGTTTAAAATAAAATAAATATGTCGGTCCCAACCGAAAAACCTAAAACAGCCCTTAACTTAAATATTTTACATATCTAGTCCCTATAAAATGCAAAGATTAAACCAAATGAAAATTGTCCTAACAAAATACGTAAATGAATAAAAAATAAGTAAGTACAAAACATTAAAATCAAACAAAAGAGGAAAGGTATTTATTTTTGCAATTTTTTAAATTTTTATTTGATTTTCAAACGTTTTTCAATTTTTATTTGATTTTCAAGCGTTTTTAAATTTTTATTTGTTTTACACAATTTCTCCCCCTAAATCAAAGATTTACGGAAATATTTGATTTTCTAAAAAGTAAAGAAAAATTTAACTTGAAGCAAATTATTTTTGACAACTGTGCTGACAACGATCCAATTATTCTTATCAAGAATTAAGTTAGTTCCACGTTCGGTTTGATATTTTTTCTGAATAGGCTTACGTTTTTCATTGCGAATAAAACTCACACCGTTGCATCATAAACAATCTTAGTTAAAATGACTGTATATAAAATTTAGGATTTATAGAAGGAAATAAACAGTTATTGTGTCAAGAGAATCGTCAACCCGAAATTTTATCTTAAAATTCGTTTGGATTTGAAACGACTTTTCTAGTTTCTTCACTTTGAGTAAAAGACAGTATGTCAATAATCTATCTCTCAAACAAAATTTCCATAACATACACAGGTTATCTCCCCTTTCTAATCGAGAAATCCTTTGGTTAACCGACTCTTTTCCCTAAGTCTATGTTCCTTTTTAGTCATAACTCTTACATGGTTTCCTTACTCTTTTGCCTTGTGCAACATTGGCATCTTTTAAGAAGTTTTGCTTCTTTTCTGCATCATTGGCATCTTTTCGAGGAGTTCTTATACAATTTACATTGATGCTCCTTAGGCTTTAAACATGTGAGCTCATTGGCCTCTTTTAGGATCTCTAAATGTGCTGATTTTGTGCCTCTTGTAATTTAGTCCTAATGACCCTTTTGATAGTATACTAAATATTTCTCTCGGACCCATACCATTGGGAAAGCCAGGATTGATAAACCATGTATGTAGTGGAAATTAAGTAGACACCAATTCTCAGACAAGATACTTTCACAACAATTTGAAGTTTAATGAACTTAGGTTCCTGGTGACAGTACATAAACCAGATAGATGACCACAATAAACATTTATAGTCCTTAAACAAATACTGAAACTTCTATACATTACTTCAATTCCAATTATTTCATTTTGCAACAAATATGAATTCCATTTGACTTGAAAAACAACTATATTTATCAACACAGATATCATTTCCAAACAAGAACAAACTAACAGTCAAGACAAGATTGGACAATTAATAAACACAGTCAATTTTGATTTTCTGAAGTTTTAAACACAAAAGACATAAATGAAAATATTTTTGGATTTCAATTTTCTGAAAGGAAAGATATGAAAATTATAAAAAATATTTTTGTAATTTTAAAGTTTTGTAATTTTTTGTTTGTTTTTTTTAATGAAAGTTACTCTCACCCTCAAATTTAGCACACAAGGAGACAAAACAAAGAAAAATAAAAAATTTTCACGAAACAGAAATCCAACAATTATGAGCACAGCAGTTCAGAATCAGAGACAGAATTGGAGAGATCAAACCGTATATCTGCAATTGAAGAGACTTTGATGAATTTCCATTTGAAGATTGATATTCTTTTTTTCCGTAATGGACATATTTTCTATAAAAGGTCTGAATTGTTCACAATAGAGATATGTCTCCCATTGTGTTCATGAAGTAGCCATTACCAACAAACTTAGGTTTGATTATATACCTCCAAGGCTACTTTTGCACACAATGCAAAATCAATTCCTTTTAGGGACCCAGTCCATCTTATAACTGGGTTTGCCATTGTCGTCTGAATGTATCACCTGCTCCCACAAAAATATTAACAAAATATGTCGAGGATTTAGAGTTACTCCCTTTAGGTACCCATTGGTAGTTTGGTCTTGATTTTCCTTTGATTCCAACATTTGTCTTGGGAGTTGGTTTGCCTTTTGCTTTAGGTTTGTATTGCCAGTGGGCACTGAATTTGGATCCTTGAGATGACATTGAATTTATGGATTCTGTCTTTGTAGAGTCATCTCTAGAGTTGATTTTTATGTTCCATTGTGCTTGTCTCCTGGCCTTGGCGACATTCCAGTCACCATCCCTTGAATGAGATCTAGAGAACTTTCTCTTGACGGATCTTCCTCTTTGTACCTTTATGGTGACTTTGAGGATTTTGAGGACAATTTCTGACAATGTGTCCAGGAGTACCACAGTTGTAGAAAGTTGGTTGTTTGTGGACAACACGATGTGGACTGTATTCTGATCCAGAGGTTGATGACTTTTGGCTTTTGTGAGTGTCTACAGTTGTGAGTGGTCATCAGAAATATGATCATTTAAAATCTTGACAGCATCATCATCTTTTGTTGAGCAGCTAGTAGGTGTGATGTCTGAAGAGTTTTCATTTCCTACACACTCAACAAAATCATCAAAATTTTCTAGCACATCCTTCTCAGCTTGGCTTGATTTTGCAGCTACAAGGATGTCATTTAAGTCGAGAGGTGGGGTACAATTGTAATAAAATGGAAGTGGAACCCTTTTGTACCCAAGACCCTGATTTTCAACCCATTTAACCTGAGATTCAATCATTTATTAGACTGTCGTGCTTGACCCTTTGAATTTTTTAAAAACAAACTCTTTATCTTGAGCTTGGGCTTTCAAAGAGTCACGCTCGATAGTTAGTTTAACAATGTCTTCATTAGTCATTTTGAGAAGACAGTTTTTGGTACTGTAATCGTCCTGTAATATTTTGAAATCATTTATCTTGGCATCCAGTTTTTCTTGTAACGGTTTAATTTTCTTCTTAAGATTGTAATTTAGATTTTCAAGTTCGAAAATTTCCCTCATAAGGTTTTCGTTGATTTCGCGATATTTGTTAATTTTTGTTTCACATTCCAAACAACACGAGTTTTTACACAAATCTTTTGTTTCGGTGGTCATTTTATGATTTCAAAATTAAATTTAAATAAGGTGAGAAGTCAATTGAAAAACCAAAATTTCACCAAGTTGACCGAAGAACCCTTGAGTTGACTAAACCACCTGTTTTTCGGTTGAGAATGACTGAACAACTAAGTTTGACCCTTGTGTTGGCCGAAGGACACAATTTCTCAGTTGAAGATGACCAAAAAACCAGGTTTTTCGGTTGATGATACCGAAAAACCACTCCTTTTACCAAGGGTTGACCGAAAAAGCCCTCTTTGACATGCATCGAAGAACCTCAATTACCCACCGAACAACC
This sequence comes from Cichorium intybus, assembly GCA_023525715.1. Taxonomy (NCBI): domain Eukaryota; kingdom Viridiplantae; phylum Streptophyta; class Magnoliopsida; order Asterales; family Asteraceae; genus Cichorium; species Cichorium intybus. Next base: position 72,296,569 of record CM042012.1, on the reverse strand, counting down.
ACTAAAACGTCGTATTTCCTTAATTTGCGGGATTTTTGAAATCAATTCCTCCAATAGACTTCCGATGAACACGAAGAAGGTAATTTTGAACTCGATGAACAGTAACACACGATCAACACACCAAAAAACACCAAAATTGATACTTTTCTTTGAAAAATGATTGATATCAAAACAATAAAAATTGTTTTCAAGCTCTGATACCAATTGTAAGTCCCAATATTTGCCAAAACAATATCAATCATATAAACATTCAATTGGTGCGGAAAAACCAATTGAATCACAATCAAGAAAAAATAAAAATGAAGTAGAAATCACGAATAAATGATCAAATGCACTTGAATTGATTAACTTGAATGATTGGTACAATGATCACCCACTCAATAGTATCACACGAGTTCTAGACACCTCCCCACGTGGTGTTCGGCCAATCAACCCTAGAACACGCCAACATGAAGGCTATTTATACTAACTAGACATTACAAGCCCATTAAAAGACTAGCCCAAACCCATGTGTAACTAAGCAAGCCCAAAACATAAACAAAACAAGTAATAAAGCATAAACCACCAAAATAGGGCCCAACAAAGACCATGACTTTTTATGGAACATTTGGCAAATAACTCATTTGTAGTTCACTTTGATCTATTGCAATTTTAAAATCCAACTCTCTACCTTTGAAGACAAACAAACATGTCTAATCAAAAAATATTGTGTGCAATACATCATTTTAAAAATTCAAGACATATAACCAGTGATCTGTGGCGATGTTCACACGTAACAACAATTAGTTCTAAATACAAAACTAAAAACCAAATCAAACTAAGAAATTAAATGGAAAAAGAGATCTGTGTAGAAAAATATAAATGTGTATGTATGGTGAATAAGTGTGTTTGTGAGCGTAAACCTGAAATATAGTAACAGAACTACAACTCTTTTTATGCTAAGTATATAAGAATTGTTTCCACATGTGCCATTTAGAAAGATGCATATATTGGTACCACTGCACATGGTTTGGGGTTAAGGTTATGTTTGTGAAATACTACATTCAGATTTCATTGTTGCAATATTTGTACCACGAATTATCCATTTGTTGTTATGAATAGAATAGCATAAGAAAAAGTGATAACAAAGAACTAGGATAAATGAAGTGGAAGAAAGACTCGTCATGAATCTAGCTTCACTTAGCCTAATTCAAGAAACCTTTAACCACCATATGAATCTTACTTCTATTACCTTGAACCACCACAAAAGTTAGTCCAAAAAGAGATCAAGGTGAATTTGTGAATCAAGCCAAAAACAAAAAAAATAAACAAACGGGAAATTAGGTAAAAGATATTTCTTTTGTTGCTTGTATTTCCCTGTGTTAGTGAATGGTGATTGTGTCAGCTGGTGGTGAGTAATGGTGGTGGTGTTTATCATATATGTAAGGTGCGTATATTGATGTAGAGAAGAGCATCGACATATGTGGTTGTGAGGGAAGAGCAGTGTTGGCTATGGCGGTGGGTCATGATGTCGCTGAGGGAGATGATTGAGGCAACTGTAAACAAAGGCTGTAAATATGTTGGTGGCAACAACGATATGTGATGGATCATCAAACCTATGAAGTTAAAATTGATGTATGATTTCTGTTGCTATCAGTGTGAATCAAGGTAGTTGATTGATCACGAAATGTATGGTAAGCATCTTCATTGAAAAGTCATTGGAAACCTAAAAAAATTCAGTCAAATGATCAGAAAGAAAAGATATTGGTTATTTTGTAAAACCCTAAAACTCATATTTAAGGGAGTGAACGTTGGTAAGCAAGACTGCAGCCTCGGTAAGTAGTATGGGTGTGATGATGGTGAGCATAGACGGTGGTGAGCATAAATAGCGGCTGAAGCAACATATTAGGGTTTAAGAGAATGACATATTAGGTTTGAGATCTTGGCGTGTTTAGGGTTTTTGGTTCCAGAGAGAGATAGAGAGTCAGAGAATCACAATGAAGGTGAGAGTGTATGTTAGTGACGATGACGATGCGTGATTGCAGTGGAGCTAAGTTGAGGGTTCCAGACCAGAAAATTACAAAATCAAACAAAAAAGAGCAGCGAGAGTTAGATACACGATAGCAGAAAGAAGCCACTATTGTCATTCCAAATCTTTGCCAGAGAACAGTTTCCGTAGGGAGAGAGCGATGGCGGCAAGGGTGGTAGGTCACATTAGGGTTCGTATGGAAAAAAATAGAGATAGAATGGGAGCGTATATTGAGAGAGTGTGAGATGGGTAGGTTTTATCTTTTATGAGAGATTGATTATACATACCAACTCTCACCTAGAATTGGGGAAGTTTGATATTCAAAATCCAAACCAGATATTCAAATTTGATATGAATTATGTATATACGACTTATAATTTCAGCTTGAAGGTTTGAATGTCTTAAAATTTATATTATTTTTTATGATGTTTTCTTTATATAGTATTTAGATATATACACACACACATACACACACACACACACACATATATATATATATATATATATATATATATATATATATATATATATATATATATATATATATATATATATATATATATATATATATATATATATATATATATATATATATATATATATATATATATATATATATATATATATATATACTATAAAGCATAAAATATACAAACTTATTAAGCATAGACGTCTTAAAATTAAGGGGTGCAAACAACTAATGCATGGGTTGCCCTTGATCAAACACATTTGAATTTCAAATCTGAATCTCCTAAACCACATATTCTTTTAAAATGTGCAGGAGATCAAGACACGTACGCATGTGTGTTTTCGTTGGGCTATATTTATTGTTGGTTTAAGCTTTGCATTTAATCGGACCAAATCCAATAGTTTTTGGACTAAAAAAGAAGAAAATTTGGGCCTGATAGACTATTTCGGTCAGGGACCGAAATCCCCTACGATTTCAGTCGTGATGACTGAAAACCCCATGGTTTTCGGTGGGCCAGGCTTGTGTTTTCGGTCCCATTGCTGTGTCATGGGCTTAGGTTAGGCGTGACTATAAATAGTATTTTGTATCCTTCATTAGAGTAGTTGGTTGTTTTGGAGCACAGAGCTAGCATAGAGAATTTATTGTTCAAGCAACTGTTGATCTTGTGTACCCGACTTTATTAATTAAAGTCAGCATTCAAGATCGTATCTCCTTGTGTTCTTGATTTATTGATTGATACCATTCTTAGATCTAGAATTGTTTGGGACCTACAATTGGTATCAGAGCCTCAAAACCTCGTGTTTTTGGGCGTTTTGGTATCAATCTCATCATTTCCTTTTCTTGGATCTTTGAGTTTTGGATGTTTTTGAGCGATTTTGGACTGTTTGGATCGATTTTGGGTGTTTTTGTTCAAGTGTTCTTCGTGTTCTTGGCATCTTCAAGCGAAAACCATTCAAAAACAGGGTTTTTGATCCAAAAACGGCATTTTGCGAATTGTTTGTGCATCTGATTGTGGTTTTCGGTCCAGATCTGAAGGATTTAAGTCTGGGCTCCTAATTTTCGGTGGCGGCGCTCCGGAATTAGGGTCTTCGGTTAAGGTTCAACGTTTTTGGTCTGTTAAGGGGGATTTCGGTCCGACTCATATAGTGATTTCGGTGCTCATTTAGGGTTTAGTGATTTCGGTTTTACTTTGAAGATTTTGGTTAGCATTTTTTTGTGGTTCTCGGTCTAGTGTGGATTTCGGCCTGCTTTTCATTCTTGTTTTCGGTCAACCCTAGTTTTCTACAAAATCGTTTTCAGTTGGTGTGCTGATTTCGATCTTGTTGCTGTTGACTTGCTGTTTTTCGATCAAAGTACTAGCTGAATTTTAGTGCTTTTCGGTTCATTTCCAATGGGGACTGTTTCCAATATGCATTCCGATCTCGATTCTGTTATTGGTATGGTTACCCGCATTCCTCGTTTGACAAACATTAAATGTTTTTCGGAATGGAAATATAGATTCGAGCAATATATCAAGATGAAAGACGTTAAACTGTGGAGATGTTTCTTTCGTCCAGCTGTCAAAATCATAGTTAGTTTGCAAAATGGAACTGTGATTGATAAACCTCTTCAAGATTACACTGACACAGATTTTGACAAAGTGGACCGAGATGAGAAAGCTCTTGCCACTCTTTCTATGGCTTTATCTCCAGATATTGCCTAGGGCTTCAGAGAGCACAAATCATTATGGGAGGCGTTGATTGAGGTCTATGAAGGTAACGAAGATATGAAACAGAGCATGCAAGATCTGCTTTGTCAGAGGTTTAACATGTTCAATCATGTGATTAGAGAGACACTTGAGACCCCATTGCAACTTTTCATTACTTTAAATACCGAGATGACCACTGCTGGAATTACTCTGTCAAAGTCTGAAATCAACAAGAAGTTGCTGAACTCTCTTTCAAAGAGCTTGGACATGAATGTGGTGGTGATTAAGAAGACCAAGGATCTTGGTAGACTCTCTTTCTGAGGTGATGGCTATCATCAAATCATATGACATGGATGATAAACAAAGAGAGATTAATCATGTCAGCTCCTATCAATCTGCCAACTTGGGTATCTCTCCCAACAGCGCCTTCTCAGCTCTCCCTGCTAAGGTTTCAACTCAGCAAGCCTCTTCTTCCTCAAACATACCAGTGGCATCTCCAGATTCTTCTGCTCCCGCTGCTAAATCTGCTACTCAAACTCCAGCACTTCCCAAAGGAGCTGATGAAAACTTAAGCATGATAACTGGTCTTCTAAACTGTTATAACGCTTTTGTTGCTGGTGAGCTTGTTCAGCCAATGATGGCTGGAGTTGATCAAGTCAACCCTGATGACATTAAAGAGATGGACATCTCGTGGCATATTGCTATGGCAGTATTCAGGGCAAAGAAGTTCACACAGAGGACGGGCAGAAACAATTGGGTGGCATATAATGGAGATAAAAAAGTGGGATTCAACAAGGCAAATCTTCGGTATTACAACTGCAACGAGCCAGGGCACTTTGCTCGTGAGTGCACTAAGCCCAGAATGGAGAATACTGAAAGAAATCTGGTGCCTACTGGATCAAGTCGTGACGCTACTCCTCAGAACAGCGAAAGAGCCATGGTGGCACAATAGTTTTCGTAGGACGATCAGATGCGTGACCTGAACCTGAATGAAGATGGTAGACCCCACCTTGCCCAGATCAAAAGTGACATGGATATTGATGCTGCTGAAGAACAAATGATGGACTTGCAGTTCGCTTTCATGGTCTCTTCTACTCCAGCTACCACCCCTGCCAGTGATGAGGTAAGTGCAGTTTCTCGTTCTTCTCAATCGTGCCTAGGGGGAGATCTTATAAAAGAATGCCCTCGAGGTCACATTCTTGGAATAAAAAGCAAAATATTTAAAAAACCAAAACTCAAATTGCCCAGGACAAAAGGACTGACTCGAGCAGTAGTCCTAATTCAAAATCAAATGTAAATGTTCTCATCTGGTCCAAAGATAAAAGATTTAAATCAAATTATAGATGAGTTCCTAAAGGCAGTGTTCAAAAGATTTCTGAAACTTCTTCTTTATTGTTTGATAAACGTGATATGAGTTTAGAATCTGTTGCATGTATCGATAGTAAGGGTCAACCCAGTTTCCATATGGACTGGGTGCCTAAATCTAATTAATCCCGCAACTTATGCAGGAATAGTTATAGAGGAATATCATCAGACCATGGTATGTTGATAGTGGCTGTTCCAGGCACAAGATAGGCGACATGTCCCAACTACACAAAGTTGAAAACTTTAATGGTGGGTGTGTCTGCTTTGCGGGAGGTGAAAAGGGAAAGATCACATAGAGAGAGACTGTTTCAAATGGCTTGTTGAAATTTGAGAACGTAAACTTTGTTATTGAGCTTAAGCACTGTCTGTAAGCGTTTCTCAAATATGCGACAAGGGTTTTTCAACCCACTTCACAAAGAAAGAATGTCTGATTCTCAAACCCGACGTAGTTATTCCCGAGGAGTGGATTCTTGTCGGATTCGAACGCTAAAGCAATGCTTATATCATCGACATGAATCACAACACTCCTGAAAATGTCACTTGCTTATTCTCAAGAGCTGCTGAACAGAATGCCATGTTATGACATCACCGTCTTGGTCATGCAAACGCGAAGAATTTGAATCGTCTCACTAAAAATGATCTTGTCTGGGGGCTTCCAATTAAAGACTTTATTACCTTCAAGAAATGTGTTGCCTGTGCTCAAGGCAAACATCATCAGAAGCCACACAAGCCCAAAATGGTCAACACCATTGATTTACTTCTTCAACTTCTACATATGGATCTCTTTGGCCCTACCAATGTTCTCGGTATTAACCAAAGTTCTTACTGCTTAGTTATTATTGATGATTACTCACGTTTTACTTGGGTTTTCTTTTTGAAGAACAAAAGTGAAATTGCAGAGCTGGTCATAAGATTCATCAAGCTTATCGAAAATCAAACAAATCAGAAGTTGAAGGCTATTCATTGTGATAATGGAACTGAGTTTAAGAATGCGGTTTTGGATAAGTTTTGTGCAGATAAGGGAGTGCAGCGTCACTATAGTGCTGCTCGAACACCTCAACAGAATGGTGTTGCTAAGTGCCAGAACAGAACTCTAATTGATGATGTGTGTACCATGCTGTGCGACTCCAAATTACCGATGATCTTTTGGGCTGAAGCAATTAATACAGCCTGTTATGTTCAGAACCGAGTCATCATCAACAAACCTTAAATGAAGACTCCGTATCAGATTCTCTATGGCCGCAAACCAAATGTCTCTCATTTTCGAACTTTTGGTTGTCCTTGCACCCTTCTTCATCTTGAAGCTACTCCAAAGTTCAACTCCAAAGCGGATGATTGCTACTTCATTGGGTATGCAAGTAAAACTGCATATCGGGTGTACAACAAGGTGACCAAGCAGATCGTGGAATCATATGACGTGCGGTGGCTTGAAGAGAACGAGACGAATGCTCGTGTTGGACCGGATTGGTTGTTTAATTATGCTTATATGTTTAAACCGTTTTATATGCTTTCTGGTGATGTTTCAGGTAGACAACCAGGTCCAGGTGGAGTTAACAGAGATGACGATGCATAAGTCATTCCTGATTCCATTATACCGTCCGTAATGTTCGTAGATCCAATTCTGAATGACGGTGCATCTCCTGCCTCCACTACTATAACTGAAGATGCTCCTGTTGAATCATCCCAATCTGTTGGCGAACCTCCAGTTGTTGAACAATCTGCTACTCATAAAAATGTTATCAATGTTGATACTGCTGATCTTTTCGATTCTACTATCATTGAGTCTCTCTTTCTAGAAATAATTCCTGACGAGTATGTGGCAAGCACTTCTCACGACTTCAGAGATTCTAACAGAGGTGCTTCAGGCTCAGGCAGTGTTGAAAACATAACAAATCTTCTGGTTTCTACTGCAGCGCTCGAGCATGCCATTCCATCAAGAATTCAACGCGACCATCCAATTGATAATGTCATTGGCTCTCTCAACGATGGGGTTAAACCAGAAGCCAGAGTGGTCAAGTCAACGAGCGCCTCTACTCATGCTTCATTTCTAAAATTGAGCCGAAGAATGTGGAGATGGCACTTAATGAACCAAGTTGGGTGGACGCTATGCATGAATAGCTTAACCAGTTCGAAAAGCTGAATGTTTAGCAGTTGGTAGTGTTGGATTAGGTGTCTAAGCCATGACTTTATATTTATATTTATCTTGTTAATTGAAGCAAAGTCCATTTGGGTTGCCCTCATAGCTGGAGGTTAGGATAGAGTTCAGTAGAGTAAAAGGTTGATTTATTAATTGTTTAATAAATCAATAGAATTAATTAAATGGTTTATTAATATATTTAAGTGTTAATATATTAATTAGAAACTATAATAATTAATTAAGATTTAATCTAGAATTAATTGGATTTAATTCAGTGATTGAATTAATTACTTAAAAGTGCAGGGACTGGTTTTGTAATTATTCAATAGTTGAATAAAAGGCTAGCCAGTGGAAGCCTCAAGTTGGGCAAAATTATGGAGTCCATCTCCATAATTTCGAAACCCTAGTTAGGGTTTTTAGAGGCTTGCCCAAATGGATAACAGGCTTGTCCATTAAGGGGCTTCCTAGGGTTTCTGCTGTAGCCTCTTGGAGGCTATATAAGGAACCCTCTGGAGGCTCAATACCTGCGCCATTTTTCACCAAGAAAACTCTGCTGGACTGTCTTCTCCATTGCTTGGGTGTGACACCATTTGAGGCAGGACATTTGTGCTGCTAGCTTCAAGGATCATAAGATCAAAATGTTGGTTTTTCTCAGTTTTGATCTTTAGAAATAATTGTTTCCTTTAGGCTTTAGTTTATTATCTTCATAGAAGAAAACATAGATCTTTCTAGGGTTGCATGTGAACCATAAGAGATTATTTGTTCATTGTTTGCTAGAAAACCCTTCAGTGGTATCAGAACTTAGGCTTGTTTTCTTATGAATTGATATAAACTGCTTGAATGATTCTTGCCTTGAGTGTTTTTGCGTAAAACCCTCTTGGAATGGCCGAAATTTCGTTGCCTAGGCTAGGGTTTCTTATCCCTAGCCGCCAAGCCCCATGGTCCCCTTTATTTTCTTGATTTACTTGCCTTTTAAAAGTATGTTGTTATTTTTGGTAATTGGATTAATTAAATAACTAGAACTCTTTTTAACTGGCTTGTAATTTTCGATCCTATAGGGGCCCTAGATAGAAAATTAATTTGATTAATTTATAAAATCTATCTTAGATTTAATTAGTTTAATTAATTGTTAATTAAAAGATCAATTAAATCAGCTTAAAGAATTAATTTAAATTTTCAAAAAATTGTTTAAAATTTGCGAAAATTATAATTAAATTAATTATAAAATATTTTAATAAGATTAAAATATATCTTATATATTTATGATTAAAGGTAAAAACTTATATATAAGATTAAATGGTTAGTCTTACCGCAAGTAGGCCTCATTCATAAAACTGTCCTATAAAGAGGGTATAAGGCGACTGCCTATAAAATGGCAGTCTAATGGGTATTCACTCTTACCCACCGCTCTCCTGGTCAGTCGAGTGTCGTTAGCCGAACGGGTTTGATAGAACCGCTAAGCCTCTTAAAAGTATAATGCTATAATTGAAAGTACTATAACCTTGAACAAAAACCCAATTTAGTTACTTTAGGTTAAAAAATGTGAATTGGTGCTAATCCATGGAATTGCACATTGGACTTTGTGGAACGTTGGTGGAGCATGTGTGGTTTACCGGCACGCCAACTGGGGTCCACAAAGAGTCGCAATGGGTTTCTCGATTTTGTCATTATTAACGGAGTGTGTGTGGTTAACCGGCACGTTAATTAGAGATGACAATTGACTTCGAGAGTATCGGGCGAATTTGCATGGTTATTCACACCCGGTTTGTGATCCTCGGCATCCCAGTCACAAACAGTGGGGCACATCCGAGACTAAACATGCCATTGAACACTTCAATGTGTCTCAACAGATCTAGGAATTTCATAAGATGAAATTGATAAGTGTATTATCTACCTTAATGACCATTATGTTGTGATTACGACATCCCTCTTCACATCATAGTTGGGGCATTTTGGGTCTTAGACTTTATAAATAATAAATTGGGTAATTATTTAAAAGGACTAATTAAACTAATAAAAATTCTGTTTATTGTAGATGTCTGAATCAAGTGTCTATTCTCCTCCCTCTCCTCCTTCACCCATTTCTGAGAGCTTCAGAATGCACCTGCTACATATGGTAAGGCTGACTGGCCTAAACTATATGGTATGGCTTCATAAATAGAGAATAGTTCTCTGCTTTGCTGGCAAGCCATATCTGACTGAGTGTCCGCTCCCCAAAACATGACATCACACAGTAGCCTGTGATGAACATGACTCCTTGATTGTCAAGTCAAGGAAAGTTCGTTGCCTAATACTATTGATCATTGACCCTGAGTTCCGCAGGAATTTAGAATTCCTGGGGTCAGATAAGTTAACACAGCTAGTTGTGGAAAGGTTCCATGAACTGGTTGAGAAAGGACGAGCTAAGATCTTCAAAGAGTTTGAAGTGTGCAGGAAGTAGCACCAGTTCACATGTTCTCAAGACTAAGAGACACATAGGTGAACTGTATAAATTTGATTCCCTTTTGATCGAGAGTTAAAGCATTAGCTCGACTTGCTGATCCGTTCATCCTGATGTACAGGAAGGGAAACCAGAAAAAACGATCGTGGATATGCATTCAATGTTGACTCTGTATGAGTCGTTCATAGAGAAGCATAGTTCCATTGGTTCAGCTGCTTCGGGATTGAGTCTAGTAATAGGACACATCAAGAAATGATCCAGATCGTCTGGACCGGTTCCTCGATGTTTCAAACTGGGAATCCACAGGGTGGTACACAGTCATGGAAAGATTGGAAAATGCTCCGAAGCCGAACAGTTTGGCAACTCAGGAATATCTTAAAAACTTAGAACCCTTGATCCTTAATTCCTTGATATAAGATGTGTTTCTCACATTTGCTCTGTATGCATAGACTCTGTAGGATGTGGGATGTTGTTGCATAGGAGCATATTCAGATTGGATATGAAGCTCATGCAGTTTTAGAGTTTAGTTAGATATTGAAATCATGTTATCAGCTTATTAGATGCGTATGACATTGTCTATCATATAATGCATTGTTTAAGGATTTTTGTTTTAATAAAATTGTCGTTTTTCTTTTAACACCTTTTGTTTGAAATTATCCTTGAAATGTTGTATGATTGTGTTGAATGCATTATTAGTAATAACTTGATTATTGATACATCCAAAGTGTTTGGATTCAAGAATTGTGTCCTTTATGATTGTTAATTTAAATGTTGAAAGAATCAATTCAACCAAAGGTCCAGTTGGACATGACCTTGAAATCATTTGACTTAGAGTCTCATGATGAATTGAGTTCTTAATGTGTTAAGAAATGAATCAACCAAAGATCCAGTTGGACAGGACTTTCGAATCATTTGACTTAGAGTCAGATGATGATTAAGTTCTTTATAAAGCACATGTAGCAAGAAATGAATCTCCCAAAGATCCAAAGGATAGGATTTTGGAATCAGTTAATTTAGAGTCAACTGAAGATTGCAAGTCTTGAACAGAATTAACAAAGTCATAAACTTAAAAGACATTGAGATTAGGAGCAACGGACACATCAGTCACTGTGTATTGCTCGAATCTCCAAATAAAACACAATTGTTTGTACTTCGCGATATTTGTCATTCAGAATGACAAATATGGCTACGCTTATCAAAATAAGCTATTGAATTGAAACCTTGAACAGTTCAAGGACTTCAAAACAAGTACAAGATCCACAGAACCTAAGTGACAACATAAACTGGGAAAATGTTTCACAGTTATTCTCTTCCAAGAACATTAATAGTTATAATGTGTCTTAGGGAAGATGATGGAGCATTGGTCGAAACAGTTCGATCCTCGATGTATGAGATACATTGCCAATTAGTTTCCCGTAAATTAAACACTAAACCAGTCAGACCATCTAAACCATATTCCAACCACATCTTCGACTAAGTAGGTTTTGCAGACACTGTCTGAAATGTAAAGCTGGGATTGTCCCACTTGTACATTAAAGGTCCAGGGTCTTGTAGTGTTCGTCCGAACCTCATGACTAGCCTGAACCTAATCAGAAATGTCGTTTCACTGGCTATCCCGCTGTACCTGGAAGAGAAAGAGCTCTTTTAGAAAGAACTCATGTTCTAAGGAAACAGTGGGAGTTGGGACAGTCCTGAATGAGTTCAGGATTAGCCAAGTGAAATAACCTTTAGTCATCACTAGGCTTAGAGCAAAAATCAGATTTTTGTTTTAAATTCTGACATTATCTTCTCTTGACCAGTAGTACTGATCACCATCATAAGTAGTTATGATAAGGGTGACATACCGATTAGTGGTAAAACACTATAGTTGGTACGGATTTTCAATCCGACTACTTGGAAGCATTGGTGAGCTCGGTTGCTGCCAATTAAGAGAACCTTAGGATGAGATACAGTCTATGTGACAATTTGATTGATTTTACAACTGGTCTTAAAACCAGTGGGAGTAATCATCAAAAGAAACCAACATGGACAGAAACGTACCTTTAGAACATCTGGTTGAGTGAGACGATACTCAGAGTCAAGTAATTGACACCGAGAGAAGCACTCTCAATAGAAGATGAAATCTGAAAGGATACTGCATAATGTAAGTCGTTAGTGGAGCGTGTATGGATCACCGGCACACTAACGGGGACTCACAAAGAGTATGCCAGTATAAAGGTACGTGGGCCTGGGATTACGCCATGCGCATCTCGCAAGAAAGGATATTCAGATTCTCAAAATACGCCAGAGGATTGGATTTTGAGAAAGGGCTGAAAGATTTCCCTTAAAATGTCAGAAAGGTTTGGATTCTCAAAATGTGCCAAAAGTTCTGGATTTTGTGAATAGTCCATAACCGTGTCAAAGCCAGTGGGAGTGTCGCTGTTATCTACTATCTCCATATGTGAGTTACATAATGTTTCTAGGAAACGTCTCTTTTCATTACAAAGTGTAATGACTTGGTGTTAAGAAATGGATCGCTATGAAAGACTTAATAAAGATACGACATGCTCGGGTGGTTATAAACATCTATGAGATAGATCGAAACTCTGCCAAAATGATCTTGATGAGACTCAAGATGCATTGCCCTAGGAAATAGTTTTCTGTCATTGCAAAGTGTAATGATTTGGCATAAGAGATATAAAAGGTGCAACATACTCACATAATCCATTGACATATATCATATAGATGATGTCATCAGTATAGACCTGGCCATAGTAAGCATGATCTTGATAAGATTCAAGATGCATGGAAAAGAGTCTCCTAAAGGAAATAGTTATTGAAACTCGTGACACAAGGATTGCAACTAATCCTATGATTCCAAAAAAGTCTGGAATAGGACTAGATCGAATCCAACAAAGTTCTTGGATCGATCAAAAGTGTCATGAACATGTCTTGATGACTTAATGCTTAGAGCATAGTGAGTCAGATTCAGGATATGTCTTGGCTGGGAATACTTAATGGATTTTGTACATACGTGAGAAATCATTGGAAAATGATTGGGGTGAATGTTGATAACAATTTGAAAAGAGTTTTCAAATAAGGACTTAATGGTTAAAGAATTTCGTTGGCATTCCGATGGAGCGCGTGTGGCTCACCGGCACATCGTAACACCTTGAAATAGTCTTAGGGTGCAGTCATGTGAACTAAGGATCCCGAGAACCATGGAAAGTCACAATACATAGAATGGAGTGGTTAGTGAGAATGAAAGTATGACCAAATTGAAATATCATCGGAAGGATATCCGATCGGATGAAGTGTATAAATGTATAACATTTGGATACATGGAAAGAGTGAAACGTCAAGTAGACATAGATACATAACACGAATTAAAAAAAGGTTTAAAAGGAATCTAGAAACCGATAATAGTTTTATATAAAATCCGACTTGGTGATTACCTCGTGGAGACTTGGTAATTAGGCAAGAGTAGCCACCAGTCAGATTTTATGTTTCAATTTTTTGCATGTTTCACTTCCCGAATAATTTGATTATTCAAAAGTCCACAGTCGCTCATACTTTTCGGAAGTAAGTATGAACGAAGACTGTCGTGAATTGGTTTGTAGATTGTCTAAGGAGTTAGACATTGCAGTAAGACTGCTACAGCGATCACGAGTACTTAGAAATAGAGATTTGAGTATTGGATAAACCCGCGCTCAATAGATTGCTTCATGGATTACATCACGAGCAATGTTGAGACGATAATATCGTATGATCTTGAAGCGGAGACATATGAGTTGAAATTTACGAGTCGGTTGTGCATTGATAATGAGAAAACGCATCGGTAACTCGATGTTATAAAACGCATTGTTGTGTACGACTTTGACAAATAAAAGACACAAGCATATGAGTCAAAGCTTATTTGTTCCTTGACCTTGATGGGAAACAGATATCTGTAGGCCTCTCGATGATTTTGAAGTTGACTAAAGTGCTGGCCAGCCGGGACTAAATTGATGTGTTCAATTAAAAGTCTTAAAGTCATAAGCAGAATCGGAGATCGGGAAACAGAGTATCAGACAGAGATTGATCTCAATCCATGTCTCGTGTCTGAAAATATCCTGTTGGACGAAGGATCATATGATCACTTATCTATGGACAGAACTGACTGGGTCAGAGTTCGGCAGCAGTTTCTTGGAAGCTGCAGGTTGTTTATTAATTAGAAGATAAATTAAAGTCATAGACTTATCCAAGTGGGAGACTCTTGGATTAGGTGTCTAATCCATGACTTTATATTTATATTTATCTTGTTAATTGAAGCAAAGTCCATTTGGGTTGCCCTCATAGCTGGAGGTTCGGATAGAGTTCAATAGAGTAAAAGGTTGATTTATTAATTGTTTAATAAATCAATAGAATTAATTAAATGGTTTATTAATATATTTAAGTGTTAATATATTAATTAGAAAATATAATAATTAATTAATATTTAATCTAGAATTAATTGGATTTAATTCAATGATTGAATTAATTAATTAAAAGTGCAGGGACTGGTTTTGTAATTATTCAATAGTTGAATAAAAGGCTAGCAAGTGGAAGCCTCAAGTTGGGTGAAAATATGGAGGCCATCTCCATAATTTCGAAACCCTAGTTAGGGTTTTTAGTGGCTTGCCCAAATGGATAACAGGCTTGTCCATTAAGGGGCTTCTCTAGGGTTTCTGCTGTAGCCTCTTGGAGGCTATATAAGGAACCCTCTGGAGGCTCAATACCTTCGCCATTTTTCACCAAGAAAACTCTGCTAGACTGTCTTCTCCATTGCTTGGGTGTGACACCATTTGAGGCAGGACATTTGTGCTGCTAGCTTCAAGGATCATATGATCAAAAGGTTGGTTTTTCTCAGTTTTGATCTTTAGAAATAATTATTTCCTTTAGGCTTTAGTTTATTATCTTCATAGAAGAAAACATAGATCTTTCTAGGGTTGCATGTGAACCATAAGAGATTATTTGTTCATTGTTTGCTAGAAAACCCTTCAGGTAGAACTACCCAAGGGGCAACAAAATCTCTTGACACGAGGTGGGTATTTCGCAACAAGCAAGATGATTATGGAGTTATTGTGCGTAATAAGGCACGCCTGGTTGTACGTGGTTTCCGTCAAATTGAAGGTCCTGATTATACAGAGGTTTATGCTCCGGTCGCAAGTCTTGAAGCGATTCGTATTTTCCTCGCCTATGCATCGTATATGAACTTTACTGTGTATCAGATGGATGTGAAGATGGCGTTTCTGTATGGGGAAGTCAAGGAGGAGATTTATGTTGATCAACCTCCGGGTTTTGTCAACTCCAAATTTCCGAACCATGTCTACAAGATCGATAAGGCCCTTTATGGTCTTCATCAAGCTCCTCGTGCGTGGTATGCTACATTAACTGATCATCTGTTTCAGCATGGTTACACAAGAGGCACAATTGACCAGACTCTGTTCATTAAGCGCCAGAATTCTGACCAGATTGTCATCCAAATCTACGTGCATGACATCATTTTTGGTTCTACGCGGTGAGGCCTTGTGCAAAGAGATTGAGCAAGTGATGAAGAAACGATTCGAGATGAGTTCGTTGGGTGAGATGACGATGTTTTGGGGTTGCAAGTAAAGCAAAGCTCAATAGGTATCCTGCTTCACCAAGGAAAGTATGTGGATGATATTCTCGAGAAGTTCGAATTCAAGGATGCAAAAGCTGCCAATACTCCGATGTCTGAGTGACCACTGCTATCTTCAGATCCAGATGGAGAATCCGTTGATCAAACGTACTATCGTTCTATGATTGGTTCCCTAATGTATCTGACAGCCAGCAGATCGGATATCATTTTTGCAGTTTGCCAGTGTGCTCGACATCAGGCTAATCCTAAAATCTCTTATTAAACTGCTGTCAAACAGATCTTTAGATACCTTAAAGGGAGACCTAAATTGGGTCTTAGGTATTCAAAGAACCGTGAATTTGATCTTTATGCATTTTTAGATAGCAATTATGGAGGATGCAACATTGACAGAAAGTCCACTAGTGCTGGATGTCAATTCTTAGGAGACTGACTGATTTCTTGGCAATGCAAGAAGCAACAGACCGTGTCAACCTCTATAGTTGAAGCTGAGTATGTTGCTGCCTCGGCTTGCTGTTCTCAGGTCATCTGGATGCAGCATCAACTCCTTGATTATGGTATGAACTTTCTTGACACTCCTATATTTTGCGACAATGAGGCGGCTATCCAAATTGTTAAAAACCATGTCTAGCATTCTAAGACTAAGCACATTGACATTAAAATTCATTTTATTCAAGATTGGTACGAGCAAAAATTGATTCATTTTGAATGAGTCCACACAGATAACAATGTGACTGACTTATTCACAAAACCTTTTGCAAAAGCTCAGTTCAATGTGCTGGTTTAAATGTTAAAAATGATATGCTTCGATGACTGTTAAATCAGTTCTATAAATATTATACACTATTTTTGTTTAGTTAAATTTGTTCATGGTTTTTACTTTCAAAATTCTTTCCCATGCACAAATTTAGGGGTTGAACTAAAACAAAAAAAATTACAAAACTCTTAAAAATTCAAAAAATATTTTCTTTGTGTCTTTACTTTAAGAAAATCAAAAATCAAAAAATATGCTTTTTCTTTATGTCTTTATGTTTTTTTAAAAAAAATTAAAAATCCAAACCAGTATAAGTCAGCTTATTAACTACAAACATCCTACCAAACCACCATTCACAAAACATCCTACAAAACCACCATTCACAAACATCCTACCTAACCACCATTCACATAATACCAACCAAACCTTCAAACATCAAATTTTTATCCTTTACCTACCGATGACGCACCGAGTAATACCACTCACTACTGAGGTAACACTTAAGTGCTAATGATTCTTACTGTTACACCATAGTAAGTTTGAAGCACTAACAACCTTTCTTAATCAAATCTAAAAGTTCTTCTGTAACACAAACTTCTAGACACTTTGAGTAAAACCACTAAGAGTCAAGAGTTAAAAAGTATGTGTGGATGGTTAGATTGCATACCATAATCTATCACATGCACCAATCCATTCTCAACCATCTCTATCTTTCTGTTGCAAGAAATAGACGACTCACCATTTAAAACCAAGTGGTGATGATATTTCAAAACTCTATGCCAGTGATCTCTGCTACAACACCAGTAGTAGATGTGAGGCATCAACAACCATTCTTACCTACAAAGCTTCTAATTCAAGAGTTGGATGACTAAGTGCAATAAACCATACACTGATGACAATTCGAAAGTCTATCAGAGGGATATGTCTAGTAACCAAGACATATTACACGCTCATACCACTCTTGACCTTAAACTTTGTTCTAATTAAGATGTTTGTGACTCAATGTGATTTTACTTCACATTGATGAAACATCGACTCTGGGTCAGTGATCGTTCTTGTTTACCAGAATAGTTGTGAGACCCCAACAACCTCACCGGATTCAAAATTGGCTCTAGGATGATACACTCTGCAGTGTTTAGATACCATTGAACGTCTCGCCAAGAGCCAAGTCAACTTGTTGACTTGTCAACTGCATTGAGATCTTTGATCAATGATATGCAGGGGCCAAAATCAAAACGGCCACGAGTAGTTCTCCGATACTCAAACAATCGCAGTGCGTTCCTCCGGTTTACACAAATACTGCGAGAAGTCTCATTCTGAGCCAAGGCTGAGTCCTTGAACAACTATGGTGAGAGTTTATGATTCCATGACCCACATGATTTGCGGTCATAGTTCGTATCGAGAAGGCCCGCCAAAGTGAAGTTCTAGAGTTTCGACACAAATATTCTGTTCCCGAAGAAGGTGAAACTTAATTCCATGTGACAAGCTGCTTGAATTCCTCCTCAGTTAGTTTTTGTTTCTATATCTACACCTGTATGTGATCAAGAAGAGAAGTGAAGAGTCAGACTCCATGCCAATCAAAGTCAAATCAAAAGCTGGATGTCGTGATCTCATAGTCCTATGCTGAAGCCTGTTCGTCCAATGTTATTTGAAAGTCAAATCTGAAGACATTATTCTACCGAAGATGAAGTTGTCTCTGCAAATGTGCTGAATGCTATTGACATCTATGCCCATCACACGAAAAGGGGGAGATTGTTAAAGTGTTGCAGTAGAGTCCAACTAAGGTCAGGACAAGACAGAGATCGAAGTCAAATGAAAACATTAAACCAAGGGGGAGATTGTTGGGCTATATTTATTGTTGGTTTAAGCTTTGCATTTAATCGGACCAAATCCAAGAGTTTCTGGACTGAAAAAGAAGAAAATTTGGGCCTGATTGACGATTTCTGTCAGAGACCGAAATCCCCTACGATTTCGGTCGTGATGACCGAAAACCCCATGGTTTTCGGTGGGCTAGGCTTGCGTTTTCGGTCCCATAGCTGTGTCATGGGCTTAGGTTAGGCGTGACTATAAATAGTCTTTTGTATCCTTCATTAGAGTAGTTGGTTGTTTTGGAGCACAGAGCTAGCATAGAGAATTTATTGTTCAAGCAACTGTTGATCTTGTGTACCCAACTTTATTAATTAAAGTGTGCATTGAAGATCGTATCTCCTTGTGTTCTTGATTTATTGATTGATACCATTCTTAGATCTAGGATTGTTTGAGACCTACAGTTTACTTGAATTGGATTACCAACATGGCATTACTTTTGACCCTAGGATTAGTTTGTATATTCAAAATAAGTTCACTTTCACTTGGATTTCCAGCGTGGAAGAACATGGACATTATAAAAACTCCTCATTTCCCTCTATTCTCTCAATCCATTTTCCAGTTTGTCACTACCAAAAAAATTTAATCTATTCATTCAGAATCCTCATTTTGATCGTTTGTTTCAAGAAAGACAATTGGTGGTGCCTGGTTCAGACATAAAAATAAGTGCAATCATACCAGTTATGCTGAATGTCTACCACACCTAGATCTAAAATACTAAACAACAGAATGCTGATCAGATGATATCATATAAATATATGTAGGAACACAAGCCATCAATGTCCATAAAATGTCCATAAAATGTCGTTCATGTGTTGTAAATCTCTGTTTGTGTTGTATATCTGTAGTCTTCCTTTCATGTTCATATGTTATCTGATTTAGAAATATAAATCATCAAATCGAGTATCAAGAATAAATCAAATGAAGGTAAATTAGATGACAATAAACATGAACAAACCTCCAATTACGTATCTAATAAGGAGAAATGAACAACTTTTCCACCCAGATCTACTTTATTCGCCAAACATCAAGTATAAAACTATACCCCAGGGTATTAGCATGCGACATCAAGAACAAATATCAGAACAAACATTAAAAAGTCAGAAAATAGATTATCAAAATCAATAATGAGGAAACCGATTTTTAGAGTTGAATCTGATTATCAAGAATCAGATAACCAGTTTGCAATAATGAAGATAAAAAAATGAAAAAAAATGATAAGAAACCGGAGGGATATAGAACTTATTGATGGAGAATAGGCAAACAAACAAACTTAAACTCTTAAGTTCACATGCAACCTAAAGGATCTATGTGTTCTCTATTGAACATATAAATAACAACATCTATAGGAAGCCCTAGGTATAATTAAAATTACTAAAGAGGGTTTCTGGATTACATACCTTATTGTTATTATAGCAAATAACAATTATTCCTTGTATTGTTGATCTCTCAGAAGCTAGCACCACAAATGTCGTGCCTCAAATGGTTCTTACCCAAAAGTCCAAGCAAAGGTTAATTATCTTAAGTTCTTATTAATAAAAAGCTCGCTATAAAACCTTAGAGAAGGATTATAGATTCTGCTTGAGAGAGAAGAGAAATTCCAGAGAACTGTCTACAGGAATGGGGCAGAGAATAATGTGATAGGGGAAGCGTATTTATAGCTGCAAGGGTGATAAAGGATAAACCTTATTCGAATTCAAACTGAGATAAACCCTTATCCCTAAACCCTTTTTCTAGCTAAACATGACGCGCGTCGTGCGATACCACACGCGCGTCGTGCGTGTTACTTCGTCTAAAAAATCCCATTGTTCAACTATTGAACAATTACAATCCAGCCCCTGCACTTTTAATTATTCCTAAATTAATCCCAATTAATTCTGATTAATATCAAACTAGTTTCTAATTAATTTATCATCACTTAATAAATAAATAAACTATTTATCTCTCTGTATTTAACCTTAATACCAATTGGACTACTGAGGGCAACCCAAAAGGACTTTGCTACTATCAATTCAGGTGTATACCAATTATAGTTATATGCTTAGACACCTAATCCAACACTTATGTGGTGTTAGAGATGGGCGGTGGTCTAGAAACGGGATGTCGATCGGAGAAATCGGAGGCGAAGGAAACGCTTCTGGTCTGATTCTGTGAAACTGATTGCGATGGTGTCGGGGGCCTAGTGCAGTGTAGCGATATGTGGCCGAAGACCCTGCTTACAGACGTTAGACGGATCCAGCATCCGTAGGAGATGGTAGATTTAAGGAGAATGAAGGAAGTGATGGATCCTTCGATTCTTACTAATGGGATAAATCAGCTACAGATGTTGAAGGATCAAAGTAAATGGTGTTCAGTGCACAATGGTGGGAGATAGTCTGGACTCTATAGGTTAGATTGTAGGAGGTGGAGAGTGTTTGTGTCGTCTGTCGGAGGCGCCGGTCGGAGACCTGGTCTAGGAAGTCGCCGGAGAACATATGGTGCGTGATCTGTGCAGGTGGGAGGAGAAGGAGGCGTTAAAAGGCGCTTTAAGCATAACAACTGATTTTAGGATTAGGGTTATCACAGTGTTGGTATATATCTTAGCCAAATTACTAATTTAACCCTTCTATTTGTCGTGTATATAAATATACATAAGTTATTTTAGAATCATATTATAAAATAAATATCATAAAAATTATAAAACTAATTTTTATATAAATATTCTTATTATTTAGTTAATTTTCAAATATCATTAAATAAGCACATCTAATTTTTTCGAAAAATGACAAAAACAGCTCCATTTAATAATCATTTTAAATATAAATATATTTTATAGCGATAATCAATAAAATTGTCACTCATTTGAGTTTGAGTTTGTCCATTTGTGGTTTTATAATAAAACTTTGTCATGTCTTAGAGAAAATAATTTTATCGAAACATAATTATTGAACGTCCGACTAAATAAAAGAATTCATTGTCCATCGTATTACATGTTCATTCCAATATAAGATGTTTGTGAAAGCAAACTAATTGACTATAGCAAGAAGAACATCATTTATTGTAACTTTTTTTTTCATAAAACATTGTTGTCTAACCACACGGTACTTTTATATTAAATCCAAAATAATAACATATTATTATTTTTAACTTAAAATTAGAACAAAAATTTTTACTCAAATTAACGTGTTTTTATTTTTGTACCGAAACAACATGCCGAAAGAAAATGAATCATCGTCGGTAACCATTCAACATAAGCAATGATCTGCAGCCGTTGCATTATGCGGGTAGGATACTAGAATATTTAGTTCTTATCCTAAAACAATCTGATCAAAGAAAATTAATCGTCATAGGAAATATTCATCAAAATAAAACTATTAGCATCTGTAACGCGCGGATACGCCGCTAGAAATGTTTCCATATAGAAGCAAAATCAACGAATATAACTTTTTAACGCCCACAAAAATATGCATATTAATGTTCGTTTTTTTAATTTGAAACAACTACATCCAGCTCAACTGAGTGGAGGTCAGGGGGTTTTCCCTATTGGGTTTCCTCCTGAGGCAGAGGTGGTGGGTTCGAGTCCCTGGAGCGTCAAATAACGAGGGATGGTTGAAAACCCGTCACAGGTGATCGATACCCCACGCCGTTCAAAAAAAAAAACTTAAATAACGTAATTTCAACTTTAATGTAAAATTTTAACTACTTTTATTCTTATTTTAACTCGAATAAACCTGTTAAAAGAACTAATTGACATTGGAAACTAATAGCCGAATGACATTATTTGAAGTCGGCCGAAAAGAGACATACTTTTTCCTTCACCTAAAACATTTTGTCGAAAGAAAATCAATCGCCATAGAAACTATTTTTCACCGCCGCATCGCGCGGGTACTTCGCTTGTGTGTGTGTGTGTGTTTGTATATATATATATATATATATATATATATATATATATATATATATATATATATATATATATATATATATATATATATATATATATATATATATATATATATATATCCTTTAAAAATCATATATGTTTTTATTCAAGTGCTACTTTATGTAAATTTACATATTTGAGAAGGTTAGACCTACTCTTACCAAACATTTTATACGAATAAAAGTTACAGTTTTTTTTTTAAATAAAAATTAAAATTTCAAGCTACGGTATTACCAAACATGTCTTACATCTACAACATAACAAAATTAAAATTTAAACTAAACTTATAGTTTCTACTACGGCACACGTCTGAATTTGTAATTTACTCTAAATATTTACACAGATTTTACGTTCACATAAATAAAAGACAGTCAAATTAATAATTATATTACATAATTGACCTTGTTTTTATCATAATGCCTAGCAAAGCTGACTAAAAAGGTACGCGTGTGTCTTTGGTTCTCGGGAGAAGGAAGCTTTAACTGATTTTGCGGTGTCTCCGCCACCATCACCATCACTGCTGCCGGAGACGATTCTCTCACACGAAGGGCACATTCTATGGCTGGGTGCGGGAAACTGCATGTAGAACTGCGGTGGGATGGCGGTGGTGGTTCTTATTGCTTTGAGTTGTTGAATTTCCTTTTCTAGCCTTCTATTATCACTTGCTAGTGCTTCACAACACTTCTTCAGTAGTGCACAGTCTACTTCATTTTGCTTTACTTTCGTCCTGTTGCAGTGGAGTTACTTAATTATAAACAATTAACGGAAAAAAGCAAATTTAAACATAAAGATATTTGATTATATACCTCGCTCGTCTATTCTGGAACCATACCTCAACTTGTCGTGGCCGTAGATCAAGACTTGTTGCTAGGGTTTGCTTTTGCTTCTATGTAAAAAAAGATACAAAGCCACCGGCAATCACGTATTAGGCCCTATTTGTGTTTTTTTTTCCATTAAGCGACATATACAAAAAAATATTTGATAAAAATGAGACATTTAGAGTCATTGAAGTAAAAGGAAAAAAAAAAGATGAGGACAATTTATAAAAAGTTAGGACTTCTTGAAAATGTTCCTTTTACAATGCTATTAAGTTGTTCTGAATTAAGTTAAATGGATTCAACTATATATAGCTCAAGGGATTAAGTTTTGTCTCCATTAAATAAAAAACAATCGACACCATAGTTACTTACAGGATTAAGGGTGTTATGTTGTTTGAAGCTTGCTTCCAACACAAAACATTGTTCTTTTGTCAATCTCAGTTTCTTCTTTGCACCACCATCTAATTCATCTTGGTCAATATCACTAACAGTTTTTGACGAGAACTTCTCCATCTCTTCACTGCCACCGTCTCTCTCCCTCTTGGCAGTCGTCGAGTTAGAGAGCCAAGAAACTGCACCTTCAATCGAGTTTGAAGGTTGTCGAATCAAGTTGATTGGATCTGAATGACTTTCTTGATCTCTACCTAAACCTAAATTTAGAGAAGGGGGCCACCGATCGAATTTGATCAGGAATTTGTTTTCTTGTTGCTCTTGAGCTAGCTTTTGTTCTTGATGATCATCATGGAGATCAAAAAGATTGTTTCTTGGAAAACCATGATTGCCTAAGCCTAGATTTAAGCTTGTGATGCAAGAAACCTCATGAAACATGTTACAAAATCTTACTGATTTTAGTTATGAGATGAAAGAAGAAATAGCTAATTTATGTGTGTCTTTTGGTGCATTGAATAAGAATAATTGTTAAGTACATACGTGGATTCACATCCCGGTACAAGTGGGGATGGGATTGGGTCGGGGTGTGGGGTAGGGGGTTGGGATGGGAGAGATTTCATTTCATAGAGGATTGTGGATACAATTTTTCCTGCAATAGTGCAATTTATCCATTCTTCATTATTTTAGCGGTTTTTTTTTCTAATCTTAATGAAACTTTTTTGTACGTAAAAAAGTACGACAAACTTGTAAAATTGGTATACGTGGCAGGGCAGTCGAGAAATTTTGGAGGCCCTGTGCAATTTGATAAATGTAGACCTATTATGGGGCATTAAGGGGTGAATATTTGTCTAATGTATATATAATACAATTGTAATGAAAAGAGTTAAATGAGAATAACAAACTATCAACTTTATTTAGAAAACATAATATTTTCTTATGTTTTTACAAACCACTTTAATAACCCCAAATTGGTTGCACTAATACATCAGAGAATGATAGATTCATCATTCTGCTCTATATTGAATGACATCTTAATTTGTAGATACAAGTATCAGTTGTCACATAAATCTTCCTGCTTAATGTCTTGCGTGCCTCAAGCAAAAAACTTTCAACCTTCTAATTGCATCTTCAAGAATGTTAGTGATTAGGGTTACTACCCATTAGGATTTTGTAAGCCGGTTTTGGTTAGGCCAGCCGCTTTGTATTCCTATTTATATGAGGTTAAACCCTCATTACCAAGATCAAACATTTTATATTATAACATGGTATCAGAGCTTTAGGTTAAAACCCTGCTGCTAACCACAACCCGCCGCCGCCGCCCTCCACCTCCGGCGACCTTCTAGTCGTCGGAGGTGCCTTCAATATTTTTTCCCTTTCCACTTCTTTTCATAAATAATAATACAGCCGTCGGTACCAAACCAGAGCTTTGTCATCGGCTTCTTTTACTGCCTCGTCTGCTACGGCCCTTCTCCTTGGATGTCCTCTTCTTCGTCGGACCTTCTCCGCTGGGCAGGCTCTGAGATGCAGTTGTCTCTCTCTCTTTCTACACTGCAGTCGTCGATCTAATTGGAATTGGCTCCGTCCGCCGCAGTTCGAATCATCCCTCTCTTGCTCGCTGCCTTTCTCCGAACTCCTCTGTCGCCGACTCCATGATCGTTGTCGCCGCCACCGGCTCTCTCTTCTTCTACATCGGAACCGCCTCTGGTCGCCGCTCATTCTCTCTTCTTCTTCGACGAACAGTCACGATTAGCCGTCATCGTCAAAGCTTTGCCACCGCTGCTGCTGCTGTCTTTATTTATGTTTTTTTTCTATGTTTTGTTTTTTGGTTATTTTTCCAGTTTAATCGTCTCATCCTGATCAAACTGCCGGAGGATGTTAGTGATTATTAGGGTTACTACCTATTAGGGTTTTGTAAGCCCATTAGGGCTTAGGTTTGGCCAATAGCCCAATTTGTATCCCTATTTATATAGGGTTAAACCTTCAATATTATCATCAAAAAATCATATATTATAACAAAGAACTTTTGGCTCTGTTGCAATACTCATTCGGACCCAGTTCTTCAAACCAGCAGCATCCCATGCAACTATATCATCATAAAAACAAATTTAATAATATGAGAATATAAATGAATAAAGTTTATAAAATTACTTTGAAGGAACTTGTAAGTATGTTAACGAGGGAGTTCATTTACCAGGAAAAAGAAGATCAAAAGATGAGAAAAAATGAAAAGCAAACATTGAATATATATTTGAGAATTCGAGATCGGTTACCGTTGCAGTCTTGCAGAAATTGAATCGTCGTTTCTTCCTGATTTTTCGAGATTGAACCATCGGTTACCGAGATTGGTGGGTGAAGGCGTGAAGCTATCAATATTATCACATTTATTCCCGGCTTCCCGCTTTCGGATTTCACAGTCGTTCACGAATTTTTACCGCTAGACCTTAGGTAAACATAACAGTGGACTTAAAATATTGGGCCCCTAGTAGAGTATGGGCCATGTTCAAAGGCACCAGTTGAACTCCATTTGGCCGAGCCTGATACGTGGTTTGTAATATTATTTTGATTCGGTCCAAAGAACTTTTAAATTCCAGATTTCATTGTTTGACTTATTTTCTAGCGGTTTTTTTCTATTTATTTTTTATTTTATTTATTATTTATATCTTTTTAATTTTTTTAATACTTGTTAATTTTAAATAGAGGAAAAAATCCACAACATACACACACCCTTACACTCGCGTGGTTGAGCTTTACGGCTCACGGCCGAGGAGGTGTCGGTGATCGTTAGAGTGGCTACTTAGGAGTTGTTGGGTTGGTAAGGTAGGCTTACTTTTCATTCTCCAAAGAGTTGAAGAAGTAGGAAGTGATAGTAAAATGTGCTTACTTAGGAGTTGTCGAGGCTTCGAAGCAATTTTTAGGTTCAATCTAAGTAAGGGAGCCAGTCAAGTCGACGAGTGCGACTACGAGAAGTGGAATTGAGCTTTTAGCACAACTTGAATATCGAGAATGGTGACACGTGATGTGATTGAAAGTAAAAGAGCGTGGAGCATTGTTGTAGGAGTAAGTGGCATGTTGTTAAAATGATTAGTAGTAGGATCGGGTTAGAACCCAAGTGGGAGAGAACTGGTCATTTACGGTGAAAGAAGGTGCTTAAATGGCAAGAGTGTGTTTAGACGCGTCATGACCTACTACGAGCAGGAGTGAGGTTCTAGGGATGTTGGGGTAGTATCTTTCTTTGGTGGGTTCTTCTTTGGGTCACAAGAGGACATGAGCCTCAATATACCCCCCCCCCCCTTCCGACTATTAAGAGGGAAAAAGTACAAAATCATGTTTGCAGAGGTTTACCAGCTGGGGTATGTTAGCGTGTTATGTGTGAGATTGTGCAATCAAGTTGATTGTAGCAAGGTCGGGAGGATGTCAGACTATTGCAAGTTACAATACTTCTGTGGATTGTATACCTTGATATGCGCTACATCAAGGTTGGGTGTCGTGCTCATACAACACCAAAAGGTAATAGCATACGCATCGGGTCTTTCACTGTTGTAGATGTTTCGAGCTCGACGTACTGAGCAATATAGAGTGGCTCAACGTACTGAGCAATGTAGGGACGCATTGAGCAACGTGGTATAGAGTGTGGGTTCCGACAAGACGCACCGAGTGGATAAGCATGGCTCGACGTACAAGGTATGTGTGACTCAAAGTACTGAGCGGAGGGACACGACTCTGTGTACATAGTGGAGTATACTACGGACTACCGTCATGTACAAGGATTACTGTTGGCCAGTGATGAAGTCGGATTAGCAAGTTACAGACATAAGATTCGTGGGAAAGATTGTGGCATTTTTGACCAAGAGGCATTAGAGTTATTTCAGGGACGAAATCATTATAAGTGAGGGAGAGTTGTAACACCCACTTTTCTGAAACGTCGTAATTCATGAGTTTATTATTTAAATAATAATAATAATAATAATAATAATAATAATAAGAACAACTTGGGTTATAAGTTGAGGGTGAGTTTTGTCAAAATTAGAAAGTTGGTGATACATCACAGTTGTTGATACGGTCAAAAATACTAAATTTAACCTTAGGGCTCACTAGATAGCGGTAAGTAAGGGCCGAACCAAGGTGTTCGTGGTTGGCACTTTGTGTCAAAATATGACCAATCTATAGTGTCACTCTATAGATGGTTTCCATTCGTACACTTGATTCCAAAAAACACTAAAAACCGACAAACTAAAACTACTGATCTTCGCCAATGGAAAAGATCACAACCAAACAGTCAAACTAATCTTATCTTGAGATCAAACTCGGAAGGTCAGATCCAAACGATCCAAAAACAATAAATCAATAAACGAACAACGATAATCCGAAAATGCGAAATTACGATTAAACATAAAATAAACGAAACTTGCAATCAATTCCAACCAGATCAAAGTCGAATGCTTTTGAAATCCGGGATCCAATCCAACCTCTGCGGTTGTCGGTGTTCTACAATCCAGAACCGACGATCTCGCAAGAGTAAACAATATGTAAAATCTAAACGAAAACTAAAACTAGCCAACTAATGATTATAAACTGCAAAGCTACGAAATTTCAAGTCAAAGATGCCTAAGTTTCTCTCAAAGGTCTGATCTTCGCTCCCGAAAACCAAAGTGGGAGCCTCTATTATATTTGCGGATTTGGCCTCTAGGCGTCACGGGATGGTCTTCTACACGGCGCGGGTCAACCTTATCCCCCTGTTGTTCGCACTTTGAATTTCGAATCTTCACCCAGGTTAGACACTTGGCCGCGTCGTGTCCCTCCTTCATTCACGCCGTGTGTGTCGTTTCGACTTCATTCCAGTTTTGTCTCCAACTTTTCCAATTTTTACACAATCTACCCTGAATTAACACTAAAACACACAACAAGCCCTTGCCTCAAAAGTGAGAAATAACGGTCGTATTAAAAATGTAATTCAGCTAAATCCCGTCTCATTAACTACTATCATGCTTGACATTACTGTTGGATTAGGTGTCTAAGCCATGACTATAATTAGTATATATTTAATTGATAGTAGCAAAGTCCTTTTGGGTTGCCCTCAAAGCTGGCAATTTGACAAAATAACCTTAAGAGAGAGAGATTGATTTATTATCTGATTAATAAATCAATATAAATAATTTGTTAATATATTATAAGGATACTATATTAATTAGAAATAGTATTATTTAATTAATAATTAATCAGGAATTAATTGGAATTAATTTGGTGATTAATTGGATTAATTAAAGGTGTAGGGGCTGAATTGTAATTATTCAATAGTTGAGTAGTGACAGTTATGGAAGGCTGGAAGATTTCGAAATTAAGGATATGATAATCCTTGATTTTCGAAATTAATATATAGGATAAATAGAGTTTGAATTAAATGATAAAAGGTTTATCTTGTTTGAATTCAAATAAGGTTTATCCATAAGGCTTATCTGATAATCCTTTCAAGCCTATAAATAGGAGGCACCTGGCCACCCTTTTCTGCACCAATTACTCCTGCTCTCCTCCCTCTCTCTGGTTTTTCATGTTGCTTGCTTTGGGTGTGAACCATTTGAGACACGACGCTTGTGGTGCTCGCTTCCAAAAGGTTCAACAAAAGGTTAGTAGTTTCTTTTTAATCCTTTAGCAATTTTCGAAATCCTCTTAGGTATTAGTTATAGGTTCAAATAGTGAAAACTTAGATCCAATTAGGTTGCATGTGAACTTAAGGGTTAAGTTTATTTGTTTTGTCTAAATCCTTTCAGTGGTATCAGAGCTTTTTGGTTTGTTTTCTGTTTGAATTGCTATAATTGTTATACCTTGATTTTAGGGTTTATAGAAACTAAACCCTAAATAGCTTAATTTCGATTTTTAGGGTTAGGGTTTTCGAAACCCTAGCCCCTCCCCCCTTGATTTCGATTTTTCTAGGGTTTTAGAAGGTTTTTCTATTTTTGGTAATTGTGATTAATTAATAAATGGATAACCTTAAACCCTTATGTGATTTTTGAATTTAGTGGGTTAAAGGATAGAATTAAA
Source organism: Cichorium intybus (assembly GCA_023525715.1). Classification (NCBI taxonomy): domain Eukaryota; kingdom Viridiplantae; phylum Streptophyta; class Magnoliopsida; order Asterales; family Asteraceae; genus Cichorium; species Cichorium intybus. The sequence goes on along the minus strand of CM042012.1, from coordinate 72,267,063 downwards.
TTAATTTGATTAATTTGTTGATCCTTATCTGATTTAATTTATTTAATTAATTGTTAATTAAAAGATAAATATTAAATCAATTAAGGTTTAAATTTACATTTAAATTAAATGATTAATTACGAAAATTTAAATAGATAAACCAAAATTATTTTAAAAGTTTAAAATACATCTTATATATATATTATTATTAAATGTTAATATTTATATGTATAAGGATTGGTCAGTAGAATCGCTCGTATGCCTCATTCACGAAGCTAATCTATAAGGGGGTATAAGGAAACTGCCTATAAAATGGCGGTTGTATGAGTGTCCACTCTCACCCATTGCTTCCTTGATTAGTGGAGGGTCGTTAGCAGAATGGGTTTGATAGGACTACTTAATCTCATTAAAAGTATAATGTTATTAATCAAAGTACTAGAACCATTTTTATAAAATTCCAAATCTAGTTACTCTAGGAAAAATGTGAAAGATATGCTAACCCATGAAATTGCACATTACACTTTATTAGTCGTTAGTGAAGCGTGTGTGGCTTATCGGCACACTAATAGGGATCTAGTAAAGAGTCGTAATGGGTATCTCATAATTTATCATTGTTGATGGAACGCGTGTGGTTTACCGGTACATCAATCGAGATGATAAACGACATTAAGGTTACCAAGCTAATTTGTATGGTTATTCACATCTTGTTTGTGATCCTCGGTATCCCAGTCACAGATGGAAGAGCATACTCCGAGATTAAACATGCTATTGAACAGTTCAATAAATCTCAAAGATCTAGGAATTTCACTTAATATGATTATCTTCCGCGGTGGAATTGGTAAATCGTCATTCGTCAATCTTTATAAAATTTACAATTAGATTACGGCATCGCTCTTCTAAGTTGTGAATTATATAGTTGGGTCCTAGCCTTAATTATTATTAAGGAATATTAATATATATCTAATTAAAACTGCCTTTCTTTTATAGATGTCTTCCTCTGCTGATGCTTCTGCTCCCCAACCCACACCCCACTCCAACAACTTCTCTTCAATCCTCTCATTGTGCTCTAAGGTGACATTGGATGGTACCAACTACAACGACTGGATGCGTAATCTCAAGATGGCTCTGAGATTTAAGGACAGAGAGTATGTCCTTGAAATGGAGCTCATTGAAGTTGATCCAGATACAACTACTCCTGAGGAATATGCCTCATATAAGAAACATTACGATGATGCGACCAAAGTGGCCTGCATCATGGTTGCTACAATGGTCCCGGAATTACAAAGGTTTTACGAAGACTACTGGCTATATGGGATGAACAAGGACCTTATGGAAAAGTTCCGTAAGCGAGCTCTTCAGGAAAAATATGAGGTAGTCAGAGCCCTCATGGCTTGTAAACTGAAGGAAGCAGAGTCTGTCTGCACCCACGTGCAAAGAATGCAGAGATACGTGGAAAGGCTTCAGAAGCTTAACATGCATTTCGACGAGGAGTTGGCTATTAATATAGTCCTTAACTCCTTGCCAAGTTGTTATGATCAGTTCATCTTGGCCTATCATTTGAACAACAATCAGAACACTTTGGCTGAATTGCATAACATGTTGCAGACCGCAGAGGACGGATTGAAGGGTAAAGGTATACCCTCCGCCAACGCTCCTGTCATGGCTATTGGTCAGGGAAAAGGGAAAAAGAAAAAAGGTCCTCCCAAGTAGAATTGGAAGGGAAAGGCTCAAGTTAGGTCACCCGAGAGCCAGGCCCAGTTTTGAAACTCCTCATGTCTCAAACCCCAAAGAGTCCAACTGTTTTTATTGCAACGAGAAGGGCCTCTGGAAACAAAGCTGCCCTAAGTGCCTACTGGACATCAAGGATGGCAAAGTGAAGCCATCGTCAGCAGGTATATACACTATCTCTAAAAACTCATCATCTTCTTGTTCTTGGGTCCTTGATACAGGGCCTAAAAGAAAGTAAGGAGGTGGAGCACGGAATGATAAACCTGATCATGGGAAATAGGCGATCATCACCTGTCACCAAGATCAGAGTTTATAGTCTAGTACTCAGTAGTGAAGTTAGTTTAGATTTATTAAATTGTTGTTACTCGCCATAAATGGCTCGAAATATTGTTTCATTTCATGCATTGTTTAAACAAGGTTTCAGATATTCTTGTAACAATTTGAATGGATATATTTCTGCATATAAAAATGGTGTTTTTATATTTGAAGCATTACCTTGTGATGGTGTGTATGAAACTGTAACTTGTGTAGACAATTTAGGCAATAGTCTATTACAAATTGATTCATCTAATGGTGTAGAAAAGGCATGCTTGTGGCATTGTTGTCTTGGACACATCAACAAGAAACGCATCACCCAACTCCAAAAGGATCGAGTGTTGGAATCATTCGACCTTAAATCGGATGATGTATGCGAATCTTGTCTTTTGGGAAAGATGACAAAATCGCCTTTCATAGGGACTTGTGAAAGAGGTGAAGGTCTGTTGGATATCATACACACAGATGTGTGTGAACCCTTCAGATCAACCACAAGGATGCTAATCAATTCTATGTGACTTTTACTGATGATTATACCAGTTATGGTTATATCTACTTGATCAAGCATAAGTCAGAAACCTTTGAAAAGTTCAAAGAGTTCAAGAATGAAGTCGAGAATCAATTAGGCAGGAAGATAAAGATGCTCAGATCCGATAGAGGCGGTGAGTATCTTAGTATCGAGTTCCTAGACTATCTTAAGGAATGTGGAATTGTTTCACAATTGACTCCTCCTAGGACACTGCAATTGAACAGTGTGGCTGAGAGGCGTAACCGAACCTTGTTGGACATGGTTCGTTCCATGATGAGTCGAGCTTCTCTTCCTATCCACTTCTTGGGGTATGCCTTAGAGACTGCTGCCCACATCCTCAATCTTGTCCCTACTAAAAAGGTTGCCAAAATACCTCACGAAATGTGGACTGAGAAAGTTCCCTCGTTAGCACATATCAAAGTCTGGGGTTGTGAAGCTTTCGTAAGACGAGAGACTCACGACAAGCTAGCAGCTAGAAGTGAGAGGTGTATTTTCATTGGTTACCCGAAAGAGTCTTTTGGATACTTGTTCTACAAACCGAGCGAGGAAATGGTCTTTGTAGCACGACGAGGAGTTTTTGGTGATAAAGAGCTCATATTCAAAGAGGACAGTAGGAGTACCATTGACCTTGAAGAAATTCAGGAGTCAACCACTGAAGGAACCTTAGAAGATACTAGCACTCAATAAGAGGAAGAAGTTCCTGTTGAGTCGATAGACAATTCTTTACCTCTTAGATGCTCCAGTAGAGTTAGCATGCCGCCCGAGTTCTATGGTTTCCATATAAGTACGAATGGCGAGACGTTTGTCAGTGATAGGACACTAGTAAATTTGGATGAGCCAACTACTACAAGGAAGCAGTGGCAGACCCTGAAGCTGCTAAATGGAAAGAGGCAATGGACATAGATATCATGTCCATGTATGACAACCAAGTTTGGAATTTGGTTGATAATGTACGAGGTCGAAAGATAGTTGGGTACAAATCGATTTTCAAGAAGAAGACCGACATGGATCGAAAGGTACACACCTTGAAGGCTCGGCTGGTTACGAAGGGATTTACTCAAATCCCCAGGGTTAACTATGATGAGACCTTTCAGTGGCAGACCCTGAAGCTGCAAAATGGAAAGAGGCAATGGACATAGATATCATGTCCATGTATGACAACCAAGTTTGGAATTTGGTTGATAATGTACGAGGTCGAAAGACAGTTGGGTACAAATCGATCTTCAAGAAGAAGACCGACATGGATCGAAAGGTACACACCTTCAAGGCTCGGCTGGTTCCGAAGGGATTTACTCAAATCCCTGGGGTTAACTATGATGAGACCTTCTCACCAGTGGCTAAGATAAAGTCTATTAGGATAATGCTCGCCATAGCTGCATTTCATGATTATGAAATTTGGCAGATTGATGTCAAAAACGCTTTCCTTAACGGGAAGTTGGCTGAGGATGTTTACATGAATCAGCCAGGGGGTTTTGTAGATGCAAAGTATCCCATTAGAGTGTGTAAGCTTAAGAAATCAATCTACGGATTGAAACAAGCTTCTCGCAGCTGGAATCTCTGCTTTCAAGAGAAAGTCAAAGAGTTTGGTTTCTCTAGGAGCGAAGATGAGTCGTGCGTGTATATCAAGGCTAGTGGGAGTATAGTTAGTTTTCTGGTGCTGTATGTCGATGACATATTGCTCATGGAAAACGACATTCCAACCTTGCAAGAAGTTAAATCTTGGTTTGGAAAGTGTTTCGCCATGAAAGACCTCGGAGAAGCAGCCTATATTCTCAGGATAAGGATATTGAGAGATAGAAAGAAGAGACTAATAGGACTTACTAAAAGTACATCCTTGGATAAGGTACTAAAGAGGTTTAGTATGGAAAATTCCAAGAAAGGAGGGCTGCATATTCAGAGCAATGCAAAAATTGAGTAAGACTTAAAGCCCAAGTACAGATGAAGAGATAGCTGACATGAGTCGGGTACCTTACGCTTCGGCTATGGGGTCGATCATGTACGCTATGACATGTACTCATCCCGACGTGTCCTTTGCTTTGAGCATGGTCAGTCGTTATCAAGGAAATCCTGGCAGAGCTCATTGGATAGCCGTTAAGAATATTCTCAAGTATTTACGGAGGACGAAGGATATGGTTCTAGTCCTTGGAGGGAGTGATACATTGAGAGTTAGTGGGTATACTAATGCCAGCTTCCAGACAGATACAGACAACGGTCGGTCTCAGTCGCGCTGGGTGTTTCTTCTAAATGGTGGAGCGGTTACTTGGAAGAGTTCCAAGCAAGAGACGATGGCTGATTTAACGTGTGAATCAGAGTACATAGCTGCAAGTGAAGCGTCAAAAGAAGCGGCTTGGCTGAAGAACTTCATCGGTGACCTCGGAGTCGTCCCGACTATTCAGGAGCCAATGGAACTATTCTGCGATAACGAAGGGGCTGTTGCTTTGACAACGGAACTGAGAGATCATGGAAAGTCCAGACACATCGACAGAAAGTACCATTACATCAGGCATAGGGTAGAAGAAGGTCACCTCATTATGAAGAGGGTATCATATGAGGAGAATCCTGCAAATTCTTTAACGAATGCTCTGAGTAGGATCAAGCATAATCAGCATGCTAGGAGCATAGGTCTGAGAGATGATATTAGTTTTAGTAGTTAGATAGTTGTCTGAAACTTGTAACAGTGTAAATGTAATTGACTTTTGGTGATTTTAATAATATAGAATTATTGATAAGTATTGTTTACTGCTATTTGTCAATTTTTATTATTGTGTTTCAATTTTGCATGTTTTACTTCCCGAATAATATAATTATTCAAATATCACAGTTGTTTATACTTTTGGAAGTAAGTAGTGAATCAAGACTGTCATGAATTAGATAGTCGATTGTCTAAGGAGTTAGACATAACAATAGAATTGCTGCAACATTCATGAGTACTTAGAAATAAGGATTTAAGTATTGGATTAACCCACGCTTATAGAATTGCTTCATGGATTATATCACAGGAAATTTTGAGACGATAATATCTTATGGTCTTGAACGAAGACATATGAGTTGTGATTTACAAGGCGGTTGTACATTGACAATGCGTAAACGCATCGGTAACTCGATGTTATAAAACGTATTGTTGTGCATGATTTGACGAGTAAAGGATACAAGCATATGAGTCAAAGTTTATTCGTTCCTTTACCCTGACAGGAAAAGCGATATCTGTAGGCCTCTCGGTGATTTAGTGTTGACTGAAGTGCTGGCCAGCTAGGACTAAAATGATGTGTTCAATTAGAAGTCTTATGTCATTGCAAACCAGAAATTGGGAAACAGTGTATCAGACTGAGATTGATCTTAATCCATGTCTCTAGTTCGAACGATATCTTAAAGAACGGAGTATCATATGATCACTTATCTTAGGATAGAACTTACTGGGTCAGAGTTCGATAGCAGCTTTTGGAAGCTACAATTTGCTGGTCAATTTAGAAGTTATACTGGCAGTTATAGTCATAGACTTATCTAAGTGGGAGACTGTTGGATTAGGTGTCTAAGCCATGACTATAATTAGTATATATTTAATTGATAGTAGCAAAGTCCTTTTGGGTTGCCCTCAAAGCTGGGAATTTGACAGAATAACCTTAAGAGAGAGAGATTGATTTATTACCTGATTAATAAATCAATATAAATAATTTGTTAATATATTATAAGGATAATATATTAATTAAAAATAGTATTATTTAATTAATAATTAATCAGGAATTAATTGGAATTAATTTGGTGATTAATTGGATTAATTAAAGGTGCAGGGGCTGAATTGTAATTATTCAATAGTTGAGTAGTGACAATTATGGAAGGCTGGAAGATTTCGAAATTAAGGATATGATAATCCTTGATTTTCGAAATTAATATATAGGATAAATAGAGTTGTAATTAAATGATAAAATATTTATCTCGTTTGAATTCAAATAAGGTTTATCCATAAGGCTTATCTGATAATCCTTTCAAGCCTATAAATAAGGGGCACCTGGCCACCCTTTTCTATACCAATTACTCCTGCTCTCCTCCCTCTCTCTGATTTTTCATGTTGCTTGCTTTGGGTGTGAACCATTTGAGGCACGACGCTTGTGGTGCTCGCTTCCAAAAGATTCAACAAAAGGTTAGTAATTTCTTTTTAATCCTTTAGCAATTTTCGAAATCCTCTTAGGTATTAGTTATAGGTTCAAATAGTGAAAGCTTAGATCCAATTAGGTTGCATGTGAACTTAATGGTTAAGTTTATTTCTTTTGCCTAAATCCTTTCAATTACTACGCATTTGAGCCGATAATGGGCAGAACGGGGTGCGCCCGCGAGTCCTATTCGGGGCGGATTGGGGTGAGCCCAAGAGCTAGGTTTTTCGGGATGAGCTCAGAGGCCTTGACTAGAATGATTGCGTAATATGTGATGGATCATGTGGTATTGTGGGTAATCTGGAGCACGGTGCGACGCGACTGTATTGCATCTGGGATTTTGGTAATCAAGTCTTCCGCTGGATTATGTTTGTAACTAATTTGGATAAACACAGTTTTAAATGTTTTAAATGTTTTAATTGTTTAATTTGAACTAAATGGTTTTTTTTCCAAGTCGTTTTACATATTTGAACCGTTTTATAAATGAAAATTTTATTCTAAAATTTGGGACATTACAAATTGGTATCAGAGCCTTGGTTTTAGGGATTTGGATGAACATGAATGTGATTCCAAGGAATTGGATGAACAGGAATGTGATTCCAAACTTAAACTAGGGATTTTAGGATTTTCTAAAATGGTTTTCAAATGAAAATCCATCATTAAATAAATTTATAAGGGGTTAGGTAGAGTAACATGTGGAAAATTCCCTTGCATGTTCTTGTTTGACTATTGTTTCTGAGGTTAAAACATGTTATAAATACCTGAATTTTGATTTGGAATGGGTAAATGGGTTTTAAAAGGAACGAGATGTGATATGTATACTAGGCCAGAGCTCAAGTAAATAGTTAAGTTCCCAAAATATGCATGATAGTATGTGTTGATGATATGATATATGCTAGAAGTAGGCCAAGGATCCACTCATTAGGAAATTGCACGATGGAATTCTCCTGAACCATAGGAATGCCTTTTGCCTTGTTTTTTGCTTGCTATGTGCCGCTTGTGTGTGCCTTTTGAACCTATGCTTATAGTGTTAGGAAATTGAGAGAATGCTTTAGGATTGTATATAATATGATTGGATAACCTTAGAGTTTTTGAACCAGTCTTACTGGATGTTCCTTGTTTGGTTGTGACTTTAAGGTAGGGTTATTTATTCGACTTTTTTTCTGTTCTTATTACGTGAAATTACGCATTTTCAAGGTGACCTAATGGTGGTGCGGGTGAGATGTGGAAATCCTAGGTAGACTAAGAAGAGTGTTAGGAACTTAGGTGCAGGGTCGTATGAATGATATACGAATGCCCTTTAGAAGGGAGTTAGGGAACTGGGACGTTGTTTGGGACAAGTAAGAATATGTGTGAAAGGTAGTACAAGGGTTCGTACTATTGGAAGCATATGATTTGTACCTGGAACGAAGGGAGCCCCGAGGGACCTAGGAAGTCTGTAGACGAGGGAATCGTGTGAGTTATATGTCATGCGGATGTTGTAACCTGTTTCTTGCGTGATTTCAGAATGAGGAAGGTTGATCCAAGAGCAAATGATTTGGGACTCGGGTTGAGTTTGTAAGGCTGGGTTGTGCCTAAGATGAGTGATCAAGATGTTCGAGATTTAGTCGATGCGGAAGTAACTAGGGCTGTGTTCGAGATGCTCCCCCCGGTGATTGATTCACTCAAGAAGGAAATGTTGGTGATATTTGATGAGTGGTATGCTGCGAAGGAGGAAGCGATATGGCTCGGTTCCAGGGGTTGATGAAGAAGGAGATTAACGGATTTGTAGTTGCTGCTTGACATCATACTTTTATTGAGATGGAGTTTGCTGCTATGTCGAGGGAGATTGAGTTCGAGCCTAGCCGGGGCAGAAGAGGCAGATTCAGGACCAAGGGCAACCGTCAGTGAAGAGGCTCCAAGCTTCAGATTATGGTAGAGTAGAGGACTCTTACCGTCGAGACGGTAAGCCGGATGTGAGGATTTTCATTTTGTACAATCTGGTTGGCCATGTTAGGGCCAATTGTCGAGGGAAGTTGGGCAAAATTCGAGACCTGTTGCTTGGAAGAGTATGTGAGTTCGTCAAATGAATATGGAAGAACCGGATGTGGAAGACGAGGCTTTGTAGCTGGATGGAGATCTGGAACCCCGTCGGTTGATGTTGGTATGTATTTATGGTTATGTTTATGTCGCTCTTTTGCACCGTTATCTCTTTATTGTTGCATTAGAATCAGGTAGTTGATTCAGAGTTTATTTCTGATAAGGCATGTAAAGATAGGTTGTCGTAAGTGGTTGGGGTAGTAGGCCATGAGTGGATTGTATGTGGAAGCATCGGCGACTGCTTGGTCAGCCGGTTACGGTTCAAATCCTAAGTGGCTGAGAACTGCTAGGTTAGAGACAAAGTGTCTAACACGGTGCGGTTTCGTGAAGCTGTAAGATTATGTGGGGATCTCCTGCATTTTGGATCGTCATTGGGTAGACTTCGTCGCCTATTCTAGATAGAGAGGGGTCGGCATCATCGAATCGGAGCATTATATCGAAGATGTTCGCGATACGTTTGCGAGTTCATGGTGTTCATTATGGAGCAAGTGGGAGGTTGTTTAGGTCAGGGGTGGTACGGAATTCCGGTCGAGAGCTGCATTTCTGTATGTTAACAGAAATAAGTATGTGCTTCGCCATCATTGTTCGAGGGTCGTTGGGAGGTCAACTTCTGTTTGGTTCTAAGAGTTGGGTCGACTCCCGTGCTATTGTCTGAGGGTGATCGTAGAATGCAGAATTCAGTGTGAGGTGTAGATGTTGATGTGTGGAGCAGGAGGTTGCATCAGAGGTTCAGCCGGTTGAGCTTGGTGGTGCACTCATTATCTCATACGTCATGATCGAGTATTGGCGTGTGGGGTCGGTCCGACGATGGTTCGATTGTTGAGTTGGGGTAGTTGGTTGTTCCTTTCCGCTTGTCAGGTTTTCGGTTTGAGTGTGATTTGCGTGTTAGATCTCTCAGAATCGCATCGGGATGCAGTTGTGTTTTGCCAACACTATGGTGTCGTAGGAAGGATAATGGCCGTAGTGTTATTCTTGGAAAGTTGGATCTATTATTGGGACTTTGTATAGCTTGATCAGGTGGAGGGTGAATGTGATCGATGGCAAGATCCTTCCCGTGCATGTGGTACGTCTCAAAGGTTATGGATGACTGTTCTAGTTCAGGTTGAACAATGGCGGTGGCATGTGTGATGGGTCGACCGGGAAGGTTCGAGCAAAGGAATGGATGGTAGCGTGCTCTTTTGTTCGACAGCAAAAGCACCGCGATTCTTCAGCATTAGGGATGCTAGGCTCAATTCATTAGGTTAGTCTCTCGGATTGATGAAGCGGTTGTTTTGGAAGCGTTTTGGACTAGTAAGATTTCTCGGCAGTGCGATAAGGATCGGTTGGATAACCGATCTGGGAAGCGGTTGAAAGTTTGAATCTGTTTGATTCTGGAATGGGTTTTGATCGTCGAGATGTGGTTGAGTATCTCCTTCGGGGAGTTATGTGTGCATCGAGGTCGGGCTGACATCTGATACTAGAGTTATTATGTTGTCTATCTAGTGAAGGAATAGTGGTTGTGGTTCTTGTTCGATGCTGTCTCGGGTTCATCTTCGATTTTCGAGAGTCAAGTAGGTCCTCTAGTTTGGAGGGACATAATGATTTCTGGTGTGTTAAGGTTTGTAATGCTTTTGTTTTGGCCGTTTGTTGGGTGGTGATTCTTGGTTAGGCTGTTTGGTTTGGCGTGTGTTAGGGATCGGGTGTAGCTTCCATGTGTTAGAAAATCAGGTGACATTTTTTCCTTGAATTTGCTATAGTCGTTTGGATAGTTGATTCTAAGTTTGGAACCTGGAATTGGAGTTGGTATAGCCGTGTGTAGCTCTACGGATGGTCCGATGTGTGTTAGGTGTTGCTCTTGGTCGCCTGATCTGTTCTCGCGACTAAAGGAAACCAAATGAATCGTGGAAGGACTATGAATTCAGCTATGAGCTGGAGGGATTGGAGAACCCAGGGAGATTTTTTGGTGGACAGGTCAGGGAACCTGAATGTCCTATCGATGGGCCGGACGTGATCGTCATTGGGTAGACTTCGTCGCCTATTCTAGATAGAGAGGGGTCGGCAGCATCGAATCGGAGCATTATATCGAAGATGTTCGCGATACGTTTGCGAGTTCTTGGTGTTCATTATGGAGCAAGTGGGAGGTTGTTCAGGTCAGGGGTGGTACGGAATTCTGGTCGAGAGCCGCATTTCTGTACGCTACAGAAATAAGTATGTGCTTCGCCGTCATTGTTCGAGGGTCGTTGGGAGGTCAACTTCTGTTTGGTTCTAAGAGTTGGGTCGACTCACGTGCTGTTGTCTGAGGGTGATCGTAGAATGCAGAATTTAGTGTAAGGTGTAGATGTTGATGTGTTGAGCAGGAGGTTGCATCAGAGGTTCAACCGGTTGAGCTTGGTGGTGCACTCGTTATCTCGTACGTCATGATCGAGTATTGGCGTGTGGGGTCGGTCCGACGATGGTTCGATTGTTGAGTTGGGGTAGTTGGTTGTTCCTTTCCGCTTGTCAGGTTTTCGGTTTGAGTGTGATTTGCGTGTTAGATCTCTCATAATCGCATCGGGATGTAGTTGTGTTTTGCCAACACTATGGTGTCGCAGGAAGGATAATGGCCGTAGTGTTATTCTTGGAAAGTTGGATCTATTATTGGGACTTTGTATAGCTTGATCAGGTGGAGGCTGAATGTGATCGCTCGCAAGTTCCTTCTCGTGCATGTGGTACGTCTCAAAGGTTATGGATGACTGTTCTAGTTCAGGTTGAACAATGGCGGTGGCATGTGTGATGGGTCGACCGGGAAGGTTCGAGCAAAGGAATGGATGGTAGCGTGCTCTTTTGTTCGACAGCAAAAGCACCGCGATTCTTCAGCATTAGGGATGCTAGGCTCAATTCTTTAGGTTTGTCTCTCGGATTGATGAAGCGGTTGTTTTGGAAGCGTTTTGGACTAGTAGGATTTCTCGGCAGTGTGATAAGGATCGGTTGGATAACTGATCTGGGAAGCGGTTGAAAGTTTGAATCTGTTTGATTCTGGAATGGGTTTTGATCGTCGAGATGTGGTTGCGTATCTCCTTCGGGGAGTTATGTTCGCATCGATGTCGGGCTGGCATCTGATTCTGGAGTTATTATGTTGTCTATCTAGTGAAGGAATAGTGGTTGTGGTTCTTGTTCGAGGCTGTCTCGGGTTCGTCTTCAATTTTCGAGAGTCAAGTAGGTCCTATAGTTTGGAGGGACGTAATGATTTCTAGTGTGTTAAGGTTTGTAATGCTTTTGTTTTGGCCGTTTGTTGGGTGGTGATTCTTGGTTAGGCTGTTTGGTTTGGCGTATGTTAGGGATCGGGTGTAGCTTCCATGTGTTAGAAAATCAGGTGACATTTTTTCCTTGAATTTGCTATAGTCGTTTGGATAGTTGACTCTAAGTTTGGAACCTGGAATCGGAGTTGGTATAGCCGTGTGTAGCTCTATGGGTGGTCTGATGTGTGTTAGGTGTTGCTCTTGGTCGCCTGATCTGTTCTTGCGACTAAAGGAAACCGAATGAATCGTGGAAGGACTATGAATTCAGCTATGAGCTGGAGGGATTGAAGAACCCAGGGAAATTTGTTGGTGGAGGGGTCAGGGAACCTGAATGTCCTATCAATGGGCCGGACGTGTCAGGGAAAAGCCTGAGAGTACTTAGGTGATAGTTTGGGCTAGATTAGTTAGATGGTTCGTGGTTTTGTCATGCGCGAAGTGTTAGGCTTCGAGTGAATTGTTACTCTTGGACAGAGTGCTTATGGGCTGGTAAGCCGGTGGTTGTAGTCGCGTGATTAGTTTATTTGGTGATATATCTTTGAGTGCTTGTTGAGGTAGTGCATGTCAGGTAGGGTAGCCATGGGGATTTGTAAGGAGATTGTTAGGTTTAAAATATCGAAACTAATGAACCGGTGTTTATTATTTTATTTAGCGGCAGAATTTATGGAGTACAGATTTTGATGCGGTCCAATATGCCGAAGCCCACGAGCCGTTCAGCAAGTTTTATGATTATGGGCTAGGGTTTAGAGTCCATATAATTTATGTATGTTTAGTATAAATATGTTTTTATTAGCGTTATTGGGGGGACGAAAATAAGGTTTAGGGTTTCAGTCATTTTAGCACGTTTTGTAATTAGGAGCACTATCTTTGTACTCAAACATGATTAATGAATCATTTGGCACCGTTTCGATTCATTCTTTTGTCGTATTGTGTTTGATTTACCATATTTATTGTTCAGTTTATCATATTCGATCCTAGCAGATGTCCTGTCAGCAAGTATCTAGAAATTATGGGTCGGCATAGATTAAGCGCGTGGCGGTCGGTGTGGTTCTCGAGCGTCAAGGTGGAAGTTTGTATCGGGGGAGTCATCATCGAGGTATTCGTGATCTGTTATTCGGGATTTAGTGGGAGTTCTTTCGGGTGTCGAAACTGTGGATTATTTTGAGCTGTGTGTGGCTATGATTGGTCGAGGTTTGGGCATGCAGTCTGGATGAGTAAAGGAAATATTTCGGGGAAAAAATCCCGTTAAGTTGGGGAGAGTTGTAAGACCCTCTTCCTGAAATGTCCAAGTGTGGTTTTAAAAGAATCAAGTTTTGGTGAAGAGCTGAAAATATGGCACTTAGTGACACTGTGGAGGTGGCATAGCGCCACTAAGGTGATGATGTTAGCAACGCTATGGGTTTAGATAGCGACGTATTATGGTCTCGATAGTGGGATGGCAGAATCCATGGATAGCAACGCTATCCTTGCTGTTTGGGCCAAAACCCTAGATTTCGAGTTTTGGGCCGTATTTATGGGCACAAAACCCTAGGTGGCCATCATTTGTCACTCTTCAGCTCCCAAAATTGTCTCCAAAACCCTCTCTAGCCTCGTTGGGTGATATTTGGCTCATTTGATCAAATTAAAGGTTTCTTGAAGAAGAAGAGGTGGCGTGGTGGTGCATGGTGGTGATTGAAAGTGTTATTCAAGTTTAAATCATCAAGATCTGTATTTTCTGGACCTCTGTGAGTATAAAGCTTACTCCTTTTGTGTTTATATGGTTGATTTTGTTCTTATGATGTAGGAAAATAGAGGAATGGTCCCTTTATGACGTTGTCCTTTGTTGGGGAGGATAAAGTTCTAAACTTTATGCCTCTAGGACCTCCTTTGGAGCCTTTATGTTAGATTAGAGAGTGAGCCAAGTTCTATTTGGCTGTTTTGGCTAGTTTTAAGCTCTTGGGACTTGAGTTTTGAGTTAACTTGGGCATGCATGGCCACAAAGGTGGCAACTTTATGGGTCAATGGTCATCTTGGGTAAATTCTGGAAGGACTTAACCACCTGGCTGAATGGAATAAGTGCTTAATGGAGTTTTGGGAAATTTCTTAGATAGCGACGCTATCTTGAGGAGATAGCAGCACTATCTGGCGTTGACTTTGACCATTAACTTTCCTTTGACTTTGACCGACTTGACGTTTGGTCAAACTTGAGAGATACGGGTACCAGTCTTAGAGGGTTATCCTGTTTGGGTTTAGGATTTATTGTTGTCTAGCTTGGTGGATCAAGTGAGTTTTCTCACTATAATATGGGTGATATTACATGTGTAAGTAGTTGTACTTCCTGATATGCATTGTTGTATGCTTACGGTGTATGTGCCCTACCTATGTGATTATATGATCGAGTAGGGACCCGCTGGTCAACCTGAATGCTTAGGCTTCTGTGTTTTGGTATGTCTTTAGTATCGATACAAATAAAAGGTGGTCGTCACACGATGGCAGATTGGGGTGAGCCCGAGAGCCGGAGGGATCGGGGTGAGCCCGAGAGTCCACACATTTAAGGCAACAACGGGCAGAACGGGGTGAGCCTACGAGTCCTAGTCGGGGCAGATCGGGGTGAGCCCGTGAGTCAGGTTGTTTGGGGTGGGTCCGAAGACCATGACCAAAAACCTACTAAGCTTTTTGCTTACTCTTTTACCCTATCTATTTTTTTGGTAATCAAGTCTTCCGCTAGATAATGCTTGTAACTGATTTGGATAAACATGATTTTACATGTTTTAAATGTTTTAATTGTTTAATTTCAACTAAATTGTTTTATTTTCAAACCGGTTTTACGTATTTGAACCGTTTTATCAATGAAATTTTTTTCTGGAATTTGGGATGTTACATATTGTAATCGAATGAGAAATTAACTTCAAAACACATAATATAGATTTGGGAATCAAACCAGATCTGAGAATTGAAATGATATTTAAAATTCCCAAAATTATAATAGTAAACCTGCTATGATACTAATTGTAAACTAAAATCAATTCAATAAAGAACAATGACAATCAATCAAACAATCAATAAGAACATAGAATTGAATAATGCAAGTGTTGAATTCTTGGTTTAGAGGGTTTAGTACAAAGGATCATGCTCCTGTTGGGATTTGATCATATAAACATAATATACAAACAGCTGAAGACTTATCAAGATCAAATCACATTGATTAACAAACTAATCATTCCCTTTTAATTAAACCTTTAATTAATTACAATCCAGTCCCTTTAATTAATTTCTGTAATTTAATTTCAAATTAATTTATTAATTCATTTGTTGATTCAGTTTCTAATTAATTTATTTCTCAATAAATTAACAAACTAATCATTCCCTTTTAATTTTCTGACTCTACTTGTTTTTATGGGTCACGAGTGCAACACAAAAGGACCCTGCTATTATTAGAAATATTACCATTAATTGATGACCTTGGACACTAATTCCAATAGTCTCCCACTTGGGCAAGTTGTCAACTCTGTGTGGTCAAAATATTATGTGATAATCAGCAGAGAGTATGTCATCTAATACAACTGTCAAACTGTGATCAAAGATAAGGGACGACCCTTAGATAAGTGATCAATTATTCCTCCGTTCTTCTAGATATCGTAATGAACCTCGGTCATGTATAAGTTCAAACCCAAAAGTTCAAAATTCTATTTCCTGATAGTGATCTATGATGACTCTACCAGACTACTGATTGAACACATCAATTTAGTCAGGGTTTGGCCAAACACTTAATGTCAGCATCAAATCATCGAGGAGCCCACAGATATCACTTGTCCTTGATAGGGCAGAAGGAACATATTAACTCTGACTACATAGTCTCTGTTTATTTAATCATGTCATACATGGACATACCGTTTATAACTACCAATTACGGATAGCGTTTGAGCAGACCAATGCATAACAGAATCATAGCGCACATCCTCATGCATCTCGGCTTGAAGAATAAAAGCTATTATCATGTTATAATTACTTGTGACTTAATCCATGAAGTTATCTCTAAGTGCGGGCTGTTACAATACTTGAATACCTATCAAGTACTCATGAGTGTTAGTCGCAATCTCCATGATATGTCAAATCACTATAGACAATCTGCTAACACTCCATGACGATCTTAAATCACTACTTGCTTCCATGAGTACGACCGACTGTGGAAATTTGTGTAAATTAATACTCGGGAAGTGGGTTTTAAACATGCTAAAGCAAAGCACAGTAATGAATTAATGTAAATGGTAGCAATCCAGCTCATTATCAAGTCCCCACATGATAATCACCATAATAGATAAAAATTTATATTGCCATATGTTTCAAATTATCTAACTAATAACTAAAATACTTAAGTCATATTATAAACTTAATGCTTATGGACCCTAGTATGAACTTCATGCTTGGTCTGCGTCAATGTCTTCGTGAAACGATCAGCTCAATACTCTTCCCATGATCCCCTACTCATTATGATGTCTCAACTCGGTTTCTAAACACAACAGCAATCATTGAGTATATGCTCCGACTTCTCATGGCCCTCGGGTTCCTCATTAAAGGCGACTGCACCCTCGGTAAGAAGATTTCAAGGAGTTCATTGATGTTGAGGAAAACACCAAATTACCAATGAAATCCTTCAACCAATTTTGTCTCCTTTACAACATCGCTAGCTGTTATATACTCAGACTTGCATTGATTTTGACTTGGAACTTTTCCATCTTATTACTCCTCTATTTAACAGAAACACCTATCTTGATTGTGAGCAAGAGTCATCTCTGGCATCACTATGACCAGTTACTCTTAGTTCTTTCTTTTTCCTCCATAAACCAAGAACATATTCCTTAGTTTCCTTAGAAACTCTAAGAATTTTCTTCACTACTGTCCAATGACTTTCCTCCCAGATTTGTCCTGAAATTAACTCATTATGCTCCAAGCATACGGGATATCAGGTCAAGTACATGTCACGACATGCATGATCGATCCTATAGCAGAAGCATATGGGACTTGACTCATTTTGTCCAGCTCTTCTCTAGCACTGGTACATTGATTTCTAACTTATTTTATGCCATGGGGAAACCCTTTCCTCAAAGTCATGCATCTCGAATTTTTTCAAGATCATACTCAAATATGTACTTAGGCTAGGTCCTTTCAGACATTGTGATTGTTGGAATAATGTCCAAGGTCATCAACTTGTGGTAATATTTCTAATAATGGCAGAATTCCTTTTGGGTTGCCCTCACGACCCGATAAAAATAAACAGTAGCAGAAAAGGAAAAGAAGAAATTAGTTTATTAACGTATTGAGAAATAAATTAATTAGAAAGTTAATCAAAAATTAGTTTCTTAATTTAACAAGGACATGATAAATTAATTAGAAATTAATTAGCAATTAATTAACAAGTTAATTTGGAATTAATTTGGAGAAATTAAATTGCAAGTGATTAGATTGTAATTAATTAAAGAGTTAATTAATAGTTACAAGTCCAAGGGGTGCGGCCGCCAAAAGGCTCCTCAAGTTTGGAACCCTAGGAGCCCTCTAGTATAAATAAAGGCCTTGGGATCAAACTCTAATCATCCCATTGGCCTCTTATGAGCCGCCAGTTTCCCTCATTCTGCCCTTCTCTAGGTTTTGGCGATTTCCTTAACCCTTCAAGGGTTCCGGATCTTGTTCTTCAACCTAGAAGAAGTTTTTTCTGTTTGTTCTTTTGGTGTTCTTGGGTATGAGTCATTAGAGGGATTCACACTTTGGGTCATGTTCATCCTTTGCAAGATGTTGTTCATCAGATTCAAATAAGGAGATAATCTTGAGGTACATTCTGTTTAAGTTTTGTTACTATAAATGATATGAACTGCATGATCTTGAACTCTGTTCATGGATAAATCTGTGATTTGATCTTGTTAGTCTTCCGCTGCATGTGTTTATGTGATCGAATCCCAACAGTGGTATCAGAGCCTCTATTTATATGTTATTTGCACTTTGATCTTAAACCACTGAATATGATTTCTTGCATGTTGTTAAAATCGAAAATTGCATAGGGTTTATGCTAGAATTATTTGATTTAACATGATATGCTCTTAGGGTTTATGCTAGAAACTTAAATGTTCATATGCATGCTTGATGCTTATTGAAATTTAGCTGGTTTCTTGTGCCTCCATGAGGAATTAGAAATTTTGAGGTTTAAAAGGGTTTCGTTGCCCTTGGCTGCTAGGGTTTCGCAACCGTTGCTAGCCTTACAAGTTTCTGTAGTTGCCTTGTTTGCTTGCTTTCCTTATTTGTCAATCGCCTTAATTTGATTATTCCAATAGGATTTATTTATATATAATTAATTGTTAAAAGCTATTAATTGAATTAATTGATGAATAAAATATATTAAATTGTTTATTTAATTAATCTTAATTAATATTAATTGAATTAATTAGATGAAATATTTTATATCATTTAAAATACATTTATATATATTAAAAGAATATATGTATATATATATATATATATATATATATATATATATATATATATATATATATATATATATATATATAAGAATAAATTAAAATAAAAACATTAGTCAAACCATGACTATGCTCACCCACTATAAATTATGTATGTGGTTTGAAGGAGTGTTCTTACGGACCCAAATGATGTTGGTTTTTAAACGGCATTCATTGCCTACCACCCTCACCACCCACCACATTTTTCCATGTGGAGTTACTGAAAGGGTTTGATATGGCAATTTTTATATGTTAAAAGTATTAACTTAAAGTATTAAAACAAAAGTCTCGTTTTAATTATAAAAATGTCAACTATGTGCTATCCATGAGAAACGCACATTCTCTTTATGATCTGATAGTTCAGCTGTGTGGTTAATTGGCAAGTCAGATTGGGTTATAGTTGAGGGTGATGTGACACTCGCAATTATCAAGCGTATCTTGAGTCGGGCATCACGCGGGTTCTGCAGGGTCAATTCACCATCTAATTCATGATCCACGACATCCCTGTCATGAATTTGAGATGAGCACAAACAAGATTAACATGCCATTGATTTAGTCAATGAATCTCACAGATCTTGGAGTTTCATAGTTAATGAAACTAACAGAGAGTTTTTGTCTACCTTGATGACCATTGTGGTGTGATTACGGCATCCATCTTCACATCACAACTGGGAAATCTTGGATCCTAACCTTAATATTTGAATTGGGTAATTATTTAAAGGATTAAAACTCAAGCTAAACTAAAAACCCTTGTCTTATAGATGTCAAATCTAAACATAAACATTCCTCCTATTCCTCCTCCTCCTCCTCCACCGCAATCACGATCTAGTAAGATCGATAGCCTGACATTTGCTGACATGTCCTCCGAACTCGAGAATATTTTCAAGAGTGTCAGGGTACAAGTAAGGCGGGAATGATTCGAGATCGTTAAATCCCTTAGGGCATATAAACTAGAAGAAGGAACGTCTGTATGTACACATGTTCATAAGATGAAATCGTACATGGACATATTGTATAATCTTGGTGTCCATTTTCTAAAGGAGTTAACCACGGATGTGGTGCTTAACTCGCTTCCTGGTTCATGTCATGAGGGCTTTATGAATCGTGACAAGAACCATCTAGACATAACCTTGACTGAGCTGCACGGTTTGTTGAAAACTGTCGAGGCTAGTTTAAAGCAACACCGTAGCTCAAATTTCATCGCTCCTGTCTTGGCCAATCATCATGATAATGCTATGAAGAATAAAGTTTCTCATCCCAATGGAATGGGAAAGGAAGAGGTTGGACAGTCTAACCAAAGCTTTAAGAGAAACGTTGATTCTGACATAGCACCCACCAGTGACCCTAATAAGGCCATATGTTTTTACTTCCAGCTGAAGGGATATTGGAATCGTAGTTGCCTAATATACCTGAAGGATCTGAATAAGATCAAGGTCAAGGAGTTTGATACGTCAGGTATATCTGAACTCCATTTCAACTAGGAGCTTGATATGATCATGCGATACAGAAGCGTTGCTGCTGTTACAAGGATCGAAGATTACAACCTAATGCTGATTAGTGGTGTTTAGTTAGATTATCAAATTTTGCTACTCGCCAGAGATGCACAAAACATTGTTTCGTATTACGCATTGTTTAAAGGATAATTTTGTATTTTCTTTTGATAATAAAAATGGTGATTTTCTTTATAAAGATGGTTGTTTTATTTCAAAAATTTTATCCTTAACAATGGCCTATGTGAATGTGTTAGTAGTAGTAATAACATAATATTGAGTGTTCATTCATCCAAAAGTGTGTTGGATAAATCATGTTTGTGGTAATGTCACGGTTTCCATTAAACAAGAATTGCATCACCAAGCTCCAAGTAGACAGGATCTTGGAATCATTTAACTTCAAGTCAGATGATGTATGCTGACACGCCTAGGTCGTCGTGCGGTCAAAAATAAAAGAAAACCTAACACATAAGTATAGCGGTAGTCAGGGTCGATCCACAGGAGCTTCGTGGTTAGACTAGATGAGAGATTACCAACTAGTAGTGTCACAGCTACAGTCGGAGGATCTAGCTTCTATCTTCCAACTCACTAGCAAACAAAAGCAATGATTAAACACACCCAAGCCAAGCTAAGCTATGCTCAAATAACCTAGTCACTTGCTGAAGTCAGAAGTACATCTCTGAATCAGAAGCAATCAAAAGCATCCAAACTAGCAAAACCAAGAAAAGCATAAACTAGCCACTAACTGAAGTTCTACTGAACAATTACTAGCTAGGGTTTAATGCCTAAAACCTAACCTAATTAGCTACTGATTTCAGCTAAGAAAAACAGTCCCAATAAGGTCCAAACACAATTCAATAACCAAAATCAAACACAAACATCAAAACATCGAAATACCAACATTATATGTAACCAAATGATTTTATTCACCAAAACTGAATTCCAAAGACTTTAGCTACAAAAACTACTTGCTACCAAAAGGAATTAAATCACAAAAGCATAAAATACCAATTGAGAGCTTGCTGAAACGAAATCCTGGAGTCAAAGAGCTTCAAGGTCGATTTTACACCCGGTCTTTGCTAGGGTTTTCGACTGGAAATGCATCTATTTATACTTGCAAATTTCCCGCAGCCGCGCCGCGCAGAAGTGAAATCCGCGGCGCGCGTACTGATCTCTTCCCGTTTCTTCGGCATTTAAATGTGTTCCACCGCCTTAAGCCTGCGTCGCGCGTATCATAGATCCGCGGCGCGCGTACGAGTTCTCTTGATTTTTCATTCTTTCCAAACTTCTTCCTTTTGCACGCTTTTAGTCCCTGTTTCCATTCTTTTTTCTCCAAACAAGTCCTGGCACGAAAAGTGAGAATACCCAGACATATTTGATATAATTTTATCAAGAACAGGGCTCAACAACGCCTAAAATACTTGATATCACTAGGCGTTGTCAAACACCCCACACTTGTGCCTTGCTTGTCCCCAAGCAAGAGATTTTTTAACAAATTATAATAAAGAATCAAACAATTTCTGACTGTGTTCAGTTTCAAAGTTTATTGCTCTTTGAGTTAGAGTGGAATAGTTCGTGAAAACATAATTGAATTGTTCTTTGGAATTCACGGCTTTCTAGAGAACTCTTGATTACAAACTTTCTGTCCACAATGAAGTGTACTTACTCATTCAGATTCTAAAGGCCATTAAGGAATTGTCCATGACTTTCGATGTTGTCCGTGTAGCGAGCTTTCAGAAATACCATCCCAGACCAGACGATCTTAGGTGGTAAGGTGCATAAGGCCCACCCATTTTAGACCTACCGGCTCGAACAACAAAGGCCACATATTGACTTTTCCTTCCTAAATTCCAATCCTAAAACAGCTCAATCTTCTAAACTCGTAAAACTCAACTTATTTGACTAACTAATAGCATGATCACAAATAAACAGTATCTCTTGAAAAACACTAATGCTATCACAATCACAAACCATTCATTTCAAAATTGCAATTTATTATAAATTTTGAAAAATATTGCTAAAAATTTGAAAAGTTGATCATTTCTGCAAAAAATTTCAAAAAATTCTCTTTTTTCGACCGTCCACCAAAATTTGACACGCCTAGGTCGTCGTGCGGTCAAAAATAAAAGAAAACCTAACACACACTAGTATAGCGGTAGTCAGGGTCGATCCACAGGAGCTTCGTGGTTAGACTAGATGAGAGATTATCAACTAGTAGTGTCACAGCTACAGTCGGAGGATCTGGTTTCTATCTTCCCAATCACTGGCAAACAAAAGCAATGATCTAACACACCCAAGCCAAGCTAAGCTATGCCCAAATGACCTAGTTGCTTTCTGAAATCAGATGTACATATCTGAATCAGGAGCAATCAAAAGCATCCAAACTAGCAAAACCAAGCAAAGCATAAACTAGCCACTAACTAAAGTTCTACTGAACAGTTACTAGCCAAGGTTTAATGCTTACAAACTAACCTAATTAGCTACTGATTTCAGCTAAAGAAAACAGTCCTAACAAAGTCCCAACACAATTCAAACATAACCAATCAATCAAAACCAAACACAATCATAAAAACACCGAAAAGCTAAGATTAGTTGTAACCAAATGCTTCTCATTCACTAAATCCGAATTCCAAACACAAAAACAGTAACCAAATGTTTCAAAATCAGAAACCTAAGTGCTCAAAATCAGTGGTTGTCACTCCCAAAGACTTTAGCTACAAAAACTACTTGCTACCAAAAGGAATTAAATCACAAAATCATAAAATACCAATTGTGAGCTTGCTGAAACGAAATCCTGGAGTCAAAGAGCTTCAAGGTCGATTTTACACCCGGTCTTTGCTAGGGTTTTCGGCTGGAAATGCATCTATTTATACTTGCAAATTTCCCGAAGCCGCGCCGCGCAGAAGTGAAATCCGCGGCGCGCGTACTGATCTCTTCCCGTTTCTTCGGCATTTAAATGTGTTCCACCGCCTTAAGCCCCGTCGCGCGTATCATAGATCCGCGGCGCGCGTACGAGTTCTCTTGATTTTTCATTCTTTCCAAACTTCTTCCTTTTGCATGCTTTTAGTCCCTGTTTCCATTCTTTTTCTCCAAACAAGTATTGGCACGAAAAGTGAGAATACCCAGACATATTTGATATAATTTTATCAAGAACAGGGCACAACAACGCCTAAAATACTTGATATCACTAGTCGTTGTCAAACACCCCACACTTGTGCCTTGCTTGTCCCCAAGCAAGAGAGTTTTTAACAAATTATAATAAAGAATCAAACAACTTCTGACAGTGTTCAGTTTCAAAGTTTATTGCTCTTTGAGTTAGAGTGGAATAGTTCGCGAAAACATAATTGAATTGTTCTTTGGAATTCATGGCTTTCTAGAGAACCCTTGATTACAAACTTTCTGTCCACAATGAAGTGTACTTACTCATTCAGATTCTAAAGGCCATTAAGGAATTGTCCATGACTTTCGATGTTGTCCGTGTAGCGAGCTTTCAGAAATACCATCCCAGACCAGACGATCTTAGGTGGTAAGGTGCATAAGGCCCACCCATTTTAGACCTACCGACTCGAACAACAAAGGCCACAGATTGACTTTTCCTTCCTAAATTCCAATCCTAAAACAGCTCAATCTTCTAAACTCGTAAAACTCAACTTATTTGACTAACTAATAGCATGATCACAAATAAACAGTATCTCTTGAAAAACACTAATGCTATCACAATCACAAACCATTCATTTCAAAATTGCAATTTATTATAAATTTTGAAAAATATTGCTAAAAATTTGAAAAGTTGATCATTTCTGCAAAAAATTTCAAAAAATTCTCTTTTTTCGACCGTCCACCAAAATTTGACACGCCTAGGTCGTCGTGCGGTCAAAAATAAAAGAAAACCTAACACACACTAGTATAGCGGTAGTCAGGGTCGATCCACAGGAGCTTCGTGGTTAGACTAGATGAGAGATTACCAACTAGTAGTGTCACAGCTACAGTCGGAGGATCTGGTTTCTATCTTCCTAATCACTGGCAAACAAAAGCAATGATCTAACACACCCAAGCCAAACTAAGCTATGCCCAAATGACCTAGTTGCTTTCTGAAATCAGATGTACATATCTGAATCAGGAGCAATCAAAAACACCCAAACTAGCAAAACCAAGCAAAGCATAAACTAGCCACTAACTAAAGTTCTACTGAACAGTTACTAGCCAAGGTTTAATGCTTACAAACTAACCTAATTAGCTACTGATTTCAGCTAAAGAAAACAGTCCTAACAAAGTCCCAACACAATTCAAACATAACCAATCAATCAAAACCAAACACAATCATAAAAACACCGAAAAGCTAAGATTAGTTGTAACCAAATGCTTCTCATTCACTAAATCCGAATTCCAAACACAAAAACAGTAACCAAATGTTTCAAAATCAGAAACCTAAGTGCTCAAAATCAGTGGTTGTCACTCCCAAAGACTTTAGCTACAAAAACTACTTGCTACCAAAAGGAATTAAATCACAAAATCATAAAATACCAATTGTGAGCTTGCTGAAACGAAATCCTGGAGTCAAAGAGCTTCAAGGTCGATTTTACACCCGGTCTTTGCTAGGGTTTTCGGCTGGAAATGCATCTATTTATACTTGCAAATTTCCCGAAGCCGCGCCGCGCAGAAGTGAAATCCGCGGCGCGCGTACTGATCTCTTCCCGTTTCTTCGGCATTTAAATGTGTTCCACCGCCTTAAGCCCCGTCGCGCGTATCATAGATCCGCGGCGCGCGTACGAGTTCTCTTGATTTTTCATTCTTTCCAAACTTCTTCCTTTTGCATGCTTTTAGTCCCTGTTTCCATTCTTTTTCTCCAAACAAGTATTGGCACGAAAAGTGAGAATACCCAGACATATTTGATATAATTTTATCAAGAACAGGGCACAACAACGCCTAAAATACTTGATATCACTAGTCGTTGTCAAACACCCCACACTTGTGCCTTGCTTGTCCCCAAGCAAGAGAGTTTTTAACAAATTATAATAAAGAATCAAACAACTTCTGACAGTGTTCAGTTTCAAAGTTTATTGCTCTTTGAGTTAGAGTGGAATAGTTCGCGAAAACATAATTGAATTGTTCTTTGGAATTCATGGCTTTCTAGAGAACCCTTGATTACAAACTTTCTGTCCACAATGAAGTGTACTTACTCATTCAGATTCTAAAGGCCATTAAGGAATTGTCCATGACTTTCGATGTTGTCCGTGTAGCGAGCTTTCAGAAATACCATCCCAGACCAGACGATCTTAGGTGGTAAGGTGCATAAGGCCCACCCATTTTAGACCTACCGACTCGAACAACAAAGGCCACAGATTGACTTTTCCTTCCTAAATTCCAATCCTAAAACAGCTCAATCTTCTAAACTCGTAAAACTCAACTTATTTGACTAACTAATAGCATGATCACAAATAAACAGTATCTCTTGAAAAACACTAATGCTATCACAATCACAAACCATTCATTTCAAAATTGCAATTTATTATAAATTTTGAAAAATATTGCTAAAATTTTGAAAAGTTGATCATTTCTGCAAAAAATTTCAAAAAATTCTCTTTTTTCGACCGTCCACCAAAATTTGACACGCCTAGGTCGTCGTGCGGTCAAAAATAAAAGAAAACCTAACACACACTAGTATAGCGGTAGTCAGGGTCGATCCACAGGAGCTTCGTGGTTAGACTAGATGAGAGATTACCAACTAGTAGTGTCACAGCTACAGTCGGAGGATCTGGTTTCTATCTTCCTAATCACTGGAAAACAAAAGCAATGATCTAACACACCCAAGCCAAGCTAAGCTATGCCCAAATGACCTAGTTGCTTTCTGAAATCAGATGTACATATCTGAATCAGGAGCAATCAAAAGCATCCAAACTAGCAAAACCAAGCAAAGCATAAACTAGCCACTAACTAAAGTTCTACTGAACAGTTACTAGCCAAGGTTTAATGCTTACAAACTAACCTAATTAGCTACTGATTTCAGCTAAAGAAAACAGTCCTAACAAAGTCCCAACACAATTCAAACATAACCAATCAATCAAAACCAAACACAATCATAAAAACACCGAAAAGCTAAGATTAGTTGTAACCAAATGCTTCTCATTCACTAAATCCGAAGTCCAAACACAAAAACAGTAACCAAATGTTTCAAAATCAGAAACCTAAGTGCTCAAAATCAGTGGTTGTCACTCCCAAAGACTTTAGCTACAAAAACTACTTGCTACCAAAAGGAATTAAATCACAAAATCATAAAATACCAATTGTGAGCTTGCTGAAACGAAATCCTGGAGTCAAAGAGCTTCAAGGTCGATTTTACACCCGGTCTTTGCTAGGGTTTTCGGCTGGAAATGCATCTATTTATACTTGCAAATTTCCCGAAGCCGCGCCGCGCAGAAGTGAAATCCGCGGCGCGCGTACTGATCTCTTCCCGTTTCTTCGGCATTTAAATGTGTTCCACCGCCTTAAGCCCCGTCGCGCGTATCATAGATCCGCGGCGCGCGTACGAGTTCTCTTGATTTTTCATTCTTTCCAAACTTCTTCCTTTTGCATGCTTTTAGTCCCTGTTTCCATTCTTTTTCTCCAAACAAGTATTGGCACGAAAAGTGAGAATACCCAGACATATTTGATATAATTTTATCAAGAACATGGCACAACAACGCCTAAAATACTTG
Organism: Cichorium intybus; assembly: GCA_023525715.1. Classification (NCBI taxonomy): domain Eukaryota; kingdom Viridiplantae; phylum Streptophyta; class Magnoliopsida; order Asterales; family Asteraceae; genus Cichorium; species Cichorium intybus. The sequence goes on along the minus strand of CM042012.1, from coordinate 72,240,361 downwards.
ATATCACTAGTCGTTGTCAAACACCCCACACTTGTGCCTTGCTTGTCCCCAAGCAAGAGAGTTTTTAACAAATTATAATAAAGAATCAAACAACTTCTGATAGTGTTCAGTTTCAAAGTTTATTGCTCTTTGAGTTAGAGTGGAATAGTTCGCGAAAACATAATTGAATTGTTCTTTGGAATTCATGGCTTTCTAGAGAACCCTTGATTACAAACTTTCTGTCCACAATGAAGTGTACTTACTCATTCAGATTCTAAAGGCCATTAAGGAATTGTCCATGACTTTCGATGTTGTCCGTGTAGCGAGCTTTCAGAAATACCATCCCAGACCAGACGATCTTAGGTGGTAAGGTGCATAAGGCCCACCCATTTTAGACCTACCGACTCGAACAACAAAGGCCACAGATTGACTTTTCCTTCCTAAATTCCAATCCTAAAACAGCTCAATCTTCTAAACTCGTAAAACTCAACTTATTTGACTAACTAATAGCATGATCACAAATAAACAGTATCTCTTGAAAAACACTAATGCTATCACAATCACAAACCATTCATTTCAAAATTGCAATTTATTATAAATTTTGAAAAATATTGCTAAAAATTTGAAAAGTTGATCATTTCTGCAAAAAATTTCAAAAAATTCTCTTTTTTCGACCGTCCACCAAAATTTGACACGCCTAGGTCGTCGTGCGGTCAAAAATAAAAGAAAACCTAACACACACTAGTATAGCGGTAGTCAGGGTCGATCCACAGGAGCTTCGTGGTTAGACTAGATGAGAGATTACCAACTAGTAGTGTCACAGCTACAGTCGGAGGATCTGGTTTCTATCTTCCTAATCACTGGCAAACAAAAGCAATGATCTAACACACCCAAGCCAAACTAAGCTATGCCCAAATGACCTAGTTGCTTTCTGAAATCAGATGTACATATCTGAATCAGGAGCAATCAAAAACACCCAAACTAGCAAAACCAAGCAAAGCATAAACTAGCCACTAACTAAAGTTCTACTTAACAGTTACTAGCCAAGGTTTAATGCTTACAAACTAACCTAATTAGCTACTGATTTCAGCTAAAGAAAACAGTCCTAACAAAGTCCCAACACAATTCAAACATAACCAATCAATCAAACCAAACACAATCATAAAAACACCGAAAAGCTAAGATTAGTTGTAACCAAATGCTTCTCATTCACTAAATCCGAATTCCAAACACAAAAACAGTAACCAAATGTTTCAAAATCAGAAACCTAAGTGCTCAAAATCAGTGGTTGTCACTCCCAAAGACTTTAGCTACAAAAACTACTTGCTACCAAAAGGAATTAAATCACAAAATCATAAAATACCAATTGTGAGCTTGCTGAAACGAAATCCTGGAGTCAAAGAGCTTCAAGGTCGATTTTACACCCGGTCTTTGCTAGGGTTTTCGGCTGGAAATGCATCTATTTATACTTGCAAATTTCCCGCAGCCGCGCCGCGCAGAAGTGAAATCCGCGGCGCGCGTACTGATCTCTTCCCGTTTCTTCGGCATTTAAATGTGTTCCACCGCCTTAAGCCCGCGTCGCGCGCATCATAGATCCGCGGCGCGCGTACGAGTTCTCTTGATTTTTCATTCTTTCCAAACTTCTTCCTTTTGCACGCTTTTAGTCCCTGTTTCCATTCTTTTTCTCCAAACAAGTATTGGCACGAAAAGTGAGAATACCCAGACATATTTGATATAATTTTATCAAGAACAGGGCTCAACAACGCCTAAAATACTTGATATCACTAGGCGTTGTCAAACACCCCACACTTGTGCCTTGCTTGTCCCCAAGCAAGAGAGTTTTTAACAAATTATAATAAAGAATCAAACAACTTCTGACTGTGTTCAGTTTCAAAGTTTATTGCTCTTTGAGTTAGAGTGGAATAGTTCGCAAAAACATAATTGAATTGTTCTTTGGAATTCATGGCTTTCTAGAGAACCCTTGATTACAAACTTTCTGTCCACAATGAAGTGTACTTACTCATTCAGATTCTAAAGGCCATTAAGGAATTGTCCATGACTTTCGATGTTGTCCGTGTAGCGAGCTTTCAGAAATACCATCCCAGACAGACGATCTTAGGTGGTAAGGTGCATAAGGCCCACCCATTTTAGACCTACCGGCTCGAACAACAAAGGCCACAGATTGACTTTTCCTTCCTAAATTCCAATCCTAAAACAGCTCAATCTTCTAAACTCGTAAAACTCAACTTATTTGACTAACTAATAGCATGATCACAAATAAACAGTATCTCTTGAAAAACACTAATGCTATCACAATCACAAACCATTCATTTCAAAATTTCAATTTATTAAAAATTTTGAAAAATATTGCTAAAAATTTGAAAAGTTGATCATTTCTGCAAAAAATTTCAAAAAATTCTCTTTTTTCGACCGTCCACACCCCACACTTAAAACCGTACAACGTCCCCGTTGTACAAAATTATTTCAAAACCAGGGAGAAAGAGTTACCCCTTTTTGGACGATAGACTGCTTGGTGCTCAATATCACAGGTATAATTGCGTACAAATGGATCTTCGATTTCGTATTCTGGAGTTGTAGCGCCACAGTGAACACGCCGGTGGTCGAGACAAGTGGAGGGGGCACGGTGACCCCACACTTGTCTGAGACAACTCCTTCTCAATTTGGTATATCATGCATAACTTAACAAACACATTAAAAGCACACATGACAAATAAAATATGAACATAAATATACAGTAGAAGTGTCATAAGTTTGTACATATATCCCAAAAATAAAAAGAAAGAAAGAAAGAAAAGTACATCAATCGCTACCAGGTGGCCTGGAGGGTCCGGCCTCATGATCGTGAACCCTGGCTGGGAATGGTCGGGGACGTCGGCCCTGCTGAGTGGCCAACTCCAAAAGTACCTCCCCGATCCACTCAAGCCGGTCCTCCATCCTCGCAACTCGGGCCTCCAACAGATGGATGGCCGCTGGGTCCTCCTGCGGCTGTGTCAGGGCTGCGGGCTCTGGTGCAGGCTATGGCCTCCTGCGTCTCCTGCCGGGCTGGGCATACGCGGGCTGAGGTGCCTGAGGAGGCTCGGTCGGGGCCCGGATGTACTGCCCCGGGCGCTGCAGCTCAATGAACCGCATCCTCTCCAAAGTGCGTGCTGTAGTGCGCGATGGAGGTAGAGCGGTCAAGGAGGATGCCACGGAGGCAGTGAGAATGCCATAGGATCGGGCCAGGCGAGTAATAAAATACCCCCTGGATAGTGGGCTGCTGGTGGAGGCGCCAGTAGAGTGGGTGGAGAGAGCAACCGCAAGGGCGAAGGGGAGATGGAGAAATCGGGACGTGTCGAGGAGAGCCCACAAAATTGTCATGTCCTCCCCCGACACCTTCTCGCCTCCCTCCCGCTGCATGATGGAGGTGGAGACGATCCGGTGCATGAGGCGGTGAAGTGGATCGCGTAGGTGGCTCTCCCTCGAGGTCCCTGCCTCGTACCTGACGTTGGACAATGGTGTCCAAATCTCCATGTTGGGAGCCCTGTCCGGCTCCCCCTGAATGCAGGACCCGAAGAACCGGGTGAACTAGCGATGTTGGAGGTCTGCTGGAGTGTATAGGCCTGTGCGCCTCCCAAACTCCCGAAGGTTGCACTCCCTGTGCTCACCTCCCAAACGAAAGCGTACGAGCCTGGATCGTGGATCCGATGCCCTGGGAGCGAAATGGATAGTAGACAGGAACTCCAGGAGAAGCTCCGTATAGACCACATCCTCGTCAGTGGCCATGATCCGGTCCCATCCACGGCAAGTAAACGACGCCTCCTCATGGGTCCAGGTGCGATGTAAGAACGGCTCGATCGCACCCCATAGTCCGGCGTCTCTCAGAATATCTCTATCAATGACTGTCGCCTCGAGAACCCGGCAAGCAGTCAATGCGTCTCTCCGCGAGGTGTATTCTGCCGAACTGGCAAGCTCCGCGGGGAACTGGAGGAAAGCATGCTCCAATCTAAACATCATCTTCAAAAAGAAAATATAGCCACAAAACAAAAATTTTTTTTGCAAAATCAGTCCTTATCTTCCGTGCCGCACCGCGGCGCGGCCCAAGAGCAAGGGCGCGGCGCGGCGTGCGGCTGTTTCCAAACCCCGAACCAATCTCTCAATTTAACCTGTTAAATCTCAATATAATCACACCACAAGGTAGCCTAGGTGTCGACTAGCTCATCTAGGGTCTCCATTTGGCAAAACAAACACCCTATAAGCTAGCATTAGCGATTCTAAGTTTTGAACTATTTTGGGCAAATCACTAAAATTAACTACCTAATCGCTAGTTTTAACGAGTAGTAGATAGTTAGAATGGCGTACCTTAGTAGTGGGAACAAAATGAGCAAGAAAAATTGCAAGAGAATTTCGATAACCAGAGCTCCGAGTCGCGTGTGGGTCGTATGAGCCGTGGCTTACCTTATAAAGGAGAAAACCGACTGATCGTTTACCGCGTCGCGGGTTTCCGCTTTGCGCGTCGCGCGTGTCCAAATCAACCCCTGCGCATCGGGTTGGTTTACGATCCCGCGTCGCGTAATTCAAATACCCGCGGTGCGGACTTCAAAAATTTCAAAACTTCTCAAATGACCCCACACTTATTTCAAACCACTAGTACCTGCACAAAGATTGATGTATTTTTTTTGTATTTTATTTCTAGAAATATATCCTAACTTATGACACGATGGGTTGCCTCCCAACAAGCGCTAAGTTTAACGTCTTCAGCCAGACGTGCTACTCCTTCTACAGCTACGGTGGATCGTATGCCTTCCTTCTTTGCTGATTCTGCTTTTCCACCGTCCTTTTGCTGACCCACTGCTCCTCAAACTTTCGTGGGTCGAATGGCTTGCTAGTTCTCCTGCTGCTGCCCGGTTGTTGCTTTTTGGTTAGCTCCCGTGAATGCTTGGAGGTAGCTTTGAACCTCCAAGCTCGATCCTTCCTTCTGCATCTCTTCAAAGTCAAAGGCTTGACATGAAGCGCGCCCAGTGCCGCTTCCAGTAGTTGTGTTGTAGATTTCATTTTGCCAGTGTACCACGTGCTATCTTCAGGTTGCAATTTTGGCTTGCAATGCCAGTAGAGATTTTCCAATCGAGTGGGATCGGAAGGCAACATGTCAGGATGCTTCCATATGTCCTCATCGATAGTATTGATCACATCTAATTTTCCATTCATGAATGGATCATGAGTGGTGATAAAATCATGTTTTTTATTATTTTCAAAAATTAACTCGTCAGCATCAACTTCTTGGTCGTCGTCCAACAGGTGGATCGGAACCAAGAGTGAGTGACTGGTTTGATCTGATGGTGGTACAAAGTCATCCATCATCAGATCCTTACTTCCAAATTTCTCACAATTTTCAAAAATCATAGGTTCGGGGATAGTATTGTCATCTACACCCCCTTCCCCAAAAACATTGGCAATTTCGGGGATCGTTGGGCTGGGGTCTGTACTGTCACTTACAGCCTCCTCCTCAACATCCTCATCAACCAAATTATCTGGTGATGGTATGGGTTCACACATCACCAGATCAACATTATTAACATTTTCAAAAGTATCAAACATATCAAAAGCTGTTGAGTCAGAGGTAGCATTGTCACCTACAACCTCTTCCTCAACAACATTTTCGACCATCTCAATGGTCTCTTGTCTTTCCCACGGTGTATGCCCTTCCATCACATAATCAGGTGATGCAAGTTCACACACATTATTATTGGTATAAAAATCACTCGCCTCCGGTTCTAGCGAAGGTGGTGAACATTTCCAACTTTCCCCTAACCTATCTAAAGAAGCTTGCACTTTTTCAAGAGCTTCAGCCTGGTCCTTCTGCTCGTAGTAGTTGTTATACATGAATACCCAAAGTTGGGCCAAAGTTACAGAATTCTCAGGCTGAGATGACTCCTCGGTCCGCCATCCATTGTCATCGAATGATCCATTATAACAATCATCCTCGTAATAGGTGTCGGCCGGATTTTCATAATAATCATACTGATCCGGGTACATGTAATCACCCATTATAAGGATGTACACATACCAAAAATCAGCGAATTAAAATTAAACATCAACAATCAGAAACTAAATCCTACAGATCACCTAATCTAAGCGCATAGCTCCACGGCAACGGCGCCAAAATTTGACACGCCTAGGTCGTCGTGCGGTCAAAAATAAAAGAAAAACTAACACACACTAGTATAGCGGTAGTCAGGGTCGATCCACAGGAGCTTCGTGGTTAGACTAGATGAGAGATTACCAACTAGTAGTGTCACAGCTACAGTCGGAGGATCTGGTTTCTATCTTCCTAATCACTGGCAAACAAAAGCAATGATCTAACACACCCAAGCCAAGCTAAGCTATGCCCAAATGACCTAGTTGCTTTCTGAAATCAGATGTACATCTCTGAATCAGGAGCAATCAAAAGCATCCAAACTAGCAAAACCAAGCAAAGCATAAACTAGCCACTAACTAAAGTTCTACTGAACAGTTACTAGCCAAGGTTTAATGCTTACAAACTAACCTAATTAGCTACTGATTTTAGCTAAAGAAAACAGTCCTAACAAAGTCCCAACACAATTCAAACACAACGAATCAATCAAAACCAAACACAATCATAAAAACACCGAAAAGCTAAGATTAGTTGTAACCAAATGCTTCTCATTCACTAAATCCGAATTCCAAACACAAAAACAGTAACCAAATGTTTCAAAATCAGAAACCTAAGTGCTCAAAGTCAGTGGTTGTCACTCCCAAAGACTTTTGCTACAAAAACTACTTGCTACCAAAAGGAATTAAATCACAAAATCATAAAATACCAATTGTGAGCTTGCTGAAACGAAATCCTGGAGTCAAAGAGCTTCAAGGTCGATTTTACACCCGGTCTTTGCTAGGGTTTTCGGCTGGAAATGCATCTATTTATACTTGCAAATTTCCCGCAGCCGCGCCGAGCAGAAGTGAAATCCGCGGCGCGCGTACTGATCTCTTCCTGTTTCTTCGGCATTGAAATGTGTTCCACCGCCTTAAGCCCGCGTCGCGCGTATCATAGATCCGCGGCGCGCGTACGAGTTCTCTTGATTTTTCATTCTTTCCAAACTTCTTCCTTTTGCACGCTTTTAGTCCCTGTTTCCATTCTTTTTTCTCCAAATAAGTCCTGGCACGAAAAATGAGAATACCCAGACATATTTGATATAATTTTATCAAGAACAGGGCTCAACAACGCCTAAAATACTTGTTATCACTAGGCGTTGTCATATGCGAATCTTGCCTACATGGAAAATGACAAGAATTCCATTCATAGGAAACTGTGAAAGAGGCAGAGGATTTGTTGGAGCTAATCTACATAGATGTTTGTGGACCGTTCAAATCTGCCACAACACATGATGAGCGATACTTCGTTACGTTTACTAATGATTTCTATAACGCCCCTTTTTCAATACATTTCATATTTCTATGGTTTTAATATATTTCATGTCTATAAGACATGAATACCAAAATATGGTTTACCAAAAAGATTTGGTTTGAAAGTTTACAACCATGGGCGTTACAAATTCATACCAAAAACAATCCGTAACAAGAAGAGAAAGGATTAACCATAAACAAAAGTTGGAGGTTATATAATATTCCACTCCATCTAGTCTTCCCAAAAGTATCCTAGCATAGCAATCCTGACATCTTACACTTTCGAACTTGAACCTGAAATACATGGCATTAAAATAAAAATACGTAGACGAAACGTCTCGTGAGATACATGGGCTTTAGACACATAGAAAATCTTGAAACTTTAACAATATACTCAATTCAATACATTTCATACATAATAGATGCATATGTAATGCATGTTTCACACACCAATACAAAGCTGGCGGGTTTTCCTACCCGCGTCTTAGGTCTAAAATACCATGTCACAATCGTGACAATAGCTGGCGGTTATATACGGTGTCTAGAGATCTATAAAGACTCAAAGCTAGCCAAAATAGGAGAATAAATCATCCTATACTGACGTCTAGAAGACTTTTGCTTCGCGACGGGAGGTACCATACCTGTAGAGTTTTGTTGTCCCGTTACGAGGACGTGTCCAAACCTTACTCGACTCATATGCAGTGACACTCTATGCATGCACAAAGACATTGCTTTTCTTTTGTACAAAATAGTCATACAATGACATGAGATGCATGTGTAATAATATAAGCATTATTAGTTAAATATTTCATAAGCTTTGCATAAAATTATGTTATATATATCACGGTCTTAAAAAAATCATATAATGGCATATAGCGAAATCTGAAAACATTCTCAAGCAATTGCACAAATATAGATTCAAAACTATAAGTATTATTTTCCTATTATAGCCATGTATCTTATGATAAGAAAAATCCTCATGTACTCACCTTAGTAGCTAGGTTCGTCTAGCTACGCCACCCTACTAGCTCTTGCCTTATTTGCTTCCGAGCACTCGTTAACCTCTATACCGATAATATAGAGGGTTAGTAAAATATTCAAATATTAACATACTCTTCACTGTACTATGTATGTTAAATAAGTCTCATTCCTACAACCCTTACCAAAAGAGTTCAAAACTAGCGGCATTCTAAAAATATTAAATTTTAGTCCACTATGTTAAACATTCTTTTTGCATGTAATAACCTAACATTTTTCGATATTAACATATTATCCATTCAACTTAACATTGGGTTCACATTTTACTTAATTAAGTTTACAAAAATCAAGAAAGTTTCATGGTGTCACAATTACCTCTCCCTTAAATGGATCCCGTCCTCGAAATAGAATTGTAAATCCACAAGATTGGGGTACCTCTTCATCATTTCATCTTTTGTCTCCCAAGTAAGGTTGGCACCACGGGAATGCTTCCACTTGACCAAAACTAGGTCAATTTCTTTATTCCTCAACTTCTTGGTCTTGAGTTCCAAAATAGCTTTAGGCTCCTCTACCAGCCTCTTGTTCTCATCAACCTTCAATTCCTTCCAAGGAATTGTCAATTCCTCTTTTCCAAAGTACTTTTTCAAGTACCTCACATGAAAAGTTTCATGAATGCCCTAAAGCTCTTGCGGTAGATCTAGTTTGAAAGCTTGTCTACCAATAACCTTTAAGATTTTGAAAGGTCCAACATATCTTGGACTCAGCTTGCCTTATTTTCCAAACCTCATCACTCCTTTCGAGGGCGAAACCTTCAGCATTACTAAGTCTCCTACCTTCAAGTCATAAGGTCTTTGCTTTAAGCTTGCGTAGCTTCTATGTTGGTCCTGAGCCGCTTTCATATTGGCTTGAATGACCTTGATCTTTTTGTTGGTGACTTTAACAATGTCGGGACCTGTAAGTCTAGTCTCCCCAACTTCAAGCCAACATAAGGAAGTTCTACACTTCCTTCCATACAATGCTTCAAAAGGAGGCATCCCAATGCTTGAGTGATGACTATTGTTGGAAGAGAATTCAACTAAGGGTAAATGGTCATCCCATCTCCCCCCAAAGTCAATCACACATGCTCGAAGAATATCTTCCAATGTTTGAATAGTTCTTTCACTTTAACCATCGGTTTGGGGTGATAGGTTGTACTCAAGTGTAGTTTTGATCCTAACGCTTCTTGCAATGACTGCCAAAACCTCATAGTAAATCTAGCATCTCGATCTGACATTATAGTCAATGGTACACCATGAAGTCTCATAACTTCATCCACGTAGATCTTGGCAAGCTTTTCTAAAATAGTAGTTTCCTTTATATCAATGAAAAGCGCACTTTTGGTTAATCAGTCAACAATGACCCATATGGCATCATGCCCTTTACTCGTTCTTGGCAATCCTATAACAAAATCCATAGTAACATCGTCCCATTTCCCAGCTGGGATCTAAAGTGATTGTATCTTTCCATATAGTACTTGGTACTCCACCTTGACTTGAGCATAAGTGGAACATTAGGAGATGTACTTCACTACTCTTGGTTTCATTCCACGCCACCAAAATTGTTTTCTTAAGTCTCGATAAGTGTTGGTTCCTCCTAGATGGATGGAATACTTGGATTTGTGGGAATTATCCAATACTAACTTTCGAATTCCTGCATGCTTAGGAACACGAATTTGTCCCTTGTGGGTTTTCAACCCTTGAGTGTTTGATTTAAACTCAATCTTCTTTCCAAGTTTTTCTTTCTTAACATTTTCCTCTTCCAGTGCATCATTTTGGGCCTCTTTAATCTTTTGAATCAGACTTGATACCACTTCGATCTCATGGATCTTCCTTTAACAGTTCTTTCGCAGACCTTTCTACTTAAAGCATTAGCCACCACATTGGCTTTCCCTTCATGGTACAAAATATCACAATCATAATCATTAATGAGTTCTATCCATCAACTTTGTCTCATATTTAACACTTTTAGTGTAAAAATGTACTGTAGGCTTTTATAGTCCGTATACAACTTGCATTTGGTTCCGTAAAGATAATGCCTCCAAATCTTAAAAGAAAAAACGATCGCGACTAACTCTAAGTCATGAGTGGTGTAACAGATCTCTGCGTCCTTCAGTTGTCTTGAAGCATAAGCAATGACTTTACCTCGTCGCATAAGTACACAACCAAGGCCTTTAGCGGATGCATCGATATATACTACAAAATCATCCATGCCTTCGGGTAGGGACAACACAGGGGCTTCACATAGTTTATTCTTCAAGGTTTTGAAGGCTTCTTGTTGCTTCTTGTCCGATATAAACTTCACTTCTTTCCTTGTTAGTTGGGTCAACGGTACCGCTATTTTGGAGAAATCTTGGATAAAGCGTTGATAATAACCAGCTAACCCAAGGAAGCTCCTAACCTCATCCAGAGTTTTTGGGGGTTCCCATTTCATAACTATATCTATTTTTGAAGGGTCAACTTTGACACCTTCTCGAGAAACCACATGACCTAAGAATTGCACTTCACGCAACCAAAATTCACATTTTGAGAATTTTGCATACAAATTTTCGTACTTCAAAGTTTGCAAAATCTTGCGTAAATGCATCTCATGCTCCACCACACTTTTTGGGTAGACTAAAACGTCGTCGATGAAAACGATGACGGACTTGTCAAGGAAAGGCTTGCAAACCCTGTTCATAAGGTCCATGAAAACAGCTGGAGCATTCGTCAGACCGAACGACATGATAAGAAACTCATAATGACCATATCGAGTTCGAAAGGTAGTTTTCTCGATGTCCTCATCCCTCACACGCACTTGGTGGTATCCCAAACGAATATCAACTTTTGAGAAATAATCTGCTCCTTGGAGTTGATCAAACAAGTCATCTATACGAGGTAAGGGTAATCGGTTTTTAATAGTCACTTTGTTAAGTTCTTGATAGTCAATACACATACGCATTGACCCATCTTTCTTTTTTACAAACAAAACGGGTGCACCCCACGGAGATGAACTATGATGAATGAATCCTTTGTCGAGAAGTTCTTGAAGTTGAGACATAAGCTCTTGCATTACGGTGGGGGCCAATCTATAATGAGCTCGAGCAATAGGGTTTGCTCCTGATAGAAGAACGTTTCGAAACTCGACTTGTTGAACGGGTGGTAGACCGAGTAAGTCGCCGGGAAAAACATCAGGGAATTCCCGAACCACATTCACATCTTCTACTTTCTTCTTTTCCTTTTTTCCATCCATCATATAGGCGATAAAGGAATTACATCCTTTAAGAAGGCATCGTCGGGCTTTGGTTGCAGAAATTAAACTTTGCATATTATTATCTGTTCACCATAGACCAACTCCATCTCACCGCCGGGTGCTTTGATCGCCACCATGGGCTTTCCACAAAGAATCTCGACATCATACATTCCAAGCCAATTGATTCCTAATACTATGTCGAATACCTTGATTCCTATCGGTAACAAGTTAGTCTTAAAGACTTTTCCGTTAATTTCAACAAGGCATTTTTCTTAGATCTGTCTCATCGTCACAAACTCTCCATTGGCTATCTCTATGACATATGTGACAACTAAGGGCTTAAGTGCTATGGTAAAATGCTTACAAAATTCATGCGACACAAAGGAGTAATTTTCTCCCGAGTCAAAGAGAACATGCACACGTAAGGAGTTTACGAGCAGTGTACCTGCAACCACGTCATGCGTTTCCTAGGCCTCATCCAACGTCATCTAAAAGGCCCTTCCTTTCTCTTTTGTCTGTTCCGCTTTCTTGTTTGCCGTTGACATCAATTTTTAATTTCCCTTTTTCGGACATTTGGAACTGTAATGTCCTTTCTCGTGGCAAGAAAAACATTCAACATCTTTGAGATCCTTCACCTTGCAGTCTTTACTATATGGTCGGTATGCCTACAATTGTAACAATCCCTCACTCCCTTTTTGCATTCTCCGTCATGTTTTCGTCGACACTTTTGACAATCTTTAGGATTTCCTTTCTTCGTACTACCCGAAGAATATCGCCCCTTTTGTTTGAGCTCAAATGACTGCTTTACTTTCGTTTCTCACCAAAGGCTTGTCTCTCCTGAGTTCGCTTCAGAATCATATCTTCTACACTCTAGGCTGTAAGAATTGCCTCATCAAGGGTAGTCTCTTTCCTCACTTCTACCATATACTCGGAGGGCATCCAGTGAAGGTAGCGATTAATACGACCTCGCTCAGTAGGGAGAGTTTCCTGATGAAATGGTAGCATGTCGGTGAACTTGTTGGTGTATTCGTTAATAGTATAATTGTCCTTGCGGAGTGTAAAGAATTCATCTACAAGATTTTCTATGTTTCTGGTCTAACAATACTCTGTCTTCGGTCGTCCAACAAAATCTTCCTACAATAAGGAAGGGGTGTTGTCATTTTCGAATGCACGATTGATCGCAGTCCACCAAGTTAGGGCATCATCTTTCAACATCTGAAAAGCAAATAGTACTTTCTGCTCCTCCTTGCAACGGCAAATCTTTAGTATTTGCTCCATTCCTTAATCCAACGCATTGTCACTTTAGGGTCATGAACGCCCTCGTACTCCTTGGGTCTGCACGTCATGAATTCTTTGAGAGTACATTACCTCTTTGGATGAGCAATTCGAGTACTACCTCGAGTAGAGGTTTAAGATGGCGGTTCATTTTCGGGAGTCTTACTCCGTGCATATGTTTCAGTACGAGGTTAGGAATAGGTTCCTAGTCGTTCATCAAGGATTTGATGTAGTTCTGTTTTGTTTCTTTCTTGCATGTCATTTAGAAGCTTTTGTATTGCTTCCATTGTAACCGAAGGGGGATTGGGATTACCCCCATCATTGTATCGGCTTGAAGTCGCCGATTCACATTGGGAGGCGCCCGATTAGTCTCTTGATCGTCGTTACATGACCCTTGACCACTTCTCGTACGCATTTTTTTTATAAAAGTTTCCAATACTTTAGTATTCCATACTTTATATATCCTAAGCTCAATTCTTATAAGCAATTAGCATGGCATCATCCTAAAGTCGGGCAAACTACATAGTTCAAGTATCATATACGATCTTGATCACTTAAGACATACAACGCTATTTTTCAAATCCTACAAAGTTTAAGCCTAGGAGTGGAATGATCCAATCATAATTCGCTTAAACTATGACTTTGATACCAACTTGTAACACCCCTTTTTCAATACATTTTATATGGCTATGGTTTCAATGTATTTCATGTCTATAAGACATGAATACCAAAATATGGTTTAACAAAAACATTTGGTTTGCAAGTTTACGACCATGGGCGTTACAAATTCATACCAAAAACAAACCATATCAAGCAGAGAAAGGATTAACCATAAACAAAAGTTGGATATTATATAATATTACACTCCATCTAGTCTTCCTAAAAGTATCCTAGTATAGCAATCTTGGCATCTTACACTTTCGAACATGAACCTGAGATACATGGCATTAAAATAAAAATATGTAAGACGAAACGTCTTGTGAGCTACATGGGTTTTAGACAAATAGAAAATCTTGAAACTTTAACAATATACTCAGTTCACTACGTATCATACATAATATATGCATATGCAATGCATGTTTCACACACCAATGCAAAGCTGGCGGGTTTTCCAACCCACGTCTTAGGTCTAAAAGACCATGTCACAATCGTGACAATAGCTAGAGGTTATATACCGCGTCTAGAGATCTATAAAGACCCAATGCTGGCTAAAATAGGAGAACAAATCATCCTATATTGACGTCTAGAAGACTTTTACTTCGCGAAGGAAGGTACAATCCCAATAGAGTCTTGTTGCCCCGTTATGGGGACGTGTCCGAACCTTACTCGACTTGTATGCATTCACACTCTATGCATGCGCAAAAACACGGCTTTTCTTTTGTACAAAATAGTCATAAAATGCCATGAGATGCATGTGTAATAATATAAACATTATTAGTTAAATATTTCTTAAGCTTTGCATAAAATCATGTTATATATATCACGGTCTTAAAAAAATCATATAATGGCATATAGTGAAACCTGAAAACATTCTCAAGCAATTGCAGAAATATAGATTCCAAACCGTAAGTATTTTTTTCCTATTATAGCTATGTATCCCATGATGGGAAAAATCCTCATGTACTCACTTTAGTAGGTAGGAGATAATCTTTCATAAGCTTTCCTACAACCCTTACTAAAAGAGTTCAAAACTAGCGGCATTCTAAAAATATTAAATTTTAATCCACTAACAAGTTAAACATTCTTTTTGCATGTAATAACCTAACATTTTTCGATATTAACTTGTTAGCGAAAAGTCCCTTTTTATGGTCAAGTATGACAAAATCCGACAACTCAACAACCTTGTTCCTCATTTTTCTAAAAACTTCAAGTTTACAATTCCAACGTCAAATTAATGTTTTGTTACCAAATTCTTAACATTTCTATCATACTTGTTTTCAAGAATTAACATGGTATAACTTGGTTTATCATGTGTTCCCAAAATTTCACTACTAGTAACTAAATACACAAGTATAAGATCTTTTTAGCTTTTGACATATCTTATTATTCATACAATTTCAGGTCTTGGAAGTTTACAAGTTCAACAAAGACCATTTCCATTCCAACCTTTTTCCAATTCCAATGTTTAACATCTATATCAAAACTTTGCTCCATCTAGCTTTAGGAATTCCCAAGTCAAACAGAATATTTTTGACACAAAAACTCAATTATAAGTGATAACATGAATGGTTCTTTACCCATTCAACCTTCTTGCTAACATGCATTTAGAAATCCCACCCAAATGTTCAAAACTTCCATATCATACGTGTTTTTGAACACATAATAGCAAAATAAACCAAAACCCTTGCTCAAGTTCAACATGCAAGAACAAATTTCGGATTTAACATCTAAGGTTTGAAGAATCAACTTATACCTTTTCTAAGTTCTGTCCAAAAGCTCAAAAAATATGAAATTGGTAAAGTAATTGAACAAGAAATCGGTTTTACAACTGTTCCTCGGCCTCCCCCTTTCTGTCGACGGTCACGCTTGCCGTATCTCACCAGAAAAAAGGCGTCGACTTGCTGGTTCTTCGTCTTTTTACTGCTGTCGACGACCACCACTGTGGTCCTTCTCTTCCACTTCGACTTTCTCGGAAAATTTATGCCTGCCTCGCCTTCTTCCTCCCTTTCTCTCGATCAAGTTCACACGTGTGTGTGTGTGTGTGTGTGTGATTTTTTTCTAAGATTTAGCTCTCCTCTCAAACTCTCTTTTCTTCTAATGACAATGTTTGCGTGTTTGGGGAAATGCGTCGCCCACAAGAACAAGAAAGGAGGACAGTTGGGGTTTTAAAGCTGAAATGACAAGTTTGCCCCTCCGCTTCCCAGACTTGTAAAAATTTCGCCTTCTGTTTCCTTATTTTTCCTGATTTTCCCTTAATCATAACTATCTCGCATGATGTCCAAATATTACAAACTTTATACCTTTAGAAAGGTGGAAATGAGCTTTACAACTTTGCCTTACTGACTTAACTCTGAATCCTTATATATTTTCTAATGCAGCCCCTCAAACATGGGCACTTGGCTATTTTTGCCACTTTTTGGCCATTTTGAAACCTTCATAACTTCTTTGTTACAACCCCAAATGGCCTGAATCTTTCTACTATATATTTTTTATCTCAAATATTTCAAAAGTCACCTCGAGGACTTTTTCCCAATTCCTTTTGGATTTTGAGATATAAATTTTTCAAAGGTAAACCCTATAATTCTTTCTTTTTCGCGATTTTATTTCTAATCGGGGCTCATGTGCTACTATTATTTTGCTAGAGTTACTTTATTAGTACTTTGAGGCTATCAAGATGAGTTTATGCACATACATTCAACTTAATTGAGTTTCCATCAAAACATATTATCTATTCAACTTAACATTGGGTTCATATTTTACTTAATTAAGTTTAAAAAAATCAAGAAAGTTTATTGTTGTCATAATTTCAGTAAATATGGATGTATTTATTTGAATAAACATAAGCTAGAAATTTTAAAATGTTCAAAAAGTTTTGAAACGAAGTAGAAAATCAATTGGGCTAGAATATTTGAGTATCATATTCTACAAACATCTTAGGATCTATGAAATGGTTTCACAGGTTGACTCCTCTCAGAACACCGCTGCAAAGTAGTGTGTTTGAAAGGAGAAATCAAACATTGTTTGAAATAGTTTAATCCATGATGTGTCAAGCTACACTTCCAAATTAGTTTCAAAGTGTTATACCATAGAAACAACAACCCGCATCTTAAACCTAGTATCCAACTAAGTAGGTTGCAAAGACATTCTCTAAAATGTGAAGTGGGGTTCGTCCCGCACTAGCATGATAAAATTTGGGGTTCTGAAGTCTTCATTCGAATCTCATGACAAGCTTGAACCCAGATCAGAGAAGTGTCATTTCATTGGTTACCCCGCAAGTCCTTTGGATACTTGTTTTAACAATCTTTCTGAGACCAAATTATTTGTAGCTCAAAGGAGAGTCTTTCTTGGGAAAGATTTCATATCCAAAGAAGCCAGTGGAAAAAGAGTGATCTTGAAGAGCTTTAAGAGTCGACCAATGGAAGAACCTTTAGTTAACACTAGCACTTAACTAGAGGATTGGATTCCTGTTAAGAAACTTGACATACCTACACCTCTTTGCAGTCCAGTAAAGATAGTCACTCTTATTATGATCTCTTATTACCGAGAATAACACATTGATTAGTGGTAAAACACTAAGTTAGTGAGGATAAGTTATCCAACTACATAAGAGCATTGATGAGCCCAGTTGTTGTCAAATAATACATGATATACAACATGAGATTCAGTCCATGTTTTGATTGAATAGATCTTACACATGACCTAAGAACCAGTGGGAGTAATTTGATCTTCAAAAGAAGAAAAAAATAGATAGGAATGTACACACATTCAAAGCAAGACTGGTTGAGTAGGGCAGCACTCAGACTCAAGAAACTGATTTGGAGAAAGGCACTCTCATCAGCAGCTGAGAAAAGAATCTATTGGGATATTGTTTTCCACATTTGCACTTTGTGAGAAATGGTAAGGTGGATGTCAGAACCGCTTTCCTTAAATGGAAAACCAAAGGGGTTGTCCATATGGTACAACCAGAAGGGTTTTGAACATGTCAAATATTCAAATACAGTGTACAAAGCTTAAAAGATTCATATGTGGAATCAAACAAGCATCTCACAGTTGGAATCTTTGTAGTCATAAAATGCCAAAGAGTTTGTATTTTCATGAAGCATAGATAAGTCATGTGATTATGTCAAAGCTAGTGTGAGTACTATTGTAGTCTTCCTAGTGATGTATGTCAATGATATACTGCTTATAGGAAACGATTTGCCGATGTTTCAAATGGTAATGACTTGCCTATGGAAATGTTTCGCTATGAAGAATCTAGAAGATACAACACATATACATGGAATCAGAATCTATGGAAATAATGTTGGATTAGGTGTCTAAGACATGACTTTATATTTGTATTTATCTTATTAATTGAAGCAAAGTCCATTTGGGTTGCCTTCATAGCAGGAGGATTAATGTAGAAGTCAGTAGAGAGAAAGGTTGATTTATTAATTGTTAATAAATCAATAGAAATAAATAAATGGTTTATTAATATATTTAAGTGTTAATATATTAATTAGAAACAATAATAATTAATTATAAGTTAATCTAGAATTATTTGGATTTAATTTGGAGATTAAATTAATTAATTAAAAGTGTAGGGACTGGTTTTATAATTATTCAATAGTTGAATATTGACTGGCTAGTCTAGGGGTTAAAGGTGGCGAGATTTGTGGTGCCACCACAAGGATCTCGAAACCTTAATTAGGGTTTAAGTAAAGCCTTGTCCAATTGGTAAAAAGGCTTGCCAAAGTTGTGCCACCTGATACTATAAATAGGGAACCCCTGGGAACCCTAATCCTGCGCCAACTCTCTCTACCAGAAGAAACTCTGTTGTCTTCTCTCCTCCATTGCTTGGGTGTGACTCCATTTGAGGCAAGACACTTGTGCTGCTAGCTTCTGGATCAAGAATCAAAGGTTGGTTCTTCTGATTTATTCTTTAGAAATAATTGTTGGCCTTTAGGTTTTTTATTATATGTTCATAGTAGAAAAACATAGATCTTATTCATGGTTTCATGTGAACTTAGGAATTTTCTAGTTCATAGTTTGTGTAAAAACCCTTCAGTGGTATCAGAGCTTTGGCTTGTTTTTCTTATGAATTGCTATAATTGCTTTCCATGATGAAGGGTATTTTGAGAAAATTTGACCCTCCATATGGGCTCATTGATTTTATGGCTAGGGTTTTGAAAAACCCTAGCCTCCACCCCTTGTCTGCGATTTCCTTGTGCTAGGGTTTTGCAGGTTTCTTATTTTTGGTAACTATGATTGTTTAAAAACTAGAAACCTTAAACCCATTGAATGCAATCAGTGAAATCTAGGGGGTTTAAGATAGTAAATTAATTTGATTAATTTTGTGATACCTTTCCTTGATTTAATTAGTTTAATTAAATTGTTTAATTAAAAGACAAATTAAATCAGTTAAAAATTTAATATAAATTTTCGAAAAATAAGTTATAATTTGCGAAAATTATGAGAAAATTAAATCTAAAATATTTTAAAGAGTTTAAAACATATCTTATATATGTATGATTAAAAGTTAATATTTATATGTAAGATAAAACTGGTTAGTCTTACCGTTAGTAGGCCTCATTCACAAAACTGTCCTATAAAGAGGGTATAAGGCGACTGCCTATAAAATGGTAGTCTAATGGGTGTCCACTCCCACCCACCGCTCTCCTGGTCAGTCTAGTGTCGTTAGCCGAACAGGTTTGATAGAACTGCTAAGCCTCTTAAAAGTATAATGCTATAATTGAAAGTACTAGAACCTTGAACAAAATCCCAATCTAGTTACTTTAGGAAAAATGTGAATGAGTTGCTAATCCATGAAGTTGCACATTGCACTTTGTGAAACATTGGTGGAGCGTGTGTGGCTAACCGGCACACCAATAGGGGTTCACAAAGAGTTGCAATGGGTTTCTCGAATTTACCATTATTGATGGAGCGCGTGTGGTTAACGTGCACGTTAATTAAAGATGGTAATTGACTTCGAGAGCACCAAGCTAACTTGCATGGTTATTCACATCCGGTTTGTGATCCTCGGCATCCCAGTCACAAACAGTGGAGCACATCCAAGATTAAACATGCCATTGAATAGTTCAATGAATCTCAACAGATCTAGGAATTTCATAAGATGAAATTGATAAGTATATTATCTACCTTAATGACCATTATGTTGTGATTACGACACCCTTTTCACACCATAGTTGGGGTATTTTGGGTCCTAGCCTTAATAAATAATAAATTGGGTAATTATTTAAAAGGATTGATTAAACTAATAAATTCTGTTTATTGTAGATGTCTAAATCAAGTGTCTATTCTCCTCCCTCTCCTCCTTCACCCATTTTTGAGAGCATCAAAAAGCACCTGCCAAATATGGAAAGGCTGACTGGCCTGAACTGTAAGGAATGGCTACGCAATTGGAGACTGTTTCTCGTTATTGCTAGCAAGCTACCTCTCACCGAGTATCCGATCCCGGTTCCACCAGAACAAGTCATCATGAAAAGTCTTTATGATGAACATGACTTCTTAGTTAATGAATCCGAAGAAATTCGTGACCTCATGCTATTGACCATTGACCCCGAGTTCTGCAGGGATTTTGAATTCTTGGGGCCATATGAGTTAATGCAATTGGTTGAGGAAAGGTTCCAAAAACCTGTCGAAGAAGAACGAGCTAGGATCTTCAAAAGACTTTCAAAGTGCAAGCTAAAAGAAGGAAGTAGCATCGATTCGCATGTTCTTCATATTGAAGCAAAATAGGAGAATTGTACAAACTTGGTTATTCCACGAGTCAGGAGATGAGTGTTAACATCCTACTCGCTTTGCTGACTAGTAAGTACGAACTGTTCATTCAGACGTATAGAAAGGAAGACCAGAAAAAGGCTTTTATGGAAATGCGTCCACTGTTCACTTTATACGAGTCACTCTTGGACAAGCATAGCTCCAATGGTTCAGCTACTTCTGGATTGAGTCCAGTGAAAAGACGCAGCAAGAAACGATCCAGACCGTCTGGACATGTCTCAAACTGGGAATCCATAGGATCGGATACAGTCACGGAAAGATTGAAAGACGCTCCAAGGTTAAAATCTTTTGAAAGCTCAGGTACAACTAAAAACCTCAAAACTCCTGATCCATAATTCCTTGATGCATAATGTGATAGTCACATTTTAGTTTGTATGCAGGGAATCAGTAGGGTTCGGGAATTTGGTACATAGGAGCACTTTTGGATTGGATCTCCAGCTCATGCTGTTTTAAAGTTTAGTTAGATATTAAATCTTGTTATTAGCTTATTAGATGCGTATGACATTGTTTATCATATAATACATTGTTCAAGGATTTTTGTTTTAATAAAATTGTTGATTTTCTTTTAACACATGGTTACTTGAATTATCCTTGAAATGTTGTATGATTGTGTTAAATGCATAATTAGTAATAACCTGAATGTTGATCCATCCAAAGTGTTTGGATTCAGGAATTGTGTCATTTATGATTGTTAAGATAAATGTTATAAGAATCAATTCAACCAAAGGTCCAGTTGGACAGGACTTTGGAATTATTTGACTTAGAGTCACATGATGAATTGAGTTCTTAATGTGGCAAGAAATGAATCACCCAAAGATCTAGTTGGACAGGACTTTAGAATCATTTGACTTAGAGTCAGATGATGATTAAGTTCTTTCTACAGCACATGTGGCAAGAAATGAATCACCAAAAGATCCAGAGGATAGGATTTTGGAATCAATTGACTTAGAGTCAAGTGATGATTGCAAGTCTTGAACAGAACTAACAAAGTCATAACTTATATAGAGATGTAAAAGACATTGAGATTAGGAGCAACAAACACATCAGTTACTGTGTATTGCTCGAATCTTCGAAAAAGAACACAATTAATTATACTTCGCAATATTTGTCAATCGTTATGACGAATATAGCTTCGCTTATCAGAATAAGCTATTGAATTGAAACTTTGAACGGTTCAAGGACTTCAAAGGAAGTATAAAATCCACAGAACCTGAGTGTCATCATAAACTGAGAAATGATTCGCAGTTTATTCTCTTCCAAAAACATTAATGGTTATAATGTGTCTTAGGGAAGATAATGGAGCATTAGTCGAAATAATTCGATCCTCGATACATCGTCAATTAGTTTCCAATAAATTTAATACTAAACCAGCCAGACCATATAAACCATACTCCGACCACATCCTAGACTAAGTAGGTCTTGCAGACACTGTCTGAAATGTAAAGCTGGGATCGTCCCGCTTGTAAATAGAAAGTCCAGGGTCATGTAGCGTTCATCCGAACCTCATGACTAGCCTGAACCTGATCAGCAATGTCGTTTCATTGGCTATCGCGTTTACCTATGAAAGGAGAGCCCTTTTAGAAAGGACTTATATTCTAAGGAAACAGTGTGAGTTAAGACAGTCCTGAATGAGTTCAGGATTAGCCAAGTGAAAGAACCTTTAGTCATCACTGGGCTTGGAGCAGAAATCAGATTTCTGTTTAACCTGACATACTCTTCTCTTAACCAGTAGTGTTGATCACCATCATAAGGTGTTATGCTCTGGGTGACATACCGATTAGTGGTAAAACACTAAAGTTGGTACGGATTAGCAATCTGACTACTTGGAAGCATTGGTGAGCCCGGTTGCTACCAAATAAGAGAACCTTAGGGCGAGATATAGTCTATGTGGAAATTTGATTGATTTTACACCTGGTCTAAAAACCAGTGGGAGTAATTGAATCATCAAAAGAAATCAACATGGAAAGAAATATACCTTCAGAACATCTGGTTGAGTGAGACGATACTCAGAGTCAAGTAATTGATTCCGAGAGAAGCACTCTCAATAAAAGATGAAATCCGAAAGGATACTGCATGGCACATTGTGAGTCGTTAGTGGAGCACGTGTGGATCACCGGCACACTAATAGGGACTCACAAAGAGTGTCCTAATACAAAGGTACATGGGCCCGGGATTACCCCACAGGCATCTCGCAAGAAAGGATATTCAGATTCTCAAAATATGCCAAAGGATTAGATTTTGAGAAAGATATTTCCATTAAGATGTAATAAAGGTTTGGATTCTCAAAATGTGCCAAAAGTTCTGGATTTTGTGAATAGTCCATAACCGTGTCAAAGCCAGTGGGAGTGTCGCTGTTATCTACTATCTCCATATGTGGGTTACATATTGTTTCTAGGAAACGTCTCTTTTCATTACAAAGTTAATGACTTGGTGTTAAGAGACAGGTCGCTATGAAAGACTTAATAGAGATACGACATACTCAGGTGGTTGTGAACATCTATGAGATAGATCAAGACTCTGCCAATATGATCTTGATGAGATTCAAGATGCATAGCCCAAGGAAAGGAGTTTTCTATCATTGTAAAGTATGATGATTTGGCATGAGAGATATAAAGAAGGTGCAACATACTCACATAATCCATAGACATCTATCGGATAGATATTATCATCAGTATAGACCTAGCCATAGTAAGCATGATCTTGGTAAGATTCAAGATGCATGAGAAAAAGTTTCCGAAAGGAAATAGTTATTAAGTCGTGACATTAGGATTATAAGTAATCTTAAGATTCCAAAAGGGTTTGGAATAAGATTAGATCAGATTCCACGAGCTTCTTGGATCGATCAGAAGTGTCATGAACATGTCCTGATGACTTAATGCTTAAAGCATAGTAAGTCAGATTCAGGATATAACCTGGATGGGGATACTTAATGGATTTTGTACATACATGAGAAATCATTGGGAAATGATTGGGGTGAATGTTAATAGTAATTTGAAAAACGTTTCAAATAAGTAAAAGGACTTAATGGTTAAAGAATTTCGTTGGTATTCCGATGGAGCACGTGTGGGTCACCGGCACCTCGAAATAGTCTTAGGGTGCAGTCATGTGGACTAAAGATCCCAAGAACCATGGAAAGTCACAGTACACAGAATGTAGTTGTAAGTGAGAATGACGGTATGACTAAATTGAGATATCATCAGAAGAATGTCCGATTGGATAAAGTGTATCAATGTATGACATTTGGATACATAGAAAGAGTAAAAAGTCATATAGACATAGATATATAACATGAATTAAAAGTTTAAAAGGAATCTAGAAACCGATAATTGTTTTATGAAGAGTCCGACTTGGTGATTACCTCGTGGAGACTTGGTAATAAGCAAGAGTAGCTACCAGTCAGATTTTATGTTTCATCTTTGCATGTTTTCACTTCCCGAATAATTTGATTATTCAAAGGTCCATAGTCGCTCATACTTTTAGGGAGTAGGTGTGAACAAAGACTGTCGTGAATTGGTTTGTAGATTGTCTAACAAGTTAGACATTGCAGTAAGACTGCTGCAACATTCATGAGTACTTAGAAATAGAGATTTGAGTATTGGATAAACCCGCGCTCAATATACTGCTTCATGGATTACATCATGAACAACGTTGAGACGATAACATCTTATGATCATGAGGCGGAGACATATGAGTTAAAATTTGCGAGTCGGTTGTGCATTGATAATGTGTAAACGCATCGGTAACTCGATGTTATAAAACGTATTGTTGTGTTCAATTTTTGATAAGTAAAAGACACAAGCATATGAGTCAAAGCTTATTCGTTCCTTGACCCTGATGGGAAACAGATATCTGTAGGCCTCTCGATGATTTTGAAGTTGACTAAAGTGTAGGCCAGCCTGGACTAAATTGTTGTGTTCAATTAAAAGTCCTAAAGTCATAAGCAGAATCGGAAATCAGGAAACAGAGTATCGGACAGAGATTGATCTCAATCCATGTCTCTTGTTTGAAAAATATATTGTTGGACGAAGGATCATATGATCACTTATCTATGGACAGAACTGACTGGGTCAGAGTTCGGCAGCAGTTTCTAGGAAGCTGCAAGTAGTTTATTAATCAGAAGATAAATTAAAGTTATAGACTTATCCAAGTGGGAGACTGTTGGATTATGTGTCTAAGCCATGACTTTATATTTGTATTTATCTTATTAATTGAAACAAAGTCCATTTGGGTTGCCCTCATAGCAGGAGGATTGATGTAGAAGTCAATAGAGAGAAATGTTGATTTATTAATTGTTAATAAATCAATAGAAATAAATAAATGGTTTATTAATATATTTAAGTGTTAATATATTAATTAGAAACTATAATAATTAATTAGAAGTTAATCTAGAATTATTTGGATGGAGATTAAATTAATTAATTAAAAGGGCAGGGACTGGTTTTGTAATTATTCAATAGTTGAATATTGACTGGCCAGTCTAGGGGTTAAAGGTGGCGAGATTTGTGGTGCCACCACAAGGATCTCGAAACCCTAATTAGGGTTTAAGTAAAGCCTTGTCCAATTGGTAAAAAGGCTTGCCAAAGTTGGGCTCTACGTTTTTAAGATGTACCACCTGATACTATAAATAGGGAACCCCTGGGGAACCCTAATCCTGCGCCAACTCTCTCTACCAGAAGAAACTCTGCTGTCTTCTCTCCTCCATTGATTGGGTGTGACTCCATTTGAGGCAGGACACTTGTGCTGCTAGCTTCTGGATCAAGAATCAAAGGTTGGTTCTTCTGATTTATTCTTTAGAAATAATTGTTGGCCTTTAGGTTTCTTATTATATGTTCATAGTAGAAAAACATAGATCTTATTTAGGGTTGCATGTGAACTTAGGAATTTTCTAGTTCATAGTTTGTGTAAAAACCCTTCAAATAGATGCAAACGGTTTGAAAGGGACTTAGCCAAATACATTTTGAGTATGATCTTGAAGAAATTTGAGATATATGACTCTATGGAAAAGGTTTCCGCCCATGGAATAAAAAATTGATTGAAGAATCAATGACCCGGTACTAGAAAAGAACTGGACAAAATAACTCGAGTCCCATATGTTTTTGCTATATGATAAATCATGTATGCCATGACATGTACTTCACATGATATCTCATATGCTTGGAGCATAATGGGTAGATTTCTAGGACAATGCTGGCGAAAGTCATTGGACTGCAGTAAAGGACATTCTAAGAATATATTAGGAGAACAATAAATATGTTCTTGGTTCATGGAGGAAAGCAAAAGAACTAAAGAGTAACTGGTCATAGTATTGCTAGAGATGACTCTTGTTCCTGTTAGAAGGAGGAGTGATAACATGGAAATGTTCCAAGTCAAAATCAATGCAAGTCTAAGTTTATTACAACTAGTAATGTTGTAAAGGAGACTACATGGTTGGAGGATTTCATTAGTAACATTGGTGTTGTCCTCAACATCAATGAACTCCTTAAAATATTCTTACCAAGGATGCAGTCGCCTTGACTAAGGAACCCGAGGACCATGGGACGTCGAAGCGTATGCTCAAATAATATCGTTATGTTTAGAAACCAAGTTAAGACATCATAGTGAGTAGGACATCATCGGAAGAGTATTCGACTGATCATTTCACGAAGACATTGATGCAGACCAAGCATGAAAGTCATACTAGGGTCCATAGGCGTTAGATTTTGTAAGCATAAGTATTTTAGTTTTTAGTTTGATAACCTGAAACATATAGCAGTATAAATATTTTATCTGGTTTGGTGATTATCATGTGGAGACGTGATAATGAGCTGGACTGCTACCATTTACATTAATTTAATATTGTGTTTCCCTTTAGCATGTTTAGAACCCGCTTCCCGAGTATTAATTTACTCAAATCTCCACAGTCGGTCGTACTCTTGGAAGCAAGTAGTGATTTAAGACTGTCATGGAGTGTTAGTGCATTGTTTATAGAGATTAGACATAGCATGGTGATTGCGACTAGCCCTCATGAGTTCTTGATAGAGATTCAAGTATTGGAACAACCCGCACCTAGAGATTACTTCATGGATTAAGTCACAAGTAATCTAAGATAATAATATCGTTTATTCTTCAAACTGAGATGCATGAGGATTTGCGCTATGATTCTGTTATGCATTGGTCTACTCAAACGTCATCTGTAACTGGTAGTTATAAAGGGTATGTCCATGTATGACATGATGAAATAGACAGAGACTATGTAGTCAGAGTTTATCTATACCTTCTGTCCTAACAACGAGAAGCGATATTTGTGGGCCCCTCGATGATTTGATGCTGACATTAAGTGTTTGGCCAAACCCAGACTAGATTGATGTGTTCGATCAGTAGTCTGACAGAGTCATCATAAATCTCTACCGGGAAACAGAATTTTGAACTTTGGAGATTGACCTTATCCATGGCCCATGTTCATTATGATATCTTGTAGAACAGAGAAATAATTGATTACTTATCTAGGAGTCATCTCTTTTCTTTGATCAGATGCATAGGATGACACACTCTTTGCTAATTGTCAAATAATATTGAGACCACACAAGTTGACAACTTATCCAAGTGCGAGACTGTTGCAATAATGCCCAATTTCATCACCTTGTGGTAATATTTCTAATAATAGCAGAAGTCCTTTTAAATTGCCCACACGACCCAATAAAAACAAGCAGTAGCAGAAAAGGAAAAGAAGAAATTAGTTTATTAATTTATTGAGAAATAAATTAATCAGAAACTAAATCATAAATTAGTTTATTAATTTATCAAGTAGATGATAAATTAATAAGAAATTAATTGGCAATTAATTAACAAGTTAATTTAGAAAAATTAAATTGCAAGGGATTTGATTATAATTAATTAAAGAGTTAATTAATAGTTACAAGTCCAGGGGGTGCGGCCGCCAAAAGGCTCCTCAAGTTTGGAACCCTAGGAGCCCTTTATTTGAATAATGGCCTTGGGGTCAAACTCTAATCATCCCATTGGCCTTCTATGAGCCACCAAATTCCCTCCTTCTCCCCTTCTTTGGGTTTAGGCGATTTCCTTAACCCTTCAAGGGTTCTGGATCTGGTTCTTCAACCTAGAAGAAGTTATGTCTGTTTGTTCTTCTGGTGTTCTTGGTTATGAATCATTAGAGGGATTCCCACTTTGGGTATCGTTCATCCTTTGCAAGATGCTGTTCATCAGATTCAAAGAAAGAGATAATCCTGAGGTACATTTTGTTTAAGTTTTGTTGTTATAACTGATATGAACTGCATGATCCTGAACTCTGCTCATGGATTAATTTGTGATTTGATCTTATTAGTCTTCCGATGCATGTGTTTATGTGTTTATGTGATCGAATCCTAACAGTGATCTATCTCCATAGATCCTTATTCTACGTATGTGTATTGTATTTCCTAGATCCTTCATAGCGAAACACTTCTACAATCCAAGTCATTACACTTTGTAACAATGAGAAATTGTTTCGTATAAGTAATATATCATCTACATACAATACTGGGAAAACTACAATACTCCCACTAGCTTTGACATAATCACAGGAGTTATCCTTTCTTCTTGAAAATCCAAACTTTTTGACATTTTCATGAAAGCAAATGATCCAGCTGTGATATGATCGTTTGAGTCCACAGATGGATCTCCCATGCTTGGTACACTCTATCTAGATATTTGGCATGTTCAAAACCATATGGTTGTGCTATATACAACCCCTTTGTTTTCCATTTAAGGAAAGTGGTCTCAAACATCCACTTTTTCCATGATCAATTTCCTAAAAGACTCATTCTCAACTATTGGCGAGAGGGTTTCCTCATGATCAATTTCTTGAGTCTGAGTATAACCCATTCTCAACCAATCGTGCTTCGAATGTGTGTACATTCCTATCCATATTGTTCTTCTTTTTGAATATCTAATTACTCCCACTGGGTTTGGGCCAGGTTTAAGATCAATCAAATTAAAACGTGGACCTGAATCTCGCTTTCCATGTCCTTCTCTTATTTAGCAGCCACTAGGCTCACCAATGCTTCCATGTAGTTAGATAACTCATCCTTACCAACCAGTGTTTTACCACTAATGATTATGTCACTCTTTGTAATATGAAAAGCATAAAAATCAGGAGAGTGACTAACTCTACTGGACTTGCGAAGAGGTGGAGATATGTCAGTTTCCTCAACACGAGTCTCATCCTCTAATTGAGTGCTAGTGTTAACTAAAGGTTCTTTATTGGTTGACTCTTGATCTCTTCAAGATCAATTTTTAATCCCACTGGCTTCTTTGGATATGATCTCATTCCCAAGAAAGACTCTCCTTCAACCTACAAACACTTTGTTCTTAGAAGACTTGTAAAACATGTATCTAAAGGGATTGCGGGGTTAGCTAATAAAATGACACTTCTCTGATCTGGGTTCAAGCTTTTCATGAGCTTCATAATGAACGAAGACTTCACAACTCTTGATTTTCTATGTTCTATTGAGGGGTCAACCCCACTTCACATTTTAGATGGTGGCTTTGCAACCTACTTAGTCTGAACGAGGTTTAAGATGTAGGTTGTAGTTTCTAAGGTACAACCCTTTGAAACTAATTGGAAATGTAGTTCGACACTGTTGTGAATATTTGTGATGAAGTGCTGATGTATCCAAACTTCTATCCGAAGTCCTCTTGATGTAAAACCCCAAAGTAATAAACAATGAGAAGACCCCGAAGTCTGAAGACTCTGAAGGGTATCACCTGGAGGATCTGAAGACTTCACAACTGTCAAACATTTTGATGCACGCGTGGTTGCAGACTACGTGTTGCATGTATCTAGCATTCTATTGGATAGTACATCTGATAGAATATTCTCTGTAACATTTTGTACTATGCATATCACTGATCTAGTATAAATATCAGTGATACCATATCGTGTCTAGTGTGAGATTGTAATCGTCCTATTGTAACACCCTAAATCAATCAATCAAAGCATTCGACACAAGTTATCCAATTCATCTTGTTCCTTAACTATTCTTGATTATTCATATTACTGGTTGATTGCTTATTACTTGATCTACTGTTGAATCACTAGTCATTACTTGTTCATTTTATTGATTTCAACACTCAACAAGTGGTATCAGAGTAGGTCAGCTCAAAAACATGTTCATAGAGATTTATTTCTTTGTTATAGTTCTAGATCTGAATCGCTTCTCAGATTTAGTATTCGGCAACTGTTACTCATCTCTATAACTAGTTTTTCTGAAAAGATCCCGTTGAAATCCATTCAAAATGACTGATTCAACAGCTACCTATGCTAACATGCTCAACTACGCCAATCTGATTGGTTCGTCCACAAAAGCTCCTTTGCTCGTACCAACCTACTACGATTACTGGGCTGATCGTACGAAGGACTACTTGGAAGGCCTCGATGAAGCAAAAGACATCTGGAGATCGGTAAAAGATGGTCCTCACACAGATATAGCAGGAAGATTCATTAACATTGATGATGTCGAAGCCGGTGGTGTTCTGAATGCAGCAGATCTAAGGAAAGTAAGGAATGATGAAAGAGCTATGCATTAACTACGAAGTGGACTCAGACCTGATGTTTGTCATCATATTTCTGGAGCAAAGTCTGCTACAGAAATATGGGATCGTTTGGCAGTTCGCTTCGCAGGTGAAAATACCTTTCAATCAAGCGTTGTTCAGGAGGTATTGGCAGATTTTGGCAACTTCAAGCAGCAGGAAAATGAGACTCTAGAACAAGCTTACGAGCGTTACAGTAAAATGGTGTATGACCTGGAGAAATATGGTGAAACGAGGAGCCAACAGGAGATAAATATAAAGTTTCTCTACAGCTTAAGACCTGAATGGAGACCCATTATGCTAATGATCAAATCGTATGAAAATATTAACACGTATTCATTGGCCAGTCTCTACAATCTTGTCAAATCTCATGAGCCTGATGTCCATGAAAGACGAAGTGAGAAAGCTGCGGGTTCTAGTTCACCGGCCCTTGTGTCAAAAACTAAAGAAGAAGATGATAATGATGAACCTGATGGCTACATGGAAGGTGAAAATAGTGAAACGATTGCCTTGTATGCTGCAAACAATCGTAGATTTAAGAAACCTTTTGTCAACAAGCCCAATCCAACAAAAACGTATAAAAACTTTTCTTACACACCGAAGCCTAAACCTGAGATTTTTACTCCGAAGGAAGATGCAACTAAATCATTCACTCCGAAGCCAGTCGAATCCAAGACTTCAGAGTCTTCTAAAGACAGATCCGAAGGGAAGAAGATTTCAGGTGATTCTGGTTTCGATTGTAGCTACTGTCATGGGAAGAATCACTTCGCAAAAGATTGCATGCTGAGAAATAAAAATGAGAAACAAACTCAGGTGAAGGATGAAGCATATTATGCCAGGAAGATGGACGAAGTAAGAGTGAATACCAAGGACTTAGCCTTGATGGCCTGTGACGTGTATTTGGGAACTTATCAAGTTTGGTCTTCGGACTCTGATGACGAAGAAGTGAGAAAGTCATCTCATAGTGCTTTCCTAGCCTATGATGTTCATAAGAGCCTTCTAGGTAACACTTCTGAGAAAGTTGTTGGTGAAACAGATTTGGATGAAGATGTGGTTTATGAGGGACTTGGTTACGAGGGTTTTGGTGATTTTGGTCATGGAGATTCTGGAATGAAGAAGCCGCTTGAAGCTGATGCTCCGAAGGTTGTCTATGATGACTCTTCGGATGATGAAGAGGAGTTTTGTCTTATGGCAAAGGACACTCGTCTCACCATCCCGGAGTAGGTATCAAAACTTCTCTTGTCTTTTAAAATCCTGAATCTAAATTTGCTTCTATGATAAATGAAATAACTCGTGATTGTTCTGTACTGCATAAACGGCTTGTTGATGCTAAAAAATAGAGAGAAAATCAATGAGCAGGAGATTCTCAACTTGAGGGGGATAGTAGAGAGTTCAAAGCTAGCTTTAGAGAAGACCAACTTAAGAATCATACTGCTAGAGGAAACTAGAGGAAAACTTTTGAATGATAATGATGTACTTTTGAGACAACGGAATATATTTTGTGAAACTGCTAGATGGTTGTATGCTCATATAACTCGTATTTATCATTCTACGGATGTGTGTAATGTGCAAGATAGGAAACTATTGCCCTTTATTGAATTCAAGCTTAAGGATGTTGATAGCATTACATATGAATGTGAATCCATAGTCTCAGGGTCCGAAGTGACCAATCCTTCGTATAAACACGGTTTAATTTCAGTGGAAAAACACCTAACTACTGAAAACTTGTTGAAACTACTGCCACTAGAAATTCCAATTTTGAAAAAGGATGTACCTCAAATTGAAAACGAATCTAATGTTGTTGTGGAAACTGTGTTTGAGACTGAATCTGAATGCGACTCGGATATGGAGGATATTGATTGTTCAACCTTGTCCTTGCAAAAATCATCCTCCACATCCGCATTACCCTCAGAAGACATCTCACAATTGTCTTCGATGGATAAATGCAAAGCTAAAGTTGATTGTGAAAACTCTGAAAACTTGGAAACTGTTAAAACTAAAACTCAAATTTCTGATGAATGTGAATCATATGAATATTATCTCAAAAACACTTCAAAAAGACTAGTCCATGTTGCTTGTGTTTATCCTAAGGTTTCTTACTTCAAAAATTCCATCTTTGTGAAACCTCGTGGTGTGCTTTTGATTGATAATGATTTGAAAAAGATTGTTGATGAGGATAACTCCACAGTGACTGAGGAAGGATTCTTCTCTTCGTCTAAAATGTTTGAAAATCAAGTAAATGAAAAAATGGAAGTGAAAATTAACATAAGAAAATAGGATTTGTATGGTCACAACATTTACAATCGTTTATGTTATGAAAAAGAGAGAATTCCAATGAATTTAAATCATCCTTTGAATGTCAAAAACAACAATTATGTTTACTCTAATCGAAATTACAAACAATTTCAAGTTATGGAAAAACCCATAGCTCCGAAGATGGATGTTTTTCAATTAATGGAATCATGTGAGAGTGTACCGTTGTCACAAACCTCTGAAAATGCTGCTTCAAAACCAAAAGTTTCTATTACCAAGGCTTCGGTACAAAAGCCTTAGATTTTGAAAAGACCTCAAATTATCCAAAAATCAAAACCAGCAATAATGATTACAAAACCAATTCAAAAACCTATTGCTGTGAGCTCGAAATCAAAACAAACTCTAAATCTTGTCAAAAGAAAAACTCCTTTCGTATATTTAAAACCAACTGAGACAATCGCTTCAATTTCTAAAACAAAACCTTTTGACTCAAATGTTTCAGAAGTCAAAAATCAACATGTCAAACTAACTTTCATACCAACAAAACCTAACTTTCCTAATCCAAATTTTCAAAAACCCACAAAGAAAACATTTTCAAAAGACAACAATTTGATAGACACATTTCATCAATGACTAGAAAAAAAATTTGGATTTGTTTAAAGATAAGAATCTCTCACTAAACGACTTCAAACTAGCATACGAAGAGTATCTTTGTACCTCTACGTTGTGTTGTTCAATCTCAAGAATGTCAACAATTGAAAAATCAAAACAAAACTGGAAAAGAAATGATTTGAATGAAAATTTTACTGCTAAAACTAAATCTTCAAAATCTTCAAAGAATTCAAAATTTTCAAGTAAAGCAAAAACATCAAAAACCATGAAGTCATCTAAACAAAAATGGGTTCCGAAGACTTGCATTTTGTCAGTCACTTCGGACTCTTCAATTTTGACAAAAAGCCTTTCAGAATCATGCTCAAACTCTTCGGAATCATGTTCATCACATGAGGCTTCAGAGAATTTGATCAACTTAAATGCAAATGAAATATTAGAAGAGGCTGTAGAAAAGTTGATTCAAAGTCAACTGAAGGACTGTGCCATCAACATGAGAAAGATTCCACTGTTTTGTGATTCACAAAGTGCAATTCGGATTTGCCACAATCATGTTCAACATTCCAAGACAAAGCACATAGCTCTTTGCTATCACTTTATCAAAAGTCATGTTGAGGAGGGGAATATAGAAGTGCACTTTGTTCACACAACAGAACAATTGGCAGACATCTTCACAAAGGCTTTGAATGAAGAGGCTTTTACAAGAATTGTTCGTGGACTTGGAATGATTGATGGATCCACTCTACAATAAATCTCAGATTTGCTCACTCTTTTCCTTAGTCTCTTCAATTGAAAAACAAAAATTCATAACACTCCGCAGCACTTCGAAGACCTTTGCTGCTTTGGAGCACATCGGAGTAAAACAAGTAAAACAACTTAATGCTGCACCGCAGTACACCGAATCCCTTTGTCGCTTCGGTGTACCTCGGATCAAAAAATTCAAGTCAATAAAATGTCATAAATGTCAAAATCTTTTTGAAACATCTTTTGACTTCGTATCTCAAGGATAAATAATCTCATAATAGAGGATTGTTTCAAAGAAGAATCAAAAACAAATATTACTGCAAAAATATTAAAGTTTCAAGACACAATTTTTCAAGCATGGTGACAAAGTTTAACCTTATTTTCATGAATTACTTGACTAAAGGACAAAACTTTGATTTTAGATTCTGATAATCATACCTTATTGCACTAAAAGGTATTTAGGAATCGACTTGAAACATTGGTAAGAAAATAGACTTCGAAGTGAGATCAAGGCTATTTTACAATTCGAAGTCTTGTTTGGTTCTCATATCCTTAACATAATGTCTATACCTAACCTCCCTTCTGAACTTGACTCGCTTCAACATCAAACTAATCATGTAGCCTCAAAACTACACAGGATAACTCAAGTGCTCCGAAGTTTTCTTCAAAAATAGTACCAACATCGTCTGATAAGTAAATTTAAATCTCTTTTCATTATTGTTTCTAAACTAAATGAAGTTCCTCAAACTCAAGGATTACACAAAACAAAACCAAAAAGCACCAAAGAAAGAAACCAAATGGTGAAATTTTGTCTCTTCGGATAAGCAAATCCAAAAAGGAAAAGATAAAAAGGACAAATAGAAAAACTCAAAAAGATAAACAGAAAACAAATTGTCAAAAGATTCAAAGACAACAAACAAGACAAAAAGATAAACAGGGGATGCAAAAGAAAGATAAATGAGCACTCAAAGGCTTATTCATCTGTTTTAAATAACAATACAAGGAGCTCCTATAACATAGTCGAGTACTTTGTAAAGAATATGAACATTTCAAGTAATCTATCTTAAATGGTAAAGTTGGAATGGTGTACGAAGCTCAAAGGCTTGTCATCAGAGCCTAGTATCCAAACACTTCAATTGATGAAAGGGAATAGGTTTTTCAAAAGGATCTTCAAAGTCAATCCAATTTCTAAAAACATTTCTGATGTTCAATTCAAGAATGAAAATTTCTTTAAATCTCAAATGCAAAGGATGTTACCATTGTTAAGTATGAAAATTTTGAAGCACAAAAGTTCGATCAAACGTCGGTTCCAAATGTGAAATCAAGTCGGTAATGGGGTGATTAGACTTATAGATTCATGACTGATATTGAATCAAACAGACTTCGGAATGAAAAATGGACTTCCAACATGATTCGAATGATTCTGAACATTAACTTGTCAAATCTTCATTTCATAATATTCAGGGTTGTCAAGGTTAAGTGTTACCATGCATCACTCAAAACTTAAAACAACCAAATAGTCAAGAAAACCATTAAGAAAACAACGGACTTCGATGTATCACGTTATCAATACTCTTCGGAGCATCACATAACGCTCACCAAACTTTCATACCCCAAAGTGAACAATTATAAGTTGCAAACATCCATGTCGATCCGAAGTCAATTTATTGATCAAATGATTTTCGCATTTATGATAAATCTAAAAGACAAACATTCCTTCGAAATAAATGACCGTTTGTTCTTTTACAGCTGTCATTAAGAAAATAAAGGGAAATCATAACAAAAAGATCTCATGAAAATGGCGGTTCAAATTTCAAATCATTGCAACTGACAGCCGAACGTTTCCACTTTTGCAGGGTTAGTGGGACGCGCAGGTGCTGAGGTGTCCGGGTATTACTGGACCAATTTAAACGTACATTAAATGTCCTAGGGACCACGAACACTATATAAACCTCTCACCACTTCAGTTCTTCTCTTTACGCGAACAAAATTACCAAACTCTCTCTGCAAAATTGCTCTCAAGAAACCCTATACTTTCTTCATCTTCTTCATTCAATCAACAATGGCGGCTGAAGCATCTTCACAAACCACTGAAGCTTTTTCAATCCCAGTGCTCAAGAACCAATTAGCAAACCTTGTTCTTCGCACTAAGCCAAACCTCTATCCTCAACCAATCGTCGCACTCGTCGAATGCTTGAAGGCATCTGTTCTAGGTCACGCTTTGACCTATGCTCCATCCATTCCTGCAGCCTTGGTGCACAGAGCACACTATACTTCTAATGCTCTGTTCGACACCAACAACAATGTGAAGTCGGTATTCTACGAGGCAATTGACTCAAGGGGCAAAACCAATAAGGTACAACTGACGAAGGAAAAGTTTGCTAAAGCTCTTCATCTTACTCTTTAGAACTCTAAGGAAATGGTCATTCCGACTGCTGAACAACTGGTGGACATGTTTAATGCAATGGGGTACGAGCCACAGTTGGAGGCAATCAGCACCTTCAAGAAGAAACAACTTCCGGATCTATGGAGGTATTTCTTTAGCATTTTCCTTCGATATCTATCTGGAAGGACTTCTGGTCTTGACTCTGCGAGTCAATCCTTCCAAAGTCTACTATATGGGATCTAGTTCGATGTGAAGGTTGATTTTGCATCAATCCTATGGGTCGATTTCTGCTCCCACATAAACCATACCCTGAAGGGGACTGAAATTTCAAATTCGAGGTTTTGGGCGATAGTAGTTGATGCCTACTACAAACAAATAGGGTTCGTATATGACCTTGATTTTCTTGAAATAAAATACACACATATCACCGTTCCCCCATTGGATGAGGGCCCAGCTGAGTTTTGTGCACAAATTCCACAAAAGATGCTTGTGAAAGTCTCTATGGATTGCGATGAAGTCAACACTTATCGCAACACTCTAGTAATACCTTACACAGTTCGCAAAATTACACCAGCTACTCCTACCAAAGCCCCAGCAAAAGCCAAAACCAAAAAGAAAACTACAGGTGGACCCAGTGGTCCTATGAAAGTTGAAAAGAAAAGAAAGGCTTCGGAGCAAGCCACTCCGAAGAGGAAACAACCGAAAAGAACAAGGAAGTTACTGGTGGCTGATGAGTCTTCGGACTCAGAGAGGACCCCTTCTGCTAACATTCAAGCAGAAGAAGAAGAACAACAACAACAACATACCTCACCAATTCATGAAACCAGACCACCAACTCCACCACATATCACCCATCCACCTCCACCACCTCCAACAACAGCCCC
The DNA here is from genome assembly GCA_023525715.1 of Cichorium intybus. Taxonomy (NCBI): domain Eukaryota; kingdom Viridiplantae; phylum Streptophyta; class Magnoliopsida; order Asterales; family Asteraceae; genus Cichorium; species Cichorium intybus. The sequence continues at coordinate 72,203,560 of CM042012.1, read as the reverse complement.
TCCCACAGCCACAATCACATACGAACAAACCACAACAATACAAACAACCACAGCTCCACAAACATCCACCATTCACACCACAGAACCTCCTCCCACTTCCTCTATTCAAACCACTGCTCCAATCCCTTCCCTCATTGAAAACCCCATTATATCAGCTGCTCAAACATCCGAACCCATCCCAACCACTCATGAACCATTGTTAAACATTTCATCCTCCGTAGTGGATAAATCACTTCCTGATTTTCCCTTCGGTGATGATTTCGATTTTGAAACTACCACAATTTCAAAACCCCCTTCCACAGAAGAAACAGTGGCTGCCTTCCACATGGAACCACTCACAATAGAAGAAGAGGATGACAGTCTGGATGACTTGGACTTCATTCTTGGAAAACAATACAAAATCCTGAATAGAAAACTGGATGCTCTTCTCCAGTCCAACACTGGCTTTGATCCCTTAAGAGGAACTGAGATAAATCTTGAGGATCAAATGGCTGAAGCTCAAAAGGCCCTGACCGACAAAATGGAGAAAATGGTCAAGGATTCGGAGAAAAGGATTCTCGATCACCAGATCGAAATCCAGAGTGTTATGAAAGGAAAGTTCAACACAGCGGTTGAACAAATTGATGAGAGGCACAGGCTTCTTAAAGAGCAAACTGAGAAAAACATAAAGGACTTGGTGGAGAAAATGGAAGCCTCCAACTCTGAAGTGGTCAAGGCTCTAACCACACTCAATGACAACACCAACTCCTTCAACTCTCCGTACCAAACCAACTTTGCAAAACACCTATCCGATGCCCACAAGCGCATTGAAGAGCTTACTGCCGAACAATCTCGTTCAGCAGTCACAATCTTTGCAAACGAGCTCAATAAAACCAATGCTGCCATTGCTTCAGATATCATTGAGAAACTGAGGAGAACTCTTAAGCCAATGATAAATGTGTCTCTAAAGATGGAAAGGTCTCAAGCTCCAAGGTAGGGTCCTCAGGAAATTGCTCAGGCTGCACCGTTGGCTCAACCTTCACAAGGGGAGAATCAGCAGCCTCAGGACCCACAACCCCAAGACCACAAGCTTTGGTTACTCAAGCCTTGGTCACAGCTGCATTACGAACTCAAGCACAAGGCACTGCGACCACCACATCAAAAACCACTATTCTAGGGAGACCAACCTTTATTCCAACCATTTCAACAGCCGGTCCTGCCTTTGGAACCACCACCACAACAGAAGCAGGTGGTTCCAGTTCAAGACCACAAGGCAATGTGCTAAGGATTGCTCCACACATGGAAGCAAGTCTATAAAGAGAGAGAGGAAGATTACAGGAAGATGCTCATGATAAACAACAATGCTCATGAGAATCAAACCTGGACTGCGGAGTTAATCACAGCCATCGGCTTCAATGACTTCTCAGTTTTCAACTGGCTTCCTCTCCGAAGCTTTGAGACCAAATCAAGAATCAGTCGTCAACTTGACCTTCCATACAATCCGAAGACCTTTGCCTTTCTTCAATTTTAAAGACATGTACCGAAGGAAAAGTTAACTGACTTCAAGAAGAGAAAGGTTGCATTCCATGCAAAGTTCATACAAGCTCCAAACTATGTATGGAGTGAAAAGAAGATAGTAAAAATCATCTCCATTAAAGAAGGAGAGACATTCATGGGCGTCAAGAATATTGATTTCTTTGTGCTTCGGTGGATCAAAGAAGATGATTCAAAATTCTCTACCGCAGATTTTCCTATCATGAATCCACATGACTTCATTGTGCTTCTCCACCTTCTGAAGTACTCATCTAGGAATGAAGCTGAATCAATATCAGTCTTCACTGATGCTTCAAACTATATCTCCTCCTTCTTCAGGAACTACATGATGAGATTTGCCAGGTTTGATATAACCGTGGCAAAACTCTTCGGACAGGCACTGGCATCCCCACCAACAACAATTGAAAATTTTGGGCACTTGAAGCCTGGGCAGATCGTAGACAAGCCCTGGGGTGTTATCTTTAAAGGATTATACAGTGACAGTGAGACTATGGTCACTAAATTCTTTGAGATTGATTACATAGGCCTCTACCCTTCAAAGTCAATTGAACAAGTGTTAGGTCTTGTAAATAACTGTTTTATGAACACTGCGGAGGAGAAGAAGAAGCTGAAAGATTACCTTAACTGGTGGCTGCAAGTGAGATACGTCTTGAAGGAAGTATACAAGACTCACTACAAGCCATAAACTTCAGATGCACTTCACACAAAGGGGGAGATTGATGGGAATATTTGTGATGAAGTGCTGATGTATCCGAACTTTTATCTGAAGTCCTCTTGATGTAAAACCCTGAAGTAATAAACAATGAGAAGACCCCAAAGTCTGAAGACTCCGAAGGGTATCACCTGGAGGATCCGAAGACTTCACAGCTGTCAAACATTTTGATGCACGCGTGGTTGTAGACTATGTGTTGGATGTATCTAGCATTCTATTGGATAGTACATTTGATAGAATATTCTCTGTAACATTTTGTTCTATGTGTATCACTGATCTAGTATAAATATCAGTGATACCATACCGTTTCTAGTGCGAGATTGTAATCGTCCTATTGTAAAACCCTAAATCAATCAATCAAAGCATTCGGCACAAGTTATCTAAATCATCATGTTCCTTAACTGTTCTTGATTATTCATATTACTGTTTGATTGCTTATTACTTGATCTACTGTTGAATCACTAGTCATTACTTGTTCATTTTATTGATTTCAACACTCAACAGACACATCATGGATAGAACCATTTTAAATAATGTTCGATTTCTCTTTTCAGACACACCACAATACTGCGATGTTCTGAGAGGTGATAACTGTGAAACTGTTTCACAGTTTCCAAGATGTTCGTAGAATTCAATACTTAGATATTCTAGCCAAGTTGATTTTCTACTACGTTTTAAAACCCTTTAAACACTTCAGAGTTTCTAAGTTATGTTTAATCATATAAACATATCCTTATTTACTGATCATGCCTTGTGGCAGATCTGAACGATCCACAAACATCTGTATGGATTAGTTCCAACAAATCCTTGCCTCTTTCACAGTTTCCTGTGAATGCCGTTCTTGTCATCTTCCAAGTAAGTAAGATTCACATTGATAATCTAACTCTAAGTCAAATGATTCTAAGATCCTGTCTACTTGGAGTTTGGTGATGTAATTCTTATTTAATGGACAAGGTGACAATGCCAGAAACATGGTTTATCCAACACACTTTTGGATGAATCAACACTTACGATTATATTATTATTACTACTAATGCAAACAACACATTTACATATGCCATTGTAAGGATAAATATTTAAATAAAACAACCATGCTTATAAAGAAAAATCACCATTTTATTATCAAAAGAAAATACAAAATATCGTTACACGATGTATAATATGAAACAATGTTTTGTGCCAATTCTGGCGAGTAACAAAAATCTAATAATCTAACTAAACACCACTAATTAGCATGAGCTCATAATCCCCGGTCCTTGTAACAGCTGTATCGCTTCTGTATCTCATGATCAGATTAAGCTCCTATGCTTTAACTTCTTACTTTCACTTAGTCCCTGCATACAGCATGTTGAAACTCAAAAGTAGGATCTAGATTCAAATATGCGGAATAAGAACAATAAACAAGAACACACAATTTGTAGAACTGATGTCGAATGATTAACATGCAATTCAAGAACTATTTAGAAAGAACTATTTTGTATGAGTGCCGTAAAAGTGTTTTTCAAAAGTTAACCCTAATTAGGGTACGTCCATGCCTTTTTAAACTAGAACTAAGTATGGAAGGACAGGCCCATTCCATAATGTACAACTAAACTAATGGCACAAAATCAAGCGCTAAATAATAACCGCAATTGACTCAATCTATTTTGACCTAACAATCTCCCCCTTTGAGTCAAATTGCGAAAAGACATCAACTTTCCTCATGCTCAGGTTTCGGAGCTTGAACATCCTTTTCGAACACACTCGGAATGGTAAGCAGGATCTTCTTTCGGAAAGCTATGTACCAGATCAGCACGTAATTGTAGGAATTCTTGTTATTTTCTGTATTCGCTGCAGTCTTGTTGACGAGAGCAAGAATCTTCTGCAGGGCGTTAGTACGATACAAGTGCTTGTCTCTGAGATAGAAGCATTTCTTCACTGAATCATGGCCTTGTTTGGTAGGGTAAGCTACACTCCAATCTTTACTAAAAATTTTACCCAAGCGACGCCTTTTGAGATCGGAGGGAGGTTGTCCAGCGGAATATTTAGGGGGTAGAGTTCAGAAGAGCAGCAACTTCGATGTCCAGTCTCGAGACTTCCAGAATGTACCCTGTTATTAACTTTTTGACATGTTCAGCAAGAGGTTCATAACCCGGTGACCTGGACAAGATGTTAAACAAAGATATCCAGTCAAATGGATTCATGAATGGAAGATCAGCTAAGGTGAATTCATCCTTCTCTTGATCGTTTCCTCTGCAAGCCAAAAATTTTGCGTTCTTGAAGGGGGTAAGAACTTCTGGCATCCTCGGAGTGAGTTTGACAATCTTCTTCAAACTCCAAGAAAGATACTGTTCTCTGGAATTGTTCAAGTAGAAGTTGAACAACATATCGGTCACTTCCGAACTGGAACGATTGGAATTGTAAGTTCATCAAAGCATCGGATCATAAAAACTCTGGCTGTCATCGGAAAACCGAACTGAGAATCAACCTGATTGCTGGGGTCATAGGAGCAAGTTGGTAGTAACCAGTTTTCGATGCGATTGGGTATGGCTTCTTTCTTCATTCGCTCGTAATCCTAGCTAGGAAAGTCCAGCTTCCGATTTTCTAACTCAAGTTCGGCATCTTTGACAGCAGCCTCTTCTTCATCAAGTTGTTTGTTAAGCTTAAGCAGAAAGTCTAATTCCTTGTCTCTTGCTGCTCGGGCAATTTTGGCCGCTTCGGAAGTGTCGGGTCCTTCAGGTTCATCATCATCTCCGATCTTCTTTCCTTTCCTCTTGGATTTAGGAATGTCATCAGCAGACTTTTCAGTCCCTGGTTCCTTCTGATTACTGATGGTGGAAAAGATCGAAGGATTAATCGGATTCTCTTGAGAATTCTTCTGAATTCCCTCTTGATTCTCTATGGAAATGTTTGAAGTTCCCAAGTTGGCAGTCGAATTCTCTTTGATCTGATCATCCTGCATATTGGCAATCAGATTCTCCTTGATCTGATCATCCTGCATATTTTCCTTCTCGTGTTGATCAGTCTCATCGTCCTTATCATCCTTGTCTCCCCTTTGTTTCGGAATGGCACCGTCATCCGAAACACCTTGGAGAGTACTCAACAGATTGAGAACAGGATATAGTTTGTTCGTAAGATGATTACGAACGTAGGAAGTGAGAAATGGGTCCTCATCTTCTAAGTTACGACAAAGAATAGAGTCGATATTGGATGCACACTTCAGAATCGCTTTGTTGTGACAAACCGCAGAGGTCAGGACTACTGTGGTGTGCTTCAGATCAGATTTGAGAACTTGAATTTTTGTAGTCTTAGAAGCCAGCTGATGAATGACGTCATTGTCCATTGCCAGGTCTTTCTTTAGTTGCTCCATCTTTGCCTCAAGAGACGAAGCAACATCGGAAGTTTCCTTCTTTATTTTCGAACGAGTGCTTGAAAGATCCTCTCTCTCCTTTTTAAGGATATCTACAAAATTAGAAATAACCTTTTGAATGGAGGTATTATTTCGCTCATGACAATCTCGGAAATCCTGCATGAACTTGAAAACATCAGTTTGAAGTCTCCCAACAGTGGTAGAAGTTTCCATTAGTTGCTTGTTAGTTTTCGTCAATAGGGAATCAAAGTCCCGATACAGATTGTCATTTCGATTTACCAAGGTTTCCATAGATTTTTGATGAGCTTCCAACTGGGATTGACAGTCGGAATCAGAAGGAGGTTTGTTGGATTAAAGAAGCGAATCCAGCTTCCCAGATAATTCTTTAAACTGCCCCTGAGTCATCGGAACATCATCACTCTGAAAATTAAATCTCATATTGAATGGAGATTAATAAAATCAGCAACATCATCCTAATCATCATTAAGCAGGATGTCTTCACCTTCTTCTTCGGATAGAGGATCCTGGTGAATCGGAGAAGGCGGGGCCGGTAGTTTTTGGTGGAGAGATGTGAGGTGGGGATTGGTGTGATGGTGATTTTGGTAGAGGTGATTTAGGTGGTGGTGATTTAGGGCTGGAATGTGGGGTTGTTTTCGGAGTGGGGTTATGAGGTGGAGATGGTGGAGGTTGATTGGTGTCTGCGATGGTGTCGCCTTCAGCATTATCATCCAGGTCATCTTCTAGGGGATTCGTAATGTGTTGATCATCGGAATGGTCATCTTCTGAATGATGTTGCAAGACAAATTTCTGAAGCCTTCTTGAGCGTTTGACTGGCTTTTCGGTATCGGAAGCAGCACCCCTTCCTTTTCGTTTGATGACCTTTTTCGGGTTGTCGAGCTTATCAAAAGCCTCCTGATGCAGTTGATCAATAGGACGAGTAACAAAGGGAGTTTTCTTGCAATAGTCAACGACACACTGGACGTCGTTCGGAACCCGTCGTGTCATAGTCATAGGAATGGTGCCTATAAACTCAAAGTCATTCGCCTTGGTGGTAACAAAAGAAACTGTTGGTAAAGTCGGAATCACAGCCATGACAGAGTCAGTCATGACATGTATGTCACACTTGGTTGAAGAGATTCAGGATCAATCACATTCTCGTTATTTGTAAACCCTAAAAGTTTAGCAAATCGTGATTTTGAAATTTGCGTTTTCACCGACCCTACTTGAAAAGTAACCATCTCCTCCATCTTGTTGTAGAAGGCGGTGGAGTAGGTGGCGGAGAGAAGAGAAATGGGGACTGATGCGTATTCAGTCAAAGCTTTTGAAATTCTGGAAAACTTTAGACATTCGATCATTGGACGAAGTGCTTCGTTATACTTTGAGGAGTTGAGATCGATGATCATATTTTGATTCACCTTGATCTTCAGCATGAGAGTGGATGAAGTGTTATCATTTGCAGAAGAGGAACCTGCCATTCAAGAAAGCTTTGAGAGAGATTTTTCGCTTTGGAGGAGACGAGTTTCTTAAGAGCAAAAGTCTTTAGAGAATAGAGGGAGGTCTTCAAGAAATCTTTAAATATCTTTGGGATTTCAAACAAAAGAGAAAATCCCGAGGAAAGCGATTCAGTTTCCCCAAATATCGCTTTGTCATCATTAATAGTCCCCCAAGATTCGCCCTGTCAGGCACGTGAAAAGCGAGGAACTTCGTCAAATAAGGTGACGTTGTAACTGACACGCGTTGATGACGTCATCCAAAATTCAAAAGTTCGTGCCTGAGAAGTCTTATCGTCCACGTCATCAAATAGGACCTTATCACAGTGGAACCAGAGTTAGAAAAAGTGATTTTTGTTCAAGAGTGTGCCAAAGAAAAAAAAGTAAATCAATTTAATTTTCTGGGAAATCTGTGATGTCGAAAAGACATAAAAGCAGATGGACCCCAGGCAACGATCTCTTCCTTCAGAATCAAGAGAGATTCGGAAGTGCTTGTGTGGTTTCCCGTTGAATTACGATCACATGATTGTCAAGAATCATTGAAAGACATCTTTTAATATTGGGGTTCTCTTTGGGTTGGTTTAGCTTCTTTTGGATTCTGAAACGTGAGAAATGTTCGAAATCGGAAGAAGGTACTTGTTTGACCAGTGTAGTCATTAATAACAAGTAAGGTAGGATATGTTTTGTCTAACTTAGGTATCTGTGGAAATCTCAAAAAAAAAAAAAAAAAAAAAAAAAAAACTGGATCTTGTGGGTAGAAATAACCTGGGTAAGATAAATTTCATTAAGATCACGCATAAGAAAAAAACGAGATTTCGCAACTGAATCCGTTAATTCCATAAAGGCGATCGGACTTTTGGGTTTTATTCGGAAATGTGGTGAAGGCACTTCTGAAATCATTAACACAGATCTTGTGTAACCATCAGTTTTCAGTGGTAATGCTGAAAACCTTCATAAGGGTTACAGTTATATGGAAATGAGTTGTATGGAGAAATGATAGATGGGTCAAGAAGAGTTGGTGAGTTTCACAGCGCATCATGGTGAAAATGATTTCCGATCTTTGACTAGAATTTCTGAAATCATATATTGAAATCGGTTTTAATTTCAATAATCATCGAATTTCATATTTGGTACTTAGAAGATTTGGTGAGAGGAATTCCATCAATTCGAAAGTTTCATACGGAGTTTAAAAAAAAGGAAAATATTTTTAAGTTTTTAAAATTAGAAGAAAAAGAAACGTTATGAGAGTTGGATTGAAAACGGCTGACATAGGCGACAGTCATCATGATGAACCCATTAAATGCTCAGACAAAAAGAAGGGAAACGTCCAATAAGCTTCCAATCAGTCGTCTCAGCATTAATGAAGTGCACTGATGGCTGCAGAGTACATCATTACTCCAAAAAGTAATTTAATATCTATAATTGGGAAGACAAACCGGTTTCATTCCTGCCTATAAAAGGAGTATTCGTTAGGAGCAAAAAAATACACACCAAAAGAAAAAACCATCAGAAGGATATACTAATGGCTTTTCGTCCCTACAATCGCTTCGACAAGGTTGAGGTTAAAATGCAGGAGGGAGAGTACTCCGGTGGCATTTACGGCGGTGTGATCATGGGCGTGTGGAACCATCGCTACGAGGTGAGGATGACCACGCTCAACAATGTTGAGAATGGTGGTCCTCTGACGGTTCATACCAGTTATCCCTACCTGCAGCCTGTCCCACCAAAAATCTTGGTGGAGTATAAACAGTTCGACCTTGTAGAGGTCTGGCACAGGCGGGGTTGGTGGCCGGCGGTGATCACTCGCACAACTTCCCACAGTCAGTACCATGTGGGTCTGGCTGACGGGACACGGCTCTTCGTGGATGAGAGCGAAGTGCGAATCCACTAGGCTTTCCATCTGGGCGATCCTCCAATGTGGCACTACTATAAACTTTAGGAAGGTGATGTAATTTCTTCTTTTAATGTTTATGTACTCCTTCCTTCAGTAATAAAAGTTGTCTTCTTTTGCCTTTTTGGTTCTTTTTCTGCAAGAAAACACAGACAAAAACAAAAACAAACAAAGAAAAAAAATGAAACGAGAATAAAAACACAAATAAAACAATCAGACATTATCAAAATAAAGGAAAATCTTTTTGGAAAATTTTGTATATGAAAAAAACTTCGAAAAATTATGGCATGTTTTTGTTGTTTTAATAAGTAAAAGTAAAACAGTGATTAGAAAGTATATTAAAAATATATACAAAAGGATACATCCATTTTGAATCCTTTGATTTCAGTTGCGATTCCGAGGCATTCCGAAATTCGGAATCAATCGGAACTTTTAAGTAGATTTCGGAACGGATTCAGCTTCCATCATTCCAAGTCCTTGTAATATTCGATTGAAAGTGAGTTCAGGTAAGGCCTTGGTGAAAATGTCAGCTAGTTGATCTGTTGATCGAACAAAATGAATTTCAATGTTGCCATCTTCAACATGATCTTTTATGAAATGGTATCTGAGTGCAATGTGCTTGGTCTTTGAGTGTTGCACAGGATTGTGGCAGATCCGAATTGTACTTTTGGAGTCACAGTAAAGGGGAATACGTTTCATACTGATTCCATAATCCCTCAGTTGGTTTTGAATCCAAATGATCTGAGAGGTACAGGATGCAGCAGCAATATATTCCGCTTCAGCTGTGGAGAGTGAAACACATGTCTGTTTTCTAGATTGCCAGCTCACAAGCTTGCCATCTAACAGTTGACATCCTCCTGAGGTGCTTTTCCAATAAAGTCCATATCCTCCAAGATCTGCATCGGAAAATGCTTGTACGAAAAATCCAGATCCTGAAGGATACCATAGCCCAAGTGAAGTTGTCCTCTTCAGATATCGGAAAATATTTTTTACAGCAGTGAGATGTGGCTCTCTGGGATTAGCCTGATATCTAGCACAATAACATACAGCATACATTATGTCAGGTCGACTAGAAGTAAGGTAAAGAAGTGAAGCTATTATTTGACGATAAAGAGTGATGTCTGCTACAGGTTTCTCCAGTGAAGGGGTGATCTTTGTTCTGAAGGCCATCGAAACTTTGACTTTTGAATCTCCCAACATTTCGAATTTCTCTAAGAGTGACTTGGTATAAGCTTCTTGATTGATAAAGATTCCTTCTGAAGATTGTCTGATGTTGAGGCCTAAGAAGAAGTTGATTTTTCCCATTGAACTCATTTCAAACTTTGTTTCCATCAATTTTCGGAACTCAGCTGTTAAACTTGGATGAGTAGATCCAAAAATGATATCATCAACATAAATTTGAACGATCATGAGATGATTCCCTTCCTTTTTGCGAAAGAAGGTTGGATCGACAGAGCATTGCTTGAATTTGGACTGCTTGAGAAAGCGAGTCAACATTTCATACCAAGCTCTTGGAGCTTGCTTCAGACCATAAACTGCCTTATCCAGAACATAGCAATGATCTGGATGTTTGCTGCTGACAAAACCAGGCAGTTGTTCGACGTAGACGGTCTCTTCTAGTTCTCTATTGAGAAACGCACACTTAACATCCATTTGGTAGACATCAAATCCATTGTGTGCTGCATATGCAAGAAAGATCCAAACAAATTCCAATCTAGCAACAGCTGCAAAAGTTTCTTCATAGTCAATTCCTTCTTCTTGACAATAACCTTTGACAACCAATCAAGCTTTGTTCTGAATGACATTGCCTTCTTTGTCAAGTTTGTTTCGGAATACCCACTTCATTCTGTGGACAGATGCTTTATTCGGAGTCGGAACTAATCTCCAGACCTTGTTACGTTCGAACTCATTCAACTCATCTTACATAGCTTGGACCTAGTCAGCATGATCAAGTTCAATTTTGACTGTCTTGGGTTCGATCTTTGAGATAAACGAATTGAACATGCAAAATTCCACTTTTGAAAATAATGCCGTCTGTTTCTCTTTGAGCTGAGCTCTTGTAAGAACACCCGCTGACGTCTCTCCGATTATTTGAGATCGTGGATGATCTTTGGTCCATTTGAGCATCAGAGGATAGTTTGGATCATACTCAGGATTAATTTCTGCGAAAATTTCTTCTGTTTATGATTGTGCCTCTGATTGAGTGTCGTTTCCATTATTTTCATTCTCATTCTCCCCCTTGAAGATTTCATGAGATTCGTTTTGAATGACACTTGTGTGCTCCCCCTCGAATTTAGGAACAGTGTCCTCCGGTACGGTGGATGGACCTTCCTCCTGGATGATTGTTGGAGTTTCCCCTTCAGGTGGAGAATCGAAATTATGGGTTAGAGGTTGATCTTCAGTAGGAATCACAGTCGGAATATCTGGAGTAGGTGTGGGATTGTCCGAATTCGGAATCGGAATGGATGATTCTTCTGGAGTGCTTTCGGCTTCATTGACAGCATTGTCTACTATTTTTAGAAGTTCATCGCCTTGGTTATCTGTCGCATGTTTTTCTGCAGATTTCGCAGTTTCAGGCTCATCAAACAAATTCATGAATTTCTCATACAAATCCATGACAGGAATTGTTGTGAGGTTTGACTCAGGAAAGATTTCTTGTGATTGATTGCCAGGATGTTGTGCTCTGGAGTTGTACTTGTCATCAAAGGTGACATGGTAAGTTTCTTCAATCTTCCGAGATCGCTTGTTTAGAACACGATAGGCTTTGGAAGTCAGTGAATACCCCAGAAAAATTCCTTCATCAGCTTTCTCATCCCATTTAATTCTTTTCTCCTTCGAGTTGAAAATAAAGCACTTTGATCCGAAAACATGAAAGAATTTCACGTTCGGTTTCCTCTTGTTGAGAATTTCGTAAGGAGTGAGAAGAAATCTTTTATTAATGGTTGAACGATTCTGAGTAAAGCAAGCTGTTGCGATGGCATCGGCCCAGAAGTATAAAGGAAGTTTCGCAAAAGAAAGCATGGTGCGAGCAGCTTCACATAGAGAACGATTGCGTCTTTCCACTACACCGTTTTGTTGAGGAGTGTAGGGAGCGGAAAAGTTATGAGAGATTCCTTTGCCGACCAGAAAATCATCGAGAACCTGGTTTTTGAACTCCGTGTCGTTGTCGCTTCGAATCATCTGAACTTTCTTTCAGAGAAGCACTTCTATTTTTGCTTGATGAAGTTGATCATATTTGAGGCAGCCTCGGATTTCTGTTTAAGAAAGAATACCCATGTGAAACGTGAAAAATCATCTACTACAACCAAGATATACTTGTTGTGAGCTACGCTTTCGATTGCCGATGGACCAAAAAGATCAACATGCAAAAGTTCCAGAGGTTCAATGATCTTTGTGTTGATTATTGTGGAGTGACTCTTTCTGCTTTCTTTTCCATGTTCGCAAGCATCACATAAGCGATCTTTGTCATACTTCAGTAGCGGTAACCCTCGCACGAGGTCACCAAGTACGAGCTTGTTGATGTCTCTGAAATTCATGTGAGACAATCGCCTGTGCCATAACCAGCTATCATCATTTGCAGCTCTGGTAAGTAAACAGATCGCGGGTTTTCCTTTGATAGGCTTCATATCCAAAGGAAACATTTCACCTTTTCGTTTTGACTTCAGAACAACCTTCTTGGTCTTCTTTTCTATCAGTTCGAAACCATCTTCATGAAATGATACTTTGAGCCCAGTTCCGACGACTTGTTGTGAAACGCTGATTAGATTGTGTTGGAGACCTTCTACGTATTCCACTTTTCGAATGGAGAGTTCGTCATTAGTGATCATGCCATAGCCTTTGATTTCTCCTGTAGCATTGTTGTCATAGCGTATTTTTCCTCCATTTCGCAATGAACGATATTCCCTCAGTTCTTCTCTTCTCCCCGTCATGTGACGCAAACAGCCACTATCTATGTACCATTCCGGATCATACTATTCGTCACGAATTATCTGCATAATTTAGAGAGATTTAGGAACCCAAACCAATGTGGGTCCTTGTGAGAATTTCTTGAAGATAGGAAATATTTTAGTTTTATCAACCCAAAATGTTTTCTTCTTGGGGGGTTGATCTTTCTGGTTTTCGAAACGAAATACTTTTGTTTTGGTATTTTGGCAAACGTTTTTAGCAAAACGAGATTTTGTGTGAACAAAAATATTGGATTTCGGAATCGGAGAGTGACTATGCAAACCTTTTGAGGATATTACCGAATGGAAAGTGTGTGCATTTCCTAAGGTAACGTTCTTTTGAGCCTTTGAGAATTTTGTATCTATGAAAGTTGGCTTTTGTTGAGGTTCGGGGTAAAGTTTGGCTTTTCCTTTTAAATCTTTAGATTTAAGACTGAGGTTGGAAGAATTCTTTTCCTTTTTTGAGGTTTCTGATGATTTAGGAATTTCAACCTTTTACACGGAGTTGTGAGATTTTGGAAGGGTCTGTTTGATAGATGAGCTTGGTTGTGGTTTTGGAACATCTTTGATACCAACCTTTTGAGCAGAATATGAAGTGGGATTGAAAGTGTTTTGATTTCTCCAAAATTGTTTTCTTTCCTTCAAATTCTTTTAATATCTTGCATTCATCTACTTCCGTTTAGCAATAAGCTCTTCGGGAGACTTATGAATGCGAGATACTGAGGTTGAGCATTTAGTTGGTATAGGTTTAGAAGCACTGGGGATAGAGTTCGGAAAAGGTTTTGTGCCACTCGTTCCTGGCTGCGAAAATGAATCTTTACGATTCAGAGATCCTGATATGTACTTGCCTCGGGACTTCCAAGAGGTCAATTCGGAAAGACCTTTGGTTTCATCTGAATTATCAATTGGTGCTGACCAAAGAAGGCATCGCAACCATCGAAATTTATCATTATCAACAAGGACTTTGAGTTCTGTAACATCTTTAGAGTTAAGGCCTTGTTTAATGAAAACTTGGTTTGGAACAGTTTGAATTTTTTGAAAAACGGTTGCTTGTTCATTTAAGGCTTGTGGACCCTTGTTTTCAACAATTCTAGCAAAAGCAACTGAGTTTTCAGAAATCAGATTTTTCTTAGTTTCAGTTTGATCATTCACAAAAACAGAACAATCAACTTCATCCTCAACTGATATTTCACTCATTTCGCTTTCGTCAAAGTCAGAGATATTCTCAGTGTTGAGAGTATCTTCGGAATTCAATTTAGAGTTTAATGTATGAAATTTCTTTAAGGTGGCAGTCTTAATTTCTTCTCTGTCATTTTCAGACAAAAATTCTTTTACCATGCTTTTGTGTTCTTTAGAGTGGATGTAATTTTCGATTTTGTCAAGTCCGATACGATATGCTTCCGAAACATCATCAGATGAAACAATGGTTTCACACCTGTAACATTCATCATTGATTTCATCCTCTTTCAATTCAAGAAAGTGCAAAATCATTTAGTGTAAACCCCTGCCTATATCACAATCAAGATGCAACTGTGTGATATTATTGTAAAGCTGTTTCGCAATTAAACAAAAAATATTACGTTGTTTACTAAGTAGTAAATTGTCTCTCTGAACATAAATGATATTATCCCTAACTCTAATTAACTCCAACTCCAACGCATCGATTTTCATCCTCCTCTCCTCATTCTTAAGCGATATCGTGCTCAATTGATCATTTAGGTTAGAATTACTAAGACGTGTTCTTTTTAAACTATCACTGAAGCTAGAGATAGTGAATCTTAGGTCATCTAATTCTTTATCATAACTAGACGAGAAAATATTTAAAGAATTAAGAATAGAGTGTACCTTGTTACAACAACATCACATTCTTCAACCTGTTCCAAAACAGGCTTTGCTGCGAAACAGCTCGCTGAAGTCTGGCACCCATCTGTAGAGTAGCCTCGGAATTTGGAGCTATCACCCTTTACCATGAAGCATCAACCATACTCACTATCTTCCCGCACCACAAAAGCTGATTTGACTGTAGAAGCATCATCTTTCTTCAGATCTGCAATCTTCTTTGCGTAGTACGCTTCATCTTTCACCTGCTCCTTCTTCTCTGTCTGCTTTCGGAGCAAGCAGTCTTTTATGAAGTGGTTCTTGCCTTTGCAATAGTGGCAATCATAACCAGAGTCACCAAACAGCTTCTTCTCATCATCAGGCTTTGGCTTTCTTTGAGCATCTTCCTTTGGCTTGTCAGAGCTATAACCACCCTGTCGACTTCTGTTCTTAAACTTGGAGAAGTTTTTCTTGAAGAATTTCTTAGTTTGGACACCATACGAGCTTTTTCTTCCCTTGTTAGCTCTTCGTCTGAGAGATCAGATTCCGAGTCGTCATTAGTAGCCTTCTTACCCTTCGCAACAAGAGCAAGAGAACCCAGACTAGCGGTTGTTTTCACTTCGGAAGTGATCTCTTTCTCATGAGACTTGAGAATACCTGTGACAACCGTGTCCCATGAGGGACTGTAGATCAAAAGTAAGAGCGTTTTGACCTTTAGTGTGGCCAAATAACGATGTTAAGGTCATTATGAGATAAGAAAAATATAACGATCAAAGCCTAGGAGTCAAAACGGAGCAAAAAGCGGAAAAAAATGACACTTTTAGTGTCGGCACATCGCGACGCGACGGGCATGATGGTCGCGACGCGACGGCTGACAGCACGTCCGTAAATTGCGCCGTAAATTGCGCAATCAGGCAATCATTCGAGGTGAGTCATCGCGACGCGACGGGAGGGCTTGTCGCGACCCGAAGGATGTTCAAAGGCTATAAATACGAGGCACAAGCCTCATTTTTGAGGCAGAACACACACGAAACACATATACGATATAAGAGAGTGTTATGGTAAGGAGTATATGTTGAGAGATGATAGCAAGAAGTAAGGAGTCAGCGGTAGCTAGCGTTGAGGTGCTCGGGAGCTATCGGGAGACTAGAACGAGAACCGTGCCAGGACTCCGGGAAAGCACCAAACTCAGGTGAGTAATCGCTACCGTATCTCCCTAGTAGTTTTTATGTGTTGAGCTATAGTAGAAAGAAATTATTGAAAGAAATGCAGAGTAGTATAGTTATGATATATGTGTTAGTAGTCGTGAGGAAAGTAGGTATGCTACAGACCCGTTGACGAGTCTGGCCCCTGAGAAGTAGTGTATCACAGGATGATACTAAACAGTGAAATTAATCAGTAGTGTAGTGTCCATGCGAAAGAATGACATACGACATAGAAAAAGATAATGTGCAGATACTGTGTGCCAGCTCCATATGTTGCACCAATATTGGTTTAATAAAATAAAGGGGATATGGATATCCCATAAAACAAGCATAGAAAATCGTATAGACAGTACCAAATAATGAATTTGGTTAAGAAGAATAGTATCAACAGATAACCCGGTGCGGAACCGGTAAACACTTATAACATAGTAGCAACGAATGAGTAGCCGTATAATAAAAATAGGCGGCATAATAAAATACAGAACGGTATACGATACCGTAAGTAACGGTAATGCTATAAGTTACCAGGAAGTAAAGAAAGACAGACGGTATGGTAACACATAAGTTACCAGAAGATAGACAGTATGGTAATGTATAAATTACCAGACAGTAAAAGTACAGAAAGATATAGTAAATGAGTAACGTTAGACAGTACGGTAACGATATAAATTACCAGGTAGTAGAAGAAAGTGTAGTAAGAGTGTACGAGAGAAGTGAGTTCCGTCGGGTAATACGGTAGTTTCACAGTATGACATAAAAGAAAGGAAAGGATCGTATGACGATCAAGTGTAGTAAAATAAGTCTGTGAAACGTGTGTGGCTATTTAGGCCATACTGTGATTCGATTACTCACTAAGCTTTATAGCTTACCCTTTTATTATATGTGGTTTTGCAGGTTTAGGTAACGCTCGGCTTAGATCATGGGACGATCCCTGGTGATATTATCTTGTAAAAACTCAGGCTATGGAAAGCCGGGTCGTTACAAATGGTATCAGAGCCGAGATTTGAGTGAACTAGGTGTCCGTAGAAAAGATTCCTAGACTCAAATCAGTAGGTATATGCAGATTACCTAATAATAGGTAAATATCACAAACATATTGTGATAAGGAGAGAGAGATGGGTAAACATCACAAACATATTGTGATGAGAAAATAGATAAAGATAAAAAGCAAACTATACATAGTAACTAAGAGTGTTAAAGAACTCCTTAGAAATTTAAGGAGAAAAAGATAGTAAGAACAGAGATAAGATAGCTTGTTAAAAATATAAACAAGAAAGTAAGTGAGAAACAAGAACTACAAGAAAGTATTAAAACATGAGAATGGTACATAAAGTACCAAAGAAGATAAGAAGTATACTAGAGTAATGTAAGAAAGTTGAGAAATAGTTTGAGTCAGAAAACAGTTTTGAAAAAAAAAAAAGTAAAATTTTGGCCAGAAGGCCATAAAGAAAAGAGTTGGCTTCTAGCCATAAGAAATTTTTGAAAGCATGATTAAAAAGTCGAAAAGGTAAGAAAGAATATAAAAGTAATAATAAAAGTACCTCTACGTAAGAGCTAAAGATTTGAAAGAAATTTGTAAAAAGCTAAAATAGTAGCTCAATATACGAGCTAAAAATGTTTTACGAGTCTGAACTATGTTTCAGAAAAGAGTTTTAAAATATATGAGATTTGAAAAGAGTTTTGAAAGCTATGAGATTCGCTCTATAAGAGCGAAAGATGTTTTAGTTTAGCTAAGACCAATTTGAAACGAATGACACTAGAGAAGAGAAGAGAAAGATGTCCGGACAGGCTTTCGCCATTAAGGAAGCCAAGAAGACACTACTGGGATGGTACCTCCCTTCGCGAAGTAGTTGTCTACCTTAGTATACCCTTGTGCTTGAATCTGTTCCAAGTCACAAAGGGGAGACAGAATGAGCATAACCTAGCGGACAGATCTGTTCTGTCCCGCGAGGAGAGCTAGTAGAATGAGTTTCATGAGTATCAGTTGGTCTTATGCTAAGAGAAAGAAAAGAGTTAAAAAAATAATTATTTTTAAAATGAGGGTTATTTTATAACCAAAGAAGATTAAGGGTCCTTTAAATGACCAAAAGTTATGATAGAAATTTTTAATAAAAGAGTCGTTTTATGACCAAGAAGTGAAAAAGATTTTCCTAAAAGAGTCATTTTTCATGACTAGAGTATATAAAATTTTTAAAGTATAATGACTAGAAAGAGTAAAAAGGCAATTTTTAAAAGAACGAAAGACCCAACTGTAACAAAATATAAAGATATTTTTCAGTTGGAAAATATGAAAGTAGTTATGTGATAGTAAAAGTCAAAATAGTAAGTATATGAGAAAGTGAATATGTTCGAAATTGGTAAGTTCTGGAAAATGAATACAAGTACGATATTCCACGCGAAACTAGTGGTATATGAGTTAAGGGAGCCTTTGTACCCGAAAGTATAAAGTCAAGCAAGTATGAGTAACGAAAAAGAAAACAAGTAATGATAAATGTAGTATGGTAAAAAATACCTAAGTATGTAGAAGAATGTGTACACAGGTACATAAGAGTTAGTTTGAGAGATTACTGAGATTTCGGGGACGAAATCCTGTAAGGGGGAAGGATTGTGACAACCGTGTCTCGGGAGGGACTGTAGATCAAAAGTAAGAGCGTTTTGACCTTTAGTGTGGCCAAATAACGATGTTAAGGTCATTATGAGATAAGAAAAATATAACGATCAAAGCCTAGGAGTCAAAACGGAGCAAAAAGCGGAAAAAAATGACACTTTTAGTGTCGGCACGTCGCGACGCGACGGGCATGATGGTCGCGACGCGACGGCTGTCAGCACGTCCATAAATTGCGCCGTAAATTGCGTAATCAGGCAATCATTCGAGGTGAGTCATCGCGACGCGACGGGAGGTCTTGTCGCGACGCGAAGGATGTTCAGAGGCTATAAATACGATGCACAAGCCTCATTTTTTAGGCAGAACACACACGAAACACATATACGATATAAGAGAGTGTTCTGGTAAGGAGTATATGTTGAGAGATGATAGCAAGAAGTAAGGAGTTAGCGGTAGCTAGCGTTGAGGTGCTCGGGAGCTATCGGGAGACTAGAACGAGAACCGTGCCAGGACTCCGGGAAAGCACCAAACTCAGGTGAGTAATCGCTACCGTATCTCCCTAGTAGTTTTTATGTGTTGAGCTATAGTAGAAAGAAATTATTGAAAGA
The DNA here is from genome assembly GCA_023525715.1 of Cichorium intybus. Taxonomy (NCBI): domain Eukaryota; kingdom Viridiplantae; phylum Streptophyta; class Magnoliopsida; order Asterales; family Asteraceae; genus Cichorium; species Cichorium intybus. The sequence continues at coordinate 72,184,405 of CM042012.1, read as the reverse complement.
AATGCAGAGTAGTATAGTTATGATATATGTGTTAGTAGTCGTGAGGAAAGTAGGTATGCTACAGACCCGTTGACGAGTCTGGCCCATGAGAAGTAGTGTATCACAGGATGATACTAAACAGTGAAATTAATTAGTAGTGTAGTGTCCATGCGAAAGAATGACATACGACATAGAAAAAGATAATGTGCAGATACTGTGTGCCAGCTCCATATGTTGCACCAATATTGGTTTAATAAAATAAAGGGGATATGGATATCCCATAAAACAAGCATAGAAAATCGTATAGACAGTACCAAATAATGAATTTGGTTAAGAAGAATAGTATCAACAGATAACCCGATGCGGAACCGGTAAACACTTATAACATAGTAGCAACGAATGAGTAGCCGTATAATAAAAATAAGCGGCATAATAAAATAGAGAACGGTATATGATACCGTAAGTAACGGTAATGCTATAAGTTACCAGGAAGTAAAGAAAGACAGACGGTATGGTAACACATAAGTTACCAGAAGATAGACAGTATGGTAATGTATAAATTACCAGACAGTAAAAGTACAGAAAGATATAGTAAATGAGTAACGTTAGACAGTACGGTAACGATATAAATTACCAGGTAGTAGAAGAAAGTGTAGTAAGAGTGTACGAGAGAAGTGAGTTCCGTCGGGTAATACGGTAGTTTCACAGTATGACGTAAGAGAAAGGAAAGGATCGTATGACGATCAAGTGTAGTAAAATAAGTCTGTGAAACGTGTGTGGCTATTTAGGCCATACTGTGATTCGATTACTCACTAAGCTTTATAGCTTACCCTTTTATTATATGTGGTTTTACAGGTTTAGGTAACGCTCGGCTTGGATCAATGGACGATCCCTGGTGATATTATCTTGTAAAAACTCAGGCTATGGAAAGCTGGGTCGTTACAATACCCATTACTTTCGCCAAGGTGTAAGTTTTGAACTGCTCATGTGCCTTTATTATAGACACAATGGACTTCCATTCCGATCGAAGACCATCCAGAAATGTAACCTTTTGCTCAATGACTGTTCAGGCAATTTTGTATTTCAGCAGTCTGATAAGAAGATGATTATATCGATTGAAAACTTGAATCAGAGTTTCGTTTGGCCCTTGCTCAAAGGATCTGAATTCTGAAAGGAGAGTAGTTTGGACAGAATGCTCAATATCAGCATCTCCTGAGTATAACTCCTATAATCTATCCCAGATCTCCTTCGCCGTCTGACATGAACTGACCAGTCGAAGAGTATCGGATTGAAGAGCAAACCGAATGATTCTAAAAGCCTTGATGTTGCACATGAGTTTGTCTTTCTCATCTTGAGGAATGTTGGTGTGTGCAACAAGAAGATTGTTGTATTGTTTTAGGGTTTTGATAACCTTCCTTGTGCCGGTGTGAGCAAAAGTTTCAACTGTGATCGCCTGCCAGATTGTAGATCCATGTTATTCAATACCAAGAACATAGTCTTCAAAATGCAGTTCCCAGACTTCATAATCTTGAGTAAAAAGGATCGGGATTCTGGTAGTAGGACCGATGCTACTGGACAAGTTGAAAGATTGAGAATGTTGATCGTCGTGAGCCATGTGATCTTGTTAAAGATTGAATCAGATGTGTATATAAATGAATCGAAAAAAGTTTAAGCAGATGATCAGGGTCTGATTTTCAAAATCAATTAAGACGATGAAGATAACCAGAAAGATCTATGAACAAAAACTTAAAAGAAACTCGACAGAAGAGATATGAATGAAGAGCACAATCTCCTTCTCTGATACCAATTGTTGAAACTCAGAAGTAGGATCTAGATTCAAATATGCAGAATAAGAACAATAAACAAGAACACACAATTTGTAGAACTGATGTCGAATGATTAACATGCAACTCAAGAACAATTCAGAAAGAACTATTTTGTATGAGTGCCGTAAAAGTGTTTTTTCAAAAGTTAACCCTAATTAGGGTACGTGCATGCCTTTTTAAACTAGAACGAAGTATGGAAGGACAGGCCCATTCCATAATGTACAGCTAAACTACTGGCACAAAATCAAGCGCTAAATAATAACCGCAATTGACTCAATCTATTTTGACCTAACACAGCATATGTGAGTAACAGATCCTGTATCAAGGACTAAAGAATGAGAAGTTGATTTGCTATGGAGTTTTAGATAAACCTAAGGTGTCAAACTCCTTAACCTTGATCTTCTATAGATCCTTCAGGTATGTTGGGTAACTATGTTTCCAATGTCCCTTCAGCTGGCAATAAAAATATATGGCCTCATTCGGGTCACTGGTGGGTGCTATGTCAGAATCAACCTTTCTCTTAAAGCTTTGGTTAGACTGTCCAACCTCAGCCTTTCCCTTTCCTTTAGGATGAGAAACTTTGTTCTTCACAGCATCACCATGATGAATGGCCAATACAGGAGCAGTGGAATTTGAGCTATGAGACTACTTCAAACTAGTCTCTGCAATTTTCAGCATACCGTGCAACTCCATCAAGGCTATGTCCAGGTAGTTCTTGTCATAGTTCATCATGAACTGAAGATATGAACCAGGAAATGAGTTAAGCACCATATCTGTGACTAACTACTTTGGAAAATAGACACCAAGATTTTCCAATTTGTTTATGCACGATTTCATCTTACGAATATGCATACACACGGACATTCCTTCTTCAACTTTATACGCCCTAAGGGCTTTAACGATCTCGAATTGTTCCCGCCTTGCTTGTACCCCGACACACTTAAAACAATTCTAGAGTTTAGAGGACATGTCAAAAAACGCCAGGCTATCGATCTCACTAGATCGGGATTGCAGTGGAAGAGGAGGAGGAATATGAGGAAGTTTCGTGTTTAAATTTAAAACAGACATCTATAAGACAAAGTTTTTAATTATTTTGAGTCTTAATCCTTAAAATAATTCCCAAATATTATTCACTAAGGCTAGGATCCAAAAACCACTTATGATGTGAAAAGGGATGTCGTAATCACACCATAATGGTCATTAAGGTATATAAAACACTTTATCAATTTCAATCACTGTGAAATTCCTAGATCTGTGAGATTCATTGACTAGTATCAATGGCATGTCAATCTCGGTTATGCTCATCTCTTATCTATGACAGGGATGTCCTGTATCATAGATCAGATGGTGAATTAACCATGCAGAACCCGCATGATGCCCGGCTCAATATACGCTTGAGAATCGTGAGTGTCACATCATCCCCAACTATAACCTTATCTGACGTGCCGGTTAACCACACAGGTCTGCCAGCATATCATAAAGAGAATGTGCGTTTCCACTTTGAAACATTTTCCCATCAAACCCTTTTTAATGTTGAAATATTGTCCCATCAAACCCATTCGGTAACTCCACTCGACAAAATGTGTTGGGCGATGAGGGTGGTAGGCAATGAATGTCGTTTAAAAGCCGACCTCATTTGGATTCATAAGAATCCTCCTTCAAACCCCATACACAATTTTAGTGGGTGAGCCTGGTCATGGTTTGATCAATGTTTTTTATTTTATATATATATATATATATATATATATATATATATATATATATATATATATATATATATATATATATATATATATATATATATATATATATATATATATATATATATATATATAAGTTAATACACTTTCAACAATTAATTATAAATAAAACCCTATTAGAAATAATCATATTAAGGCAATGGGGAAATAAGGGAAGTAAGCAAGTTAGGAAACTTGCAAGGTAAGCTAGGGCAGTAACCCTAGCCGCTGGGTAGCATGCAAAGGCTAAGGAACCCTTCCTAAACCCTAGGTAATTTCGATAAACAGCAAGGAGGCACAAAGAAACCAGCAAATTTTCGAAAACACATGTTTATTCAAACGGTTCTAGCATAATATCCTAGAAATTTCGAAAATAAACACATAGAATGCAATCACATTCCAACAATTTAGATCAAATTGCAAATAACATATGAACAGAGGCTCTGATACCACTGTCGGGATTTGATCATATAAACATAATATACAAACAACGAATGACTTATCAAGATCAAATCATATAAATATCCATTAACATAATTCAGGATCATGCAGTTCATATCAGTTATAGCAACTTTAAACATAAACAGAATATACCTCATTAGATCTCCTTCTTTGATTTGTGGTTAACATCACCTTGCAATTGATGAACAGGATCCAAAGTAGACTCTCTCTGATGATTTACACCCAGGATCTCCAGAAAACCAGACAGACAGAACTTCCACTTAGGAAGGAGGAAAAAATATCAAACCCTAGAGAAGGATGTGGATTTTTGCAAAAGGGAGGAGGGAAAGGATTTTTGGTAGCTCCTTGGAGGTTTGGGATGCCTTCGGGTTTGACCCCAAGGCCTTTATTTATAGTGCAACTCTCCTAGGGTTTCAAACTTAAGGATCCATTTGGTGGCCGCACCCCATGGACTTGTTTCTATTAATTAAACATTTAATTAATTACAATCCAGTCCCTTTAATTAATTTCTATAAATTAATTTCAAGTCAATTTATCAATTTGTTTGCTGATTCAGTTTCTAATTAATTTATTTCACAATAAATTAACAAACTAATTATTCCTTTTAATTTTTCAAATCTAGTTGTTTTTCTGGGTCATGAGGGCAACCCAAAAGGACCCTACTATTATTAGAAATATTACCACTAGTTGATGACCTTGGACACTAATTCCAACAGCTCCTACTTACACAAGTTATAACGAGCAACGTTATGATGCATAAATCTTATCCAATATCATACTAAAACCCGAAACTTCACCTGATATTTATAGACGAATCAAGTAAATAAGCATTGCCTAATAACATAGATACATGTGTGCATCAAATAGAGAAACAAACTGGAAATACTAAAATACACACACCCATTAGTGAATGTTAGCATTCATCAAACTAGTAGAATAGAATCACACTTCGTCATACAAGAATACTTCAGAATGTAAGGTTGGTCTTTTCATGGATAGGGACTTCGGTAATCATCAAAACATACACTTTGGCATAACATGATTGTTCCTAACAGTTCATTGTCTTTCGACTTGGTTCATTTATTATTAGAAAATGGGGTGTCCTTTATGTACCTTTAGTATTATTAATTTTTTATGTACTTTTCTCAATAGAGAACCATGATGTGAGACCCATTTTCTACTCGAGGTATTTGTACAGATAAGTTGGCTTATTACCTTATAGTAAGTGTAGCATTGGTTTGAGTTGGTAAAGGTAGAGGTGTAGCAGTTTTTGTGTGTTACTTTCGATGTTGAGTAGATTATAATGGTAGGAGGTGGTAAGAGCCTTTCTGTGTGTAGTACTTGCGATTTGGAACTTGTTGTGAGTATATTTGAGCTTGGAGAAGAGTTATACCAAAAATTGTATGAGATTGGGCTTCATAAGGAAGATAACGACCGCTATCTTTAGAGGATAGCACCGCTATCTCAAAAGTTGGTTGCCCCTTTAGACATAAAGTTAGTGACACTATATCTATGAATAGCGACACTAATGTCGCAAGTCATAATTGGGTTTTTAGCCTGTGCTTGTGTATTTCGAACTAAATAGCTTCCAAATACATTTCAGTGGCGATTAAGCATATATACCTCACGAAATTGATAAAGGAAACTGATTAGGAGCTAAGGAACTCAAATTTAACATCAAAAGGTGTTCATCACCATTAAATCAACAAGGTAAGTTGATTTTGTTTTAATTGGGGGTTTTGGAAACCCTAGAGGCTAAATTCGAGCAATTAAGTTGTTTGTTTGATATATGATGTTAGTCTATGGTTGTAATACATTTTCTTTATACCTTGGTATGTTAATTGTTGGGTTTTCACGACTGGATACATGTAGACCCGAACCCTTGCTGTTCAGCATAGATAGCGACCCTATCTGGGGTTCGTGACGCTATCCTAAGAGATAGCACCGCTATGCACTATTGACAGATTGTGTGTATCTTTTATTTGGCTTGATCTTTTGTTTAAATTTTAATTGGAATGTTTGAGGATGATTGAGATCTGATATGTGATGATGTACCACAGCTTTACCATATAGGAAGGAGGCGGATACGAAAAACTCGGGGGTGACACGTTCCGACCTAACCCCAGTGAGTAATCTATGACATTTGAATGGAGATATACTCTATTGTATGTTTAAATATATGACATATATTATGTTTTTGTGATTGTGACTGATTGGTCGAGTGAGCTCATTATCTATAGTTGTTACAATTGGGTGATTACATAATCAACTTGTTGTAATTGTGTAGCTATTGAGATAAATGTATTGACGAGTTTCTTAGTCGTATTGATACAGTCATAAGGGTTGTTATTGTTGAGAACCACAAATAACTGAATGAGTATATGAGAATGATTATGATTGAGCTCATGAGTAATATCGGTCAGGGTGCCTACTACTGAATTGATAGTTGATGGTGATTAGCAAGATGGATGGCTGAGTTGTATATTGAGGAATTATAGCTAATTGTGTTGTAAGACTTTGGTTGTTGTTGAATATTTATAAATTCTAATATACCTTGTGTTGATGTCGAACACGGAGATTATTTGTTAAGCTTTTAACAGATTATTTGCGAACTGTGTTGTAAGAGTTTGGTTGTTATTGAGTATTTAAATTGGAAGTAGTCTTCATTCTCTAAGAATGGTTAGATAACAGATTATTTCAATAGCTAAACTTACGGTTGGTATGGAAGGTTCCTTCAATCATGAACTTGTTCTTTGTTGTGACATCTTTTCTTCTGCAAGAGTTGGTTTCTTTTTACGTTGTTGGTTTGGAAGGTTACGAGAATAATGATACACTATACGATTGTGTTGTTAACCTTTGTTATGTTTATTAACTATTGATAAGATTGTGTCTCGTGATTGCAGCTTTTTTGTTTTTAACATAACCATTTCCTTAGTAATAGGCATCACAATTTTACTTATATACCCTTACACAGTCATTTTTTTAAGAATACTAATTATTGTTTTGATTTATTTAGAGAAATGCCACCATAATCATAATCACTCATTTTTGCAATCTAATGGTCTAAGATTGGTCTTACAATCACACAATATTACCATTCTTATTTAATACTAACTCGCTCTCTCTCTCTCTCTCTCTCTCTCTCTCTATATATATATATATATATATATATATATATATATATATATATATATATATATATATATATATATATATATATATATATATATATATATATATATATATATGTATGTATGTATGTATATACTTATGTATGTATGTATGTATGTATGTATGTATATATGTATGTATGTATGTATGTATATATATATATATATATATATATATATATATATATATATATATATATATATATATATATATATATATATATATATATATATATATATATATATATATATAGGGTTATGTTCAAATTGATAATCTGAAAAAGTGAGAGAACCTAAGAACCTATTTTACTATTTTTTTTCTGCGTAATACTTATCAAAAATAATATATATATATATATATATATATATATATATATATATATATATATATATATATATATATATATATATATATATATATATATATTGTAACGTCCCAATTTCCAATCAAAAATTTTCTTTAAAACTTGTAAGTAAAAACATAGATAATCTTATTAACATGCTTAAAAGGTGTTCATCAAAACTATCACCAGAGTGTATACGTCCCATAATTATAAAAATCTCATTTAATAATACAACTGTAATTCTTTAATGTGTGATGCACCGACATCACGCCGAGCTCACTCCTTTATCAACTGAAGTACCTGAAAATGTTTTAAAATCAACGGGTAACTTTAAAGCTTAATGAGTCCACAAATTACCATACATGCCCACACATTAAACAACCCGTCCTCCAGAATGACCCGACCCTACCCGCCATACAACAGCTACGGGCGTCCACCATACAACAGCTATGGACACTGGAAGGTTCTACCCATCATACAGCAGCTATGGGTTCCCGGTTATGGCCCAGCCCATCATACAACAGCTATGGGACAAGGCAATAGTCCAACTCGCCATACAACAGCTACGAGGGGACACGCATCAGTACTGAGCCCAACAACAAATAACCACAGATATAGAGCAAATCGTATAACTGTAAATAACATACAAGATGCCTAACATGCATCATCATATAGTAAGGTGAGGATAATCACCTGAATCACAACCGTCCGGATAATCGCTAATATCCCAAACTAGGCTCGTCCGATCACCTAAATCCCACATACACAACATATTAATCATTGACCGAACTCCTATAGACTGGCCTAAAGGTTAGACCCAACATTTGCCACTAAACAGGGGTCGAAAATAAGTTCTTGGTCAAACAGTCAATCGACGCGGCACGACTTCTCCCTTCACGCGTCGTGGACTATCGTCGCACATACGAGGTCTACCTGAATCCGCGTCGCTGACATAAGCAGTCCACGCCGCAGACTGCAATAGTCTGAAACCCCTGTTAACCCTTCACCAGAACAGTCATCGGTTAGGGTTCCACTCTACACCCTTCCTGGGATCAGAAACTACCCAAAGGTTACCTTCTTATGGACATGCAAGTCCATGCATGTCCATGGTCCAAAACCCTAAGTATTACAAGCCATCTAATATCACTATCCAAAGAATAACACTACATGACGGGATGAAATGGTAAATCAGAAAAGGTAGATCCTCTTACCTTGCTTCTGAACACAGAGGGATGCATACAACCTGATACAAACCTTCCCTCACGTCGTATCTCCTTCTTCTAATCTCCCAAAGCCTCGAAATCAAGAAGCCTCTGCCGAAACTAGTCGCCTCTACTCCAGAAAACCTCCAAAAACAGGAACCCTAGGGCTGAGTCCCTTTATATAGGCGTTTAAATCCGAATTAGGGTTTTTCATAACTGCGGCGCACCGCGCCGCGGATTCTCCCAAGCCGCGCCGCACGTACAAATCATGCGCGAATCCAGAATCCTCCCAAGCCACGCTGCGGATCCGTCCGGGCCGTGCCTCGGCGGAACGGGTCTTATATATATATATATATATATATATATATATATATATATATATATATATATATATATATATATATATATCTATACTATACTATAAACCATATATAAATTACAACCCCCTTATGCACAATTGTCTTAATTTTTAAGATAGTACAAATTATAATACACAATGCACAACTTATTAACCATATTATACAAACTTGTTATGCGTTAACTAAATATTGTAGTGCTGTTACCCGGCCAACACGCGTGATTTTTAGACAAGCGGGCGAATGAAATCTGAAATCTCACTTTTACAATTTGAAAACTGAAATCTCTCTTTCGAAATTTCAAAGCCCTCTCTCACATTCTCTCTCCTTCTTTGATCTCCCGAACCCTAATCACCGCCTCCTTCATTTACCCCTGCTACCACCTCACCAATCGGGCCACCAAATCGCCTCTGGGAGAAAGCCATTCTTCTATCCTCCATCCTGTCTCTATCATGAAATCAGAAAACGCTAAACCTCGGCACCACTTTGAAACCACTAACCACCGCACCTCCACCATCATCACTTTTTGCCGTCATCATCACCAAGTACCGGTACACATTCTTCACAGGTGAGTCTCATCACTATCGTTTTCCTCCATCCCTCTCACTATATCGATTGCCAGGAACCTTTGATTTTATATTTCTATGGCTTGAGTTTCGATCAGATAGTGGTTTCGGAAATCGAAGGGGAAGGTAGGTTTTGATTTGACTTTCGATCGATTTTAGACTTCTAATGTTCCATTTATTTTGGTTTTCTAATTTTTGCAAGATCAAGTTGAGTTTTGATGGAAAACTTTCAGTAAATACCAGGTACATGATGAATCTCGATCGGCTTTTGTTTGGATCTCCACCGGATTTGGTACCTGATGAATCTCGATCGGATTTGGTATGGATCTACACCGGCTAAACATGTTTTGTACCTTTTACCTCTTCTGAAATATCGTTATTTTGTTCTATTTGTTTATACCGATCTAGATGTTGTATTTTCTGTGTCCAGGTACTGGAAAGAATGGTGATGGATCTGGATCCTTGGTTTTTCAATGCCTGGAAGAACAATAATGGATTTGGAAGGTTATAATATACCCGTAAAAACCCCACGTTAGACTCTTTGTTTGACCTTTGAGGAATATCGTCTTCCCGATACATTCATATCTCCCATTTAAATCTCCATCCTCCTTCGTCTTCTTCCTGATCTGCACGAACCCTAGGACCCAAAAGAAAGCCATTCTTCTATCCTCCATCCGTCTCTATCATGAAATCAGAAAACGCTAAACCTGGGGCACCACTTTGAAACCACTAACCACCGGACCTCCACCATCATCACTTGTCGTCGCCATGAATCAGAAGTACATTTGTATTTTTATAATTTGTATTTTTATAATTTTGGTCCTATAATTTTGTCCATGAGGTCTGCAACTTATTTACACACAATTTAACTCAAAAGGGTAGTAAAACTCAAACTGAGTACGCACACTCTCTCCTCTCTGGACACAGAGAACACCATTTTGTCATTTTGTTTCAGTTTTGTTTCTGGTGTTGTAGGTTTTTATTGCAGATAGTTGAAGAAACTTTCAACAACAAGGGTTTTAAAGAAAGATAATGATGATAACCATGGTGTTCATGTCTAGCTGATACTTGAAACCCACTCTGTTTTAAAGACTTTTTTTTCTTGGGTAAGTTTGAATAATTAATTATTTATTTATATAATTCTCACGATTTCAAGATATAGGTTTTGCTCAAGATTGAAAAACTGATATGTTTTCCAGGAATTACTTCAAAAATATTGATATTAAATCACCAATGGAATAACTGTTTTTTAAATTTCGAAATATTGGATTATTTCCTTAAATCTATTTACAATAATCTAAACACTTTTGGTCTTATTAATGTAACTTTTATCTTGTTGTGTGCGAATCATAAACTAATATTCAATTGTGTACAACAGAATACTAGAAACAGCATTCGGCTCATTGACAGGTTTACTTAGATCTTTATTCGGTCATCTTTTTTTCTTATTTTCTTATTGAGTTTTACTACCCTTTTGAGTTAAAATTGTGTATAATTTTGGTCCTACATAGGTTTTGACTAACAGGTATTCAATTGTCTTACAATGTTTCCTTGTCTTCACTTACATAAACTTGAGCTTGCAACTTCACTTCTTGAAAAGGCCAAGTCTAAAGGGGTCTCTATTACTCCCTTCTGATGTTGTAATTGCTGATAAGTTTGATGCATATGCCAACAGCAAGGTTTTCTTCTTTTTCCCTTTCTTTTTCCCATATTGCCCTTGCCTTAGTATATGCTAAAAGGTGTGGTTTTTGTGAAATTACCGGTGGTTCCAGCCAATAGCATTCCTGATGGCTGGATGGGTTTGGACATTGGTCCAGATTCTATTAAGTCATTCAGTGAATCTTTGGATACTACCCAAACTGTTAATGGACCTATGGGCGTGTTTGAGTTTGAGAAGCTTGCTGTAGGAACAGAGGTATGTTTGAGTCAAATGCCTAAAATACCCTTGATAAGATAAAAATGAAAGTAGGATGCATTGTACTATTTCTTTTTACAAAATTTGATAGATTTCAAAAATTTTACAGTTTTGGTCCGGATTATAGCATTATACTATTTCTTTTTACAAAATTTTATAGATTTCAAAAATTTTATAGATTTCAGAAATTATAGCATTGAAAAGTCTGAATATTTTTGAATCATTTGAAAATTTTTGAAATTTGAAAATTTTGAAAAGTTTTAAAATTGAATAATTTTAAAAGTTTGAAAATTTTAAATAATTTGAAAAGTCTGAAAATTTGAATAATTTTGAAAGTTTGAATAATTTAAAATATTCGAAATTTCGAAATTTTCGAATTTTGAAAATTTGAAAACTTTGAATAATTTGATAAGTTTGAAAATCTTGGAAATTTGAATAATTTGAAAAGTTTTAAAATTTTAAATTATTCAAACTTTTCAATATCATTCAAATTTTCAGACTTTTCAAATTATTCAAACTTTTTACATTATTCAATTTTAAAACTTTTCAAAAATTTCAAATTATTCAAATTTACGAAAATTTTAAACTTTTCAAATTATTGGAAATCTGAATAATTTAAAAAATTTGAAAATTTGAATGATTTTGAAAAGTTTGAAAATTTGAATAATTTTGAAAAAGTTTGAAAATTTTGAATCATTTGAAAATTTTCGAAATTTGAAAATTTGAAAATTTGAAAAATCTTAAAATCTACGAATGATGTTTAATTAATAGCTTGAAATTATTATTTTTGTTTGTATAACCTTTTAGCTAAGTTTATTTTCTTTATTGTATGACAGAGCATAACACAGGCTGGCTTGATGAGCAGTCATTTTAGGCAGTCAAACATACCTCTGTGAGTTTATTTGAGAGTTCAAAGTATGGGGGCTGGAGTTTGAGAGTTCATTTTAGGCAGTCAAGAAGGAAAATGTAATTTGTGAGATTATTGGTTCGTTGGTTATATCAAAGTATGTTGCTTTAAAGAGGTGTTAGATAAAAGTATCTTGATATTGTTCATGAGTGGTGCACAGGAAGGCATGAGGATTATTTAAGAGTTTTATCATAGTATGTTGCTATTAGAGTGCTATATGTCAATTTTCTGTAATTGTTGTTAAATGCCAGCTTCCTGCTGGCCATTTCTATAAATGTGGTTAAAAAACGAGATGTATTACTGTACTTCCAACGGCAAACCAAAGCAACTCTATACATAGTATAACTGTATAAGGCAAAAGAAAACAACTATATGTCACGTGATATGATTAAAGAAAGATATATGGTTTTAATGAATATAAAAATGGATATGGTTCTCATTGAGCTAAATGATTACCTGAGTTTTTAAAAACTAGCATAGGGCTGAGCCAATTTTATGTGGTTGAAATCGCAAAAATGAATATCCTAAGCAATAGTAAAAAATAGCCCAGAATAAACAAACAAATAAATCATTTACTGAAAAATCACTTCTGTTTACCATGATTTAAGAGTTTGTTTCCAATATTTAATTTTATTATTTTCACTTTGAATATTTTAAAATTGAAAATTTAAATTAATAATATCTAAGGATGAGTATAGGGGGATACACGATCGAAATATTGGGATTCATCTTAGAGTGTAGGAACCGGAAATGCAACTAATTGCCTCCTGTAAAATATTATCGAACCCTAAACAACAACGTATTTATCTTTTAACACAAAACGGAAACATACGTTTTAATTTTAACAAAAAACCTCGTGTATTATAGATATACTTTTAATGGTTACTGATTTTTATGAAAAGAAACTAATCCCTAAAACGAAATTATTTACTGAAAGGTAACTAAACGCCATCCGAAAACTATTCACTGAAAAGAATTATTTGCCGCCGCCGCATCGCGTGTGTTTTCGGTTGAAGCGTGTGTGTGTGTTATTCTTATAAATTTGCAGGAAAAAATTCCTTTGAAGTCGCGAAGGGTTGAAGCTGTTGTTATGTGAATCGATTTAAGGAGGAAAGTTGACTTTTTTACCCCTAGACAAGAATTCCTGTCATATTTATTATTTGAAGGATGTTCGTAGAAAAAGGAGTTACCAATGGTGATCAATTGTTTCCCCATGACATGTTTTCACGCTTAACCCCCCCCCCCCCCACCAAACTGTCGCCGCCGCATTGCGCGGGTACGCAGCTAGTATATATATATATATATATATATATATATATATATATATATATATATATATATATATATATATATATATATATATATATATATATATATATATATATATATATATATAATTTTTTTTTTTGAAAAGGCAACATTCATTCCAAAAGAGGGAGGAACAAAGGGAGGGGGAGCACCAGCTAGGAGCTGGAACAACCCAAACAAGCACACGCAAGAGTTACATATCGAAAGCTATTCTAGGCGAAGCTAACCAAAGACTCCTATTCACATTAAGTTTCGACGCTCTACTTTCTAACCAAACAAATGGTTCACGTTGTATATGGGAAAACAGATCCTCCGCCTTTCTATTCTTATTCAGGAATGTAGCCTCGTTTCTATGATGCCAAAGGGAGGCTATGGTAGCCGCACCTATGACAAAAAGGATTTTCTTCTCCTTCGAGTTTCTTCCTTCTCCCTTTAGCCACTCAAAAATGTCATCAATGGTGTTAACACCTGCAGAATTTAGACCCCACCAGGAAGTAATACTTGCCCAGATGACTCTAGCGAAATTACATTCAAAGCACACATGGAGGATTGTCTCTGCACCTGCTTTACATACGTCGCAAGTACTATTTGCCATATTAACATGAATTTTCAACAGATTATTTTTGGTGGCAAGCCTATCTCTACCGGACCTCCATATAAGGATGTTTACTTTCTTTGGAATCCACTTGCTCCATCTATTTTTAGTAGTCGAACTTTGATTTTTCTCGCAGATTTTACTCCTCAACCAAGCTACTGTGAATAAGTCCTTCAGGACACCTGGGCAAAGCCAAACATCTTCTTTATTGTTTAATTTTGTAGCAGAAATAATGGAAAATATATCTTCAAATTCCTCTTTAACTCGCCCTTCCCTGATAAAGTCACTTCTGAACCGATTAAGTCCCCCATTATTTAAACCCTCTTGAACTGAAGCGTTCTTAAAAGGATCAAAATTGAAAGCTCTTGGGTACATTAAACCTAGAGGTTTGTCCCAACCCACCAATCTTTCCAGAATCTCGTGTTTCAACCGTTTCCGACGCTCCTCTTTAAGAGTAGTCTCGGATCTAAGGAGTCTTCCTTGAGGATGTCCCATTGCTTCACTATACGCTTCCACGTAGAACCTCCTTTAATCTTCACATTTTCTTCAAAAGTATCAATTTTACCATGGATACTGTCGATAATTTGAACCTACAGAGATTGAGGCTCGGTCTTGTATCTCCAGAACCATTTTGCAAGAAGAGCTTTATTAATACCCTTCATTGCTCCGACTCCCAATCCGCCTTTAGATTTTGCCTTTAACACTTCGTCCCATTTAACCCACGAAATGTTATTTTTATCAACTGTACTACCCCAAAAGAAATTTCTTCTCAGATCTTCAAGAATTTTAACAACATTACTTGGAACTTTGTATAAGGAAAACAGGAAATTTCCAAGACTTCCAAGCACGTTAGTAACGATGGTATGCCTTCCGCCATATGAGAGGGTTTTAACTTTCCAATTGCTTAGCTTTTTTTTTTTAATTTCTCTATCAGCGGCTTCCATGGTTTCTTGTTCCTCATGTTGACTCCAATGGGAAGACCTAAGAATGTAGTGGGCATCTCACCGGCTTTACAACCAATAATCAACGCCATCTCCTTCACTTCGTTTCCATCGATCCCCAATCCAAATAACGAGCTTTTGTCAAGATTAACGCCAAGACCTGCCGATTTCTTAAAGCAAATAAGGATTCAAACCAGGTTTAAGACGTTCTCGATTGACCAATCACCAAAGAAGACTGAATCATCTGCAAAAAAAGAAAGGTGAGTTAGCATAATTTCGTTTTCTCCTATTTCTACTCCTTTATAGTTTCCAGAATCAGAAGCTTTTGCGATGGCATAATTAAGTCTCTCCATAACCAGAGTGAACAGAAAGGGTATATATATATATATATATATATATATATATATATATATATATATATATATATATATATATATATATATATATATATATATATATATATATATATATATATAAGGTCAACAGATAACCAAAATAAAACAAGGAACCAATCGTGAGCGTCGGAATTCAAATGATCGATGGCCGAAGATAAGGTTGTAACCTTCTAAATTGAACGAGCTGTACCGGATAATTCGAAAAAACCCACTTCGTTATTTATTTATTTTTTATTTTTAGAACTTATTTTTTATCGAAATAAAAAATTGAATATATCAAAATTCATAATTTTTTATTCGTTTTCAATAGACGTCCATATCAATATAGTAAAAATGAAAAAAAAAATTTAAAAATCTTGTTCAGTTTCACAACACTTAATCAATGTGAATCTGAACTATAACAAGTTTTATAGAATATCATTCACATGTGAATGATCATTGAAATTATTTTTTTCAACAATCATTGATCATTCAATAACAACTTAAGTGAATTTAAATAAATATTAGATTCAGATGTGAATCTCACTAAATTTTCATATCAAATTTAAGTAAATTTGTTTATATTCTTAACTGTTTAAACCTTTTGATAATATATAATTGAATTAGCTAAGATTCACAAATTAATTCACTTAAAGTTACACGCAAATGAACAAAAAATTGCTAAAAAAAAGGGTACAATTATCATTTATATGTGAATTAATATGTATAAAACTAGATGCATACTATTTTGAACCTTTTGATTATACACAAATGAATTAATTGAGATCCACAAATGAATTTGCTTAAAATTGACATGTGAATGATAAAAAATTGTTGGAAAAACCTGGTTCAATTACCATTTATATGTAAATGAATATATACTTAAAACAATGTAGTTCAGTTCAGATTCAAATGGCGAATCTGGACGAACTTGAAGTATAAAAAAAATTGTATATCAATATAGATGTCTACTTATAGAGGATAAAAAATTATAAAAATTTGGTATATTTAGTTTTTTTTCGAAAAAAGAATAAACTTAAAAATTAAAAAAAACATAAAAAATGAAGTGGGTTTTTTGCTATAATCCGCTACGTACACGTCCAATTAAGAACTACATCATTCTCTCTGGCCGTCGAGATTTTATATTCTGGCCGTAGGATTGGTTCCTTGTTTAATTTTGCTTCTCTATTGAACATAACCATATATATATATATATATATATATATATATATATATATATATATATATATATATATATATATATATATATATATATATATATATATATATATATATATATATATATATATATATATATATATATATATATATATATATATATATATATACTAGCTGCGTACCCGCGCAATGCGGCGGACGGCGAGTAGTTTCCTTTCGGCAATTTGTTTTCGCAAGATTTTGGTATCATTTTACGGGAATTCCACATGTTTGTTATAGAGATTTTTATCGATACTTCAAAATAATAATGACCATGTGTCCTAATCTTAGTGGAGTACCCGCGCAATGCGGCGGGACACAGGATAGTAATCTCAAACCGAAACTGAAACGTGTGTACTGAATCGAGATGAGGATATTTATGTAGGCTAAGGGGATGGATACGGAGAGAACGTGAAGAAGGGGGGAGAAGGAGAAGAGGAGCAGCCAATGGGATGAGAGGAATCAATGTCCGATGCACCTTCCAGGGAACGTGTGAGAATGCGAACGTGAGGGAACAGAAGGGTAGGGGCGTGTTTGGATGCGTTCCAGCCGCGTACCACCGCCATATCAGCAGAACGCACATAATTTTGGTTCCATACACCACAGCGTTAGGGGCGTTGATTAGTTCTGATTTGTTTTTTTAGAAGCGAGAGCCAATTATCTATGCAATATCAGAGTTTGTTAAATGATCAAATCCTACTTATTATGCTCAAAAAGTAACTTCACATTTTATGGACAAAAATGCCCCAGGCTAGTTTCAGGGGCTGTTTAATAGTTGTAAGTTTGGACTATAATCGTGAAGGTGAAAGATGGAAGAAAAGATGAAAACAGGTTGTTGTTTGGCTGGGTTTATTGGGTTGTTTCTCAAGTGAAAACGGGTGGTTGTATAACTGAAAAAATAAAGCAGGAGTAAAAGGTGAAAAGTAATCATAAAGATTGACGTATTTATTAATCAGCTCAAGTTCATTGTTATTACCGGTGGAAATGGCAATATTCATTGCTTATTTGACTTGGAGTTCATACGATGAGACATTACTACTGCTTCATAATTGTGTCACAGGTTTATATGTGCATCTTGAAAGTGTTGATGAAAAGTGTGCATGTTCAAAGTTTGTTGCTGTTAATAAGTAGCCTTTTAAAGTTTGTTAACATAAAAGTATAACCACTCAAATTTCATTTCTATAACTAAATGCCCATTCTAAGTTCGTTGCCAAATTTGTGTGTGTGATTTCCTATTGCATTCACGTTGTTTGCTTACTATCTGTTCAGCTCTCATGCCTCTTTCTAAACATTGCGGTTAATGTTTTGGTGTATTTCACTTGCTATGTTGGTGTTTCCAGGATCAATTAACTTTATGATTTCTTTTGATTTTGGTCTTCATTTTTTACTTAATGATTTATTTTGGTTTTGGTCATTTGATACCATATGTAATTTTCCAAAGAATCAAAATTAAGAACTTTCATAATACCCTCAAAATGACCCAAATCTTAAATCACTTAGCCTTGGCCCACATCTTAGATAATTCCAAAAATCAGGATAATTGATATTTTGCTTTTACCGCATTTGAACAATCATGTTCGTCAGTTTGTGACATGTCTAATACGTCCCTGCCCTTAATCTGCAAAAGCTTTTGATTTCTATTAGGCGTAACATACTTTATGAAATGGCAGTTTTTATAACACCAGATAGCATTGTTTTCACAGGAGAGTATTAATGAATGTGATGGCGAAGGAGGCAACAATCAGCAATTTAAAACAAATACTGTCAAGTT
Source organism: Cichorium intybus (assembly GCA_023525715.1). Classification (NCBI taxonomy): domain Eukaryota; kingdom Viridiplantae; phylum Streptophyta; class Magnoliopsida; order Asterales; family Asteraceae; genus Cichorium; species Cichorium intybus. The sequence goes on along the minus strand of CM042012.1, from coordinate 72,165,732 downwards.
AGAGGTAATGGTTAGACGGCTAACTGTTTTATTTGGTCATTTTCATTCGAAAAAGAAGTTGGTTCATCGGATTTGTATTAGCATATTTGCAATTAATCTTTAAAATAATAAAGATTATCAAATACATTTGTCCCTCTAAAAAGTACATAACATATTCCAATTATTTTGATAGATTACATTCCTTCCAAAAACATTCTACAAACCAGACGATAAATTACAAAAGTAACATTGTTATCAGCGTCACCTAGTTCCTCATTATTAATGCTTTTAGCATATGTTAAAGCTTAACCGTGTATTCCAAATGTGATGACGTTATCGGCAAGTGGGGACGTTAACAGCGAATAGGAAGTTATCGGCGAGTGGGAAGTTATCACCGAGTGGGGGAACTAATCCGCAAAGTGAAATCCGATTCCGTGTTTAAGAGATTTTGCATTAGCTACTTGTACCTCTTAAATTCTTATTGCTTAAAGGTAGTGAAGAAGAAGAAGAATATGGATTATCTATATTTAACCCAAACTTACCTAAAGTAAAACATACATTCTAACCTCTTTCCTCTACCCCAAGATCCATCGGTCAAAAGTCAAAAGTCTTACAATTGTAACCATAAATTGAGCATTAAACATGAAGGTTACAAAATGCTTTAAAACCAAAAGATAAGTTCAAAAATGCAAATCAAATTAATTACATTCCGTGTTTGATATGCAGTAACTATTTATGCTACAAAATCATAATTAAAGAAATTAATTATACATGAAAAATGATATGTAACAACTATTTATCTTGACCACCCATTGACCCCATAAGTTAAGTTCTAAAGAAAAAAAAACAATTTTTATCTATGTAGTTAAATTATTTTTATTTTGTAATCTTTAGATGTTTCGACTTAATCACATCAATTTAGGCTAGAATATGTCTTTATACATGATAAATTTTTATTGCATAAAACATTTGAAAATACAAATATAAAAGCATAAAACATCTAAAGTATTGTTTTAGTTAATTTGACTAATATCATCGTTAAGTCAATAACATTTTATAAATTGAGTTATCATGTTTCAAGCTTCCAAGTTTCCGATACATGTCTATAGAAATTGTACAATGACCAATAACAACCCCAAATTCCTTTTTAAATACATGTTTCCACTCCCAAAACACACACATACACATTGCCAAACACAATACTCAATTTCTAAAAACGTTTGTAGTGATCAAGATTACATCGTCCATGTGGGTTTTTAATTTGGAGCAATGTACAACTTTGACTGCACATGGTATATGCACCGACTGTTACATACAATAGAAGATTGCAGTGATCCAGGTAATGTAAAGTCAAAGTACAGAGTTTTTAAGCTATATATATATATATATATATATATATATATATATATATATATATATATATATATATATATATATATATATATATATATATAGATGGATATTAGTAAGTAAAGCGAGGGCATGATATATTTATGCATTCAAACCTTCCTAGTTCCCACCAAAGATCGCAATTGGTTATTCCATGATATGCTCTGTTTTAGTGGCTGGCACTTTTTTGGGTTTTCTCTGCTTTGATCATTGAGTCCCAAACTCTGATTGCCTTCACCTTAGAATCCGGTTATAATATTTTCATTTATATAATTAGGCTTCCCTTTTATTTGTTTGCTGATGTGCTTGACCAATAAATCAAACCCAGATTGGTCACCTACAAAGAAGTAATCCTGATATGTGTTAAACGAATTTTCAGAAATATGAATAGGAAAGTAAAAGAAGTTGAAAGTACAATGAATAATTCATTATAAACTCCAAAGTATAATGCCATTTAATAAAAAACATAAGTAAGATGATTTAAGAAAAGAAACTAAAATGAGATTATTGAAAGTAAGTTGATAACCGGTCATGGACAAACAACTTGTAATAGTGTTGGATATTAGCACAAAGTAATAGTGAAACTTATATGGATATTATCTCAAGGTATTTAAATGAGATTAAAGGATCAATATGTATATAGAGCCCATGATCAACGACTCAATAGTCAAAATAACAAGATAAATTTATGTATTTTAAAATGAAAAAAGCTAGGAATCTAGAGTAAATTACCGGTTTAGTTGATGTGTTTGGCTAGATTGACCTTGGGCATAATGATTCTTGAACTTCCTAGATATGTGGGCGTGAACCAAGACATACATGGCTTGACCTGTTTTCCAGATCCAAATGCCCACTGTTTAGGACGCTCTTCCTAGGGTTCCTATAGTCTATTAGTGTTTGACTATGTTCAGGCGCTACCCCTTTTGATACCACACCCACTTCGAATATATGTGTTACAGAGGCAGATTTGAAGTTGCATGTATGTTCTTCATATTACCTAAACAACAATTGTGGATTAGTAGTTATCGACTAAATTCTATATTGATAAAATAGATAAAAAATCAAAAGAAATGAATCCAAACATTACTTAATAGTTCTCTTCATCTACTTACCCAAATCATACTTTCCTCCAAAATTAGCCCCATATACAGCTGCGAAAACTACTGTAGCTATTCCAAGGCTGTATCTTCTTTGAATACCCACAAAATCTCCACTTCTAGTCATTCTTCTTGCCATATATAACCTTCTATTGCTACTCCCCAAACTCTCTTAGGACCAAAAAATCTCCCAGTACCACATTTTAGTTCAAGGATCTAAAAGTTCAATATTTTAGTCAAATTTGGTATTCAGCAAAAAAAATCAAAACTTTTTGTTAGATTTGGCATTCATATAAAAAAATAATGGATGAAAGTTATAATCCATATATAGAAGAAAGACAGAAATCGATAATTACAATCATTCATAGAGAAAACTTACAGACTAATTGAGATCAGAGAGAGATGACCTTTAGTCAACAATAGTAGTCTTAACCTCTCTGGTCTTGAGCTTGGACAAACCTGCACATTGATATAACATAATCATAAAACCAAGTACAAGTCTCAAAGCCCATGATTCATTAAACAATTTCACCCTCAATAGTTCATCTTCTAGGTCACGTCTTCATATTGAGGGAAGAGGAGTCACAGAAGAAGATATAAACAGTCGTGGCAATCTCATAGTCTGTAAATGGTCATTACAATTTCATTAGTAAAATAAAATTTAAAAAGAAAGAGAGGGAGAAACAGAGACCTGGATTTCATTATCGGCATATCATCGAACACCTAGAGTGCAATCTCATAATCAGTAAATGGTCATTACAATTTCAGAAAAACATACATAAAATAGAATGACTATTAGTCCCCAGTGAGCAAAGCAGTAGTAATGAACCCTATGAAACCCATTCACTCATATTAGTAATGAATCACAAAAGAGTAATAGCTGAAATAGGTAAGGTAAAGATAAAATAAAACCAACGATGCGTGGTAGTTATGTTGGACGCTAAATTCGTCAGTTCCTTTTCCTGCTGGAACAGTTTCTTGGTCGGTGATGATGGGTTTCCCGGTGGTACAGTCTCAAGTCAGTGGCGGTGATAATCTAGTGAGTCGTAAAAGTGTGTCTGTAAACAGAAAAGGAAAAGCAGGCTTGGTGGTCGTTGTGGAAGTGGAGGCGGCCGGAAGCAGAAAAGATATCTACCTGCATTGTTGAGTTTAATCATGAGCCGGTTCTTAAAAACCCCACAATCGCTAAACATAAAAAAAAACGTAACCGATATTGAAGGATCTGCTTTGAATCTTCAAGAAACAACGACGATAGTGAGGGGGTAGCGATGGTGGCGGTCATCATCTCCATGTGAGTGTGGTGCTGGTTGAATCTATGATCGATAGAAGGAAAAGAAAGGGATCCTAAAGATAGAGAGGAAGGAGCGGAGCATCATGTTGTTGGTGGGAATTGGATTAGACATTCAACTTTAAGGGGAGGACAAAAAAGTAACCTGGTTATGTCTTTAAAAGCAGAGCATTTATGGGAGACCACGCCAAGATCTTTATTTATGGGGAGCCAGATTACAAAATTTACGGAAGTTCAAAATTTTCAGCCTATCCAGAAAATTCGAAAAAGTATTTCAAAATTTTCACCCGCTTAAAACCTTAATGCATTAAATAGTTGTACTATCTTAAAAATTAAGACATTTGTGCTTAAAAGACTTGTAATTTATATATGGTTTATAGTATAGTATATATATATATATATATATATATATATATATATATATATATATATATATATATATATATATATATATATATATATATATATATATATATAAATAAAGGATAGTCGACAAAATGGGAAAACGATAAAAGTATATTATATTTTCTTAAAGCAAAATGGAGCGTTCTAGATTTTGGACAAGAATTATCCAGTCACAAACTATCCCATAATATTAGAAAAGGCGACCCCTCTAAACCCCACTTGAAAATGTTATTCTTGCCCCCTTAAATTGGACACTTCAATTTCAAACCAATCTACGTCCATCTCCTTTTTGTCACCAGGTCCCCCACCAAGTTATGCCTACACATCCACTATGATATTTATATTTCAAAATATTGTTTGTGTAGGTTTATTTATGTTAGAAAACTAGCAGCGTAACTTGTGCGAAGCGGTGACGAAGGTAAATTTGCCTTTGCGATTTTAGTGTTAAGGATTTGGAGGGAGTAAAATATATAGACATGGTTATATTTTAATTTAATAATAAAAGTATGTTAGTATTTTTTGTTAAAAATAAAACATTTTTGTATTTTTTTAAATAAAATTACTATATTGTTTAAAAATACAAGAAAAAAACGAACTAAAAAAACAAATAGGATAAAATTTGTAAAAGAAATTGGATCAAATTTGTAATAAAATTTTAAACATATTATATATATATATATATATATATATATATATATATATATATATATATATATATATATATATATATATATATATATATATATATATAAACTCAAATTATAAAGTAAATCAGTTAAAAGGTCATTCGAGATCATCCAATATTAGGAAAGCACTTAAGATGTAAAATTATTTATTGAAAGGTTTATCGAGGTTGTAGCCAAACTTGCTCATGGTGGCATGTTTAGAGCCCTCAACACCTCGTTTTGAAGTGAAGCCCTTACCATTATCAGGCTACAAGCTCTTTTGTGTAAAAGTTGCAAAGTAACAATTTTATAACGTGGCGTAAGGATGTATGCGTTGGACACTATTCACCCATATTCTAATTGTTAGGGTATATAACGTCAACAACTAGCTATTGTATCCTTGTACAATATAATGAGAATTCTGAAAAAAAAAAAATTAACTTAAACTAACAATGTATTTTTAGGTTCCCATTATGGATTTCAAAAAATTTGATTCACTATTTATTGAACAAAATTTGTACCCGAAAATTTGAGAATATTCTATCAATATATGTAAACTTGTTATATATAAAATAACCATCCATTTATTATAAAATATGTACATACATTATAGATTTATTTTAACAGGAGGTAATATTTGCTTGTATATTGCATTTTTAATGAAATATGACCTGTTTTTGAGAGATTACTAACCATTGAAATAAAACACTTGCTGTCAGCACAAAGAAAAGTAATCGTAAAAAAAAAGACTATTTGTTATCTGATACATTGAACATGTATCCTAATAGTATGTATGTATGTATGTATGTATGTATGTATGTATGTATGTATGTATGTATGTATATATATATGTATATATATATATATATATATATATATATATATATATATATATATATATATATATATATATATATATACCCAACCAACCCTTCCCCCTCCAAAAAAATATACTCCCTCCGTCCCAAAATGATAATCCACAGAAAAAAACACACAGATTAAGAAAACATTAAATGCATCTTACTTTTTCCCACAAAATGACTGTTTTACCCTTTCTTTGCATTTAATGCCGGCACTAAATGTGTTGTTTATTACAATTAAAGTTAGAGGTATTTTGGTAAAGATGTCATTTATATTTAGAAGTGGACTAACATTTTGGGACAAACTAAAAAGGAAACATGGACTATCATTTTGAGACGGAGGGAGTATATTTTTGTAAATTATTGTTTTAATTTTTTATCACTCACCTTCACCCTACCTCACATCCACCCACCAGCAACCATCTCAAGTCACCCCATCCCCACCCCTCCTATCCCCACCCCTTCCCCCAAAAAAATATTAGGTTTCTTTTAATCTTTTACCACACATCTCATCCTACCCCCCGCCCAACCCTCACCCCACCCCACTTAAAAAAATTAGTTTTGGTTTTTTGTTATTTTACCACTCAGCACTGTCCGACCTCTGGTTCCACCCCACCCCACCCTATCCCCCAATCCACCGAATTTTTTTTTCAAATTGTTTATTACCACCAATTCGCCCCACCCCACCCACCAGCACCTACCGCATCCACCCACCCACCCCCTCCCTGTAACGTCCTAAATTTTAATGCCAATTTTTGTTATTTTTTTTAAATCAAAGTATGAATGTGTAAATCAATCTAATACCATAAAAATATTCATTCAATGTTTCATAAAATATCTTGTCCAAAAACCCAATCTAACAAATCTGGTACAAATCATAAATCAGCGGAAATCTCAGTTAATGCACAAGGTGTAGTACAGTCACGCGGCGCCGCGTCCTTTCCTCTATCTGAGGAAGTACCTAAAAACATTTAACTTGAGAAACTAACCATAAAGTTTCATAAGTTCCCCAAAATACCACACATTCCATCATAATCCTACCGTAGCGGGCATTAGGAACTGACCTACCCTTGCGAGCATTAGGAAAAAACAGTCCTACCCAACCAGGCAAATGGAGAACGCAGTCCTATCTAGGGCTGTAAACGAACCGAACGTTCAGCGGTCCGTTCGTGAACTGTTTGACGGAAGTTCGTTAATTTAATAAATGAACGAACATGAACACAAATTCTCGTTCGTTTAGTTCAACGAACGAAGATAAACAATGGTCTCATCATTCAATTATGTTCGTGAACATTCGTTTATGTTGTTCGTATATGTTCGTTGATGTTTCTTCATTTAAAGTTCCTTTTATGCTCATATATATTCAATTGCGTTTGATTACATTACAATACTATATGTTCGTATCTGTTCATATATGTTCTTTTGTGTTTGTCTATCCTTATTCGTTTATGTTTGTTTGTTAATGTTCATTTAGCATGTTCACGAACATAAACAAACGAATATGAACAAGATAATTTGTTAAACGAACAAACATAAACAATAAAATTCGTTCGTTTATCCGTTCGTGTTCGTTCGTTTGTTCGGCTAACTTAAACGAACGAACACGAACAAGATCACGTTTGTGTTCTTTCGGTTCGTTTACAGCCCTAGTCCTATCCTAAGCCTACCTTAGCGGGCATTAGGTACTTGACAACGCCTAGTAATATCACATATTTTAGTCATTGTTGAACCCTATTCTTAGTGAAATTATATCACATATCTACTCGTATTACTCACTTTTCGTGCTAGCACTTGTTTGGAAAGAAATAATGAAAAAAGGGACTAAAAGCATGCAATTTGGAAGAAGTTTGAAGATCAAGGCAAAATCAGAAAATACGTACGCGCGCCGCGGAAATCATCAAGGCGCGACGCGGTGGAACACATTCAAATTCCGAAGAAACGGGGATAAACCCCTACGCGCAACGCGGGATCCATAAAAGCGCGGCGCGGCTTTGAGATTTTTGCAACTATAAATAGAGGGTTTTAGGTCGAAAAAACTAGCGAAGACTAGGTGTAGAATCAACCCCCAAGGCTCTTTGACTCCGAGATTCAGCTTCAAGAACCATCTTTTGGTATTTCTATGTTTTTACATTTAATTTCCATTTAGTTCAATAGTTAGTGTTAGTGGCTAGTATCTTTGGGAGTGACAACCATTGATATTTAGTTCTAGTTTCTGTTTTGGATTCTTTTGTTACTGTTTTGGTTCCTTGGAATCTGGTTTGGTTGATAATAATCATTCAGTTCATGTTAAGTGTTGTTTTTTCGGTATTTATGCGTGTTATTGGATTGTGCATGTTTGTTTTGTGTTTGGATGCTTGAATGACCTTGATTGGACTGATTTCCCTTGCTGATTTCAGTGACCAACTAGGGCTAGCTTTTGGTTTGAACTTAGCCAGTGACTGTTCATTTGGACTTTAGTTGTTGGTTCAGTTTATGCTTGATTTGTGTTTGATGTTAAATTGCCTTTTTTTGCTTCTGAATTTGATATGTACTTCTGATTTCAGTAAGTGACTAGGTTTGGTTAGTAGTTTTAGTTTAGTTTAGGGTCTTTGAGATTGATAGTTAAAAGCTAGGAACCAGGTCCTCTGACTGTAGCTGTGACACTATAGTTGGTAATCTGTCACCTGTCTCGACCACGTAACTCCTGTGGATCGACCATGACTTCCACTGTGCTAAGTGAGAGTGAGGTTTTCTTATTTTTGACCGCATGACGACCGCTGCGATGTCAAATTTTGGCGCCGTTGCCGGGGAGTTGTGAGCTTGAGATTAGGTGATTTGTAGGACTTGCTAGTTCGTTTCTTTTTAGTTGGTTAGTAATTTTTGATTTCTGGTTTTTTATTTTTAGGGCGTGTTGCATTAGTGCATGCGTACCCGTAGGGGTGAGCAATTATCCCCTTTGCTTTTTGACTCAGAGATTGAGCGAACTGCGCGCAAGATCCGTGCACGTAGGCATTTGAATACAATGAGTTTTAGTAATGTCAGTAGTAGTGTGGTAAGTGTTGCCCAGGAACCCTCGGGTGAGGCAACGGGGATGTCATTCATTCCCCCGGTTTCAGAATTTCACATTGGGAGCACGAGTGCTACTGGTAGTGCAGCTTTAGCCCCTGCACCTATACCTTCATGCACTCCGCCATCGATTCCACCATGTCAACCTTTATCCCAACCTCAATCCACAAACCCATTTACATCTGCCATGTCTTGGGGAGCGCCGACCCGTGATGGCACCCCAGTATCTAGACAGCATACACCTACTTCCCAACCCTATTCTCAACCAGCACCAGTACTTTTCAAACCTCAAACTACATTCCAACCTATCCACCGCAACATCAATACCAGCAACCACCTCAGCAGCAGTACCAGTATCAAGAGGCTGAGGAGAGGTATGATGGAGAAGACGAAGGATGGGTTCCACCAGCACCACAGCAACCATGGAACCGAGGTCGGGGACCTCAAAGAAGAGCACAGTATCAGCAACCACCACAAGGTCAGTAGAGATATAATGATCATCACTTTTACGGTAATCCTGCTCAACCTTTGTATTTTGCACAACCGAGGGGGCAATCGGTTGCATCGCACTTCCAGCCACGGGAGTACGATGACTCGTCGCCCATTTACATTCCTGAGGATATAGAATCTCAAGTAGAAATTAGGCCTCAGTTGTTAGGGATATTACCGGAATTTAGGGGGTACAAACAGGATGACCCATACAATCACTTGTATGAGTTTATAGCCATAGCCAATGCTAATACCCTTAGGAATACTAATAAGAATCTTTTTAGACTAAGATTATTCCCATTCACTCTTAAGGACAAAGCCAAATATTGGTTTACATCCTTACCCTTGAATAGCATCACTACATGGGATCAACTAAAAGCTAAGTTCTTACAAGAATTCTATCCGGCAAGCAAGACGACGAAAATCAGGAGGGCTATTCAGGATTTCCAGTAGAAGCCTGGAGAAGCTTTCCATGAAGCATGGGACCGTCTGAAGGAACTGATGAGGTCATGCCCTCATCACGATATTCCCAAGTGGCAACTGGTCAAGGTATTCTTTGAAGGAGCAAGTGAGACAAAGTAATGGCTCCAAGGCGAATGTTTCTACAAGGAAGACAGTAGGCACTGCCGCAGTAGTAGGAGCCGATGCCGACTGGAAAAAGGATGTGAAGAAGGAGATAAGTGAGCTCAATAGGAAATTCGATAGGCTTGTGTCTACTCTGCAGAATGGACCTCAGAGTTAGCCACAAGGAGGTCAAGGAGGACCAAAGACTCAAGAAGCAAATCAAGTCTATGGTCAGGGTGAAGGACAGTATGGCAATGGACAACCCTATATACCATATAACCAAGGTCAGCAGAATTTCAATAACCAGAGGCAGAACAACCACCAAGGGTAGTCATCCAACCCGCCCAGGCAGCATCAACCGGTGAATGGTAATACCAATGGAAATGGTAGCAGCAATAATAGGGGCCCCAATAATTCCATCAACAATGCCCCAGGGACGCAGGAGGATCTGGTACCAAAAATGTATGAAATGTTCAATACAACACAGCAGCAGTCGCAGGCCAATGCGAAAGCCATCGTCAATATGGAAAGGCAAATCACCCAAATGGCTGAAGACCAACGGAAAAGAGATAATGGGAAGTTGCCAAGTACCACAGAAGTCAATCCAACCCATGGTCAGCGGGCCGGGAAGGAACATGTCAACACTGTCGATGCTGAATGGAGGAAAGTCACCCTGGAAGATCTGCTAAAATCTGGAAATGAGACAGAGAGTAAAGAAGAAGAAGTTAAGGAAAAGGTAGAAATTGAAAAGGAAAATAGGAAAGACGAGAAATTAAAGGAAATTCCTGTTGAGAAGGAAGCTCAACCAAAGGAGAACAATGATGGCCAGGAGGAACAACAGCCGATCATAGCTGGGATCAAACAAAGAAAGAAGGACAAGAAGGGGAAGACAAAGCAAGAAGCATCTAAATCGACAGGGCCATCGATGAACCAACCACTGTGGGATGAACTTAAGAACGCTCCCGAGGATACAATAATTCTTTGGGAGATGTGTGAGAAAAACGGAAAAAGTAATATTCCCACACCTGACACGGTGAGGTTGACTATTAAAGCGAGTGAGGCACTGTTGGGAACACTGCCCAAGAAAGAAAAGGATCCTGGATCACCACTGATCACTGCTACTGTAGGAGATGTGGTCATTCGGAACACCTTGCTAGATTTGGGAGCAAGTGTGAATGTGCTACCGGGGTACTTGTATGATAAGTACAAGAATGAGGAATTAGAGCCAGCAAAGACTGTGTTACAGCTGGCTGATCAGTCAACTAGAGTATCCCGATGTAAGCTTACTAATGTCATAGTAAAGGTTGGGGATTTCTTTTACCCAGTGGACTTTTTAGTCATGGAGTATGAGAGTCAGGAAGATGCGCCGCATTGATATTAGGACGTCCGTTCTTGGCTACAGCTGGTGCTATCATCGACTGCAAAACAGGAGATTTGGACATCTTCTTCGGGTCGAGAAAAAGAAGGTTAAATATGTTTGGCAATCCCATATCTCTACCTCTAGGGTATGACGATAAGAATCTGGACAGCAACTTGCTGATGGAGCCGGAGGTCAGGGATAAAAGAACAATATGGACGCGACTGGGGGAAGGAGGAAAAGAGGAGGTTTTAAAGGACACAAAGGAGCATCCGTTGTCCACCATCGACAAGGAGCAGCTGCTGGACATGATGGAGATGTTGGAAGCAAGGCACCAACAGTACGAGAAGGATGCAAGGGAAAGAGAAGCAAAGGTCTTTCAGCTCCTGGAAGCCTAGCAACAATGGATTAGCGGGGTTAGTGACAGGATGACTCAGCTCACTTCGTTGATGACAATGATGGCCCATAATTTTGCACCAAATCACAAGGAGACGCCATCAGCAATTCAAGACGAATAAGAGAGGACCAGGACGTCTGGCTGAAGACGTTAAACTTAGCGCTTGTTGGGAGGCAACCATCTTTCCATAGGTTAGGTACTGTATTCTTAGGATAATTAGGAAATTATATCATCGTCATTTGCAGGTATTATTGGTCCAAGGCAAGTGTGGGGTTGTTTTGAAGAAATTTGGATTTTTGATGATCGCGCCGCGGTCATGCAAATTACGCGACGCGGGATCGTAAACCAACCCGATGCGCAAGGGTTGATTTGGGAGCACGCGCGCCGCTGTTCACTCATATCCGCGCCGCGGGAATTGATCGGTCGGATTTCTTCGATATTAAGGTAAGCCGCGACACTATTCACACACACCACGCCTCGGAGCTCTGATCATCGAAAATTTCTCGTGTTTTTTCTTGCTCATTTCATTCCTACTACCAAGGTACGTCATTCTAACTAGTTTTTACGTGTTTAAACTAGTGATTAGGCTGTTGATTTGGTTGATTTCTCCAAAAACTCAAAAACTTAGAAATCACCAATGCTGACTCGTAGGGTGTTTATTTTGCCAAATAATGACCCTAGATGAGTTAGTCGGCACTTAGGCTACCTTGTAGTGTATTTGGATTGAGTTTAAACAGGTTAAATCGTGATTTTGAACTTGGAATTTGAAACAGCCGCTCGCCGCGCCGCGCCCTGGTTCTTGGGCCGCGCCGCGGTGCGGTGGGGAAGAAAAGGACTTAATTTGCAAAATTTTTCCTTTTGTGCAGATGTCGTTCAGATTAGACCACCAGTTTCTTCAGTTCCCCGTTGAGCTGGACAGTTCAGTGGAGTACATTTCACGGAGGGATGCCCTCATCCGTCGCCGGGTTCTCGAGGCGACGATCATCGATCGGGACATTCTGCGATACGCCGGGCTTTGGGGCGAGATCGAGCCATTTTTGCACCGCACATGGGTTGATGGAGAGGCCAGGTTTATGTGTCGTGGCTGGGACAGGATCATGGCCACCGGGGAGGACACAGTATATACCGAGCTTCTGTTGGAGTTCCTATCTACCGTTCGTTTTGCACCGGGTTCTCAGGAGGCCCGTTTCAGGCTTGTTCAGTTTAGATTGGGGGGTGTCCATAGGGAGTGCAACCTCCGGGAGTTCGGGAGGCGTACCGGCATATACACGGAGGCAGATCTACAGCACCGCCACTTCACGCAGTTCCTTACGGCGTGTATTCAAGGGCAACCCGAGAGGGCTGTCAATATGGAGGTTTGGACACCGTTGTCCAATGTATTCTACGAGGCAGGGACATCCAGAGAGAGTCATCTTCGCGACCCACTTCATCGACTCATGCACCGGATCGTCTCCACCTCCATCATGCATCGGGAGGGGGGCAAGAAGGTGTCCGGCGAGGACATGACTTATCTCTGGGTCCTCTTTGACCCCTCCAGGTCCCTCCACCTCCCGTTCGCCCTAGCCGTCGCCCTGTCCACCCGTACGACAGGTGCATCAGCCAGCAGTCCCCTGGGCCGTGGGTATTTCATCACCCGCTTGGCCCGTTCGTACCGGATTCTTACTGCTCCGGTTATGGCATCCTTGACCGCTCTACCTCCAGTTCGCACCACAGCGTGAGCCCTGGAGAAGATGGGGCTGATTGAGCAGCAGCGCCCGGGCCAGTTTGTAAGGGTGGCGACTGAGGCCGCCCAGGACCCCCTGCCAGCCTACGCTCAGCCGGGTAGGAGACGCCGGAGGCCGGCGGCACCAGCAGATTCAGCGCCACCACAGCCACAGCAGGAGGAGGTGACAGGGATGAGGCGACTGCAGGAGCGAGTCGCCAGGATGGAGGACCAGCTGGAATGGATCGGGGAGGTACTTTTGGAGTTAGCCACACAGCAGGGACAGCACCCCCGACCATTCCCAGCCCGAGCACATGATCATGAGGCTGGTTCTTCCAGGCCACCAGGTGGCGATTGATGTATTTTCTTTTTCTTTTTCTTCTTTTTGGATATATGTACTGTACCTATGACACTACTATCTTTTGTTTGTTTATATTTTATTTGTTTATTCTGTTTGCATTTGATGTTTTTGTTGAGTCATGCATGTTATACCAAAAATGGGAGGAGTTGTTTCAAGCAAGTGTGGGGTCACCGTGCCCCCTCCACTTGTTTTGACCACCGGCGTGTTCACTGTTGTGCTACAACTCCAGAACGCGAAATCGAGGACATTTTTGTTCGTATTTTGTACCTGTGATATCGAGTACCAACCAAGCGATCTACCGTCCAAAGGGGTAACTCTTTCTCCCTTGTTCTAAATAATTTTTATACAACGAGGACGTTGTACGATTTTAAGTGTGGGGTGTGGACGGTCGAAAAAGTAATTTTTTGAAATTTTTTGCAGAAATGACCGATTTTCAAAATTTTAGCAACTTTTTCAAAATATTTATTAGATTATAATTTTGAAATGAATAGTTTGTGATTGTTTATAGCATTAGTATTTTTCGAGAGATACTATGTAGTTGTGATCATGCTATTAGTTGAGTCAAATAAGTTGAGTTTTAGGAGTTAGAAGATTGAACTGTTTTAGGATTGGAATTTACGAAGGAACTGTCAATTAGTGGCCTTTGTTGTTCGAGCCGGTAGGTCTAAAATGGGTGGGCCTTACGCACCTTACCACCTAAGATCGTCTGGTCTGGGATGGTATTCCGAAAGCTCGCTACACGGACAACATCGAAAGTCATGGACAATTCTTTAATGGCCTTTAGAATCTGAATGAGTACGTACACTTCATTGTGGGCAGAAAATTTGTAATAAAGGGTTCTCTAGAAAGCCATGAATTCCAAAGAACATTCCGATTATGTTTTCACGAACTATTCCACAAGTGTGGACAAGCAAGACACAAGTGTGGGGTGTTTGACAACGCCTAGTAGTATCACATATTTTAGTCGTTGTTGAGCCCTATTCTTAGTGAAATTATATCAGATATCTACTGGTATTACTCACTTTTCGTGCCAGCACTTGTTTGGAAAGAAATAATGAAAACAGGGACTAAAAGCGTGCAATTTGGAAGAAGTTTGAAGATCAAGGCAAAATCAGAAAATACGTACGCGCGCCGCGGAAATCGTCAAGGCGTGAAGCGGTGATGAGGCGGTGGAACACATTCAAATTACGAAGAAACAGGGATAAACCCCTACGTGCGACTCGGGATCCATAAAAGCGCGGCGCGGCATCGAGATTTTTGCAACTATAAATAGAGGATTTTAGGTCGAAAAAACTAGCGAAGACCTGGTGTAGAATCGACCCCTAAGGCTCTTGGACTCCGAGATTCAGCTTTAAGAACCATCTTTTGGTATTTCTATGTTTTTACATTTAATTTCCATTTAGTTCAATAGTTAGTGTTAGTGGCTAGTATCTTTGGGAGTGACAACCATTGATATTTAGTTCTAGTTTATGTTTTGGATTCTTTTGTTACTGTTTTGGTTCTTTGGAATCTGTTTTGGTTGATAATAAGCATTCATTTCATGTTAAGTGTTGTTTTTTCGGTATTTATGCGTGTTATTGGATTGTGCATGTTTGTTTTGTGTTCGGATGCTTGAATGACCTTGATTGGACTGATTTCCCTTGCTAATTTCAGTGACCAACTAAGGCTAGCTTTTGGTTTGAACTTAGCCAGTGACTGTTCATTTAGACTTTAGTTGTTGGTTTAGTTTATGCTTGATTTGTGTTTGATGTTGAATTGCCTTTGTTTGCTTCTGAATTGGAGATGTACTTCTGATTTCAGTAAGTGACTAGGTTTGGTTAGTAGTTTTAGTTTAGGTTAGGCTCTTTGGGATTGATAGTCAAAAGCTAGGAACCAGGTCCTCTAACTATAGCTGTGACACTGCAGTTGGTAATCTGTCACCTGTCTCGACCACGTAACTCCTGTGGATCGACCCTGACTTCCACTGTGCTAAGTGAGAGTGAGGTTTTCTTATTTTTGACCGCATGACGACCGCTACGATGTCAGTACTCACCCACCCTTGTGGGCATCAGGAAAACACTGTCCTACCCACCCAGGAATCAGGCAAACACAATCATAGAGCGAATCATACGAACACACAATCCACATGCAAGTCTATACTAGCCTAAGCACATAGTCCTATCCTAACGGATCTTAGACTATCTACACATGCAACGTCACACATCTTATAGCGATAAAACTCACATAAACCATAAGTTACAATATACACACACGTCCTCAGGTACCCGATCAACACAAACCTCAGAGGTCCAAACCGTTTAGAACAAGCTGGATCTAGGTTGTAGGCAACTCCTTAGCACCACCACTCTCCTTCTTCTTCTTCTCCAAGTAACCTTCAAAAGCAAGGGAATGTAGCTAGAACAAGAATAGGGACAACAACTCGAACTAGGGTTTCTCTGAGGCCAGGAGGCTGATAAAGGAGACAACCCTAGGGTTAAGTGCCTATAAATATGGCTCATGGCCCAAGAATTAGGGTTCAACCATTTCGATGCATCGTGTCGGTAAGCATTGCGCATAGCATAGCTATTAGTCGTGCTCCGCATATGAAACTTAAACCCCACTTCGCGTTATAACCACCAAGGGTGATAGCGCCGTGAAGATCCCAAATATTCAAAGTACTTAGAATTACTTTAATTAAACCAGTAGGTTTATATCCGGGAAACGGGATTTACAACTCTCCCTCGCTAATTTGGATTTCATCCCCGAAATCTACATGTACAAATAACTCTAGATAGTGCTCGTACCTCTCCTATTTGCAGAACTCTTACTAGCGCTACCATAGCACCCTTACTAATCCAATCAACTTGTCACGTAAGGTCTTCGTCCTTTATTCCAAGACTGCAATAGGCCACTCCACATAGTTCAAGTGCTCGCTTCCTGAATGTCTTACAAAGGTACCATGGCCGACTAATCTAATATGCACTTCCCCACTATGAATCATGGAAAACGTTGTGGTTTTGACTTAGTTGTTCGGGTAGCACCAAACTGAGCTGCTCGAGTAGCTCCAGACGCCCCGCTTCCTGAACTGGATAACTCCCTTCCAAGGAGATACCATGAGAAGAACGAAATCTCCAACTTGAAATTCCATGTTTGATCGGCGCCTATCTGCATAGCTATTCCGCCCACTTTGAGCAGTCAATAGTCTCTTTCTAATCCTCTCATAAGCTCGGTGATCTTAAGTACAATATTTGCATTCCCCATGTCGTGTTGTCCGACATCTCCCTTCCAACATCTTGAATGGATGTATACTGATACTCGAATTGTAGTTGTGGTTGTGTGACAACCGTCAAATTCGGTCAACAAAAGTCAATAAAAGTCAACTAAAGTCAATTGAAGCATAAATTATGTTAAAATGTAATTTTCATAACCTTTACATGGTATTATTGGATATTATAATACTACATGCGCTAGTTGAAATCAATTATCGATTAAACGCTATGTATTCATACTCGCGAATCCGTAGCCATATAGAACGTCGAAAACGGAGTTCGCATGTAAAAGTTACAATAGTTCAGTTGCTGGGAACAA
Organism: Cichorium intybus; assembly: GCA_023525715.1. Lineage (NCBI taxonomy): Eukaryota > Viridiplantae > Streptophyta > Magnoliopsida > Asterales > Asteraceae > Cichorium > Cichorium intybus. The sequence goes on along the minus strand of CM042012.1, from coordinate 72,148,567 downwards.
TAATTGTACACAAGAATTGGGTATTAAAATGAATTATGAGGTGCCTTAAACATTAAGTATGAAATATCGGAACACATATTATAGAACGTAATATGGTCTAGTATTTAATTTCATATTCCGATTATTTTTTCGGTAAAATGCCAAATACCCCGTATTCGGAAGATTATCTCGCTTAGACGCTTATATCTTAGCCTAACGAATTGGGAATCAATATAAATATATGTTTACTAATATTTTTATGGTTAATATTAATTAACATATTTATTAGTAATTATATCTCCCAAACTCATAAAATTACGCAAAACGTTTTACCATTTTTTATAAAAATATCAAGGTTTATATAATAATTAGGTATAATTTATAAAAGACAAAAACACCTCACCCTACCCCCATGGCGGGCCACCCTACCCTACCCTCACCATCATCTTCATAATATTTACTTATCTATTAAAATAAATGTGAAACCACGCTTGGAATTTTATATTATTATATGTGATACACCATATCTTGCATGGTTCCAATGCAAGACCACCATCTCTCTCCCTCCCTTATAAATCTCGGCCCTATGAGGCCATTTCCATACTTCACTTGGTCTCCAACATCTTTGCTTCCATTCTCTCCAATATCATCAAAGAAGTTCCAACTGATTCCAAGTTTTTCCAAGGGTTTTTCACAAAGATCTTGGTAAGTTCATGTTCATTTCAAGCTTCAAACATCATTTCTACCATCATTCTTTGTTGATCTTTTACTCACACTCTTGATCTTGAACCATAGATCATCTTGAAGATCAAGCCATTTCCAAGTTGCTAAGCTTTGGTCTTTTCTTCATCAAACTCAAGATTTGCTTCAAGGGTGAGTTCATACCCCACATTTTCTACTCTTTTTAAGTGTTTTAAGGGGGAGAATACAAGTCTTAAAGCTATATGTTTTGTTCTTGAAATATGATGTGTTCATATGTTTGGTCATCTTACTACAAAAGTGTTTGGCATAAAAATATGTTAAGATAAACTAAAATACATATTTAGTTCAAGAAACTAACGTGCAAGACTTTTACACACCTTTGTCACCAACAAAATTTTCATGTTTTACTTTGTTGGTGAAATGGTCATAAAAATGGTACACTATATGATATTTTGGCAAAAAGACATGAAAATACATTTTTCACTAAAATAGTCATAAAAAACTATTTTGTCATATAATGTTGGACAAAAATCATATGTAAAGTTTTACATAACTAAAATGGTCTAAAATAAATATGTCGTTACTATCTTTACATGAAAAATAACCATTTATAAGAAAAACCTTATTTTTGATATAATAACGACTATTTGGACTTATAACGTCGTAATAAGCTTGGGAAATGAATTTTTACAAAGAAAATGATATTTAACACAAAAATATCTATTTTTAAAGTATAGTGTATGAAAAAAATGACCATTTGGAAGGATTACCATTATTTTGACAAAATGACAAGAACTAAAAATGTTGTCATCACTTATGTAAAATGACCAAAACTAACAACTTTTCATGACTTGTTTTAAAATTTGTAGATTTATCTTGTTAGTTATATTTAGTGTCTTAGATGTAAGAAATTACACATTTAAACTACTTAACATCGTTTAAGCATAAATACATTAACATGACGAAAACATTTATATAAATTATAATGGGTATAATTTATGGAATAAACGACAAAGATACGACAGAAATATGAAAGATAGTTATATATATATATATATATATATATATATATATATATATATATATATATATATATATATATATTACATACTATAATTATCATGAGTACATTTGATAATTACAAATACAATGAGTTTTCAATACATTTACAAGTAAGGTTTTACCCTATAATTATCATTGGTATATTTTGATAATTACAAATACAATGAGTTTTCAATACATTTACAAGTAAGGTTTTACGCTATAATTGGCATGGGTACATTTTGATAATTACAAATACAAAGGGATTCATTTCAGTACGAACTAGGATAAAACATCATGTTGGGTAGTTATGTGAGACATTTCTTCACAGTTCTAAAAGAAGTACACGTTAAGTCCTAGATTGTAACCTTAATCGTTCATGAGCAAAATAGTTGTATATAGATCTATATAGGACTGACAATCCCCACCTATGGTTGTTAGCTACAACTATGATTGACGGGTCAAGGGTGACAAATGTCTTAACACTGCGACGTCTGAAGAGCGTCGTGGCAGGCCATCAGGTCATAACGATGTTATAATAACTCACATGAACATCAACGAATATCCTTGGTTTGGGATAAAAAATCTTCAAATGGTTTTATGTAAATATAAACTACATGTTGCTTTATACAAAATATAAATATGGTTTTACTTATGCATACGAGTTTTATGGAATTAAAACTACATTTCAGCAAGTTACAAATATAAGTACAGTTTTACTTATACGTATGAGTTTGATGGTATTAAAACTACATTTTATCAAGTTACAAATATAAGTATGGTTTTTACTTGTACATACGGGTTTTATGGAATTAAAACTATATTTTATCAAGATACAGATAAGTACGGTTTACTTACACAAGGGTTTCATGGGTTTTAAACTACATTTTATCAAGATACAGATAAGTACGATTTTAATTACACAAGGGTTTTATGGATTTAAAAGTGCAATAACGTTAACGAATATACCGTTTTTGTTGGTAGATGCGCGCAACTGGTTTTCACAAATGAAGTATTGAGTTTCTCATTACAAAAATCCTATGAACTCACCAACGTAATGTTGATACTTGAAAAATTACTTGTATTCTCATGTAATAATTAGTCAGGTACAACTAATCTTTTGGGATGGGACGCGAAGACGTCTCTTTTGATTATTTTGTTATCATACTGTAATTGGGTTGAAACAATAACGTTTGAACAATGTAACTTTCCAATTATAATGTATGATGGTTGTTTATCTTCTTATGTTTCAATGTATGCAATGATTGTGATACTATGATTCGTTCCACGCTCAGAAGATTCCGCCATCGTGGTTTGGTGTGTGACAGATCAGAGCAATTGTCTATAGCAAACTAAGTATATTCTTCCATGTAAGAAAGATAACTATAGATACGGGGACTTATATCTCTGGCTAAACATTATAACGTACGACAATAGTTTTAGAATATAATAATATTTATATAAAAGTGTACGCATACAAACAAAGATAGTATCACAATGAAATAATTCAAGAACATTAGAGTTTAAGTTGAAGATTATGATTAGACTTAGTATAATATGTATCAAATCATGGGAAGACGTAGCCTGATCAACAACGTTTGACTAAGGTTTGACTGATATATAACTAAGTGTTATCATAATGGGCAACGGAGTAAAAACTTAAGAATCCTACAACATTTAGTAACCACGTCAACGTTTAACATAAATACTTTGATAGTATTAGTTATTATTAAGAACCACGATTGACCATCCTAAGTCAACACTAATATCAATATTATCTCCATACCTCTTTATCATCCACGTACCTGAGTTATGACTAAGAAAAAGGTTCCGATGCTGGCAAGTGCGACAACAAGAGCTTCGCGTTAAGGGATGGTTGAGTCGCCATGATTAGTCACTACTTGAAAACCATTGGTGAGTATTCCCGATATGACTCACGAGGAGACACAAAATTTTAACCCATTGTTGACCGATACATGAGACTTTACCTTAGGATTGTTTCCATCTTGAGCTTAAAACTTAAGCTAGGATATCTCTTGATTCTAAACCTTTTCTTTTGAGGATGCTTACCTGACCATCTTTACTTCATATATCGTAATTCAATGCACAAACTGCTTCCCCTTATGTCTAAAATTTCTAAGTTCTAGTTCAAGGCCCTCAGATTCAAGAGTGATATTCTCAAGTGTACCATCATCTTACACTCTCCAAATTATTCACATGTTTCTAGAACAATCGTCGACCTTACGCTTTTCATTCCCGGTTCAACCTCGCACTTCGTCGACACGCGGAAAATTCCTATGACTTCGAGTTCTCCTTCGACCCATATTGTTTCACACATTCGTTTGAGTCCTTCTGGCATTATAGGAATTCTTATTTTTATCAAGGATTACATCCCCTTACGCCACACGTCAAACCTATAGCTTAACCGTTGACTGTATAGAAGGTACGAAACTACATCTACACCTTGAAACGTTGTACAAACAATTTTTTGTTTCATGTCCTCTATTTTGAGGAAAGAAAAGTTTTAAATGTTACGATTATCTATCCTCCGAAGGATTGTTTCCTAGAATCACTAAATTGAGAATGTACCCATTCTCGAGGATCAATATTTGTACACATTTCTTTAAGGTAGCATTCTACTTTGCAATTCTCAATAAGTTCCTAACTCCTAAACTTATTTTTATAAATATCCCGATTCCTTGCAAATTTGCGATTGGCTTGACTTAAACAGTTGGATAATTTATCAAAATAGTAACCAAAATAGTTCTATATGAGTTCCCTCATTGACGACTTATCATAATGAATTTCTTCATTCTCTTACTACTTCATTTGGTTACCACACGAGTATCTTCAGTCACTTGCAGTTATGACGCATTTTGATAACAGTGAAGTTACTTATCATTCTAAACCCTTCTGACATCGCCCAGATCATGTGATTTAAAATATCATGAACTTTCATCGCCTTCATTAGAGACAATGACTCCCTAAACATATTCTTCGAATATGGTTCTATTGTGGTGAGAGTACCCGCAACAATAGTTGTAGCTTCAAAGATCCTCGATCATTTCATAACTTTTTTGTAGATGTAGCTTGAATAGTCTTTACATTTGAGACATACCAAAACTTCGTTGCCTATCTGTAGAACGTACCTTTAGGAAATTTACCGAAACAGTATTCCGGGAATCTCCGAAAGTGCAACAAACGCCATTATTATACTACTAGTGCCTACAGAGAGATGTCCTGCTATAACTGCGATCAAAAGGGACATACAGTCTGTTTTTGTAAGATTCCGACACAGGGAACCAATCAAGCATCCAACTCGGGTGTGAGTCGCGCCTGTTTTGGATATGGTGAAACCTAGCACTTCAAGAGAGATTTCCTGAAAGCAAAGAGTCCAGGAAGTGGCGGTAAATGGAGGATTATGGCCCTAGGAACAAGGGAAGCAATTCAAGATCCTAACGTGATGACCGTTGGCTTGGATTGGTTAGACCCTCACCACACCGATATCATGTGCCATTAGAAAGCGATACGAATCAACTTACCGAATAACGAAACCCTCATCGGGTATGAAGACAAATCGGGCAAAAACCTCCGAATCGTCTCGTGTATGAGTGCCATTAAAGTTGTATACAGTAGGAAACAGAATAATCTGAGAATGCTTGATTTGGCCTTATTGCATGTTCCTTGTTTGGTTGTTTCCTTAGGGTAGGATCTCTTATTCGAATGCATGTTTAATTCTACACTATATATGGCTGTGCATTTACGAAGCAACTCGTCACGCTGGAGGAAATTCTGTCATAGTAGAGTAGTAGGGTGGGTGGGATTCCTATGCTTTCTTTGCCCACGTCATTGACAAGAAGAAGGAAGTGAAGGAAATTGTGGACATACCAGTAGTCCGTGACTTTCCTGATCTGTTTCTAAAGACCTTCCGGGAATACCACCAACACGAGAGGTCGAGTTCATATGCGACTTGATTCTAGGAGCGGCCCCTATAGTAAAGTCTCCATACAGACTGGGAGCTGTAGTATTTGCACTGAAAATATGGAGGCATTACCTGTATGGAAGAAAGTGTACAATTTTCATAGATAACAAGAGTCTACAGCATATCCTCAAGCAAATAGAACTCAACATGAGGCAACGAAGATGGGTCGAATTGTTGAACTATTACGAATGTGATATTCGTTACCACCCGGGCAAGGCAAATGTAGTAGCAGATTCCTTGAGTCGAAAAGAATACTCGAGACGTCGAGTAAAATTTTTAACAATGACCATACACTCACACCTTCCCACTCAAATTAGGGATGCTCAGCTTAAGGCCCTGAAACCGGAAAATATCATGAATGAAGCCCTACGGGGAATGGACAAGAAGTTCGAACTCAGGGAAGATGGGACACGATGCTTCATGAACTGAATCTGGACACTAAAGTTCGGTGGCTTCAGAGAGTTGGTGATGGAAGAGGCTCACAAGACAAGGTATTCCGTCCATCTTGGGTCGGACAAGATGTACCTCGATTTGAAGAAGCTGTACTTGTGGCCGAACATGAAAGCCGAGATTGCCACTTTCGTAGGCAAGTGCTTGACCTGTGCAGAGCTCAAGTTAGAGTACTAGAAGCCATCGGGTTTGTTGCAACAACCAGAGATACCTGAGGGGTAATGGGAGCGGATCACCATGGATTTCATAACAAAACTACCCAAGACTGCTGGTGGGCTCGGCACCATTTGGGTAATCGTAGACAGACTGACGAAATCCGCACACTTCCTACCAATCAAAGAGACAGATAAGATGGGGAAGCTAACAAGGATATATCTCCAAGAGATCGTGAGACTTCACGGTGTGCCAATATCCATCATCTCGGATAGAGACAGTCGATTTACTTCGCACTTTTGGCAATCGCTGCAGAAGTCCTTGGGAACCAGACTCAATATAAGCACAGCTTACCATCCACAAACAGATGGTCATCGTAATCTACCGATCAACGTAATCACTTGTGTTGTGGGTCACCGCCTCAAATGATTATGTGTGATGTGGATCTTAGCTTTTCAATCTTAATTCAAAGGGTATTTAATATTAAAACAAATATATCGAAGATATTAAAATTAATCTTATTATTTTGTAGATGACAACCCCGTCTATGACCTCCTCCTCTCTCATTATTCGATCCATCCTCGATAAAGAAAAATTGACAGGACCCAACTTTCTTAATTGGTTCCGACAGCTGAGGATTGTCCTCAAGCTTGAGAAAAAGGACTAGATCCTTGATGAACCTATCCCGGAAGAACTCCCCGCCAAGGCTTCTAAGCAACTAAAGTATGCTCGAACAAAACATGTCAATGATTCGCTCGAGGTGGCTTGCATTATTCTTGCCACTATGTCTCCTAAACTTCAGATTACTTTCGAGTTTCATGAAGCGCTTGATATGATCAAGCAACTGAAAATTATGTTTTAGGTTCAGGCTAAGCAAGAAAGGTTTGAGACCTTGAATGCTTTCATAGGCTACAAAATGGCCGAGGGTTCTTCTGCAAGTGCTCATGTACTCAAGATGAAAGCTTACACTGAGCAGCTTGCTCACCTTGGTTTCCCTTTTGGTGATGAGCTAGAAACAGATGTGATCCTTGCCATATTACTAAACCCATTCAATCAATTCGTGTTGAACTTTAACATGAATGCTTAGGAAATGAGCATTAATGAGCTTCACTCGATGCTTAAAAATGCCGATGGCAATATCATGAAAGTCGCGAATCAAGTGTTGATGACCTGCGAGGGTCATATCTCTAAGAAGAAAATCGGTAATGTCTCCGAGAAGAGAAAAGGCAAGGTCCCAAAGAAGGACAAAGGAAAGGGTAAATGGAAGCCTCGTTTCACGAACTCTTCTCCTAAGCCTAAGCCTTCTACCGACTCTAATTACTTTCACTGCAATGAGAAGGGACGTTGGAAGAGCAATTATCCCAAATATCTTGAGGAGATTAAGAAAACCAAGACTGATAAGATCGGTACCTCAGGTATATTTGTAATTGAATTATATGCATTCCATACCAACTCTTAGTTATTCGATACCGGAAGTGGTACTAACATCTGCAATGATTTGCAGTGACTAACGAATGTTAGAGAACTACGAGATGGCGATTTGGAATTAAATGTAGGAAACGGTCATCGTATAGTCATTAAGGCCATAGGCCAATATCTTCTCCTACTTCCAAATGGGCTTTATCTCGTTTTGAACAATTGTTGTTATGTACCTAGTATAACTAGGAATATTATATCTACTTTCCGTTTGTATGAACAAGGGTTTAGTTATGAATTTGACTTTCATTCAGGAAACATATCCGTGTTTAAAGATAATATATTCTATTTTGTGACTTGTCCCAGTATTGGAATATATGAGATTGACTTAAACTCTTCATACAACAAAGATAATTCAATTTACAACTTAACAAATAAGAAAATAAAGTCGAACTTTAATAAAACTTATTTGTGGCATTGTCGACTTTGTCACATAAACAAAACTCGCATCACTAAGCTTCAAAATGATGGAATTTTAGAATCAACAGGCTCAAAGTATTTTGATGTGTGCGAATCTTGTCTATGTCGAAAGATAACTAAAGCACCTTTTATCGGTCTCAGTGAAAGGGCTTTGATCTATTAGGACTCATACATACTGATGTATGTGGACCTTTTAGACAATGGCCAGAACCAGTCAAAGATACTTCGTTACATTTACTGATGACTTCACTAGATTTGGATATGTGTATCTCATGCAACACAAATATGAAAGCTTTTGAAATATTCAAAGAATTCCAAAAAGAAGTACAAAATTAGCTAGGTAAATTGATTAAAGCCATACAATCCGATCGTGGTGGTGAGTATCTAAGCTATGAGTTTGATGAGCATCTCATCGACTAACTAATCTAGCAGTAGCAAGGGTTGATCTGCGGGAGTTTGGTGGTCAAGATAGAACGATCAGATACCAACTATAGTGTCACGCTACAGCCAGCAGGTTTCTTTCTACTTTCCCGAAAAACCAATAAAAACACAATACCGAAACAAATGCCAAAAACCAAATCAATCATAAACCAAACTAAACTAAACCAAATTCTAAACTAAGATTACTTACTGAAATCAGAAGCTAAGTCTAGAATTCAGAAGCAAACAATCAAACCAAACACATTCAAATCACATCCAAACATCAATAATACCGAAAAAGTGCAAGAAAACGTAAACCGAATGATTACTTGAATTAAAACTCAAATCCAAGAACTACAAAGGTTCAACTCTGAAAATAACTAAATTTAAACTAAGGCTACTGATCTAAACAATCCAGAAACAAGAAAATTGAAGCTAAACTAAACTAAAGATTATTAAATTAAATGGAAAACATAAAAGAATACCAATTGTGGTGCTGAAATCCGAATCCTTGAGTCAAAGAAGCCTAAGGTCCACCTTACGGGTCGTTCTTCGCCTCTGAATTTCAACCTAATTTCCTCTATTTATAGTTGAGAAATCTGACAATCCGCAGCGCGTAGAAGTTGTATCCGCGCCGCGCGTATGACTTTATCCCTGTTTTTTCGCTGTTTTAATTTCTCTACACTGCCTGACCTTTAACTATGCATGATGCGCGTGTCTTCATTCAGCGATGCACGTACGACTTCAACTGAAATGGTGTTTATCCGAACTTCTTTCATTTTGTCCATGTTTAGTCCCTGTTTTCATCATTTTCTTGCATACAAGCACTAGCATAAAAAGTGAGTAATACCAATACATCTATGATATAAATTCACCAAGAATAGGGCCTAACAACGACTAAAATACTTGATATTGATAGGCGTTTTCACTCACTCCACCTGGAATGCCACAACATAATGGTTTTTCTGAAAGGAGAAATCGTACCTTACTTGATATGATACGGTCGATGATGAGTCATACTTCCCTTCCTCATTCGTTCTGGGGATATGCCCTCAAAACTGTTCCCCTTATCGTAAATATGGTCCCAATTAAACAGGTTAGTAAGACACCATATGAGTTATGGCATGGAAAGGTTCCACCAATGTCTTACTTAAAGATTTAGGGTTGTGAAGTTCATGTTAAAGTAGAGACTTCTAACAAGCTTGAACCCAGATATCAAAAGTGTATCTTTATGGGATACCCAAAAGAAACCATGGGCTATTACCTTTTTAAGAAAGAAGAAAATCGAGTTTTTATAGCTCGAAAAATTGTGTTTCTTGAAAAAGGATTTATTATGAATAAAGCAAGTGCGAGCCCCATTGATCTCGATGAGATTCTGGAAATACAACCTATAGTTGAGAATAACACTCCACCTAATATTGTAGAGCCTGAGATTGTTATTCAGATGCCAAATGACACAAGAAATGTACGACGCTCAAGTAGACCTCGACAGGAACCTGACAAATATGAATTTGTCATTCCTGAAGAGGAAGTCTGCTTAGTGGATCAATATGAGCCTACTAATTTCAAGGCAGCTACTGTAGACTCAGAATCTGATAAATGGCTTGAGGCCATGAGAGCTTAAATTCAATGCATGATTGACAAGTGGGAGAAAAATTATTTTTCTAATTCTATATGTAGATGACAAATTGTTGATCGGGAAAGATATCCCAACATTGAAAGAGACTAAGGCTAAGCAAGTCTTTTCAAATGAAAGATCTAGGGGATGCAACATACATACTTGGTATTAGGATCTATAGAGATAGATCACAACGACTCATTGGATTGAGTCAGAGTTCATACATTGATAAAGTCGTAAAATATTTTTCAATGGAAAACTCAAAACGAGGAATTGTTCCTATGCTGCCTGGCACCATTCTTTCTAAGACAGACTGTCCTAGTTCAGATGATGAGATCAAAAGAATGAGTCGCATACCGTATGTTTCAGTAGTAGGCTCAAGTATGTATGCCATGAGATGCACAAGGCTGGATGTAGCTTAGGCACTTAGTATGACTAGTCGATATCAAGTTAATCCTACTGAAAAGCATTCAATGGTTGTAAAGAACATCCTTAAGTACTTGAGAAGAACTAAGGACATGTTCTTAGTTTATGGAGGAGTTAGTGAAGAGCTCGTTGTAAGGTGTTACACCGATGCTAGCTTCAACGCTGATCGAGATGATTCTCGATCGCAGTCGGAATACGTGTTAACCCTAAATGGAAGGGCCATTGCATGGAAGAGTTCAAAGGAAGAAGTGGTCGCACTATCTACAACAGAATCTGAGTATATTGCTGCTTCAGAAGCAACTCGAGAAGTTGATTGGATGAAAAAGTTCATCGGTGATCTAGAGGTTATCCCGAACATCAAGAATGCCATTAAGATGTTTTGTGACAACACTGATGCCATTGCTATCACAAGAGATCCAATGATTACCAAGAGGACTAGACACATTAAACGGAGATACAATTTCATTTTTCGGGAATTGGAATTGGGAAATATACACATTGAAAATATTCATACAGACGATAATCTAGTGGATCCATTCACGAAGCCCCTTCCTCGAAACAAGTTTTAAATCCATGCAAAAGGGATTGGGCTTCGACTATCTGGTAATTGGATCTAAATTTGTACTTTATTAATATCTGGATATTCTAAACTATATAGCAATGACATGTATTCTCTTTTGATATATGAGATATATATTTTGTATTAATGTTATTGTGTTCTATGTTAGCATGTTTTATCCATGAATAAAATGGTTATTCTAAATCATCCATAGTCGCTCATGGTTGTGGGAGCAACTATGAATTAAGACTAATATGAATCGGATTAGATGATTTCATGAGATGAAATGGGAAAGTTTTGCATCCAAGTTCATATGTACTTGTTGGAGAACAACTATTGGATATGACCAACTTCAAGAATCACTTCATGGATCGTTAATCATAACTGAGTCTTGAACAAAGGTAAATATCTTTATGTCTTTCGACCTGAGACACATATTGGGGATTCACATGTAGGAATTATTGTACTTTAACATGGTTAAACGTTGTTCGTAATCGTGCAGTTATAAAGGCCATCGTTGGGTATAGTATGAACTATAGGTGAGTACATATGTAGTCAATATGGGATTTGTTCCTCTCATGTGTTGAGAGTTAGACATCTACGGCGCCTTACCTAAAGTTGGACGACAAATGAGAATGATCACGTTCCATGTCTCATGTCTAACATGATGTTTGAAACAAAGAGAATATTGATAGACTTACCTTATACATCAATTGCAGCTTTGAGATCTTGGAATTGGATGTTGATAAATGGCACCTCTTCGTATGTTATTAAGGGTAGTGGTCTATTGCTAGACGTCAACTACTCTCAGTGTCATTCCATAATGAATATAGTGCAAGTGGGAGATTGTTGGATCTATATGCTCAAGAATCATTATGAAATGATATTAATAATAAGATATGATCTTATAGGGTCACGCCTTTATCAAGTTGGTACTTATTGAATATTTATTAAGTATTTGATAATTAATAAATAAATTCGACTCTTGTATTTAATTAGAGAATCATTATTGTTTTGTGAAAATAATAATTATAAGGAGTTAAACTAATAATTATATCATATGATATGATATATTAAGTCATGTACAAAGTTTTGGACACTTTGGGTTACATTAAGATTTAACTAGACTTAGTTAGTTTCTAAAGGAAGAGTGTTGGACACTCTTGTCCTTTTTTCCACCATATGAAAGTTGGGTGGAGGTTGCTTGTCAACCTTCACCTTACACACTCATACCTTGTATAAGATCATATCTTTTGCATTTAATGATAGTATGGGTCATGGTACTCTCTTGTTAGTATAAAAGAGAGTGAGATGCAAAGTTTGAATCTAGTTTTTCTCTCATTTTCTCTCAAAAATGTGGCTAACCTTTTCTCTCCCTCTACCCTCTCATTTTCTGAAGTTTGTTCCAAGTTTGAGAGTGTAGAAGCACTTCTCCTTTAGTACTTAATTTGTTAAGTACTTAAAGGCTTAAGAAATTCTTTATACAATAAGGAACTAGCATTCCAAGTACCTTTACCTTGGTGGTGGATACTTATAGAGAAATCAAGCTTCTTGATTTTTTCCATCTACTTCAACACCCTAATACCAAGAGGGTTCAAAGGCTTCAAAGGTTATTACTCTAAAACATCCTATGTATCTTTTTAAATATCATTCTTACCCATGTAAATGGATCTTTTATGGTTTTGTTTAAAATGGTCTAAAATAAATTAGTTATTTTAAAAAGCTTCTATTGTTGTTTTAGCATAAAACGCTATATTTTATTTATCAAAACCCATCAATACTCAAGTATGTACTTTGGCTAAGTCTTATTATACGGTTTGATCTATCTCTATAGACCCTTATATCACGTATGCATGTTGCATCTCCTAGGTTCTTCATAGAAAAATAATTCCCAATCCAAGTCATCATACTTTGCAATGTTGGAAAATCGTTTCCTATAAGTATGTCTCATTTACATACAATACCAGGAAGACTATGATACTCCTACTAGTTTTGACATAAACACAGGACTCGTCATTGCTTCTTGAAAACTAAACTCTTTTGACCTTTTCATGGAAGCAAATGCTCCAGCTGTAAGATGCTTGGTTAAGTCCATAAATGGACCTCTCAAGCTTACACACTCTATCTGGATAGTTGGCATGTTCAAATTCCTCTGGTTGTGTCATATGCACAACCCCTTGTTTTCCTTTAAGGAAAGCGGTTTTAACATCTATTTGTCATATGTCATAGTTATGGCAAACAATATCCTAACAGACTTGATCTCAGCTACCGGTGAGAAGGTTTCCTCATAATCCATCTCTTGCGTGTGAGTATAACCCTTCACAACCAATCTTGCTTCAAATGTGTGCACATTCCTATCCATGTTGGTATACTTCTTGAGGATCCACTTACTCCCACTGGTTTTAAGTCCAGTTGTAAGATTACCCAAATTCTAAATCTTGTTATCAAACATGGACTGAATCTCGCTCTCCATGGTCTCTTTCCATTTGGTAGCCACTAGGCTCACCATTTATGTTATGTAGTTGGATGAATCATCCTTACTAACCAATATTTTACCACTAATCAGTGTGTGGCCTTTAGTAATATTGAAACCATATAAGTTAGAAGGGTGACTAACTCTACTAGATGTGCAGAGAGGTGGAGATATGTCAGTTTCAATAGGAGTCTCATCCTCTAGTTGAGAGTGCTAACTAAAGGTTCTTTACTAGTTGACTCTTGAATCTCTTCAAGATCAATCTTACTCCCACTGGCTTCTTTGGATATGAGCTCTTTCTCTCAAGAAAGACTCTCCTTCGAGCCACAAACATTTTGTCCTCAGAAGGATTGTAAAACACGTATCCAAAGGACTTGCGAAGTTACCCAATGAAATGACATTTCTCTAATCTGGGTTCATGCTTGTCATGAGCTTCATGATGAACAAAGGCTTCACAATCCCAGCCTTCTACATGTGCTAGTGAGGGATGAAGTCCACTACACATTTTAGATGGTGTATGTGCAACCTTCTTAGTTGGTACGAGGTTTAATACACGGGTTGATGTTTCTAGGGTATAACTCTTTGAAACTAATTAGAAGTGTAGCTCGAAACATCATGGATCGAACTAGTTCAAACAATGTTTGGTCTCTCCTTTCAAACAAACTAGTATGTAGCGTTGTTCTGGGAGGAGACAACTATGAACCTATTCCATAGGTCCTAAGATGTTCGCAGAATAAAATAGTTAGATATTCTACCCCAGTTTTTCTACTTCGTTGAGATACTCTTTGACCACTTCAAAGCTTCTAACCAATGTTTAATCAAATAAACATATCCATGTTCACTGAAATCATCAATAAACATAACGAAGTATCGTTTATTGTGTCTTGTGGTGGATCTGAATGGTCCACAAACATCTGTATGGAGTAGTTCCAACAAATCCTTGCCTCTATCACAGTTTCCTGTTAATGGCATTCTTGTCATCTTCCATGTAAGCAAGATTCACATACATCATCTGACTCAAAATCAAATGATTCCAACATCATGTCCACTTGGAGCTTGGTGATGCAATTCTTGTTTGTATAGCCAAGGTGACAATGCCACAAACACGATTTATCCAACACAGTTTTGGATGAATCAACATTTAACATTATATCATTAATACTAATACAACCAACATATTCATATATAAGCCATTGTAAGGATAAATTTTGAAATAAAACAAACATGCTTATAAACCGAAATCACCATTTTTATTATCAAAATAAAAGCACAAAATATCCTTAAACAATGCTTAATATGAAACAATGTCTTGTGCCATTTCTGGCGAGTAACAAAAACTTAATAATCCAACTAAACACCACTAATTAGCACGAGCTCGTAATCCCCAATCCTTGTAATAGCAGCAACGCTTCTGTTTCTCATGATCAGGTTTTGCTCCTATGCTTCAACTTTTTTACTTTCATTTAGTCCCTACATACATCTCAAATATGAGTTAACACATCCTGTACCAAGGATTAAAAATGAGAAGATGATATTCTATAGAGTTCAGATATACTTGAGGTGTCAAACTCCTTGACCTTGTTATATTTTAGATCCTTCAGGTATATTGGGCAACTATGTTTCCAATGTCCCTTCAACTAGCAGTAAAAACATATGGCCTCATTCGGGTCATTGGTGGGTGCTATGTCAGAATCAGTCTTTCTCTTAAATCCTTGGTTAGACTATCCAACCTTAGCCCTTCCCTTTCCTTTGGGACGAGAAACTTTCTTCTTCTTAGCATCACTATGATGAATGGCCAAGACAGGAGTGGTGGACTCATGATATGTTTAGCTCCATCGAGGTCATGTCCAGATGTTTCTTGCCATAGTCCATAATGAACTCATGATATGAACCGAGAAGCGAGTTAAGCACCATATTGTGGCTAACTCCTTTGAAAAATAGACACCAAGATTATCCAATCTGTCTATGTACGATTTCATCTTCTAAACATGCGTACACACAGACGTTCCTTCTTCTAGTTTACATGCCCTAAGGGTTTTAACGATCTCGAATCGTTCCTGCCTTGCTTGTGCTCTGGCACTCTCAAAACATGTCTCGAGTTTGGAGGACATGTCAGCAAACGTCAGGCTATCAACCTCAGACGATTCACTAGATCGGGACTGCAGTGGAGAAGGAGGAGGACTTGATTGAGGTTGTGGAGGAAACTGGATAGGAGGAATGTTTGTATCTAGATTTGAAATAGACATTTTAAGACAAAGTTTTAGTTAGTTTGAATTAATCCCTAAAATAATTACCCAAATATTATTTACTAAGGCTAGGATCCAAAATCTTCCACTTATGATGTGAAGCGGGATGACGTAATCACACCATAATGGTTATTAAGGTAGATAAACTATTTATCAATTTCAGCCACTATGAATTTCCTAGATCTTTGAGATTCATTGACTAAAGTCAATGACATGTTAATCTCGGTTAAGCTCATCTCGGTCCTTGACAAGGATGTCATGGATCATGGAGAAGATGGTGTATCAACCATGCAAAAACCGCCTGATCCCCGGTTCAAGATACACTTGAGAATCACGAGTGTCACATCACCTTCAACTATAATCTAGACTGACGTGCTGGTTAACCATATAGCCCCGTCAATATACCATAAATAAAATGTGTGTTTTTCATGGGTAGCATATGATTCAAATTTTATATTTTAATTAAAACAGGACTTTTGTTTTAATACTTTTAACTTAATGCTTTTTAACTTGAAACATTACACTATCAAACCTTTTCGGTAACTCCACTCAGTCAAAATATGACACGCTGTGAGGGTGGTAGGCAACCAATCCATTTAAAAACCAACCTTATTATAACTCATAAGAATTCTCCTTCAAACTTTCTAACACATTTAGAAGTGGCTGAGCCTAGTCATGGTTTGACCAATGTTTTTACTTTAATTTAAGTTATAAATATATAGATACAATTCTAATATATAGATGAATTTTAAACAATTTAAAACTGATATGTATCCATTAATTCAATTAACACACTTGTTAATAATTAATTAACTATAACTTAAATTAATCATGCTTGCAATTTAGGCAATAAGGAAAACTTGGAAAGTAAGCAAGTTAGAAACTTGCAAGGCAAACAAGGGTTGTAAACCTAGCCGTCAAGGCCTAAGAAACCCTCCTAAACCCTTCAAAATTTCAAATAATAAGGTTTCCAGTATCCTAAACCAAGCAAAGTTCTTAACATGTAATTTCAGGAATCATTCTAGCATTAACCCTATGATTTTCGGAAAACAGCATTCAAGTTCATCCAAGTTTCTAGCATAACCCTAAACAGACATTCATATCAAGAAAAATTCAAAACATATTCTAGCATCCTCCTAGAATTTCGAAAATAATCATCATAACAAAGTGCATACAACCTATGAACAGAGGTTTTGATACCACTATTGGGATTTGATCATAATAACAAAACTATTTGTGTAGCGGAAAAATTTAACAAGATCAAATCAAAAGTTCATAACAAAACTCAAGCAAGACCATACATTTCATAACCAGGATCATGTAGTTCATAGCAATTGCAGCAACTAAAGATGAAGAAGAAACCCATACCTAAGTTTGGATGTAAGGATCCAAACCAGAATCCCTCTAATGATTCACACCCAAGAACACCAGAACACCAGACAGACAGAACTTCCTCTAGGCTGAAGAACAAGATCCAAAACCCTTGAAGGCTTATGGAAATCACAAAAAACCAGAGGAAGGGGAGAGGGAGGGAGTTGGCGGCATTAAGGAGGCCAAAAGGGGTTCTTATGGTTTGATCCCTAAGCCTCTATTTATACTGGAGGGCTCCTAGGGTTTCAAACTTAAGGATCCTCCATACACTCTGCCCACTGGACTTGTTTCCATTAGTTAAACACTTTAACTAATAACAATCCAGTCCCTGTAATTAATTTCTATAAATTAATTCCAAATTAATTTATCAATTAATTACCAGTTCGTTTCCAATTAATTTATTAGGACATAAATTAATAAAGTAATATTTTCCCACTTTGTTTTTTGTCACTATTTGTTTTTACTGGATCGTGAGGGCAACCCAAAAGGACCCTGCTATTATTAGAAATACCACCAAAAGTTAATAACCTTGGATATTATTTCCAACAAATCTTGCGTTCTCAATTATTTGATGCTTTGGATTTGTTAAATTAAAAACAAGAGCATATAATTGATCATCATTATAGATTGAGAAAAAGACACGCAGATATTTTTATCCCTAAGCCTATATTTATACTAGAGGCCTCCTAGGGTTTCAAACCTAAGGAGCCTCCATACACTCAGTCCACTGGACTTGTTTCCATTAATTAAACACTTTAATTAATAGCAATCTAGGCTCTGTAATTAATTTCTATAAATTAATTCCAAATTAATTTATCAATTAATTACCAATTTATTCCCAATTAATTTATTAGGACACCATAAAAATCACGATATTTTTGACATGTTTTATAATATGTTGTAAATGCAGGTCTTTTTCTCAATCCATAATGATGATCAATTATATGCTCTTGTTTTTAATTTAACAAATCCAAAGCATCAAATAATTGACAACGCAAGATTTGTTGGAAATAATGTCCAAATATATACACATTGTATGAATATTCAATGTGCCAAATGATTTTATTCACAGTAATAAAGATATTGCTCCTAATCTTGAAGATGAGCAACTATTAAGAACGTTACAGTGAATACGGCTATGCAAAAAGTACGTACTAACATCTAGGGTTAAAGGTGTTTAAATACTAAAGTCTAATAGGATAAACACGTAATCCTATTAGTTACAGATAAGCATAAACCCTAAACATTATCTCTAATTAAACAGATAAGTACAAAATAAAATAGCTAATCAATAACTTCTGATAAGCTTCACAACTTCGTATCACAGCACCAACTTCGGATCAATCTTTCACTTTGGATAGGAACTCTTACGCTTCGGATGTCAAATCTCATCACAATCAGAATCCTAACATTTTCCCCCTTTGTGGTGAAGATGTCAGGTATCCGAAGTCTATAACATGTTAAAGGCTTTGATTAGTTCCTTTCGAACAGCAATCCACCAAATCAAATGATCACACAGCTTCTTCTTCGCATCGTCTGAATTTTCATTGTTCACCGTTACCCTCGTCACCATTCCTTCCAAGAAAGTTGTTGCAAATTTCTCCTTCTCATTCATATCAAAAAACAACTTCTTTATAGCACCTTTTCTTGTGAGTTTTCCTCTATACACGACTCCCCAAGGCTTTTGCAAAATCTTTCAATCACTAATTTTGGTTATTCCTGTAAGCTCCTTATCCGCAGCTGGAACAGATTCTTTGAACAGTTTTGCAATCTCATAATCATACAGAGAGAAGTTTCGGAGATATGAACCCATAAACCTTCCTATAATCCTTTGACCTCTTGTAAGACCCACCTGCTTAGATATCCTTGTCTGAGTCAAGCTGTACAATCTTTCAACATGGACAATAAAGTCATTCGGATTCATCAACGGAAAGTATGCAACAGTGAATGAACTTTCATCTTTTGTTCTCCTCTTCGAACATAATAACTGTAATTTTGATACACTTCTTCAAACAATTCTCCTGTCTCAATTCTGTCTATCCCACAATCTTTAAGCATGATCATACATGAGTTTGATCAACACCAAGCTTCGCATGAAACCTGGATTTTTGTTCTTGAAACTTTCTTTTCTCCACAGTATCAAACTCAATGTCGTAGAAATTTGCTGCATAGAGCTTCGGATTGAATGGAACATCCAGCTGCAGCTCTGTAGTATTTTCAACATTGTATGATACAAGTGGCACTCTATCAAACATCTCCACATTGGTGAAAGCCAGTGACATGATTGTCTCATAAGTCCAGATTTTGTTTACTGGTCCCAACGCTTCCTTCTTTCCCATACGATCTCTGGAAATTACGTACAAATGCATTAACTTCTCATACTCTTCTGCCTTCTGTTGCTTTTGTTCTGACTTGGACAATTCTTGAGCAATTTGCTTACCCTTGTAAACAGAAGAACCGGTTTCAGGTGGAACTTTTGAAGTTGTTGTCTTTGTTGAGGTGGTTGTCGATGCAGAGCTAGCTCCAATTTTGATTCCACTCGAGAATCGTTTTATGATACTTGAGGTGGATTCAGTTGAACTTGGGGTGGAAGATGAAGAACGTCCCCAAGCAAGAGGAACTGTGGTTGATGGTGATGTAGCAGAAATTGTTGTGGAGGATGGTGCTGAAGTAAATCCAAAAAATGGTTTAGTTGTTAGAGCACCTGTGGTGGTTATTGTTGTTTGAGTGAGTGGTGCGAAGGTTGTTATGGTTGCGGTTGGTATGAAGGTGATTTGTCTTTGTTGTGTTGACCTTCCAGTTGGTCGATATCCCTCTCCCCCTTGTGACAAAGACGAGATGGGCTTTGGAGCACCTAGTAACCGACTGACCAACGCAAGAAGGGGCACAATATCCTTTCGGATTGACTCAGTCGTCTGAGATACTAAGATCTTCATCTGCTGGTCGCTTATCTTCTGTGCCTCTTGATACGTGTGCAACTCATGCACCTTCGGTTCATATTCAGCGATTGTCTTCTTTGCAGTATCAAGATCCGTCTGCAAGCTCGTGAGTTGGACATCAAACTCCTCAGTACTTCGTTTTGATAAATTCTCAACCGAAGTAGTCAATGAAGAAAGCTTTGCTTGAACTTCAGTAGGGCAGTATTGAGTTTCGTAACTACTTTGTTGAGTTTTTCAGTGTGCTGTTCCTGAATGTGCTGGGTTTTTTCTTCTATCAACTTTTCAACTACCTTACACCTCAATTCTATTTTCTCCAAGACGTTTTGGGTCATCTGTTTGACATCACTTTCTATTAACTTGACCGCATCATCAATATTTTTTTCACTTTGTCGGTGATTGAACCTTCAAAGGATGTGAGTGACTCAGATAAAAGTTCAGCAGTGACTCCAGACCCTTTATCCGAAGTATAAGTTGTCTGGGCTTGAATCAGAAGATTCAACTTAGTATTGAGTTGACGGAATTGTTTCATTGACACCAGACTTGTGTTTGGTTCATCATCATCTTTGTCTTGAATTTGAACGGGGGCAGTTTCAAAGTAATCCTTGTCACCTTTATTAGTTTCATGGGAGGATGGAGAATCGGCCATATCATCCATGAAGAAGGTAAGTGCAAGAGGAGGAACTTCGGTTGTGGAAGTGTCAAAGGGTGTTGTGTGCTTTGGCGGTGGGAATGGCGGATCTTTGCCAGTCTGAGCATCTAGTGTGAGACTTGTGTCCACATTAGATGTGTGCACAGGGGTCTCAATATAACTTGTCTCCATATTAGATGTTTCGATAAAGGAAATATGTGCGGATACCATCGGAGTGTCAATTAAGGAAACAATGGGATCAGAAGGTGGTACCGTGGTAGTAGTCTCTTTTGTTGGTGATGGAGGGATCATAGTATCCTCAGGATGAGAATATTCTTCTTCTTCTTCCTCGTCTTCGGATCTGGGTGTTTTTGGTCTTGAGGACTGAGCTGGTTTCTTCCTTGATGGTTTACTGGCTTGGGTCTTCTTTCGTGTCCTGGTATTCTTTGCTTGTGGTTCGGATGGTTCAGTTGTACCCTTTCGCTTTCCACCCTTGGCCTTAGGCAGTTCCGATTCCACCACCCTTTGAAAGACTCGAAGAGGGTGTGGGATGGTGAGTGTTTGACGATAAGTGATTAAGGTAAGATTGTCAGAAGGGACTTTGCACAACATTGCTTCAGGAATTTGCGCTACAAAATCCATGTTTTCATCCGAAGGGGAACTTGTGGGAACTTGAACCAATCTGAAGTCGTGTACAGGAAGGTCCTTAGGCACTGGAACCTTCTCATGAGCATACGCAGCTTGGACTATTAGAGCCCAGAACCTTGCTGATGCGATGTCAGTGGCACGCTTCGCATGGTTCAAATACGCAAGAAAGTCTGTCCATAAAATACTACCATAATCAACGGGACAGTTATAGTAGATACTGTAATGTAGTTGGAGAAAGGTGTACGAAGCTGAGTCCAACTCAGAGGTCCTGCCAGAGAGGCTCCTCAGTATGATGCTGAAAAAATATGCCCAGACCGAAGGAAAGTGTTTCTTTTTGAAAAGACTCATGGATCGCGTGACTGGAGTGTGACCCATTTCGTTCAGCATCTTGAGTATTTCCGATTGGGAGGCCATCTGAAACGTTCCAGTCACTGGTAATCGGAGTGTGACCCTTATGAATTGCTCTTTGCCCACCGTGATCGTCTTCTTGGTCTTGTTGGCAGTAACTACCTCGAAAGCTATGGATTGACTGTCCACATTCAGTCGGGCTATATGATGAGCACGATCTACCCAAAGCTTTGGAACAATAGGATTTGTAGTCATGGCGTACCCTAACAGAGAGTGTTGTAAGCAGACAACCAACTTTGCCATTGTTGAAGAGTAAGCTTCAGGATCAAGATTGGCAATATGATTTGCCGACATTGCCCGGAGATCAGGAACAGAATCGGCGTCGGAGGCAATGAACGAGATAGCATCGGCATACATGGTGAATGTGTGGGTAGATAGCAAGTAGAAAAGGAGATGAATAAGTTGGAGGTTCAGAGGTTATGGAAGCGGAAGGGTTGTGTCGTATTTATAGTGGTGAGGGTTGGGGTAATGAATGGAGAGAGAGAGAGTGTGAGCATTTAATGCTCATAGGAGACGGTCGAATGATATACATCCACATCACCCATAAGTTGAGGGGACATTCCCTTTTTGTCGCATGGCAGGTTCGTCATCCAGATGTAACCGTTATACCTTATTGTGATTGGTTCCTGCATTTCCCAAGGCAAGTTAGGATCAGATTAAATCCCTGATTTCTCATGTAATCCCAACAACCATCGTAACTAGACAAATATGAACAGGTTTAATAATAAATAAAAACACTAAGAAAAGAAAATCTTTTTGTAATTTTGAATTTTTAAGAGAATAATTTCAATTTACTTATTAGACAGTAATGTCCGTCATCCGAAGCTTAACAAAATTGTTGATTGACATTGTGAAAAGCTAATTTGTGGGTTATATTATGAGGATGAGAGCTGATAGTTCTTGGAAGTCCTGATTATACACACATACTCGAACAAGATTGAGCGAACCCAACCAGCATACAATAGCTGAACCCAGTGTAATTATTCCACCTTCGCATACTTGAAAACATTGCGTATCATGTTTCTATCTCAAAATATTACCCAGCACAAACTTAGATGACAATTCCTAATCCGAAGCAAAAATGATGCGTACAATTTAGTTCTCCAGCAGTGGGATGTTTTTGGTGTTAAATGAAAATTAAAAACATATCTCGATTCACTAGATGGAGTATTTGGACACTCTTCTCGGATGACAAGCCTTTGAGAATTGTGCACTACTCCACCCTTGTCGCTGAGGACGGGTTACTAAGATGTTCATACCCCCAACCCGGTTCTCAACTATGTCATAGGAGATCCTGGTTGTTGCATTGAAGACAGTGAAAGGTTTTCTGCAACTATGAACTAAAAAATCCTAAGTTCACATGCAACCTATTAGATCTAAGTTTTTCTACTAGTTAAACATATAACAATCACTAGAAGGCCAGAAAGAATTAAACTAAAAAGAAAGATTAAGAAAAACCAACCTTTATAGTAACTTGGAAGCAAAGCAACAGAAACCTCTTGCCTCTAATGCATTCACACCCTTAGCTTGGAATGTTGGCCGAAAATTCCTTCAGAGAGAGAGAGTCAAAATCGTGGTCATTAGGGTTGGTGAGCCTCCCTATTTATAGGCTCCAAGTGGTGATCAGATAAACCTTATAGATAAACCTTTTTGAATTTGAATTAAGATAATCTATTATCTTAATTAATCAAACCTTTTATCTATATATATATATATATATATATATATATATATATATATATATATATATATATATATATATATATATATATATATATATATATATATATATATATATATATATATATATATATATATATATATATATATATATATATATATATATATATATATATATATATATATATATATATATATATATATATATATATATATATATATATATATATATAAATCCGCCAATCACTCACTCACTTAAAAACTGTCACTTACTCAACTATTGAATAATTACAGTTTTAGTCCCTGCACCTTAATTAATCAATTTAACTGTCAAATTAATTCCAATTAATTCTAGAAAAATTCCTAATTAATTATTATAGTTTCTAATTAATATATTATCACTTAAATATATTAATAAACTATTTATTTAATTTCTGTTGATTTATTAACCACATAATAAATCAACCTTTTCTCTCTACCGGACTTTCTGCCAATCCTCCAATTATGAGGGCAACCCAAATGGACTATGCTACTATTAATTAGGTAAATACTAATTATTAGTCATGGCTTAGACACCTAATCCAACAGTCTCCCACTTGGATAAGTCTATGACTAAAATTCCCAATTTAACCTCTAATTAATTAGCAACTGTAGCTTTCTAGAAACCGCTGCCGAACTCTGACCTAGTCAGTTCTGTCCAATGATAAGTGACCAGATGATCCTCCGTCCAACAAGATATTTTTCAGACTCAAGACATGGATTAGAATCAATCCTGGGCTGATTCTCTGTTTCCCGATTTCTGATTTGAATTTGACTTTAAGACTACTAATTGAGCATACCAATTTAGTCCTGGTTGGCCAACCCTTTCAGTCAACTTCAAAATCATCGAGAGGCCTACAGATATCTGTTTTTCCCTACAAGGTCAAGGGACGAATAAGTTTTGACTCATATATGTAACGCCCCAATTTCAAAATTTTTAAAATTTATTTATTATCAAGGTTCCAATAAAATATTTCTTCCAAAAAGTAAATCTGTTTGACATATTTATTAGACCAACAGCGGAAATATTTGAAAATCATAACATAATTCATTAAAATAAATCTCTTGTATGCGATGCGCCGCCGTCACGCCTTGCCCTTCCCTTTGTCATTTGAAATACCTGAAATGTTATAAATCAACGGGTAAGCTTAAAGCTTAGTGAGTCCACAAATTACAATATATGCCCACACATTAAACAACCCTTCCTCGGGAACGACCCGACCCTACCCGCCATACAACAGCTACGGGCGTCCATCATACAACAACTATGGACACGGGAAGGTTCTACCCATCATACAACAGCTATGGGTTCCCGGTTATGGCCCAGCCCATCATACAACAGCTATGGGACAAGGCTTAGTCCAACTCGCCATACAACAGCTACGAGGGGACACGCATCAGTACTGAGCCCGACAACAAATAACCACAGATATAGAGCAAATCATATAACTGTAAATAACACACAAGATGCCTAACATGCAACATCATATAGTAAGGTGAGGATACTCACCTGATTTGAAACCGCACATATATTCTCTAATATCCCCACTTAGCTCGTCCACACACCTAAATCCCACACACATACATCATATCAATTGCTGACTAGGCTCTTACAGACCTGTCTAAAGGTTAGACTCACTATTTGCCATAAAACCGTGGTCAAAACTAAATTCCTGGACAAACAGTCGCTCGCCGCGGCGTGGCTCCTCGCCCTACGCGCCGCGGCTACCATTGCATAATTACGGGATTTCTGCCGAGTCCGCGCCGCAGACTTAGCCAGTCCGCGTCGCGGCTCGTAACATTACAAAATGTTTTTCAGCGATTAACAGTACATCAATCGGCTAGGGTTCCTTTCTACACCCATCCTGGGATCAGAAACTACGCTAAGGTCACTTCCTTATGGACATGCAAGTCCATACATGTCCCTGGTTCAAACCCTAAGGGCTACAAATCGTCTAAAGCTACAAACCAAGTAGTAACACCATATGATGGGATAAAAAGGAAAGTCAGAAGAGTAAATCTTCTTACCTTACTTCTGAAGGACGGAGTGATGCCTACGATCCGTTCTAAACCTTCTCCCGCGTTGATCTCCTTCTTCTAATCTCCCAAAACCTTCAACGCCTCGAGACCAAAGAGTATCTGCCGAAACCAGACGCCTCTACTTTAGAAACTCCCCAAAAACACAAACCCTAGGGCTGGGGTCCTTTATATAGGCGTTTAAATCCGAATTAGGGTTTTTCATGACTGCGGCGCACCGCGCCGCGGGTTCTTTCTAACCGCGCCGCGCGTACAAATCCTACGCGATTCTAGATTCTTCCAAAAGCCGCGCCGCGGATTCCTCCGGGCCGCGACTCGGCAGAACGGGTCTTACAATTCTCCCCCACTTAACTGGATTTCGTCCCCGAAATCCGTTCCGGTAAATAATTCTGGATAATGCCTCCGCATTTCCTCCTCCGGTTCCCAAGTCCATTCGGACCCTTTTCGATGCTGCCACTGAACCTTCACTAATCCTATTGTTTTATTCCGCAAAGTCTTTATATTCTTTTCAATGATGGAAATTGGTCGCTCCACATAATTTAGACGTTCATCTAATTGAATATCCTCCAAAGGTACTATTGTGGATTCCTCAGTCACGCACTTTCTGAGCTGCGAAACGTGAAACGTGTCGTGAATCTGACTAAGCTGTTCGGGCAGCTCCAACCGGTAAGCTACCTCACCTATACGGGCGACAATTCTATATGGTCCAATGTACCTAGGGCCAAGCTTTCCTCGCTTCCTAAAACGAATAACTCCCTTCCAAGGCGACACCTTTAGAAGAACAAAATCCCCAACTTGAAACTCGAGATCGGACCGTCGCCTATCCGCATAACTTTTCTGTCGGCTTTGAGCGGTTAACAATCTTTCCCGAATCTTCTGAATTAACTCAGTTGTCTTGAGCACAACCTCTGTACTACCCAATACCTGCTGGCCAACCTCGCCCCAGCAAATAGGTGTCCGACATTTTCATCCATATAACATTTCAAAGGGAGCTCTGCGAATGCTCGCGTGATAACTGTTATTGTAACAAAACTCAGCTAAAGGGAGATGGGAATCCCAAGTCCCGCCAAAATCGATGACACATGCCCTAAGCATATCCTCCAGCGTTTGAATCGTCCTTTCACTCTGCCCATCCGTCTGAGGATGATATGCTGTGCTGAAATGAAGGCGAGTGCCTAATTCCTCATGAAACTTCTTCCAAAACCTAGATGTAAACCAGACATCCCGGTCGGATATCACCGAGACCGGTATACCATGCCGAGAGATAATCTCATCTAGGAAGACCTTAGCCAATTCCTTTGCAGAGTAAGTCTCTTGGATGGGGAGGAAATGAGCACTTTTGGTCAACCTATCCACGATAACCCAAATAGTGTCCATATGTCGAGGGGTTCTTGGCAACTTCGTGATGAAATCCATTGTGATATGCTCCCATTTCCATTCTGGGATCTCAAGAGGCTGCAACTTACCATGAGGCCGTTGGTGCTCGGCCTTGACCTTACGACAGGTCAAGCATCTTTTGACAAACCAAGCTACTTCCCTCTTCATGCCTGGCCACCAATAATATTCGTGCAGATCCCTATACATTTTAGTTGCTCCAGGGTGGATAGAGAACCTGGATTTATGTGCCTCCTCCAATAGGGTTTGACGAACCCCGCCCAGCTTCGGTACCCAAATTCTCTCATGGCAAGTTAACAAATCCGTACTATCTTTGACCATAGCTGCCAACTGACCCACAATCCTCTCACTTTTCTGCTTCTCGCTCTTGCTTGCTTCCACCTGGGCTTTCCTAATCAGCTCAAGCAGCGGTGTCACAATTGTCATCCTTAGACAAACGCCCCGAAGGGGTGCACTCGAAGCCTTACGACTTAACGCATCTGCTACCACATTGGCCTTTCCAGGGTGGTAGTGTATCTCACAATCATAGTCTTTTAATACATCCAACCATCTTCTCTGTCTCATATTGAGGTTTGCCTGATCCATCAGGTACTTCAAACTCTTGTGGTCCGTGAAGATGGTGCACTTCACTCCATACAAATAGTGTCTCCAGATCTTGAGAGCGAAAACGACCGCTCCCAATTCCAAATCATGAGTAGGATAGTTAGCCTCATGGGGCTTCAACTGTCGCGAGGCGTAAGCAATCACCCTGCCCCGTTGCATCAAGACTGCCCCCAATCCCGAGATAGATGCATCGCAATAAACTACCATGTCCTCCATGCCTTCAGGCAATGTCAAAACCGGAGCTTCACACAATTTCCGCTTTAAGGTCTCAAAAGCCTGCTGCTGC
Organism: Cichorium intybus; assembly: GCA_023525715.1. Taxonomy (NCBI): domain Eukaryota; kingdom Viridiplantae; phylum Streptophyta; class Magnoliopsida; order Asterales; family Asteraceae; genus Cichorium; species Cichorium intybus. Next base: position 72,120,588 of record CM042012.1, on the reverse strand, counting down.
TCCTCACCCCACCGAAAAGCAGCATTTTTCTTAGTTAGCCGAGTCAAAGGTACTGCAACCTTTGAGAAGTCTTGGATGAAACGACGGTAATAACCAGCCAGACCCAAGAAACTTCTAATCTCCGAGGGAGTCTTCGGAACCTCCCACCGCATCACGGCCTCCACCTTAGCCGGGTTGTTAAGGGTGTCAATCCCTAACAAATGTGATCGGAAATAGAATCCGACCAGTCACTGCTCTACTGCACTGGATTAGAGTACAGGGTAAGCAGGGTCGAACCTCAAGGACACGGAGTTCAAAGTTTATGCCTTAAAATGTAAAAATAAAGGAGGGGGGGTTTGAGTAACAAATAATAATAATAAATTGCAGAAACATGCAAATAATAAAGCTTGACGAAAATCAATAATAAAAAGGCCTAGTCCCGAGTCTTCAATGTTCAGCGTAATAAAATGAATCCGGTCGACGTGCTTAAGAATACAAATCCAAGTTGGCTTTTAAAATTCATAAAATATAATCTTTTATGAAAATAACTTGCTAAAATGTTTAGATAAAGGTCCGTTTATTACCTAAACCTAGTTTCATTTTACCCGACCTAAGGTCCGCTTATAGGCCGAATGCAGAAACCGCATAAGGTGTGCAAGTACCAATCAATGTCCAATTCTTCGCGTCCGCTGGGAAGTGTGTGGACATATGACCAGATTCTAAACAAGGAATTGGGCGCTTGTTTTTGTTACCAAACATCAACTGTGTTCAGCGATTAGGTGCCTTACACAGTGGATTAACAGTGTTTGAAAAAGATCCAATTAAGATGGCCAGTCAAAAGTAAATCAAATTCAAAACTCAGATTGAAACAAGAAAATGATCATTGGAATTATTCAAAAGCATTCATCGAACCGAATGTTTCAAATTATACACCAAACATATCCAAACTCAGGACTAGAATGCGGTTTCTAGCCAGACATGGCTAGAAATGAATCAAGAATACAAAATTGTAATAAAAAACGTCTTACAAATGATAAAAATACGAAACCGAATCTCGAGAGTCGTGATTCGGGCTTCAAAAACCTTCTAAAAACTGCTCGGAAGTGTCTCGGGGTCATGGCTAAAGCGCAGGAACTGAACTTTCTTTCTGGCAGGAGAAGACTGCTATTTATAGCCATCCGGAGGCTATCTCCCCTGATTCTCGTTCTCCTGGTCAAACGTAAATCTCGCCTCCTTGATTTCCTCAACTGCCGAGATAGCGCCTCTATCTCAATAGATAGCGCCTCTATCTTAGATAGCGCCGCTATCTCAATAGATAGCGCCTCTATCTATGCAGTTTCCAGGATTTGTCATTTTTGGTCCCTGCTTGTTCCAACTTTGGTCCTTTTTCGCCCATTTTGCTCCTTTTTGCTTAAAAACCTGCATAATTGATATTTTCCAAGTAAAGTGAGTATTTTAGTCCTTTTTAGCTTAATTTATTTATAAAAATACCCTGATATCGTATAAAATATGTACGAAATACGCACGATATCAGAATACCCCACACTTGGACTTTGCTTGTCCCCAGGCAAAATAGAGTTTTTCGACCTTTCAAAACAATTGCTTTTAACAATTCCCGCATTAATTACCCACATCCAAAATAATAAATACAAAAAGATTTCAAATTGTACCAGAATCATAGGCATACATGTGTGTTGGTCATTCTTAACTGGTCATTTTCCAATTAAACTTCATTCCTGTAAGCAATAAATCCCTAGTGTGCCCACTACTCATTTTTGCATCCCCTAGAAATACACCCTTCAAAAACCGCCTAGGCTCAAGACTTATTGCTAAGTTCCCAAGGTCACTTTTTTGTAGTCACACAATTAAATGATCTTTTATTTTATTCCAATTGCTATTAAGTATTAGTTTCTTTTTAATTTCGATAGCTTGAATTCTTTGTGTGGAATATCACCTAAGCTGCACCAATTATTACCAATTTATTTATTATTTGCACCTTCGGGACTCACGACTTTCCATGGAACTCTTGATTACAAATTTTCGACCCTAGATTGTACGGGGTCTACTCATTCAAATTCTAAGGGCCGTTAAGGAAATCCCATGACTTTCTATGGCACCCGTGTAACGAACTTTCGACAACATTATCCCAAACCAGACGGTCTTAGGTAATGAGGTGAGGGAAACCACCCTTTTCATGTCTACCGATTCGAGTACCATAGGCTACAGATTGGATTTTCCCTCCTGAGTCTCGATCTTTTGGTGACTTTTTCATCTTTGAGATTTTCTCGATTTTTTTTTCTCTTATTCATTCGAGGCTCTTTCTTTCCTCAGTTTGGCAACAGCATAGGGTCTGTACTTTTGTAACAAAGGGAACCTAACTCAATCTGTTTTGACTAGGGCTTAGCTATGTTTACGACTAAAATGACACCTTTTGAAAGATATCATGTGCTAAAGAGTTTTTAGAGGGGTCTATTTCGTCAACAATGCAAAACCATGTTGTAGGGACACACTAATTATCTACCAACTTTCAAGTCAAAAATTCAATTTAGAAAAATAAACAGCCACATATACTACTTATGAAAGCTGAATACAACTCAAATTTCTATTCCTATCCATTATTCCAGATGTATTTATATTTATTCGTTCAATTTCGGGAAATTATTAAGACAAAAAATTTTAAAATTTGGCCAAATAAACCTAAAATGCTTAAGTGTAACGCCTCACCCCACACTTAAATTATACAATGTCCCCATTGTATATATTGCATTAAATTAAAGAGGGAGAAAAAAGGAACAGACTCCCCTGGGTGAGTTGTAGCTTTCACTTGTTTGGGACAAGCTTTTCAGGTTTTGTGTTGACCAAACCGCGCTTCATAACTGCTTTTTATGACAACCAAGAGATAAAAATAATAGTGGGTATGACCCCACACTTATTTTGAGCATAGTCTCGTTGGAAGAATATTTTTGCTGAATTCGAAGCTTATTTAGTTGGATTCATCGTTGCTTCCATTTGCCCCTGTCAAGCAGTTTAAAAGAAAGAGGAAAATAACAAAGAATAGAAAATAAAAGAAAAATAAAAAAAATGCCCGGGTTGCCTCCCGGTTAGCGCCTCTGTTTAGTGTCGTCGGCCCGACCTTGCCCAGTTTAGATGTTTCATTTAATATCTTACGGTACCTCCAGCTTTTCTTCATTCTTCTTTTCCTCCACGAAACCTTCATAAAACGGCTTCAACCTGTTGCCGTTTACCTTGAATATCTTATCCGTCTTCATACTCCTTATTTCTATCGCGCCGTGGTCAAATACCTGTACGACCACAAACGGCCCTACCCATCTAGACCGCAATTTTCCAGGAAACCACTTGAGTCTTGAGTCGTATAGCAAAACTTTCTGACCAACGCTAAAATCTTTTCGTTTGATGTATTTGTCATGCAAGCGTTTGGTCTTTTCTTTATACAACCTCGAACTCTCGTATGCGTCATCACGAAGTTCCTCAAGTTCCTGTAATTCTAACTTCCTGTGCACCCCCGCTTCATCTATTTTCATATTCAACTTTTTGATTGCCCAGTATGCTCGATGTTCAAGCTCTACTGGCAAATGACATGCTTTACCGTAGACTAAGCGGTAGGGAGACATACCTATAGGGGTTTTGTAAGCTGTCCTATAGGCCCATAAGGCATCATCTAACCGAGCGCTCCAATCCTTGCGAGTTGTATTCACAGATTTTTCAAGGATTTGTTTAATCTCGCGATTGGAGATTTCAGCTTGACCGTTGGTTTGCGGATGATAAGCTGTTGAGACTCGATGTTGCACCCCATATCTTTTCAAGAGGGTACTGAATGCCTTATTCAGGAAGTGGGTGCCTCTATCACTTATTATGGTCCTTGGAGTGCCAAACTTGCAAAAAATATTAATTCTCACAAAATCAATTACAGTTTTAGCGTCATAGTTTCTTACAGCTTTCGCCTCCACCCATTTAGAGACGTAATCCACGGCTAGAAGGATGTACAGATTGCCATACGACGACGGGAACGGCCCCATAAAATCAATACCCCACACATCAAAGATTTCGCAGACTAAGATTGGGGTCAGTGGCATTTGGTTTCTAGACGTTACCGCTCCAGTTCGTTGACATCTCGCGCAATTCTTGCAATGTAGGTACGCATCTTTGAAAATACTTGGCCAATAGAACCCGCATTCCAACACCTTCCTTGTTGTTCTTTGAGGACCGAGATGTCCTCCACAGGCATGCTCATGACAAAAGGAGAGAATAGAGGGCACCTCATCATAATGTACGCACCTTCTAATCACTTGATCTGCCCCTTGCTTCCACAAATAGGGGTCATCTCAGATGTACCGCCTCGCTTCAACCTTCAACCTTTCTCTTTGAGCTCTATTGAATTTGGGAGGAAATTCTCCCGATACCAGGTAGTTGCAAATGTCAACATACCAAGGTAATTCTTGAATTTTAAAAATGTGCTCATCAGAGAAAGCATCACGAATTGGCTCGGTTTCTCCTTGTGGTGTAATGCGGCTTAAATGGTCAGCCACCAGATTTTCCTTTCCACTTTTGTCTTTTATCTCGATATCAAACTCTTGTAACAAAAGGATCCATCGGATTAATCGTGGTTTTGAATCTTTTTTTGTTAGCAAGTGTCTAATGGCAGCATGGTCAGTGTAGATGATCACTTTGGCACCCAGGAGATATTGACGAAACTTTTCAAGTGCAAAAACCACTGCCAAGAGTTCCTTTTCAGTCGTGGAGTAGTTACCTTGAGCATCATCCAAAACTTTTGACGCATAGTAGATGACATGATGGGCCCTATCAACTTTTTGACCCAAGACAGCCCCGATGGCTGTGTTACTTGCGTCACACATTATCTCGAAAGGTAAACTCCAGTCAGGTGGTTGTATGATAGGAGATGATGTGAGTAGAGTCTTCAAGTGATCAAACGCTCGCTTGCAGGCATCGTCGAATTTGAAATCGACGTCTTTCTGTAGAAGATGGCACATTGGAACTGTGATTTTTGAAAAATCTTTAATAAATCTTCTATAAAAGCCTGCGTGCCCCAAGAATGATCGAACTTCCCGAACATTCGTTGGATAGGGCAAATTCTTGATGACATCTATCTTCGCGTTGTCGACCTCCAGCCCATTTTTGGAAACTACGTGTCCCAAAATCAATCCCTTGTCCACCATAAAGTGACACTTTTCATAATTGAGGACAAGATCTGTGTCGATGCACCTTTGTAGAATTTTTGTGAGATTTTCTAAGCAATGATTGAATGAGTCTCCATATACCGTGAAATCATCCATGAAAACTTCAATTATCTCTTCTACATATTCAGAGAAAATACTTACCATGCATCTCTGAAACGTGGTCGGTGCATTGCAAAGGCCAAAGGGCATCCTCCTATAAGCAAACGTGCCAAAGGGGCACGTGAAGGTCGTCTTTTCCTGGTCTTCAGGTGCTACAGGGATCTGATGGAATCCAGAGAATCCATCCAAACAACAATAATGCGATTTCCCAGCCAGCCTCTCCAACATTTGATCAATGAAAGGCAATGGGAAATGATCCTTTCTGGTTGCAGCGTTTAGTTTCCTGTAGTCTATGCACACTCTCCACCCATTTTGTACTCGAGTGGGCACCAGGTCTCCATCTTCATTCTCCACAACGGTAACTCCAGCCTTTTTAGGGACTACTTGGACTGGGCTTACCCACTTGCTATCAGATATGGGATATATCATCCCGGCGTTCAACAACTTCATTATTTCTTTCTTGACCACCTCCATCATAGGTGGGTTCAATCTCCTTTGCGGTTGTCTTGAAGGCTTATAATCATCCTCCATTAGAATTTTGTGCATGCATAAGGAGGGACTCAACCCTTTTATATCAGCGATCGTCCAGCCTATCGCTTTCTTGTATCGTTTTAGGAGAGTGATCAGCTCCTCTTCTTCCTTTTCCGTCAATTTGTTTGATACGATGACAGGGAGTGTCTCTTCGTTTCCCAAGTAGGCATATTTAAGATGCTCGGGCAAAGTTTTGAGCTCGAGCTTTGGTGCTTTCACTACTGAAGGAAGGAGCTTTTCGGTTGAGTCGGGTAGTTGCATCATGGCCTGTTTGTTTTTCAGGTCTTTTCTCTCCTCAACTGCCTTCACCATTGTTTTCAGATCTCCATTTAGCTCAAACTTCTCTACCAATTCTTCTATCTTTTGCTCATCCAAATCGTTATTCAATACCAAACTCAAGGGGTCACTGCTGATTAACTCAAAGAGTTCCTCAGCAAGTGGTTTAATGATATCTATGAAATTCAAAGAATGCACATCGGTTGGGTACTTCATGGCTTCGTAGATGTTGAAATTGATGACCTCGTCATCGAATTCCATGGAGAAGGTACCAGCATAGACATCAATTTTCGTTCTCGCAGTACTCAAGAACGGCCTCCCTAGTAGGATTGAGTTTGGGTTGGGATTATCGTCATCCCCCATATCAAGAACATATAAATCAGCTGGAAAGACAAGCTGATTAACTTGGACAAGTACGTCCTCCAATACTCCCTTGGGATGAACTATTGAACGATCTGCGAGTTGAACTATAATCCCCGTCTTCGCTAGATTCCCAAAACCAGTTGCTTTGTACACAGAATAGGGCAAGACATTAATCGAAGCTCCCAAATCAAGCATTGCTCTTGGTATGCTTATATTACCCAGTTTGCAAGGTACGGTGAAAACACCAGGATCTTTGCATTTCTTTGGTATCCGCCTTTGTAGAACTGCGGATGCATTTTCTCCGATTTTGACTGTCTCGTACCCCTTTAACTTTCTCTTTGAAGTACATAGCTCTTTGAGGAACTTGGCGTACCTGGGTATTTGTTTAATAGCCTCCAGGAGGGGAATGTTTATTTCAACTTTTCTGAAAATTTCAAGTATTTCATTCTCCCCCTTTTCTCTTTTATCACCTTTTAGTCTTGAGGGAAAAGGTGCGGATTGTATTTTGGCTTCTACAGGTTCTGGGTCTTTCGGCTTTGGCTCTTCAGGCTTTTTCGGCAGTTTCTCCACTTCCAGCTCTTCCTCTTCGATCGGGGCCTTAGGCCCTTCGTATTGTGTACCGCTTCTTAGAGTAACGGCATAGGCTTTATGCTTCGGGTTTGTTTCAGTTTGAGCTGGGAGCTTTCCTTGTGCTTCTAGTTTGCTTACTGGGCTAGCAAGCTGAGCCATTTGTTGCTCTAAATTTTTAATGCTCTCCTTCGTCTCGTTTTGAAAAGTTTGTGTACTTGTAGCTAAGCTTTTGACGATATCTTCCAAAGATGTCCCAGAGCTGCTTGGTTGAGAGGTAGTTGGTAGTGGACGAGCTTGGTATGGCTGATTTTGCGGTGGCGGCCTGGGTTGATATTGTTGATGGTTTCTTGGTGGGTAGTTCGACGATTGACCTTGATTCCATCCTGTATTTCCTCACGGTTGATCGTATTGTCTTTGAAATGGCCCTGTGGCTTTGGCTTCTTCGGTTTCTTCTTGTAATAATGGGCACATATCGGTTGGGTAGCCCACTTGTAGACAAACGCCACAAGGTCGAACTGGCGGTTGAGCGGCTTTCTCTTTGGTTAACATCAGAACGGCTTTAGTCAATTTGGAGATTTGAGACTCCAATTTAGGGTTGTTGACTTCATTAACTGCTCTTGGTGGATCTGGATACCATTCTTCCTCCTGGAGAGTATGTTTGGAATCCTCAGCCATCGTATTGATCAATTCTCGAATCTGAGTCGGGGTTTTATCAGTAATTGATCCTCCACTTGAAGCATTTAATAGTCGACGATCCCAAGCTGTTAATCCCTCACAAAAATATTGAAGTAATTGATAATCGGTGATACCGTGCTTGGGGCATCGAGTGCATAGCCTTTTGAAACGTTCCCAGTAGCTATGCAATGCTTCCCTCTTCTGTTGCTTAATGCCAATAATCTCTCTGCGTAGGGCAGAGGCTTTCATCTTAGGGAAGTACTTATCAAGGAACATACGAGCTAGCTCATTCCACGTGGTAACGGTTCCAGGTGGCAAGTAGTAGAGCCAGTCTCTCGCGGAGTCTTGAACAGCAAAGGGGAATGCCCTAAGCTTGATTTGATCTTCTGTCACGTCATGTGGCTTCATGCCGGTGCACACCACATGAAATTCTTTTAAGAACTTGTGAGGGTCTTCATTTTCGACCCCTCTGAATGTTGGCAGAAGATGAATTAGCCCAGACTTGAGCTCGAAATTGATCATGGCAGGGTAAGTGATGCATAGGGGTTGTTGGGTAACATCTTGTGTTGCCCATTGACGGAGGGTTTGCTCGGGTGCTGCCATGGTGATAGGTGTAGGAATAGGAGTTGGATATGGTGGTGATGTGGTTTCGGATTGGGTTTCGGTAGATGTGACTTGGGTTGATTGGTTTTCTGTGGTAGGATGTGATGTAGAAGTTTGGGAAGTGGGCTGCTTCTTGCGAAGTGTGGCTTGCTTCCTTAGGCTTCTAGCGGTTTTCTCGATCTCCTTGTCAAGTGCAAGTGGTGAACCTGTACGAAGAGATCTTGGCATAAACGTTAGTATTGTCGTGTCCCCGGCAACGGCGCCAATTTGTTAAGGGTGTCAATCCCTAACAAATGTGATCGGAAATAGAATCCGACCAGTCACTGCTCTACTGCACTGGATTAGAGTACAGGGTAAGCAGGGTCGAACCTCAAGGACACGGAGTTCAAAGTTTATGCCTTAAAATGTAAAAATAAAGGAGGGGGGGGGGGTTTGAGTAACAAATAATAATAATAAATTGCAGAAACATGCAAATAATAAAGCTTGACGAAAATCAATAATAAAAAGGCCTAGTCCCGAGTCTTCAATGTTCAGTGTAATAAAATGAATCCGGTCGACGTGCTTAAGAATACAAATCCAAGTTGGCTTTTAAAATTCATAAAATATAATCTTTTATGAAAATAACTTGCTAAAATGTTTAGATAAAGGTTCGCTTATTACCTAAACCTAGTTTCATTTTACCCGACCTAAGGTCCGCTTATAGGCCGAATGCAGAAACCGCATAAGGTGTGCAAGTACCAATCAATGTCCAATTCTTCGCGTCCGCTGGGAAGTGTGTGGACATATGTAACACCCGGTTTCTCAATTAAAGGATACACCAATTACATTAATCAAGCAATATACTATTAGTGGTGTAACCCCAAAAAGAGCAACAAGTTTACAAAGTTATATCAAAAGCATAGTTTAAGTATTTACTTATGTACAAACAAGTTTCATACTAGTTTACTCAAAACCGGGTTTTTACAAAAGACAAAGTCCAACACAAGAAAATAAGTAAGTCCAAGTCCAAAGTCCATATCCCATCCAGCTAACCCTCCGTGATGCGTTTCCCACGATCTGTACTTCCAAAACCTAACACAATTAACATTAACAAACAAATTATGAGCTTTGAAAGCTCTGTGAGTAATTAAAGTCTAACTGGACAGCAAGTGTCCAACATTTCTTTTAAAATTTACTCAATAAACCATCTTGATCCTTAATTTATACTCATAATGAAGTTTATTACTCCAAACACTCATAATTGGTATTCTCAACCAATTTCAAAACAACTCATATCACACTTCTTCTGCAATAACATCAATACTAATCACGTAATTCATCTATTAATAACTACTCACCTGTTGTGGAACCGATAGGTGGAACTCCTGCACCTCGTGTATGCTCCTGCCTAGCTTTAGCTGTAGTATAAGAACTCATTTTCATTACTCAAGTTAAGAATAATCTTAATCACACTCAATATTCATCATAATCAAGGAACTTGTATCATTGAAACAAGTTATAATCAAAAATAGCAACAATATCATAATTGTAGCTTTCAATCTCATCACTTTGACACATATAACCCTAGAATTGCAATAATCAACCTTTCTTTAGCTCGGGTTCATAGTTAGAACTCATTTATACTAACTAATCCAAACAATTTCACTCTAACTCTAGCTAAATCCAGGTGGTTCACCAAAACCACGAGATACCATCTCAATTCCAAAGATTCAACCGTCAAAACAAGATAAAAATCAAAGAGAATTACCTTTCAAGTTCAAAGAACTAATCTCTAGCTTCAATTCGTGATCAATAAGCCTTAATCTCGACTTAGAAGGGTTAGAATCGCTTTTCTAGGGTTTTGGGAGTGTTTTGGTCGAAGTAGAAATAACCCAAAATGAAAAGAAATCGTGTTTTAAAACAGATCTGTGCCGATTACACGACCCGTGTTAAAAATTACACGGCCCGTGTAATTTACGGCATGAAACTTAGATTTGGTCTGCAGAACTACGCGACCCGTGTAGTTATTACACGACCCGTGCTGCACACTTTACACGACCGTGTTAAATGTTACACGACCCGTGTAAATCACGGTATGCAATTGAGTTTTAGTCTCCAGGTTTACACGACCGTGTCAAAAATGACACGACCCGTGTAATTCACGGTATGCTCAAAACATTTACAAGGAACTCCTACACGACCCGTGTAACTCCTACACGACCTGTGTAACTCCTTTTTAGCATTTTTCAACCTCAAACTTCTACCAAATGGGGTTTTTAACTACCAAACTCATACAATAGTCTAACAAATCTTAATTTCACTAAGATTAACTCAAAATCTCAATAATTCAATAACACGATATTACAAGTACTTACCCCCTTCAAAAGATTCCGTCCTCGGAATCTCCTAAAATAAAAAGGGATATTTTGACCGCATCTCCTCTTCAGCTTCCCAAGTGACATCTGATCCTCTATGATGTCGCCATTGCACTTTCACTAATCCCACTTCTTTATTTCGCAATTTTCTAACTTTCTTTTCTAGAATTTGCTCCGGCATCTCTTGATTTCTTAATTTCTCATCTAGTTGAACTTCAGTCAAGGGTACTCGAGTGGATTGGTCATGCAATGTTTTTCTAAGGTGTGACACATGGAAAACATTGTGGATACCCCGTAACTCCTCTGGAAGCTCAAGTTTATATGCAACCGCTCCAATTCTTTCTAAAACTCGAAAGGGTCCGATAAAGCGTGGGCTCAACTTACCTCTCTTGCCAAATCGAATTACTCCCTTCCATGGGGACACTTTCAACATTACCATGTCCCCAACATTGAACTCTAAAAACTTTCTTCTTTTATCTGCATATTGCTTTTGGCGGTTTTGGGCTACCCGCATGTGCTCACGGATGCTTTGTATTTTCTCTTCGGTCTCAGCTACAATTTCCGGTCCTGCCAATGGTTTCTCTCCCATCTCTGTCCAGCAAGTTGGTGTTCGGCACGGTGCACCATATAAAGCTTCAAAAGGTGCCATCTGTATACTGGAGTGATAAGTGTTGTTATAGGCAAACTCTACCAAAGGCAGATGATCTTCCCAACTGCCTCCAAAATCAATGATGCAGGCTCGTTGCATATCTTCAAGTGTTTGTATCGTTCTTTCCGACTGTCCATCCGTCTGGGGATGATACGCAGTACTCAATAAAGCTTTTGTACCAAAATGCTTTTGGAAACTCTGCCAGAAATGTGAATTGAATCGATTATCTCTATCAGAAATTATTGAAGTTGGCACTCCATGTCGTTTCACAATTTCTCTCGTATATATCTCAGCTAGCTTTGATACTTGATAATCTTCTCGGATTGGAATAAAATGAGCAGACTTTGTCAATCTATCAACAATCACCCAAATTGAATCATATCCTCGAGGAGTCCGAGGCAACTTGGTGATGAAATCCATGGTGATCTCATCCCATTTCTTCTTTGGTACTGGCAATGGCTGCACTGCTCCATAAGGCTTTTGATGATTAGCATTTACCTGAAGACATGTCAAACAGTTCTCTACAAATCGTCCCACATCACGCTTCATACCCGGCCACCAGTAGTATGGTTTTAAGGTATAATACATTCGTGTACTACCAGGATGAACCGAATACCTAGTACAGTGAGCATCCTCTAGCAATAACTGTCTCGCCTCGCCATGTCTCGGAACCCAAACTCGCCCTTGGAAAGTCTTGATTCCTTGTGCATTTTCCACGAGTTTCTCTACATAACCAATCATTCTTTCTTTCTTCAAGTCATTGGCTTCGACTTGACATCTTCGTATCAACTCTGGTAGTCGACTCACAATCCCCATTCGAGCCGATACAACTCGAATAGGCGACTCTTTACGGCTTAGTGCATCCGCCACCACATTGGCTTTACCAGGATGGTAAAGTATTTCACAATCATAATCTTTTAGTAGATCCATCCACCGTACTTGCCTCATGTTTAACTCTTTCTGATCAAACAGATATTTCAGACTTTTATGATCTGTATATATTTGAAATCGCACTCCATAAAGATAATGTCGCCATATCTTTAACGCAAAGATTACCGCCGCCAGCTCTAAATCATGTACTGGGTAAGCTTTTTCATGTGGTTTCAGTTGTCGAGAGGCATACGCTATCACTCGTCCTTTTTGCATCAACACGCATCCAAGACCACTAAAGGAGGCATCGCTATAAAGAACAAAATCCTCCCCTCCTTGCGGTAAAGCTAACACTGGAGCCTTGCATAAACTATCTCGTAGTTGTTCAAAGGCTGATTGTTGTGCCTCAGTCCAACTAAATTTCTCCGTCTTCTTGGTCAATTTGGTTAAGGGCATAGCTATACGAGAAAAGTTTTCTACAAATCGTCGATAATAGCCTGCTAACCCCAAGAAACTACGAACCTCCATTGCACTCTTTGGCGGCTCCCAACTCATTACGGCTTCGATCTTTGCTGGATCTACTTTTATACCGTCTTCATTTATCACATGGCCAAGGAATTGTATCTCCCGTAACCAGAACTCGCATTTTGAAAATTTTGCATATAATTTCTCGTCTCGAAGAAGATCTAGCATTTGTTGTAAATGAAATCTGTGCTCATCTCGACTCTTTGAATAAATCAGGATGTCGTCGATAAACACAATTACGAATTTATCAAGAAAAGGACGACAAACCCGATTCATCAAATCCATAAAGACAGCAGGAGCATTAGTCAAACCGAACGGCATGACTAAAAACTCGTAATGGCCATACCTCGTACGAAAAGCTGTCTTCGGAATATCAGCTTCTTGTACTCTCAATTGATGATAACCGGATCTCAAATCAATCTTTGAAAAATACGTGGCTCCATGCAGTTGATCAAATAAGTCATCGATCCTCGGCAACGGGTAACGATTCTTTATAGTGATCTTGTTGAGCTCCCGATAATCTATACACATTCTCATAGATCCATCTTTCTTTTTCACAAAGAGTATAGGCGCACCCCACGGAGACGAACTCGGACGTATAAACCCAAGTTCCAATAACTCTTGCAACTGTCTCTTTAATTCTTCCATCTCGGATGGTGCTAATCGATAAGGTGGTCGAGCTACCGGCTTCGCCCCCGGTATGACATCGATCACAAATTCCACTTGTCTACTTGATGGTATGCCTGGAAGATTTTCGGGAAATACATCGGGATAATCACAAACTACTTCTACTTCTTCTATTTTGGAATGTTTTGACTCAGCACTAATCACATGTGCCATAATCAATTCACCCCCTCTTTCTATATATCTCCTAGCCGTGGCAAGTGACACTATTGGTACTTTTCGGGAATGTCGTTCACCTCGTATCAAAATTCGGGAACCACTCGTTGTCTTTATGGAAAGTGTTTTCTCATGACAATCCATTTGACCTCTATTATCATCCATCCAATCCATCCCGACTATCACATCAAACTCATGATTAGTGATCGGCTTCAGATCTATAGGGTACGCAATCCCATAGATTTCAAGCCGACACTGTTTATAATGACTCTTTACAAAAACACATCTCCCATCTGCTACATCTACTATTATTTTCTCATATAAATCAGCTAATGGAATATCTAGTTTAGAAGCAAAAGAATCTGATATAAAAGACACAGATGCACCCGAATCAAAAAGTACTCGTGCTTGAAAAGAGTTCAAGCTAAAGATACCTGTGATAACATCGGTCCGATCTCTAGCCTCGTCAACAGTCAATTGAAAAGCTCGCGTTTTCACATGACCACCACCCCTATCTCTTCGATCATCTCGATCTCGACCTCCTCCTTGACCAGTCTTTTGAAAATCTCTTTGTGGCTCAGATTTCATCTTTGGGCAATTTGGACGAATATGCCCGCTCTCCCCACAATTGAAACAAACAGGGCGACTCTCGGTACACTGGCGAGCCATATGTCCCGTCTTTCCACACTAGAAACAAACTGATGGAGGGTTTCGGGAATCGCATTCTCCCATGTGTTTTCGTCTACACTTCTTACACCATTTCTCTTCATTCTTCTTAGTTTCACCACGGACTTGAGAACCCGTGGTAATGGATCTCTGAGAAGTATCTACAGCTTTACCTTCCCACTTTCTCTTAAATCCTCCAACTTCTCTTTCGGTTCTTCTCTCCTCCTCCTGTCTTTGCAACTCCCTTTCTCTCGATCTTGCTGCTTCAGCAACTTGTTGAAAGGTAGTATATCTGGAACTCGGCAAAAACTCTCGGATCTGGGTCTTTAAACCCCACAAGTAACGATCCATCTTACGCTCCTCGGTATCAACTTGATGTTGTGCAAATCTTGCCTTTTCATTGAAATCCAGTGTGTATTGTTGCACTGTTCTCGACCCCTGTTGTAACTTCAAAAACTCTTCCTCTATTCCCTTCATAGCATTATTGGAACAATAATATTCAGTAAACTTCAACTTGAATTGTTCCCAGCTCAGTGTATACGCCAAACTCTCTCCTATCTCCATACACAGATTCTCCCACCAAAACTGTGCATCTTCTTTTAACAAGTTTGTTGAGAACTCTACTTTATCTGCCTCGTCGCATTTACTGGTACGAAACATCTTTTCAACATGTGTTAACCAATTCTTGGCTGCTATGGGATCATCTTTCCCATAGAAATCGTATGGCTTGCACTTCTGGAAAACATCATAAGTACACTTCCTTGTCTTCTCAGATATTTTAGCTCTGCCCGCTTCAGTATAGACCTCTTCACGATCCTCCCTGTGCTCAGGTTGAACCAGTGGTTGTCCCGAAGAACCTCCAGTTGCAGTCTCCGTCTGGGGCCTCAAATAAGTGGGTAGTAATTCTTTAAGTGCTTTGGCTACCTCAGCAGCAATCATAGCTTGCATATTACTCTGTGTCTCGGGAGGTCGCTCTCCCTCGGGTTGATGCTCTTTACCCGATTCTCATGATCCCGATTTTTCTCTTGCTGGATCACCTCGCTCTTTTTCTTTTCCAGCACTCATTTTAACTGAAAAAGAAAATCAACTCATTTAGTAATCACCACCATAATACTTAATATGGTGTGTAATCAACTCAATTGTATATCACTATAATACTCAATATAGTGTATAATCAACTCAATTGTATATCACTATAATACTCAATATAGTGTATAATCAACTCAATTGTATAGCACTATAATACTCAATATAGTGTATAATCAACTCAATTGTATAGCACTATAATACTCAATATAGTGTATAATCAACTCAATTGTATAGCACTATAATACTCAATATAGTGTATAATCAACTCAATTGTACTACACCGCGGAGGATAGCTACTCGGGACTCTTTGGGACTTTTCAATCACATTGGTTTAAGTCTAAACCCATCTCAAGGTTTAATTCCCTTAAACCACGGCTCTGATACCAACTTGTAACACCCGGTTTCTCAATTAAAGGATACACCAATTACATTAATCAAGCAATATACTATTAGTGGTGTAACCCCAAAAAGAGCAACAAGTTTACAAAGTTATATCAAAAGC
Organism: Cichorium intybus; assembly: GCA_023525715.1. Lineage (NCBI taxonomy): Eukaryota > Viridiplantae > Streptophyta > Magnoliopsida > Asterales > Asteraceae > Cichorium > Cichorium intybus. The sequence goes on along the minus strand of CM042012.1, from coordinate 72,104,781 downwards.
ATAGTTTAAGTATTTACTTATGTACAAACAAGTTTCATACTAGTTTACTCAAAACCGGGTTTTTACAAAAGACAAAGTCCAACACAAGAAAATAAGTAAGTCCAAGTCCAAAGTCCATATCCCATCCAGCTAACCCTCCGTGATGCGTTTCCCACGATCTGTACTTCCAGAACCTAACACAATTAACATTAACAAACAAATTATGAGCTTTGAAAGCTCTGTGAGTAATTAAAGTCTAACTGGACAGCAAGTGTCCAACATTTCTTTTAAAATTTACTCAATAAACCATCTTGATCCTTAATTTATACTCATAATGAAGTTTATTACTCCAAACACTCATAATTGGTATTCTCAACCAATTTCAAAACAACTCATATCACACTTCTTCTGCAATAACATCAATACTAATCACGTAATTCATCTATTAATAACTACTCACCTGTTGTGGAACCGATAGGTGGAACTCCTGCACCTCGTGTATGCTCCTGCCTAGCTTTAGCTGTAGTATAATAACTCATTTTCATTACTTAAGTTAAGAATAATCTTAATCACACTCAATATTCATCATAATCAAGGAACTTGTATCATTGAAACAAGTTATAATCAAAAATAGCAACAATATCATAATTGTAGCTTTCAATCTCATCACTTTGACACATATAACCCTAGAATTGCAATAATCAACCTTTCTTTAGCTCGGGTTCATAGTTAGAACTCATTTATACTAACTAATCCAAACAATTTCACTATAACTCTAGCTAATTCCAGGTGGTTCACCAAAACCACGAGATACCATCTCAATTCCAAAGATTCAACCGTCAAAACAAGATAAAAATCAAAGAGAATTACCTTTCAAGTTCAAAGAACTAATCTCTAGCTTCAATTCGTGATCAATAAGCCTTAATCTCGACTTAGAAGGGTTAGAATCGCTTTTCTAGGGTTTTGGGAGTGTTTTGGTCGAAGTAGAAATAACCCAAAATGAAAAGAAATCGTGTTTTAAAACAGATCTGTGCCGATTACACGACCCGTGTTAAAAATTACACGGCCCGTGTAATTTACGACATGAAACTTAGATTTGGTCTGCAGAACTACACGACCCGTGTAGTTATTACACGACCCGTGCTGCACACTTTACACGACCGTGTTAAATGTTACACGACCCGTGTAAATCACGGTATGCAATTGAGTTTTAGTCTCCAGGTTTACACGACCGTGTCAAAAATGACACGACCCGTGTAATTCACGGTATGCTCAAAACATTTACAAGGAACTCCTACACGACCCGTGTAACTCCTACACGACCCGTGTAACTCCTTTTTAGCATTTTTCAACCTCAAACTTCTACCAAATGGGGTTTTTAACTACCAAACTCATACAATAGTCTAACAAATCTTAATTTCACTAAGATTAACTCAAAATCTCAATAATTCAATAACACGATATTACAACATATGACCAGATTCTAAACAAGGAATTGGGCGCTTGTTTTTGTTACCAAACATCAACTGTGTTCAGCGATTAGGTGCCTTACACAGTGGATTAACAGTGTTTGAAAAAGATCCAATTAAGATGGCCAGTCAAAAGTAAATCAAATTCAAAACTCAGATTGAAACAAGAAAATGATCATTGGAATTATTTAAAAGCATTCATCGAACCGAATGTTTCAAATTATACACCAAACATATCCAAACTCAGGACTAGAATGCGGTTTCTAGCCAGACATGGCTAGAAATGAATCAAGAATACAAAATTGTAATAAAAAACGTCTTACAAATGATAAAAATACGAAACCGAATCTCGAGAGTCGTGATTCGGGCTTCAAAAACCTTCTAAAAACTGCTCGGAAGTGTCTCGGGGTCGTGGCTAAAGCGCAGGAACTGAACTTTCTTTCTGGCAGGAGAAGACTGCTATTTATAGCCATCCGGAGGAGATAGCGGCGCTATCTCCTTAGATAGCGGCGCTATCTTTCGAATTCCCCTGATTCTCGTTCTCCTGGTCAAACGTAAATCTCGCCTCCTTGATTTCCTCAACTGCCGAGATAGCGCCTCTATCTCAATAGATAGCGCCTCTATCTTAGATAGCGCCGCTATCTCAATAGATAGCGCCTCTATCTATGCAGTTTCCAGGATTTGTCATTTTTGGTCCCTGCTTGTTCCAACTTTGGTCCTTTTTCGCCCATTTTGCTCCTTTTTGCTTAAAAACCTGCATAATTGATATTTTCCAAGTAAAGTGAGTATTTTAGTCCTTTTTAGCTTAATTTATTTATAAAAATACCCTGATATCGTATAAAATATGTACGAAATACGCACGATATCACGGGTCTACCATGATTCCTTGCTCATTTACAAGGTGACCCAAAAACTGAACCTCCCGTAGCCAAAAGTCACACTTGGATAATTTTGCATAAAGCTTCTCCTTCCTTAAGGTCTCTAATACTTCCTTTAAGTGTTGTTCATGCTGTTCCCTACTCCGAGAGTAGACTAAGATGTCGTCGATGAAAACTATAACCGACCGATCCAACATCGGTCGACACACCCGATTCATTAAGTCCATAAAAGCTGCAGGTGCATTGGTCAGTCCAAACGGCATCACTACAAACTCGAAGTGGCCGTACCTCGTCCGAAAAGCCGTTTTCGGGATGTCTTCCTCCCGAACTCGCATTTGATGGTAACCTGACCGCAAATCAATTTTTGAAAACCACGAAGCGCCCTGCAGTTGGTCGAATAAGTCGTCGATGCGAGGCAACGGATATCGATTCTTCACCGTAAGCTTATTCAACTCACGATAATCTATGCACATCCTGTTGGAACCATCCTTCTTCTTAACAAACAAAATAGGCGCTCCCCATGGCGAGCAACTGGGTCGAATAAATCCCTTATCTAATAATTCTCGAAGTTGAATAGACAACTCCAGCATCTCCGGAGGCGCAAGACGATACGGTGCTTTAGCTATCGGAGCTGCACCGGGAGTTAAGTCGATCTTAAATTCCACCTGTCTCTCTGGCGGCACGCCAGGCAGGTCCTCGGGAAAAACATCAGGAAAATCCCGAACCACTGGTATATCACCTGCTTTCTGCTGTGGCTTCCTTTCTCGTGTGTCTACAACATAAGCTACAAATCCCGAACCTCCATGCTGAAAATGTCTGCGTGCCCTAGCAGCTGAACAGAAAACTGCACCTCGGTTCTTTCTCTCGCCCTGCACAACCAGCTCTCCCCCACTTGGGGTTTGAATCCATACTCGCTTGTTCTTACAATCGATCCATGATTCATGCTGACCCATCCAATCCATACCGATGATGACTCGGGAGTCACTCAACGGTATAGGTATGAGATCGATCGGAAACTTTATTCCTTGAATCACGACTTCACATCCCCGATAAACACTAGTCGCTTGCACGGTTTTATCATCCGCAATTTCCACTTCTAACGGCTGATGAAGAGTTCCTAAAGCAATACCGAAACTCTTTCCCAACGCGGCAGACACAAAAGAATGACTAGCACCCGAATCAAATAGTGCAAAGGTAGGCGTAGAGTTGACTAAGAATGTTCCTAATCAAAGCATAATAGACATATTAATTACACACACCACAAACACGAGGCAAGTAAAGAAAGAGTACCCGTAACGACGTCGGGCGCATCCTGTGCCTCTTCGGCGGTCATGACGAATTCTCGACCCTAAGTCTTAGGGGCTTCCCCTTTCCCCTGCCTACCATCGGTAATCCGGAGTGTAGTGGGTGCCGGATTCTGAACCATTCCCTGAGTCAGACGGGGACATTGAGCCTTGAAGTGGCCTACCTGATTACAATTAAAACAAATCTTGACCTCTTGCCGACAATCTTTAGCATAGTGGCCCTCCTTTCCACACTTATGGCATATTAGCACCCAGCAACGCCCCTCATGATTCCTTCCACATTTACCACACTTACCCTGGCTCCTTTGCCCTTGCTTTCCCTGATCTGCCCCTCGAAATTTCTTCGACACCTACTGAGTCTGAGCAGGCGCCGGACGCTTCTGCTTTTCTTGGGTTTCCAGTTCCAACTCTCGAGCCCGAGCGGCCGCTATCATATCAGTAAGAGTTTGGTGCCTAGCAGCAGACATAAATTCCCGAATGTCTGTGTGAAGCATCGCCAAGTATCGTGTCATCCTCATGCGCTCGGTTGCCGCAAACTCTGGACAGAAGAGTGCCCGTTCATTAAACTTCTTGGTGATTTCCGTCACCGTCTCAGTAATCTGGGTCAGATTTAGGTATTCCTGCGCCAAGCGTTCCATTTCCACCTGTGGAACATACTCCAATTTGAACTGTTCCTTAAACTGCGGCCATGTAATGGCGTCCAACTGAGCAGGAGTGAGATCTTTTGTTCGTATCTCCCACCAATCTTTCGCACCCTCTCTTAAAAGATTCGCCGCAAACGTTACCTTGGAGTCTTCATGACAGGAACATGTGCGGAAAGCACCCTCCACTGCGGAAATCCACCGCATGCTAACAATCGGATCCCTGCCCCCATCGAACATCGGAGGCGAACAAGCCGAAAAGTCCTTATAACTTGCATCCCTAGCACGTGATGTGCCCTGAGTAGCCAGTCGTTCCTCGAGCATTGCTCATAATTCAGCCTTAATCGTACCAAAGAACTGAGGTATCGCAGCCAACACTTCTCGCGAAACCTCCTCCGCTATCAGGTTACGGAGATTCTCATCAGTCGGTCCTCCCCCACTCGAGGCACCCGCATCTGGTCCACCGTTACTTCGAGTGACTGCCATTCTGAAATGCGCAACAGTTTCTAATATCAATACTCGGGTCACTCCTATCTATCCAACTACTTGACTTTTTAGGACTTTGTTTGACTACTCTTGACTCAAGCGTGAATCATGTGCTTTCGGTAATACTGGCCTGGTACTACCTTCCACACCTATTCGCCCTTGTTCCAAGTTCGTCAACCATCCTCCTAAAACGTCACACGCACTAAACCATTTCCTTTGACTCATGTGGTCATGCACCGTGGTGCCTAATCTTTTGGTCTAACTCTCCATCTCACACGTGCCTAAAAGAACTATTGCTAATGTCGTCGAGTCACCTCACGGACGCAAAGCCGTACACAATCAGGAATAAGATAGACGTTTGAATAACTGATCTACCCTAAAGTCACAACCAAACAAGGAACAGCCAGTAAGGCCAGACCAAGAATTCTTAGGCTATCTTACCCTAATTGTATATAACCTACCAGCATTTACTAAGCAACCTAACGACAGTAGCAAAAAATTCCAAAGCAGCACATATGGTACAAAAACAGTCTACATAATATATTATCCAGGCAGCTTTACATCCTAGCACAATACATTTTATCACATAACACAAACTGGGAATGGGTAATTGGGAATCACAAAACTTACTTGAGCTCGGCTGACGGTTCGCATCGCATCTTCTTTTACTTTAATTTAACCTTCCAAAAACATTTTCTTAACAAAATCGCTCAGTCCTAAGTTTGAGTTTGGATTCCCAATACAGTTCATCCAAATCCCTCAAACCAAGGCTCTGATACCAATTTGTAACGCCCCAATTTCAAAATTTCTAAAATTTATTTATTATCAAGGTTCCAATAAAATATTTCTTCCAAAAAGTAAATCTGTTTGACATATTTATTAAACCAACAGCGGAAATATTTGAAAATCATAACATAATTCATTAAAATAAATCTCTTGTATGCGATGCGCCGCCGTCACGCCTTGCCCTTCCCTTTGTCATTTGAAATACCTGAAATGTTATAAATCAACGGGTAAGCTTAAAGCTTAGTGAGTCCACAAATTACCATACATGCCCACACATTAAACAACCCGTCCTCGGGAACGACCCGACCCTACCCGCCATACAACAGCTACGGGCGTCCATCATACAACAGCTATGGACACGGGAAGGTTCTACCCATCATACAACAGCTATGGGTTCCCGGTTATGGCCCAGCCCATCATACAACAGCTATGGGACAAGGCTTAGTCCAACTCGCCATACAACAGCTACGAGGGGACACGCATCAGTACTGAGCCCGACAACAAATAACCACAGATATAGAGCAAATCATATAACTATAAATAACACACAAGATGCCTAACATGCAACATCATATAGTAAGGTGAGGATACTCACCTGATTTGAAACCGCACAGATATTCTCTAATATCCCCACTTAGCTCGTCCACACACATACATCATATCAATTGCTGACTAGGCTCTTACAGACCTGTCTAAAGGTTAGACTCACTATTTGCCAAAAAACCGTGGTCAAAACTAAATTCCTGGACAAACAGTCGCTCGCCGCGGCGTGGCTCCTCGCCCTACGCGCCGCGGCTACCATTGCACAATTACGGGATTTCTGCCGAGTCCGCGCCGCTGACTTAGCCAGTCCGCGTCGCGGCTCGTAACATTACAAAATGTTTTTCAGCGATTAACAGTACATCAATCGGCTGGGGTTCCTTTCTACACCCTTCCTGGGATCAGAAACTACCCTAAGGTCACTTCCTTATGGACATGCAAGTCCATGCATGTCCTTGGTTCAAACCCTAAGGGCTACAAATCGTCTAAAGCTACAAACCAACTAGTAACACCATATGACGGGATAAAAAGGAAAGTCAGAAGAGTAAATCTTCTTACCTTACTTCTGAAGGACGGAGTGATGCCTACGATCCGTTCTAAACCTTCTCCCGCGTTGATCTCCTTCTTCTAATCTCCCAAAATCTTCAACGCCACGAGACCAAAGAGTATCTTCCGAAACCAGACGCCTCTACTCTAGAAACTCCCCAAAAACACAAACCCTAGGGCTGGGGTCCTTTATATAGGCGTTTAAATCCGAATTAGGGTTTTTCATGACTGCGGCGCACCGCGCCGCGGATTCTTTCTAACCGCGCCGCGCGTACAAATCCTACGCGATTCTAGATTCTTCCAAAAGCCGCGCCGCGGATTCCTCCGGGCCGCGACTCGGAGGAACGGGTCTTACAATATACTTATGTCCTTTACTAGTCAAATCATTCACAACAACACGTTTTATAACACCGTGTTACCGATGCGTTTTCGCATTGTCAATGAACAACTGCTTGGTAAAACATAACTCATATGTCTCTACTTAAAGATCAAAAGATATTATCGTCTCAACATTTCTTATGATGAAATCCATGAAGCAATCTGTTGAGCGTGGGTTTATCCAATACTCAAATCCCTATTTTCTAAGTACTCATGAATATTGTAACAATCTTATTGCTATGTCTAACTCATTAGACAATTCATGACAGTCTTCATTCATACCTACTCCCTAAAAAGTATGAGTGACTGTGGATATTCGAATAATAATTAAATTATTCAGGAAGTAAACATGCAAAATTGAAACACAATGATAAACAATCAACAAATGGTAGTATCAAATACTTATCAACAAAACTATATTATTAATTCACCAAAGTTAATTACATTTATACTGCAACAAGTTTCAAATCCTATCTAATTACAAAAACTAATATCATCTGTTAATCCAATGCGCCGTGCATGCTGATAGTGCTTAACCCTACTCAGAGCCTTTGTCAAGGGATCTGCAGGATTATCTTCTGATGATACCCTCTTCACTATGAGGTGACCTTCTTCTACCTTATGTCTTATGTAGTGGTACTTTCTGTCGATGTGTCTGGACTTTCCATGATCTCTCGGTTTCTTTGTCAAAGCAACCGCTCCTTCGTTATCGCAGAACAGTTCCACAGGCTCCTGAATACTCGATACTACTCCAAGGTCACCGATGAAGTTCTTCAGCCAAGCCGCTTCCTTTGCCGCTTCACTCGCTGCGATGTACTCTGATTCGCACGTTGAATCAGCCACCGTCTCTTGCTTGGAACTTTTCCAAGTCACTGCTCCCCCATTCAACAGGAATACCCAGCCCGACTGAGACCGACCATTGTCTCTATCTGTCTGAAAGCTGGCATCAGTATACCCGTCAACTCTCAAGGTATCACTGCCACCAAGGACTAAGACAAAGTTCTTCGTCTTGCGCAGATACTTGAGTATGTTTTTGACCGCTGTCCAGTGTGCCCTACCAGGGTTTCCCTGGTATCGACTGACCATGCTCAAGGAAAAAGTCACGTCGGGACGAGTACACGTCATGGCGTACATGATCGACCCCACAGCCGAAGCGTAAGGTACCCGACTCATGTCTGCAATTTCCTCGTCTGTACTTGGACTCTGAGTCTTACTCAGCTTAGCATTACTTTGCATTAGTAGCTCTCCCTTCGTGGAATTTTCCATACTAAATCTTTTCAGTACCTTGTCCAGGTATGTACTCTGACTAAGTCCAATTAGTCTCTTCTTCCTATCTCTCAATATTCTTATCCCGAGAATATAGGCTGCCTCTCCTATGTCTTTCATGGCGAAACACTTCCCGAGCCAAGACTTGACATCTTGCAAGGTCGGGACGTCGTTTCCCATGAGCAGTATGTCATCTACATACAGCACCAGGAAAGTGACTATACTCCCACTAGCTTTGACATATACGCAAGACTCATCCTCGCTCCTAGAGAAACCAAATTCTTTGACTTTCTCATGGAAACAAAGATTCCAGCTGCGAGAAGCTTGTTTTAATCCATAGATGGATTTCTCAAGCTTACACACTTTGTCAAGATACTTTGCATCAACAAAACCCTCTGGCTGATTCATGTAAACATCCTTAGTCAGCTTCCCATTAAGGAAAGCGGTTTTGACGTCCATCTGCCAAATTTCATAGTCATAAAATGCAGCTATGGCCAGCATAATCCTAATTGACTTTATCTTAGCCACTGGTGAGAAGGTCTCATCATAGTCAATCCCTAGGGTTTGAGTAAAGCCCTTCGCAACCAGTCTTGCTTTGAAAATGTGTACCTTTCCGTCCATGTCGGTCTTCTTCTTGAAGATCCATTTGTACCCGACTGTCTTTCGACCCGGCACATTGTCAACCAAGTTCCAAACTTGATTGTCATGCATAGACTTGATCTCGCTGTCCATTGCCTCTTTCCACTTGGCAGACTCAGGGCCCGCCACCGCTTCCTGGTAGTTAGCAGGTTCATCTAAATTTATCAGTGTCCTATCACTGACAAACGTATCTCCATCCGTAGTAATATGGAATCCATAAAACTTGGGTGGCATGCTAACTCTACTAGAGCGTCTAAAAGGTAAGGATATGTCAGTTGGACCAACAGGAACTTCTTCCTCTTGTTGGTTGCTAGTTTCTCCTAAGGCTGCATTGTCGGGTAACTCTTGAATTTCTTCAAGGTCAATGGTACTCCCACTGTCCTCTTTGAATATGAGTTCTCTCTCTCGAAAGAATCCCCGTCTCGCTAGAAAGACCACGTCCTCACTTGCTCTGTAAAACAGGTATCCAAAAGACTATTTGGGATATCCAATGAAAAAACATTTCTCGCTTCTCTCTGCGAGTTTATCATGAGTCTCTCGTCTAACGAAAGCCTCACAACCCCAGACTTTGATATGTGCTAACGAGGGAACTTTCCCCGTCCACATCTCATGAGGTGTTTTAGCAACCTTCTTAGTAGGGACAAGATTGAGGATGTGGGCGGCAGTCTCTAAGGCATACCCCCAGAAGTGAATGGGAAGTGAAGCTCGACTCATCATGGAACGAACCATGTCTAACAAGGTTCGGTTACATCTCTCGGCAACACCGTTCAACTGTGGTGTCCAAGGAGGCGATAACAGTGAAACTATTCCACATTCCTTCAGATAGTATAGGAACTCGATACTAAGATACTCTCCGCCTCTGTCGGACCTGAGAATCTTTATCTTCCTGCCCAATTGATTCTCAACTTCATTTTTGAACTCTTTGAACTTTTCAAAGGTGTCTGACTTGTGTTTGATTAAGTAGATATACCCGTATCTACTAAAATCGTCACTGAAGGTCACGTAGAACCATGTGCCGTCTTTTGTGGTAGATCTGAAGGGACCACACACATCTGTGTGTATGATGTCCAAAAGACCTTCACTTCTTTCAAAAGAACCCTTGAAAGGTGATTTTGTCATCTTGCCCAAAAGACAAGATTCGCATACATCATCCGATTTGAGGTCGAATGATTCCAACACTCCATCCTTTTGGAGTTGGGCGATGCGTTTCTTGTTAATGTGCCCAAGACGACAGTGCCACAAGCACGCCTTTTCTACACCACTAGAAGAATCAATAAACTTTACACTATGACCTAAATTGTCTACACATTGCACAGTTTCATACACACCATCACACGGTAAAGCAGTAAATACAGAAATACCATTTTGAAAAACAGAAATGGAACCATTACTATTATCAAACGAAAACTGTAAACCTTGTCTAAACAATGCATGAAATGAAATAATATTTCTTGCCATTTTTGGCGAATAGCAACAATTAAAAAGATCTAAACTAACACCACTACTGAGTCTCACGCCTAGGTCATCGTGCGGTCAAAAATAAAGAAAAACCTAACACACACACTAGCACAGTGGTAGTCAGGGTCGATGAGCTACGTGGTCAGACCAGATGACAGATTACCAACTTGTAGTGTCACGCTACAGTCGGAGGATCTAGTTTCTAAGTTTTCAACTGCTAATATCCAAAACCAAACAAAGTCAAGCCAAGCATAAGCTAAAATCAACTCAAATAAGCCAAGTTACTTTCTGAAATCAGAAGTGCATCTCTGAATCAGAAGCAATCAAAGGCATCAAAAACATCCCAATAAAACAAGGTATAACCTAACCAATAGCTATAGTCCAACTGAACAGTTACTGGCCAAAGTTCAATACCTAAAGCTAACATAGTTGGCTACTAATTTCAGCAAGTGAAACAGTCCCAAACAAGGTCAAAATAACATCCAAACACCATCCAAATAAACACAATCAAACATAAGCATCAAAACACCGAAAAACTAAGATTAATTGTAACCAAATGCTTTCATTAACCAAAACTGAATTCCAAACATCCAATACGGTAACCAATGATGTAAAACAAAAAACTAAAGTGCTCAAAGTCAGTGGTTGTCACTCCCAAAGACCTTAGCTACAAATACTACTTGCTACTAAAATGAAATTAAATTCTAAAACATAAAATACCAATTGAGATGTTGCTGAAACGAAATCTTGGAGTCAAAGAGCTTCAACGTCGATTTTACACCCGGTCTTTGCTAGGATTTTCGGCTAGAAATGGCTCTATTTATAGTTGCAATTTTCCCGCAGCCGCGCCGCGCAAATGAGGATTCCGCAGCGCGCGTCCTTATCAGATCCCGTTTTCTCGGCATTTGAATGTGTTCCACCGCCTTTGACCCGCGTCGCGCGTTGTTAATTCCCGCGGCGCGCTTACGTATTTCCTTGATTTTTCATTCCTTTCCAAACTACTTCAATTTGCACGCTTTTAGTCCCTGTTTTCATTCTTTTCTTCCAAACAAGTCCTGGCACGAAAAGTGAGAATACCAAGATATATCTGATATAATTTCATCAAGAATATGGCTCAACAACGCCTAAAATACTTGATATCACTAGGCGTTGTCAAACACCCCACACTTGTGCCTTGCTTGTCCCCAAGCAAGAGAGTTTTTAACAAATTATAATAAAGACTCAAACAATTTTTGACTGTGTTCAGTTTCAAAGCTTATTGCCCAATGATTTAGAGTGGAATAGTTCGCGAAAACATAATTGAATTGTTCTTTGGAATTCATGGCTTTCTAGAGAACCCTTGATTACGAATTTTCTATCCACAATGAAGTGTACTTACTCATTCAGATTCTAAAGGCCATTAAGGAATTGTCCATGACTTTCGATGCTGTCCGTGTAACGAGCTTCCGGAAATACCATCCCAGACCAGACGATCTTAGGTGGCAAGGTGCATAAGTCCCACCCATTTTAGTCCTACCGGCTCGAACAACAAAGGCCACAGATTGACATTTCCTTCCTAAATTTCAATCTTAAAACAGCTCAATCTTCTAAACTCATAAAACTCAACTTATTTGACTAACTAATAGCATGATCACAACTATATAGTATTCTTTGAAAAATACCACTGCTATCAACAATCACAAACCATTCGTTTCAAAATTGCAATTTATTAAAAAATTTTGAAAAAGATTGCTAAAAAAATTGAAAATTACTTGTTTTCTGCAAAATTTCAAAAATTACTCTTTCGACCGTCCACACCCCACACTTAAAACCGTACAACGTCCCCGTTGTACAAAAATTATTTTTAGAACAAGGGAGAAAGAGTTACCCCTTTTGGACGATAGACTGCTTGGTGCTCAGTATCACTGGTATAATTGCGAACAAACGGATCCTTGATTTCGTATTCCGGAGTTGTAGCGCTACAGTGAACACGCCGGTGGTCAAGACAAGTGGAGGGGGCACGATGACCCCACACTTGTCTGAGGCAACTCCCTCCCATTTGGTATAACATGCATAACTCAACAAACATTAAACACAAACATAACAAATAAAATATAGACAAACAAAAGATAAAAGATGTGTCATAGATTCAGTACATATATCCCAAAAGTATAAAAAGAAAAAGTACATCAATCGTCATCATGGCGGGTCCCAGATGGACCTGCTCCGTCATCGCCTCCGGAAGGGTGAGGTGGAATGTCATCAAATTGCATCCGGAGCATGATCATCCTCTGAGTCTCTGCCATCCACCGATCATGTGCCTCCGGCGCAGACATCCTCTGGCTAAGGTCCTGGATGGCTGCCAGCACCTCGGATAACTGTGGCTGAGGCTGTAGTGCTGGCTCGGCAGGTGCTTCCCGCCTCTGTCGTCTCCGGCCCGACTGGGCATACGCTGGCTGGGGTGCCTGGGGTGGCTCTGTTGGTGCCCGGATGAACTGGCCTGGGCGCTGCTGCTCGATCAGCCTCATCTTCTCCAGAGCTCACGCCGATGTGCGAGATGGTGGTAAAGCAGTCAAGGAGGCGGCAACGGGGGCGGTGAGGATCCCGTATGAACAGGCCAGGCGGGTGATGAAATACCCCCGGGCCAATGGACTGCTGGCAGAAGCACCCGTCGAATGGGTGGATACAGCGACTGCGAGGGCGTAGGGGAGGTGAAGGAACCTGGAGGGGTCGAGGAGAACCCAGAAAAATGTCATGTCCTCCTCGGACACCTTCTCGCCCCCCTCCTGCTGCATGATGGAGGTGGAGACGATACGGTGCATGAGGCGGTGGAGTGGATCACGAAGATGGCTCTCCCTGGAAGTCCCCGCCTTATAAATGACATTGGAAAATGTCGCCCAAACCTCCATGTTGCCAGGCCTCTCCGGCTGGCCCAGAATACACGCCCCAAAAAACTGTGTGAAGTGGCGGTGCTGAAGATCCGCCGCGGTGTATAAACAGACTCGCCTCGTGAACTCCCGGAGGTTGCACTCCTTCTGTGCACCTCCCAAACAAAACCGTACAATCCTGGAACGTGGGTCTGACGCCCGAGGTGCGAACTGGATAGTAGATAAAAACTCCAGTAGCAGCTCGGTGTAGATGATATCCTCCTCGGTGGCCATGATCCTGTCCCAGCCCCGGCATGTAAATGAAGCCTCCCCATGAGTCTAAGTGCGATGTAAGAATGGCTCGATCGCACCCCAAAGCCCGGCATCCCTCAAAATATCCCTATCAATGACCGTCGCCTCGAGAACCCGGCGACCAACTAGTACGTCTCTCCTCGAACCGTACTCTACCGAACTGGCATGTCCCTCTGGGAACTGGAGGAAAGCGTGATCTAATCTGAACATGATCTGCACAAAAAGACATAGAGCCCCAAAATTTGTTTTTTGCATTTTTAGTCCTTTCTTCCCCACCGCACCGCGGCGCGGCCCAAGAGCAAGGGCGCGTCGCGGCGAGCGGCTGTTTGCAAACCCCAAATTTATTTCGCATTTTAACTTGTTTAAACTCGATCCAAATACACCAAAAGGTAGCCTAAGTGCCGACTAACTCATCTAGGGTCTCTATTTGACAAAACAAACGCCCTATGAGTTAGTATTGGCGATTCTAAGTTTTGAACTTTTTTGGACAAATCACTAAAATTAACTACCTAATTGCTAGTTTTAGCAACTAATAGATAGTTAGAATAGCGTACCTTGGTAGTAGAAACAAAATGAGCAAGAAAAAATACGAGAGAAATTTGTCGATCAGAGCTCCGAGTCGTGTGAGGGTTGGTTGAGACGCGGCTTACCTTAATATAGGAGAAAACCGACTGATCGTTTTCCGCGTCGCGCATTTACGCTTTGCGCGTCGCGCGTGTCACCAAATCAACCCCTGCTCATCGGGTTGGTTTACGACCCCGCGTTGCGTAATTCAAAAACCCGCGGCGCGGTCTTCAAAATTTTTGAAACTTTTCACACGACCCCACACTTATTTTAGACCACTAATACCTGCAAAAGATCGATGTATTTTCCTAATTAATTCTAAGAAATATAAAACCTAACCTATGACACGATGGGTTGCCTCCCAACAAGCGCTAAGTTTAACGTCTTCAGCCAGACGTGCTACTCCTTCTACAGCTACGGTGGATCGTATGCCATTTGACTTTGCTGATTTTCAGTCACCACCGTCCTTTTGCTGACCCACTGCTCCTCAAACTTTCCTGGGTCGAATGGCTTGTTGGTTCTCCTGTTGCTACCCAGCTGCCGTCTTCTGATGATTTCCCGCGAGTGCTTGGAAGTAGCTTTGAACCTCCAAGCTCGGTCCTTCCTTCTATATCTCTTCAAAATCACTGGCTTGACGTGAAGCGCGCCCAGTGCCACTTCCAGTAGTTGTTTTGCAGATCTCATCTTTCCAGTGTCCCACATGCTATCTTCGGTTTGCAATTTTGGCTTGCAATGCCAATAAATATTTTCCAATCGAATGGGATCGGGAGGCAACATATCGGGATGCTTCCATATTTCCTCATCGATGGTATTGATCACATCTAATTTTCCATTTATGAATGGATCATGAGTGGTGATAAAATCATGTTTTTTATTTTCAAATATTAACTCGTCAGCATCAACTTCTTGGTCATCGTCCAACAGGTGGATCGGAACCAAGAATGAGTGACTTATTTGATCTGATGGTGGTACAAAGTTACCCATCATCAGATACTTACTTTCAAATTTCTCAAAATTTTCAAAAATTTCAGGAATTGTTTGGCTGGGGTCTGTACTGTCACTTACAGCCCCCTCCACAACATCCTCATTAACCAAATTGTCTGGTGGTGGTATAGATTCACTCATCACCAGATCAACATTTTCAAAAACATCAAAAACTTCAAAGGTTGCTGAGTCAGAGGTAGCATTGTCACCTACAACCTTTTCCTCAACAACCGTTTTGACCATCTCAGTGGCCTCTTGACTTTCCCACGGTGTATGCCCTTCCATCACATATTCAGATGATGCAAGTTCACACACAATATTATTGGAATAAAAATCGCTCGCCTCCGGTTCTGGCGAAGGTGGCGAACATTTCCAACTTTCCTCTAGCCTATCTAAAGAAGCTTGCAATCTTAAAAGAGCATCAGCCTGGTCCTTCTGCTCTTGGTGAGTGTTATACATGAGTACCCAAAGTCGGGCCCAAGTTGCAGAAATTTCAGGCTGAGATGACTCCTCGGTCCGCCATCCATTGTCATCGGGTGATCCATTGTAGCAATCATCCTCGTAATAGGTGTCGGCCGGATTTTTATAATACTCATACTGATCTGGGTACATGTAATCACCCATTATGAAGATGTACACATACCAAAAATCAACCAACTAAAATCAAACATCAAAAGAAACAACCCTACTGATCGTCTATCCTAAGAGCACAACTCCCCGGCAACGGCGCCAAAATTTGACACGCCTAGGTCGTCGTGCGGTCAAAAATAAAGAAAAACCTAACACACACACTAGCACAGTGGTAG
This sequence comes from Cichorium intybus, assembly GCA_023525715.1. Taxonomy (NCBI): domain Eukaryota; kingdom Viridiplantae; phylum Streptophyta; class Magnoliopsida; order Asterales; family Asteraceae; genus Cichorium; species Cichorium intybus. Next base: position 72,088,899 of record CM042012.1, on the reverse strand, counting down.
TCAGGGTCGATCCGCAGGAGCTACGTGGTCAGACCAGATGACAGATTACCAACTTGTAGTGTCACGCTACAGTCGGAGGATCTAGTTTCTAAGTTCTCAACTACTAATATCCAAAACCAAACAAAGTCAAGCCAAGCATAAGCTAAACTTAACTCAAATAAGCCTAGTTACTTTCTGAAATCAGAAGTGCATCTCTGATCAGAAGCAATCAAAGGCATCAAAAACATCCCAACAAAACAAGGTATAACCTAACTAATAGCTATAGTCCAACTGAACAGTTACTGGCCAAAGTTCAATACCTAAGGCTAACCTAGTTGGCTGCTAATTTCAGCAAGGGAAACAGTCCCAAACAAGGTCAAAATAACATCCAAACACCATCCAAATAAACACAATCAAACAAAAGCATCAAAACACCGAAAAACTAAGATTAATTGTAACCAAATGCTTTCATTAACCAAAACTGAATTCCAAACATCTAATACGGTAACCAATGATGTAAAACAGAAAACTAAAGTGCTCAAAGTTAGTGGTTGTCACTCCCAAAGACCTTAGCTACAAATACTACTTGCTACTAAAATGAAATTAAATTCTAAAACATAAAATACCAATTGAGATGTTGCTGAAACGAAATCTTGGAGTCAAAGAGCTTCAAGGTCGATTTTACACCCGGTCTTTGCTAGGATTTTCGGCTGGAAATGGCTCTATTTATAGTTGCAATTTTCCCGCAGCCGCGCCACACAAATGAGGATTCCGCGGCGCGTGTCCTTATCAGATCCCGTTTTCTCGGCATTTGAATGTGTTCCACCGCCTTTGACCCGCGTCGCGTGTTGTTAATTCCTGCGGCGCGCTTACGTATTTCCTTGATTTTTCATTCCTTTCCAAACTTCTTCAATTTGCACGCTTTTAGTCCCTGTTTTCATTCTTTTCTTCCAAACAAGTCCTGGCACGAAAAGTGAGAATACCAAGATATATCTGATATAATTTCATCAAGAATAGGGCTCAACAATGCCTAAAATACTTGATATCACTAGGCGTTGTCACTGAGCACTAAACTATAAGTCCTGATCTTGCTCACAGGCGACGATCTCCTATTCCCCATGATCAGGTTGAGTCTACCGTGCTCCACCTCCCTACTTTCCCTTAGGCCCTGCAAATCAGAACAAATGTGAAAACCACATCCTGTATCAAGGACCCAAGAAATGGAAGATGGTGAGTTTTTAAAGATACTGTAAATACCTGCTGAAGACGGCTTGACTTTGCCATCCTTCAAATCTTGCAGGTATGTAGGGCAGCTTCTCTTCCAATGGCCCCTTGCTTTTCAATAGAAGCACTCTGCTTCCTTAGGATTGGCATTATGAGGAATGCCAGAAGTCTTGGGTTTGGAGTCGTTGCTGGACGATCCAACATGCACCTTTTCCCTCCAATTCTGCTTAGGAGGGCCCTTTATCTTCTTCCCCTTTCCACCAGTAATAGCCAGGACGACTTCATTAGCTGCGGGTACACTCATACCCTTCATTCCGTCCTCAGCGGTGCGGAGCATGCGATGCAGTTCGGCCAGAGTTGTCTGAGAATTGTTCAAATGATACGCCAGCCTGAACTGCTCATATGAACTAGGCAGAGAATTTAGCACTATGTCTACTACTAAATCCTCATGAACTGGCATCTCAAGCTTCCTAAGCCTTTCCACGTATCCTTGCATCCTCTGCACGTGGTTACAGATAGACTCTCCATTCTTTGGCTTCGCATTGGTGAAAGCTTTGACTACTTCGCGCCTATCTATGCGCTCCTGCTTGCGGAATTTTTTCGCCAGCTCTTTGTGCATTTCATAGGGCCAGTAGTCCTCATATATTCTTTGCAATTCCGGGTTCATTGTAGCTATCATGATGCAAGCCACTTTGGTTGCATCATCAGAATGTTTTGAGTATTGAGCGATTTCATCGGGAGTAGCATTATCAGGATCAATTTCAACCAGCTCGGTTTCCAGAACATACTCTTTATGTTTAAACCTTAGAGCCATCTTGATGTTACGGATCCAGTCATTATAGTTGGTACCATCCAACGTAACTTTGGAGCATAATGACAAGATAGATGTAACATTGGAGTTTGATTGGGGGCGGTTTGATCAGCAGAAGACATCTATAAAAGAAGATATTTTTAATTAGATATTAATAATAATCCTTATAATAACCCAATAATAATTATAAAGCTAGGATCCTACAATAACAATTTACAATCTCGAAGAGGGATGCCGTAATCAATATTGTAAATTTTATAAGGTAGGCGAATAACGATTCAGCCAATTCCACTGCGGAAAGATAATCATATTAAAATGGAATTCCTAGATTCTTTGAGATTTATTGAACTGTTTAATAGCATGTTTTAATCTCGGATGTGCCCCACTGTTTGTGACTGGGATACCGAGGATCACAAACCGGGTGTGAATAACCATGCAAATTAGCTCGGTACTCTCGGGGTCAGTTGTCATCTCTAATTGACGTGTCGGTAAACCACACACGCTCCATCAACAATGACAATACCCGAGAAACCCATTGCAACTCTTTATGAACCCCAATTGGCGTGCCGGTAAACCACACACGCTCCACCAATGTTTCATAAAGTGCAATGTGCAATTTCATGGGTTAGCACCAATTCACATTTTTCCTAAAGTAACTAGATTGGGATTTTATTAAGTGTTCTAGTACTTTGAATCATTATACTTTTAGTGATTATTAGGCGGTCCTATCAAACCTGTTCGGCTAACGACCCTCCACTGATCAGGCGAGCGGTGGGTGAGAGTGTTCACCCATTAAACCGCCATTTTATAGGCAGTCTCCTTATACCCACTTTATAGACCATCTTCGTGAATGAGGCCTACTAATGATTTGACTAACCATTTAATCTCATACATATAAAGAAATAACTTTCTAGTTATAATATATATAAGATGTAATTTTTTAAACCTTTAAAAAATTGTTTCTGGTTTATCTTTTAATTTATTGTAAATTTAAGCTATTAAATTTAAAATTAAATAAAACCATTAAAACCCGATTTAATTATCTTTTAATTAACCAATTAATTAAATTAATTAAATTTGATATTTTACACCTTTTAAAATATTACTAGATTTTATCCATTAATTTTCGAGATTTAAAAACAATTAAATTTGAAATTAATTAATCCTTTTAATTATCTTTTAATTAAACAATTAATTAAATTAATTAATATTGTAGATAGGTGTCACAAAATAATCACATTAATTTAAACCTATCATTATCCCCTAATTTTTCGAATTTTAGGATGAAGGTTTTAAGGTTTATCTTTTATCTTTTAAACAATTTAAAGTTACCAAAAATAGAAAGCCTTCTAATCCCTACCCAAAAATCACGCCAAGCAGGGGGAGGGGCCAGGGTTTTTCGAAACCCTAACCCAAATATACAAAATGGCCATATTAGGGTTTAGTAACAATAAACCCTAATTTACAGGATACAGTTATAGCAATTTAACCAGAAAAACAACCAAATGCTCTGATACCACTGAAAGGTTTTCTGCAACTATGAACTAAAAAATCCTAAGTTCACATGCAACCTATTAGATCTAAGTTTTTCTACTAGTTAAACATATAACAATCCCTAGATTGCCAGAAAGAATTAAACTAAAAAGAAAGATTAAGAAAAACCAACATTTATAGTAACTTGGAAGCAAAGCAACAGAAACCTCTTGCCTCAAATGCAGTCACACCCTTAGCTTGGAATGTTGGCCGAAAATTCCTTCAGAGAGAGAGTCAAAATCGTGGTCATTAGGGTTTGTGAGCCTCCCTATTTATAGGCTCCAAGTGGTGATCAGATAAACCTTATAGATAAACCTTTTTGAATTTGAATTAAGATAATCTATTATCTTAATTAATCAAACCTTTTATCTATATATATAAAATCGATTTATATATATCTATATATATAAATCCGCCAATCACTCACTCACTTAAAAACTGTCACTTACTCAACTATTGAATAATTACAGTTTTAGTCCCTGCACCTTAATTAATCAATTTAACTGCCAAATTAATTCCAATTAATTCCAAAAAAATTCCTAATTAATTATTATAGTTTCTAATTAATATATTATCACTTAAATATATTAATAAACTATTTATTTAATTTCTATTGATTTATTAATCACATAATAAATCAACCTTTTCTCTCTACCGGACTTTCTGCCAATCCTACAACTATGAGGGCAACCCAAATGGACTATGCACTATTAATTAGGTAAATACTAATTATTAGTCATGGCTTAGACACCTAATCCAACAGACTAGGGATAAGCCTTGATTGTGTCAGGTTTTACGAACTTTTGGTGCGATGTTTGTATAGTGAATGGTTTTAGAAGCACCTTGATGGATTTGCATAGTTCCCTAGTTGTTTTGGTGGCATATTGTTTGGAATTTCACTATAGCCTTTTTTGGAAATTTATTCATTTTATTTGTTTCGTTTTGCTAGGAGAAACTGGCATAAACAGATTATTCATGTTTGAAAAGTAGACATCCCGTTTTTAATTGTTTTGATTTTCTCTGTTTCAAGAACCATCAAATGTATAGTGCCAAGTTAGTTTTGAGACATAAGATCCTGAAAAGAACAAGTCTTTTTTATTAGTTAAGTATTGAAGCAAAGGTAAGAACCACTGAGTGAAAGTAAGATAGGACAGCAGGGTGGCACCCAGGCATGTCCGAGAAAGAGTCTGTAATCAGGTCTTTAACCATGATCAGATCATCCGAAGATTTACCAATGTTGCAAAGTGAGTCCCAAATACCCCTTAGTGCAATGGAATATGCTTTCACAGACTATAAAATCCTCGTTTTATCCTTTAATAATGGTGTCAAGTTGTTGCAAATTTTGAGTCAGATGAAGTAGACATTTGTGTCTAAGGAAGTAGAACATAGTAAGAAAAAATGTAATCAGAAGGAAAGCGAAGCATCGGATGTGAATAGTATCGCAGTGATTGAAGTGTAACAGTTATCCTGCATATTATGATAAAAAATTTCATCCAAATCGAAACAAAGGTTCGTTTTTTAATAGTATCCCTTCTGATGGAAAAAAAAATTTCTAAAAAAAGTATCCTAAAAAAAATTAAAACAAATAAATAACGGAGATACATGGTTAAGAACACTTAGCATATTATGTTTGTGGAACTCTGGATGACTCGAGCATGCCTAGCCCATGGATGATCCTTATGAAAGCTTTCTCGTCAAGGGCTTTAGTGAAGATGTCTGCAAACTGGTCGTCTGTGTGGACGAAGTGGACCTCAATATTTCCTTCCTCAGCATGACTTTTAATGAAATGATAGCGTAGGGAAATATGTTTGGTCTTCCTATGTTGAACTGGGTTGTGACATATCCGTATGGCGCTCTGTAAGTCACAGAAAAGAGGAATCATTTGCATATGTACTACATAATCACATAATTGACTCTGGACCCAAATCATCTGAGAAGTGCAGGCAGCAACAACAATGTATTCCGCTTCGGCTGTGGAGATAGAAACACAAGTTTGCTTTTTGGATTGCCAGCTAATGAGTTTGTCATCTAGAAACTGGCATCCACCCAAAGTGGTTTTTCGATCAAGCGCATAGCCTCCAAGATCAGCATCAGAATAGGCTTGAAGAAAGAAGCCTGAGTTGGCAGGGTACCATAATCCAAGAGAAGGTGGGCGATGTAGATAGCAAAATATGGTCTTGACAGCAGCTAAATGAGGTTCTCTTGGATTCACCTGCTATCGTGCACAATTGCAAACATAAAACATGATGTCTAGTCGAATGGCAGTTAGGTATAGTAAAGAGCCAATCATGCTTCTGTAGACCTGCTGATCAACAGCCGGTTTGTCAAGCGAAGGTGTGAGTCGTGTACCATCAGCCATGGGAACCTTCGCATTGGAACAATTTTCCATTCCAAATTTCTCCAGAAGGCTTTGTGTGTATTTTTCTTGATTTATGAAAATACCTTCTAAGGTTTGCTTTACTTGCAATTCGAGAAAGAAATTTATCTTCCCCATCATGCTCATTTGGAACTTACTTTTCATTAGGGTTTCGAATTCTTTTGAAAGAGCGGGGTCTGTTGATCCGAAGATGATATAATCCACGTAGATTTGAACTAGCATGAGATGAGTACCAACTTTCCTTCGGAACAGGGTGGGGTCAACAAATCCTAGTTTGAAGTTTGATTGTTTTAAAAACCGGGTTAAAGTTTCGTACCAAGCTCGTGGTGCTTGCTTTAATCCATAGACCGCTTTGTCAAGAATATAACAGTGATCTGGAAAATTTTCATTTACAAAACCGTGTGGTTGTTCAACAAACACTGTTTCCTCAAGTTCGCCGTTTAAAAAAGCACATTTGACATCCATTTGGTAGCCATCAAAGTTTTTATGAGCAGCGAATGCCAAAAATATTCGGACGGACTCAATCATCATAATCGATTCCCTCCTGTTGACAATATCCTTTAACAACTAGTCTAGCTTTGTTTCGTACAATGTTACCTTCAGTATCAAGTTTATTTTGAAAAACCCATTTAAGGCCTACTACAGAGGAGTTAGCTGGTTTAGGAATTAAATGCCAAACTTTGTTTCTTTCAAATTCAGCTAACTCACTCTGCATGGCCTCCACCCAATCCGAGTGTTGAAAAGCCTCTTTTACAGTTTTAGGTTAAATTTTGGAAATGAATACGTTGAACATGCAAAAATCAAATTTTTTGTTTAGTTCTTGGTGTTTTTCTCTTAATTAGGATTGAGTAAGTACCTTTCTGGATTACCATTTACCTGAGTCTTCGGATGATTACGTGTCCATTTTTCAAGAAGTGGATATTCTGGATCACATTCTGGTAATGTTTCTCCATGCACCTCTTCTGTATCTGATGGATAATCCGAAGATGATTGGTTGTCTTCATTTGTGGTGGCAGGAATTGGTTGCTCCACCTCATATGGAGCGGTGGGGATCGGTTGCTCCCCCTCGAGTGGAGCTGTAGACATTGGTTGCTCCCCCTTGATTGGAGTTGAGTGGTTTGTTGTTGACGTACTCGTTGATTCCCCCCTCAATTTGAGTAGGAGTGCCCTTTGATGAGGAAGAATGTGGTGACTCCCCCTCAACTGAAGGATCCTTGTTTTCTGTTGTCCTTTCCTCCCCCTCAACCGAAGGAGTCTTTTCTCTAGTGGTTTTCGTAAATTGATCATCATTGATTTTGTTGATTTCAGGTGTGTCGTTGTCCTTCGCATTGGATTCAGCATCAATTGCTCGATCAGGACTATCAAACAAAAATGAGAAATCAAGATTAAACGATTCAAGTGGAATAAAGTTGTTTGAGTATTCTTGAAAGATAGGAGAACGAGGAAATTGGATTTCGGATTTCTTGATATGATGATCATCGAAGGTCAGATTGAATGTCTCTTCTATCTTCCTTGTCGTTTTGTTGAGTACACGATAAGCTTTAGCAAAGTGTGAATAGCCCAGAAAGATGTCGTCATCGGATTTGGATGTGAATTTAGTAGTGCCATCTTTGAGTTTCATAATGAAGCATCGACATCCGAAGACATAGAAGAATTTTCCATTTGGTTTATGTTTGTTGATGACCTCATATGGCGTAATGTTGAAGCATCTATGGATAAATGAACGATTTTGTGTGAAGCAAGCAGTGGCAATGGCTTCTGCCCAGAAGTACATTAGAAGGTTTGCATAATCAAGCATCGTTCTAGCCGCTTCGCATAAGGACCCGTTCCTTCGTTCAAGTACTCCATTTTACTGTGGAGTATAAGGGGCAGAAAAGTTATGAGTGATGCCCTTATCTTTCAGGAATGCATCAATAGTCTGATTTTTGAATTCAGTGCCGTTGTCGCTTCGGATTGCCCTAACAGGTTTCTTGAGATGTAGCTCAATATTCTTGATGAAGGCTATAAGTTCAGCTGGTGTATCTGATTTTTGTCTTAGAAAAATAACCAATGAGAATCTTGAAAAGTCATACATTATCACCAGAATGTACTTCTTGCCGCCAAGAGACTCAACTGAAGATGGACCACAAAGATCGATGTGTAGAAGTTCGAGTGGTTCAGTTATCTTGGAGTCTATTGTAATCGGATGCGCTTGACGTTTTTGCTTTCCATGTTCACATGCAGCACATAAGGTGTCATTGTCAAACTTTAATGCATGCATTCCTCTGACTAAGTCAAGAGCAACCAGCTTCTTGATGTTCTTGAAGTTCAGAGGAGATTATCGTCGATGCCATAGCCAGCTAAGATCCAAAGGAGCTTTTGAGAGTAGGAAGATGGAAGGACCCCCTACTATTGGCTTCATATATAGTGGAAACATTTCACCCTTCCTTTTTTATTTAAGCAGCACTTCCTTGGTCTTTTTATTCTTAATAACGCTACCAGCTTCATCAAATTTGAGTTTTAACCCTGTTCCCACAACTAGTTGAGAAACGCTGACTAAGTTGTGCTTGAGACCTTCTACGTATGCTACGCAATTGATCGTAAATTTTCCGTTTGTGATTTTCCGATATCCTTTGATGGGACAAGTTTCGTTGTTTCCGAATTTCACATCTCTGCCGTCTTCTAAGCTTCTGAAGTCCCTCAAATACTCAATCCTCCCAGTCATGTGTCGTGAGCAGCCACTGTCAATGTACCATTCCTTATCGTACTACTCATATATCATTACCTACTATTTAGAGAGAAAGTTCAGGTACCCAACATGGCTTGGGTCCTTGAGGCTAAGTATTGGGATCATAGATCCATGATGTAACCAAATCAATCTTTTTAGTTCCGGATCTAGAAGCAATGATTGACGAAATTGATGGTTCGGATGGGCTAGAAATTTTGACTTTAGGTACCCATTTCAAAATTTTCTTCGGTTTTTGTTCTTTGGTTTTTAGTATGAATAAAGGATTTGGTTTGACTGGAACCCATTTTTGCTTTAAAGAGGAAGTCTTTCCAGATGAAGAACTACAACGAGTAGATTCGCTTAGAAATTCTTCATAGGCAAGTTTAAAGTCCTGAATGGATAGACTTTTATTTTTGAAAAGATCCATGGTTTTGTCTAAGCATACATGAAACGTGTCAACCAGGTTGCTTCCTTTAAAAAAAATTTCTTTGTTACTATTTCAAATTATTGATTTGAGCAGTTGGGGTTTTTGGGTTTAAAAACAACTTTTTGAGGATTAACAGAAGGTTTCTTGATATTAGAAGATTTTTGTTGATTTCTATAAGCTTTCTGTTTGTTTTGAAAATCCCTGTAATTTCTTCTCCTCCTGTTCTCATAAAATTGTTTGTGTTTTTTAAAAGTGGGTGGTTGACCATATTGTCTGCGATTGTTTGAGAAAATTTGAACATTATTCTGACGTCCGAAGGGGTTTTTCATCTAATAAATTTCTTTTTTTTCGTTTATTGATTTTAAAATCCATTTCTTCATTCAAATTATTTTCAAGCATCTTCTCAGTTGAGAAAAATCCTTCGGGTGTTACTTTAGCATTATCTTCTTTCATTATTGAGAATAACTCACAATCCTCCTCAAGTTGTACACTCTTTTTAATGAAAATATTGTTTTTAAAGTTGGCAACCTTTGGATACGTACATGCTAGTTCAACCAGCTTTTTGGTTTTATCAACAGAGAATTTTGAAAAGACATCCAAAGGATCAATAACAAGAATACGTTTAGATGCTTCATCCGAAGAATCTTTTGTAACATCAGAAGTGCAATTTTGAAAATTTGTCAAAGTATTTTTGCTCACTTCTGTTGTATCAGATTAAGTTTTATTTGAGGAACAGACTGAGGAAATTTTTCATTGAGATAGGTCAATACAGTCTATTTCCTCGATATCGGAATCAGAATCAAAGGAATCATCACACAAAATATTATCTGAAGCATTATCATTCACTTTAACATTCACAGAATCATATTTATTTACTAGAGGAGCGATTGGTAGAGAATCTTCTATTACTTTTAAAAGATCATTAGAACTTAAAAAAATATTCAAAAGGCACAATACCATGAGCATAAGTTAGATTTGGCATTTCAGCAGATGAAACTATAGATTCACATTCATAAGAAAGAGAATCTACATCTAGTAACTTGAACTCAATAAAAGGTAAAACCTTTTTATGATGATCTAATGATGAAATATCATAAGAATGGTAAATACGAGTAATAAAAGCATATAATCTTTTAGCTGTTTCGCAAAAAATATTTCTTTATTTCAACAAAATTTCATTATTAACTCTAAATTGCTCCCTACTTTCTTATAAGATCTCTATTCGTAATTGACTTTTCTCTAATGCCCCACGCACTCCTTCTAGTTTTCGCTTAAGCGAAGTTACTTCATCCTTTGCCTGACACGTATCACTATTTGCTGAAACAAGCAGTTGATTCATATGCAGACAATCAGAAGTAATTTTGTTAAGATCATTAATAAAAAATTCTTCTGGTACGTTAAAGTTTTGAAGTAAGAGTGATACCTGTTCTGGGATGGTAAAATGAGCATTTGACGATGAGTTAGTCCCTTGTGCCATTAGACAGACACCATTTGTGTTGCTTTCCTTCTCTTCATCCGAACTCGCATCATCTGACCATATACCATGGCTAGTATGAGTAGCATACATTTCACCATGAGTTGGTTTACGAATTTCATCATCGTCCGAACCAGAGCACCAGATTTGGTAGGTGTCATCACCTCCTTTAGGAGAAACAAGAGATAGACTTTGAGTCTTCGCACGAACCTCTTCTAGTTTCTTTGTATAGTAAGCATCATCCTTAACTCTTTCCTTTTTCTCATTCGCCTTCTTCAGCATGTAGTCTTTGGCTAGATGATTCTTTCCATAGCAGTAGTTGCAGTCGTATCCAGAATCTCCTAACAATTTCTTTTCGGGTTGAGGCGTTGCTTCAGACTTTGGTTTGTTGTAATGTTCAGCCGGTTTTATTTGCGGTTTTCCATTATTGAAATTTCTATTGAAGTTTGATTTGTTCTGTGGCCTTTTCTGAAAGCTTTTGTTGTTATTAGAGTATAAAGCCTTCGTATCACTTTCTTCATCCTCTTCACCTTCATTATCAGCATCAGTGACCTCTTCGGATTCAGTTTTGGAAACACAAGCCAGAGATCCGGCATTTGGTAGATCACCAGTTGCTTCTAAAATGTGATACTCTTAGGATTTGAGTAGGTTATATAGTTCTTCAAGAAAGTATGAGTTGATCTTCTCATGAGCTCTCACCATCATGGTGATCTGCTTCCATTCCCTTCGGAGACATTATATGAACCTAAAGTTTGTTTCATGTGATGTCTTTGAAACACCATATTTCTCTAGTTCATAGACCACATCATTAAACCTTTCGAAGGTCTGGTCTATCTTATCATTGTCCAATTGTTTGAAATTAATTACTAAAGTCAGCCAGAATGTTGTTAACAATACTCTTTTTCATGACATCATTACCTTCGTACCACATCTTCAATCTGTCCTAAATTTCTTTTGCGGATTGGACCCTCGGATCAGATTGAAGGCGATAGGAGGTAGACCACTCTTCAATTCACGCATGCAGCGCTTGTCATTCTCAACCTTCTTCTTGTTCGTAGCAATAGAAACTTCAATCTCGACTGGAGGAGTAATGGCTTCACCTGATTTTACAGCAAATCTAGTCTAGACATTAGGATAGAATGGACCTTCCTTCAGAGATCGAAAGAGATCTTCGTCAATACCAGATAAGTGATCTTCCATATGGTCAGCCCATTGATCGTAGTGTTCAGGAATAAGCATGGGTGCTTTGTTGCTAGAACCAAGTAGAGCCGCATAATTCATCATAGCGTTGTTCGCGTTGTAGGCCATCGAAAATTATAGATCGTTGCAGAAAGATTACTAAGATCAAGTCTTCGAAACACGGAAGAGTGGATTCTAGAACAATTTGAAACCACGAGTCAAAGAACGTAAATAATCTCAGTAACAGATCAGCAAATAACCTGCTCTGATACCACTTGTAAGATTAAAATATGAATGAAAGCAAACAACGAGAACAAAAAGTATGAATAATCAATGTGCCGAATGATTTTATTCACAGTAATAAAGATAGTGCTCCTAATCTTGAAGATGAGCAACTATTAAGAACGTTACAGTGAATACAGCTATGCAAAAAGTACGTACTAACATCTAGGGTTGAAGGTGTTTAAATACTAAAGTGTAATAGGGTAAACACGTAATCCTATTAGTTACAGATAAGCATAAACCCTAAACATTATCTCTACTTAAACAGATAAGTACAAAATAAAACAGCTAATCAATAACTTCTGATAAGCTTCACAACTTCGTATCACAACACCAACTTCGGATCAATCTCTCACTTCGGATAGGAACTCTTATGCTTCGGATGTCAAATCTCATCACAATCGCAATCCTAAGAATATATATATATATATATATATATATATATATATATATATATATATATATATATATATATATATATATATATATATATATATATATATATATATATATATATATATATATATATATATATATATGTGTGTGTGTGTGTGTGTGTACTTACCAAATTAAGATTAATGAAATCTATCTGTTTTTTGATCTCACATATGTAACGATTGATATTATCATCAAAAATTCTGAATCAATTCTCAAAATGTATAGAATCATCCAATAATTTGACAGTCTGTAAACATAGAACAATAGAAATATTGTAATATATTGGTATATTACAATTAGAATATATAATTTCAAGTCTAAAAGTAAGTACAAGAATTTGAATGCTGAAGAATAAACAGGATGGTGAAGATTTTGATTTCAGATTCCGTTCTTCAAAATTTAGAATTGCAGTCCAACAATCAACCACAAAATAACATTATTCTATTAGAATATCCTACATGTACATCGAACATTTGAAATTATTCTATTGGAATAATCTACATGTAGGATATCCTAATGGAATAATAATTTTTTAACATGCATGTACAATATTCTATTAGAATAATCGATATTCAAATGCCAAATGTTCCTATTTTACTTCAATGTTTTAAAAGATATGAGGTATTATATTCTAGTTAGAATATACCTCAATACTTTTATCTTTTTTGTCTGTCTCCTCAAATGCCAATTTTGTCCCCTCATCTTCGGTTGTCAACTCCTTTTGTTTATTGTCATCTATCATATGCTTTTCTGCCATAAGTTTTCCAATACCAAATCCTCCTTCTTCTCCTTCATAATTTTGTATATCCCTAAAATGATTAGCTGACCACATTTTAAAAAATGGATTATTTGGCGTTAGTATTTATGGGTTTCATTCAAAGCCATCACATTAAGTCAACTGCATAGTTTCAATTTTTAAAGTATATAAGATATTCATCAATTAAAATAACAACAACTACATAAAAAACATACCAACAAAAATAGATCAAAATTTAGAATTGCAGTCCAACAATCAACCACAAAATAACATTATTCTATTAGAATATCCTACATGTACATCGAACATTTGAAATTATTCTATTGGAATAATCTACATGTAGGATATCCTAATGGAATAATAATTTTTTAACATGCATGTACAATATTCTATTAGAATAATCGATATTCAAATGCCAAATGTTCCTATTTTACTTCAATGTTTTAAAAGATATGAGGTATTATATTCTAGTTAGAATATACCTCAATACTTTTATCTTTTTTGTCTGTCTCCTCAAATGCCAATTTTGTCCCCTCATCTTCGGTTGTCAACTCCTTTTGTTTATTGTCATCTATCATATGCTTTTCTGCCATAAGTTTTCCAATACCAAATCCTCCTTCTTCTCCTTCATAATTTTGTATATCCCTAAAATGATTAGCTGACCACATTTTAAAAAATGGATTATTTGGCGTTAGTATTTATGGGTTTCATTCAAAGCCATCACATTAAGTCAACTGCATAGTTTCAATTTTTAAAGTATATAAGATATTCATCAATTAAAATAACAACAACTACATAAAAAACATACCAACAAAAATAGATCAAAATTTAGAATTACAGTCCAACAATCAACCACAAAATAACATTATTCTATTAGAATATCCTACATGTACATCGAACATTTGAAATTATTCTATTGGAATAATCTACATGTAGGATATCCTAATGGAATAATAATTTTTTAACATGCATGTACAATATTCTATTAGAATAATCGATATTCAAATGCCAAATGTTCCTATTTTACTTCAATGTTTTAAAAGATATGAGGTATTATATTCTAGTTAGAATATACCTCAATACTTTTATCTTTTTTGTCTGTCTCCTCAAATGCCAATTTTGTCCCCTCATCTTCGGTTGTCAACTCCTTTTGTTTATTGTCATCTATCATATGCTTTTCTGCCATAAGTTTTCCAATACCAAATCCTCCTTCTTCTCCTTCATAATTTTGTATATCCCTAAAATGATTAGCTGACCACATTTTAAAAAATGGATTATTTGGCGTTAGTATTTATGGGTTTCATTCAAAGCCATCACATTAAGTCAACTGCATAGTTTCAATTTTTAAAGTATATAAGATATTCATCAATTAAAATAACAACAACTACATAAAAAACATACCAACAAAAATAGATCAAAATTTAGAATTGCAGTCCAACAATCAACCACAAAATAACATTATTCTATTAGAATATCCTACATGTACATCGAACATTTGAAATTATTCTATTGGAATAATCTACATGTAGGATATCCTAATGGAATAATAATTTTTTAACATGCATGTACAATATTCTATTAGAATAATCGATATTCAAATGCCAAATGTTCCTATTTTACTTCAATGTTTTAAAAGATATGAGGTATTATATTCTAGTTAGAATATACCTCAATACTTTTATCTTTTTTGTCTGTCTCCTCAAATGCCAATTTTGTCCCCTCATCTTCGGTTGTCAACTCCTTTTGTTTATTGTCATCTATCATATGCTTTTCTGCCATAAGTTTTCCAATACCAAATCCTCCTTCTTCTCCTTCATAATTTTGTATATCCCTAAAATGATTAGCTGACCACATTTTAAAAAATGGATTATTTGGCGTTAGTATTTATGGGTTTCATTCAAAGCCATCACATTAAGTCAACTGCATAGTTTCAATTTTTAAAGTATATAAGATATTCATCAATTAAAATAACAACAACTACATAAAAAACATACCAACAAAAATAGATCAAAATTTAGAATTGCAGTCCAACAATCAACCACAAAATAACATTATTCTATTAGAATATCCTACATGTACATCGAACATTTGAAATTATTCTATTGGAATAATCTACATGTAGGATATCCTAATGGAATAATAATTTTTTAACATGCATGTACAATATTCTATTAGAATAATCGATATTCAAATGCCAAATGTTCCTATTTTACTTCAATGTTTTAAAAGATATGAGGTATTATATTCTAGTTAGAATATACCTCAATACTTTTATCTTTTTTGTCTGTCTCCTCAAATGCCAATTTTGTCCCCTCATCTTCGGTTGTCAACTCCTTTTGTTTATTGTCATCTATCATATGCTTTTCTGCCATAAGTTTTCCAATACCAAATCCTCCTTCTTCTCCTTCATAATTTTGTATATCCCTAAAATGATTAGCTGACCACATTTTAAAAAATGGATTATTTGGCGTTAGTATTTATGGGTTTCATTCAAAGCCATCACATTAAGTCAACTGCATAGTTTCAATTTTTAAAGTATATAAGATATTCATCAATTAAAATAACAACAACTACATAAAAAACATACCAACAAAAATAGATCAAAATTTAGAATTGCAGTCCAACAATCAACCACAAAATAACATTATTCTATTAGAATATCCTACATGTACATCGAACATTTGAAATTATTCTATTGGAATAATCTACATGTAGGATATCCTAATGGAATAATAATTTTTTAACATGCATGTACAATATTCTATTAGAATAATCGATATTCAAATGCCAAATGTTCCTATTTTACTTCAATGTTTTAAAAGATATGAGGTATTATATTCTAGTTAGAATATACCTCAATACTTTTATCTTTTTTGTCTGTCTCCTCAAATGCCAATTTTGTCCCCTCATCTTCGGTTGTCAACTCCTTTTGTTTATTGTCATCTATCATATGCTTTTCTGCCATAAGTTTTCCAATACCAAATCCTCCTTCTTCTCCTTCATAATTTTGTATATCCCTAAAATGATTAGCTGACCACATTTTAAAAAATGGATTATTTGGCGTTAGTATTTATGGGTTTCATTCAAAGCCATCACATTAAGTCAACTGCATAGTTTCAATTTTTAAAGTATATAAGATATTCATCAATTAAAATAACAACAACTACATAAAAAACATACCAACAAAAATAGATCAAAATTTAGAATTGCAGTCCAACAATCAACCACAAAATAACATTATTCTATTAGAATATCCTACATGTACATCGAACATTTGAAATTATTCTATTGGAATAATCTACATGTAGGATATCCTAATGGAATAATAATTTTTTAACATGCATGTACAATATTCTATTAGAATAATCGATATTCAAATGCCAAATGTTCCTATTTTACTTCAATGTTTTAAAAGATATGAGGTATTATATTCTAGTTAGAATATACCTCAATACTTTTATCTTTTTTGTCTGTCTCCTCAAATGCCAATTTTGTCCCCTCATCTTCGGTTGTCAACTCCTTTTGTTTATTGTCATCTATCATATGCTTTTCTGCCATAAGTTTTCCAATACCAAATCCTCCTTCTTCTCCTTCATAATTTTGTATATCCCTAAAATGATTAGCTGACCACATTTTAAAAAATGGATTATTTGGCGTTAGTATTTATGGGTTTCATTCAAAGCCATCACATTAAGTCAACTGCATAGTTTCAATTTTTAAAGTATATAAGATATTCATCAATTAAAATAACAACAACTACATAAAAAACATACCAACAAAAATAGATCAAAATTTAGAATTGCAGTCCAACAATCAACCACAAAATAACATTATTCTATTAGAATATCCTACATGTACATCGAACATTTGAAATTATTCTATTGGAATAATCTACATGTAGGATATCCTAATGGAATAATAATTTTTTAACATGCATGTACAATATTCTATTAGAATAATCGATATTCAAATGCCAAATGTTCCTATTTTACTTCAATGTTTTAAAAGATATGAGGTATTATATTCTAGTTAGAATATACCTCAATACTTTTATCTTTTTTGTCTGTCTCCTCAAATGCCAATTTTGTCCCCTCATCTTCGGTTGTCAACTCCTTTTGTTTATTGTCATCTATCATATGCTTTTCTGCCATAAGTTTTCCAATACCAAATCCTCCTTCTTCTCCTTCATAATTTTGTATATCCCTAAAATGATTAGCTGACCACATTTTAAAAAATGGATTATTTGGCGTTAGTATTTATGGGTTTCATTCAAAGCCATCACATTAAGTCAACTGCATAGTTTCAATTTTTAAAGTATATAAGATATTCATCAATTAAAATAACAACAACTACATAAAAAACATACCAACAAAAATAGAATTGGTCCTGTATAGTAGCATTTGACATCATTCGGACACCACTTAGGTATTGTATTCTTCAAACAATATGATAAGTAATTACACTGATTGATTTACGATATATCTTGTATTTCTACAAGTCATCTACTTAGAATTATGTTGCAGGTACCTAGTGGCAGAGATTGAGCAAATCTATTCACAAATAAAGAAAGAAAATTCAGATTGAACAAGTCATCCGTTTCACATGATTCTAGAATACAAGTTTTGTAATTTGTTGCATTTTTTTACCATCGGGAAACTGTTTTTCTTATTTGGCAAAGATCAGATGTTCTTCACTTACAAGATCCAGATCAAATGAGCTTTTTCCTCCAATCGATAGACCAAATATTTTATGAATTCTTTCCTTTGTTATGATTATGCAACAACTCTATTAAAATATTATGCAGAATATTCTATAAAGCTCATTGCATTATCAAAATTTGTAATGTTAATGTTATGCAAAATATTCTAATGTAGAATATCATAATTAGAATAATACAACATTCAATTAAAATATTGTAATATTCTATTGAAATATTCTATTACAATATTATAATTTATCAAAAAAGAAAAATCATACAATAAACAATTTTTGTAAAACAGTTAAACATATCAACTTTTAAAAAAATTCATTTCTAACCTATGTATAGTAGAATAAATGCAATAACATTAGCTACAATATACATTATCCTTTTTAATGTTATGCATTTCTCCTAGGTTTCTATTATACTTTCAATTGGTATTCTTGCTTTTGATTTTCTCATTCTTTTTGTTCGACTTGCTTCATAAAAGTTATCATTCATATAAATAATTCAAGTACAACATTTTAGTATTAAACACTAGCATATAAAAGTTATGCAAAATTAAGTAAAATATTTTTAAAATATCATTGCATTTAAACTCATGAATATACGATAAACATATTGCATCATTATATTAGAATATTCTACATTATGAAACATAATATAATATTCTAATAGAATAATATAAAACCTTTGGGCCATATTTTGGTGGTTTATGCTTTACTTGTAGGTCTTAGAGGCAGTTTGGGCTTTTGGGCTAGTTTGTGGGTTGGGCTTAATATGTAATGGGCTAGCTTGGTAGTGATAGTATATATAGACTAGAGTTAGGCGTGTTTTGTTGTTGCTTGGTCAAAAATCGTGTTGGGGAGCAAGTGTGGTGTCGAGTTACTTGTGTGTGTATTTGATCATTGTACTAGTTGTTTCATTAATACAAACGATTGCATTTTGATCATTGGATTTGCATTTATTTCATCTTTTTTTTTTATTAAGGTTCAATTGGATTTTTGTACCAATTGAACTTTGCATGATTGATATTGTTTTGGAGTGAATTTTGGACTAACAATTGGTATCAGAGCATGAAAACATTTTTGTTTTGGTATCAACCATTCTTCTCAAGAAAATATCAAGTTTTTTTAGGATTTCGTAGTTGTTGTTCATCGTGATAATAATTGAAGGTGTTCAAATCTTCATTGTGTTCATCGGCCTTCTAGATTGGAAAACAACAAATCAAATCTTGAAAAATCTCGAAATAAAGGAAATTACCATTTTTTGTCGATTTCGATGGAGGAATACAAGGGATTTCGGCGGCATATGGAGGTTATCGGTCAACATTTAGGTTAAATATGTGGTTTTCGGTCAACATTCGGTCAAACTGAAGGTTCTCGGTCAATATAAAGGTCAAGATCAAGGTTTTCTGTCAAACCTCAGTCAATAGACGAGGTTTCCGGTCAACATAGTGGTTTTCGGTTAGCCTAAAGTCAAACTTCAAGGTTTTCGGTCAACATTGGAGTTTTCGGTCAACATTGGAGTTTTCGGTCAAAATTGGGTGTTTTCGGTCAACCAGCTGTTGACTTCGTTGACTTTTAAGAACTATTTGTTTGGTTTAATTTTAAAATATTTTAAATGGCTTCCGTAACAAAGGACCCGTGTGAAAACCCATGCTGTGAAGACTCTGAAGTTAAAATTAATAAATACCGCGAACTAAACGAAAATCTTGTTAGAGAAGTTTTCGAACTTGAAAATCTTAACTACAATATTAAAAACAAAATAAAACCTTTACAAGAAAAATTGGAAGCTAAAATAAGCGATTTTAACAAACTACAGGAAGAATACAGCATAAAGAGTTGTCATCTCAGATTTGCTAATGAGGAGATCGTCAAATTGACTGCCGAGCGTGACTCTTTGAAAGATAAAATTCAAGATACTGACCCTGTTTTCAAAAGGTTCGAAGGG
The DNA here is from genome assembly GCA_023525715.1 of Cichorium intybus. Classification (NCBI taxonomy): domain Eukaryota; kingdom Viridiplantae; phylum Streptophyta; class Magnoliopsida; order Asterales; family Asteraceae; genus Cichorium; species Cichorium intybus. The sequence continues at coordinate 72,069,059 of CM042012.1, read as the reverse complement.
TCAAGCACGATAGTCGAATCGATGATCGAATTTCAGCTAAAATGGAATGAGAACCAGGGCCTTGGCTACAAAAGTGTTCCACCTCCATTTAATTATAATTGTACTCCACCCCTCGATTTAAACGATATATTTGTCGCTGAAAAATCCAGCCAGGCTGAGAAAGTCGTGTTAGATAATGCTGATGGTTCTGTTGAGTGTGCAGATGAAGCAAAGGAAGGTGATGAACAATCTAGTTCTAAAAAGAATTCCTTTATCACATCATCTACAGCCGCATCAAATGTGGGCTAAAACACTGAATCCGCCAGCTGTTCAAAAAGGAGTGATGATGCTGCTAAAAGCTCAAATGGTCAGGCCTCTGACAAATTCAAGCCAAGGAAATCTGTACAACAAGCAGCTACTTGTGTGTGAAGTTGTGGACGTTCTCAAAAGCCATCTACTTCTGGACCAGGATCTAGTTCACATCATGCTGTTCTAAAAAGACAAACATGCTACAATTATGGAACTCTTGGACATATAGCCAGAAACTGTCCACACCACACCCACACTCCTCAGCATGTTCAAAGCCAAAAAAATGTGCAAAGAGGGAGATCCATTAAAAGAAATATTTCAAGGTCTCACTCAAGGAATGGTGACTGGAATGTCGCCAAAGCAAAGAGACAAGCACAAAGGGACAGAAGAATCAGTCCTAAAGATGGCTCTGCAAAATCAAATTCTGTAAAATCAATGTCATCTCAAGGATCGTCATCTAACTCTCACTGGCAATACAAGTCAAAGTCAAAAGGCAGTCTTTCTCCCAAGACAAATGTTAGAGCACCCATTCCGTCAGCCAAGAAGAAATCAAGACCAAACTATCAATGGGTGCCCAAAGGGAGTCGCTCTACATCCTCTAACTACTCTATTAACTCTTCAAATTCTATTCCTGACAAACAGGACATGGCGTGGGAACAAGTAAATTGCACACACAGCAGTGGCAAACCCGGTTACAAAGTGGACTGGGTTCTTAAAAGCAACTGATCATGCAATGTGTGCAAAAGTGGCCATGGAGGAATATCATCAAACCTCAGTTTGTTGGTAATGGCTGCTCCATGCACATAATAGGAGACATCTCTCTACTGCAATCAACTCAAATCTTCATAGAGAGCATGTGTCCGTCACGGGAAAAAGAAATGGTGTTCACTCATATGGCTAATTCTACAAGGCTCTTCAACTGCAGAAATACGGTTTGATCTTTCTAATCTCTTCTATCTGGTTTTGTTCTGGTGTGCTTATAGAATGTTTCCTGTTTTTTTTTTTGTTTTTGACGAATTTTTATATTTGTTTATTTTTATCTCTCTTCTGTGCAAAATTTTAGGGGGAGACAAAATAAAATCATAAAATTCAAAATTACAAAATAATGTCTTTGCATGTTCTTTTCAAAAATAAAAATCATAAAAATTAGAAAATCATAAATACAAAATATTGTGCTGCACATCGTCCAATCTTGCTTTAAGTGTCTGTCTATTCTTGTCTGGTAAATGATATTCATGAAGATAAGTATAGCTGTTTTTCAAGTCAAATAGGATTCACATATGTTGCAAAATAAAATAACCCGGATTGAAATGATACATAGAAGGTATAGTGTTTGTTCAAGGATTATGAATGCTTATTGTGGTCGCATATCTGGTTTGTGTATTATCACCATGAGCTTAAAAGTTCATTATGCTTCAAGTTGTTGTGAAAATGTTTGTCTGAGAATCGGCGTCTACCCAATTTCCTCTACATACATGGTTTATCAAACTTGGCTTTCCTAAGGGTTTGGGTCTGAGAGAAACTTTAGTATACTATCTCGGTCTGCTGAGTGTGTCCAATTGTCACAACCCACACTAAAAGAGTGTGTGGTTTAAGCTAAAAGAGGCCAATGTGCACATATGTCAAAAAGGTCATTATGTTCAAATGAAAAGAGGCACAAAATTAGCCCATCTAGAGACCTTAAAAGAGGCCAATGCGCTCACATGTTTAAAGCCTAAGAAGTAGCAATGAAAATTGTATAAGAACTCCTCTAAAAGATGCCAATGATGGACAAGAGAAGCAACAATGAAAATTGTGTAAATCTTCTTAAAAGATACCAAAGTTGCACAAGGCAAAAGAGTAAGGAAAACATGTAAGAGCGAAATGAAGAAACTTTTCACTCATAATGAAGAAACTGGAAAAGTTGTTTCGAAATGAAACAAATTTTTAAAGATAATTATCCAGGTTGGCGATTCTCTCGACACAATAAATGTTTATATCTTTCTATATATTCTAAACTGTATATGTACTATTTTAATAAAATTTGTTTTGTATTGTGACTGTGTGGCTCTTGCTTGCGATGATAAACGTAAGTCTATTCTGAAAATATCAACCGAACGTGGGACGAATTTGAAAATTTTGGTAGGATTAATTGGATTGTGGTTTGCAAAACTGTCATTATTTAAATTTTTTATTTATTTATTTTATTTATTTATTTTTAAACTTTTAGAAAATCAAAAATTTCTGTAAATCTTTGATTTAGGGGGAGAAATTAACAAATAAAAATACGAAAATGCGAAAACAAATAAAAAAATTTAAAAATGCGAAAACAAATAAAAATTTAAAAATGCGAAAACAAATAAAATTTTAAAAAAATGCGAAAACAAAATTAAACGAATTTTAGTGTTTTGTGTGTTCTAAATTAATTTCACTTAAAATTTTTATTTTATTTTATTTTATTTTATTTTATTTTATTTTTAAATTGTCACGAAATTAAAAATCAAAAATGTTTTATTTTTATTTCGGACCTGTTAGTGCTAAAAGTCAACTCGTTGACCAACTCGTCATTTGACATGTTCTGATGTAATGTCAAACTCTTTATTTTGATGGAATGCTAGTATTTTCATATGAATGTTTTAAGGAATGAACAAATGGTTATATCTTATGTCTGATATTTATGTATGTTGTATACTCGTAGCTAATATCTCGGATAAGTTGTGTTATGACAATATTGTAATCATCCGAAATCCAGTCATGGATTTCGAAACTCCAAAGAATCTCAAGATCAGAAAGTACACTGCTCAGAAGAAAGAGTTCGGAAGACCGTACTCCGAACTAACTCAGAAGATCAAGACATACATAATCATATTTCCAAGATACTCTGATTCAGAACTGCCAGGACTCCAAAATCCTCTCTGGATTTCGGACTATCAATATCAACAAATCAAAGGAAATATCATACTTAATCATTCAACAAAGAAGATTGAAGATCAGAAGAACATCTGAAAGATAAGGCAAAGGATAAGCACTCCAACGTATAGGATATGATTAGACTAGATCAGGCGTGGCCCCCTAGAAGCATGTCTGTTGTACTTAAGATATTATTATATTATAGACAAGCCACCCTACTCTGACATTGTATTATTATATTAGCTTCACCCTCTCTTATCTGACTGAAGAGAGACGTGTTGTCTCCTCTTCAATCTATAAGTTATTATACGAAGGTCCTCTCTTAATCTATAAAAGGGAGACCAAGTCCATCTTGAATCCTCATGAGTTTGAGAGACTTTATGTAATACTTTCATATTTATCAATACAATCTCTCATTCCATCAACTCTCATGTTCTTATCTGCATTTCTTATTGTCCTTACTTCTCTAGCACTTCTAACTTTTAGTCTTTATATTTTCAAGTTATATCACTGTTAATCCATATTATTTATTGTTGAGCTATTAAGATCTATTCTAAGTATTACTTCTTCATTACAATTTCGCATCCATATCAAGTCTTCGGACTTGGCCATCTCAAGTCTTAGGACTTGTCCACCTCCGAAACCTCCGTTTCGGACCTTTATTTCCGCAACTTTTCTTTCCACACTTACTTAGAATATTTGGCGACAACAATTGGTATCAGAGCCTGAATAGCTGTCTATAAGATTCTAAGTGCCTAGTTTGCTCAAAACCCTGGCTGTAGCAACTGTGACATCCGCCTAAAATGGATTCGGGTCAATCCAACCCAATTGGAAATTTAATAAACCCTACTCGAGATTTCTTGACGCTAATAGGATCAAAACCCTTACACTACGATATAAATTGACGTTGATAGCAATATAGCATAGTATAACGTTATAACTATAATCAAATTAAATTATGATACCATATTAAAATAACATCAAAGTATGATGCTCTAATTAAATTAAAAAATCAAACTTGAATGCTATAATTAAACTTCAAATCAAAGTAGATTGTTATAATCAAATAATAACCTATTTTTTTATAAAACTCTATTTTTATAAACACTACATTAAATTTTATAAAACTCTTAAGATGCTTGTATTAGTGGGGAATTATGAAGACCACCAAAAGTAAAAGTTTATTCCCATTGTCTCCCACTCACACCTCCCATCATCTTTCCTTTCATTTTTCTCCCAACACATTATTCTCATCACCACTCAAACCATATCTATTCTTTCTCTCACTCTCAATCTCAAAATTCCTCCTAGAAATCTTCATATTTCAGCCAAGAACACTCCAATATACTCAAATCTTCATCCCTCTTGAAGCATTCATCAATGTATGTTGTTAAAAGTCTCAAATTCATGAATGAAACAAATTAAATCCACCAAACTATCTAAAACTCATTTTATGCATAAACCTGATTTTTCTCAGGATCCCATCAATAAAATAAGAAGTTCTGGAAATTTTCAGAAAATAACTTATTTTTATTGAATTACTATAATTATTGCAATAAAATAGGGCAATAATTCACATAAAATACTTTTTGCAGTCAATAAATTCTGGGAAAATTTTGGAACAACCCATATATTCCGTAAAGTGGATTTATAAAGTTTCATGCATTTATATTATGGTTTGATTCTTATTTTGTATTTTATTTTGTTGTAGATAAATAAATATCAAAATATAGTTATATATGTCAAAAACTGGATTTTATATTTTTCGCACCTTATTAACATTTTAAATACTCCATGACAAAATTTACAGATTTTATTAAGAAAATTTGCTTATTTTTCCTGATTTAATGATTATTTAATGGTTTAAATTGATAATAAATAGCTACACATGTCCAAAAATTATAAAACCTTATCCGAATATACTATATAACATGTTAATCATAAATAAAAAGTTTAATGAATTTATCATAATATTTTCCTATTATTTATGATTTTATTGATTAGTTAATAATGAAAAACATAAGAAATACTTCCCATAGTCAAAAATATCCAAAACATTTATAGTAGACTCAATATAATGTTAGAAAACTATGGTTATTTTTCCAGAATTGCTGGGAATAATTTGTTATTTTTCCCGAATTTTGTTGTTGTTTAAACATTAAAATACTAAATAAATACTAAAGCAGTTAAGAAAAATATGAAAATTTTACAGTAATTACTATTTTATGAAATAATGATTTTCTGATAATTTCAGATTGTTTCATTACTGTTTAGTATTTAAAACCATTTTCCTAAATATCTAAGCATGTAAAAATGCCTTTTTAATGATTATTTCATATAAATAATTGTTTATAATATATAATATCTGTAAATACTTATAATTTGACAAGTTATTATTTTAATAAGAAATTATTAAAATCTTGCCTAAAGTGAAAATATAAATTAATTAAGCAAAGTAATTAATTCAATTTAAAATTCATCTAACCTATAAATACATTAATATTCAAAACAAAATTTGATTATTGTTAATTCATCTAATATAAGAATATGTGTCTAATTATTTTTATTAATACTCCATTCCCGTCTAGTAGTTCCTAAACCAAAACTATTAATTATAATAGGTTTCACGTCGTTTTGACCCGAGCCGTCTATCGTACAACACGCGTATTCCGTTTGGACTTATGTGAGTAATCTATCCCATATTTTATAATTTTCAATACTTTTGGGGTGTATCATGTGGTTTTAATATGTTCCAACTTTATTATATTATTTTTTCACCATTGAGACATTCTTGGGACATTTATACGTGAATCATTATTTGTATAATTATTGTTTGTTTACGCTACATGTACTTGTAGTGCATTACCATTTTTAGTCTAATCTCCATGACTATGCCTGTATTCTTGAGGTACGTTATGGACAATAATAGCGCTATTGGGTTGACCACCCCGCCTTGGGACGCTAAGGTGATTGATTGCACGTGGTTGAGTGTGTATGATGATTAGATGCTTCATCCTATATATATATATATATATATATATATATATATATATATATATATATATATATATATATATATATATATATATATATATATATATATATATATATATATATATATATATATATATATATAAGGTGAGGACTTATTGTTGTTCTTATCATTTGTTAATCAATTTTTGATTTATAAACTGTTATCTCAATAATACTTGCTTGTCGAATTCCAAAGAAAACAAGTTTCAAATTATAAATATTTCAAACTCACAATTTTCTTTAATAAAACTAGATTACTCACCAACTCTCGTAGTTGACCTGTTTTTACCCATGATGCAGATTTGAAGAATGAAGTTGATGAAAAGTAGGATATACCTTAGAAACCCACAAGACTATTTAAATTTGATGTAATAAATGTTGTTGTATTTGGATTTGTATTTGTAGGTTGTGGATCTTGTTTGCCTACTTAGTACTTAATTGAATCTAATCATATTATAACATAGTTGTCATGAGACTTTGAACAATATATCACGCCTTGATCGATTCCGCCAAGGATCGGGGTGTGACAGATTGGTATCAGAGCCCTTGACTATAGGGAATTAGGTTAATTGCCTTGACCTAGTCTATAGCCTCTAGGGTCCTCTCGTATGCTAGTTTATAAAATGCACACACAACTGCATGCAATTCGCACTTAGAAAATCCTAGGAATACCTTTGTGTTTTATGTGCTTACGTATTATTCCCGACACTTATATGTGTGCATACACTTGTGAATTTTCTCCTCTTTCTCTTAAAATCACATACATACTCAAATGGTTTCAAAATAAAAATTTATATACATATATATTCCTTAGAGCTCATAGGAAATTAAAAGTCATCCACTCTAGTTGGGTAGGATCAAAGTAATGGACGCGTAGTAACTGGAAGGGGGAGGTGCTGGTAACCTGAAAGTCCTGACTAGGTAAGCATTCGTATACATCCCAATCAACCGAGGGACCAGTTTGCTTACCTGGGGACCAAAGGCGAGAGTTCCCAAACCTATAGGCCAAAGCGCGTTATTCACATTACTTTTGAGCCATCAAAATACCCGACCTTATCAAATGTATCTGAAAGGATACACTCCAAAATGGCCAACTCGTTGGACTATTAAGTTCCCAAATGGGCCTAGAAGTGGGAAAAACATGTGAAAACTTAGTATTGTGGGGGCTCATGCAATTGCTACATGCTTCACATTTAGTACCCATGGAAAGCCCAAAATGTGCCCAACACTCCTAACCATGGCCCAACAAGTGTTTTACAATCATTTTACCCAACAATGTCTACAAACTTAATTTACAAATAACTCACAAGTCCATATGCGTGTTTCTCATAGATGGCATTACGACCCCCCTGTAACCATTGTATCTATCACCATATGTCCACCAGCCCGTGTCGCCTTTGTACGACTTGTGGTCGCTATGGCCACTTGGCGGACACATGTCGTACACCAAAAACTCAGCGACCATTTGCTCTACCCTCAAATTAGCAAACACAAACCCGGTATCCAACTGGAACATGCTTCAATTATGGTGACCCCACCCATTTCATAAACGCGTGTCCTAGGCTTGTCAATATCATTAACACTCAAGCCCAGACAAATCCAACAATGCAGGTTCCAGCTCCCAAAGGCCGAGCATTTGTCATTACCGCAACCCAAGCACAGACCGATAACAAGGTCGTAAATGGTACGTTTCTCATAAATAACTGCTACGCGTCAGTACTTTTTAGCACAGACCGATAACAAGGTCGTAAATGGTGCGTTTCTCATAAATGACTACTACGCGTCAGTACTTTTTGATTCAGGTGCCGATAAAAGTTTTGTGTCTTTGGAATTTGAACCCATACTTCACACACCTCGCACGATTCTTGATGAAAACTTTACCGTAGAAGTCGCCAATGGAAAATACGTTTCACTCAATGCAGTCATCCAAGATTGCACTTTCGATTTTTGCGGTCATAAATTTTCCGTCAATTTAGTTCTTATGAAACTTGGTAGCTTCGACATCATCGTGGGAATGGATTAGCTATCCCAAAACCATGCTGAAATAGTATGTTACGAGAAGTTTATTCGTATTCCTCTCGCCGACGGTCGAAGTCTTCGTATTTATGGCGAGACTCATTCAAAAAAGCTTAGTCTTATGTCATGTACTCAAGCTCGATCATATCTACGTAAAGAATACATGGCTTTCTTAGCCCATGTGGTGGAAACAAAGGTCAATGAAAAGAAGATCGAAGATATTCCGATTATACGAGACTTTCCCGACATCTTTCCCGATGACGTATCTGGACTCCCTCCAGTACGTGAGCTAGAGTTCCGCATCGATCTCGTTCCTGAGGCTGCTTCCATTGCCAAGTCTCCATATCGGTTGGCTCCAACCGAGATGCAAGAATTGGCAAGTCAGCTCCAAGAATTAACCGATAAGGGATTTATCCCTCCTAGTACTTCACCCAAAGGAGTCCCGGTTCTTTTCATCAAAAAGAATGATGGTTCGTTTCGTATGTGTATCGATTATCGGGAGTTAAATAAATTGACCATCAAGAACCGATATCCGTTACCTCAGATCGACGACCTTTTTGATCAGCTTCAAGGAGCTTCATGCTTCTCAAAAATCGACCTCCGCTCGGGTTATCACCAACTTCGAGTACGGGAAGAAGACATCCCCAAAACCGCTTTCCGAACCCGCTATGGTCATTACGAGTTCACCGTTATGCCTTTTGGGCTAACGAATGCCCCTGCCGCATTCATGGACTTGATGAATCGGGTATTTAAACCTTATCTCGACCGTTTTGTTATTGTCTTTATTGATGACATCCTCATTTACTCCAAGACAAAGGCAGACCATGAAAGACACCTTCGTCTAACTCTCCAAACATTGCAAGGAAATCAGCTATATGCCAAATTTTCGAAATGCGAGTTTTGGTTAAATGAGGTACAATTCCTCAGTCATATTGTAAGTGACAAGGGTATTTTAGTCGATCCCGCAAAAGTTGAAGCAGTCAAGAATTGGAAAGCCCCATGTACCCCCAAGGAAATTCGGTCATTCCTCGGTTTAGCCGGCTATTACCAGCGTTTCATTTCAAATTTCTCAAAGATCGCTTTACCGCTTACTTTTCTCACTTGCAAGGGTACGCCATTTGATTGGGAACCCAAGCAGGAAGACGCTTTCCAAACCCTTAAACAAAGATTGTGTGACGCTCCGATTCTTACACTCCCTGAAGGATCCGAAGATTTCGTGGTATACTACAATGCCTCCAATATCGGTCTAGGTTGTGTTTTGATGCAAAGGGGAAAGGTTATAGCTTACGCATCGCGACAACTCAAAATCCATGAAAGGAATTATACGACTCATGATTTGGAGCTCGGTGCCGTGGTTTTCGCTCTTAAAATTTGGAGGCATTACCTTTACGACACTAAATGCGTAATTTTCACCGACCACAAGAGCTTGCAACATATTCTTAATCAAAAAGAACTCAATATGAGACAAACACGATGGGTCGAACTCCTAAATAATTACGAGTGTGAAATACGCTATCATCCGAGCAAGGCAAACATGGTAGCCAACGCGTTAAGCCGAAAAGAACATGCCAAAGCATTTCATCTAATATGTTCTCCTATCTTGTCCAATCTCAGCGACCGAATTCGAGGAGCCTAACACTCGGCAATTACCGAAAATGACATGCCCACGGGAATTGATGGGGAGTTGGAAAGTAAATCTGATGGCATTTTCTATTATCAAGATCGCATCTGGATCCCAGATCGCGACAATCTCCGTACCTTCCTGATGGAAGAAATCCATAAAACTCGATATTCCATTCATCCTGGCGCTGACAAGATGTATCATGGCCTGAGAACCAATTATTGGTGGTCGGGAATGAAAAAGGATATTGCTTTATTCGTGGCTAAATGTCTTACATGTTCCAGGGTCAAAGCAGAACATCAACGACCCTCTGGACTATTGGTCCAACCGGTAATCCCCGAGTGGAAATGGGAAGCGATCGTCATGGATTTCGTAACCAAACTTCCCCGTACCACCAAGGGACACGACATCATTTGGGTAATCATTGATCGTTTGACCAAATCCGCTCATTTCCTTCCCATCCGTGAACATTTCAAGGTCGAACAACTTGCTCGGATTTACATCGACGAGATAGTTAGTCGGCATGGCATCCCTCTCAGCATCATTTCAAATCGTGATGGGAGATTTCTCTCTTGGTTTTGGCAATCACTTCAAGCAGCCATGGGAACCCGCCTCGATCTCAGTACCGCCTATCATCCTCAAACCGATGGTCAATCTGAGAGGACAACTCAAACACTCGAAGATATGTTGAGGGCGTGTGTCTTAGATTTCGGAGGAAACTGGGACTCTCATTTACCATTGGTGGAATTCTCCTATAATAACAGTTATCATTCTAGCATCAAGATGCATCATTTGAGGCATTGTATGGCCGTAAATGCCAATCTCCTATTTGCTAGCATGAAATTGGCGAGTCCCACGTGATTCGCGCAACAGTGGATTCTCCAATCATTGGTCCTGAGCTTATCCAGGAAACAACCGACAAAATCACTCAGATTCGCAATAACCTTCTACCAGCTCATAGCCGACAAAAGAGTTACGCCGACAAGCGACGCAAATCGCTTGAATTTACCGTGGGTGACATGGTCATGTTAAAAGTGACCCCATGGAAAGGTGTGGTTCGATTTGGACGCAAGGGTAAATTGGCACCACGCTATGTAGGCCCGTTCAAAATCCTGAAAAGGATCGGACCAGTAGCCTACGAGTTGGATCTACCAATAGAGCTTAATAAAGTTAACCCAGTATTTCATATAGCCAACCTCAAGAAGTGTTTAGCTGACGAGAACCTTCATGTTCCTCTCGAGGATATCCAAATCGACGAGAAAATGCAATTTATCGAGAAACCATTGGAAATCGCAGACCGAAAGGAAAAGCAACTCAAAAGAAGTCGCATTCCCCTGGTCAAGGTTAGGTGGCAGTCAGCACGTGGACCCGAGTATACGTAGGAGCGTGAGGATCAAATACGTACCAAATACCCGCAACTTTTCTCTTAATGTACTATCTTCTTAAATTTCGGGACGAAATTTCCTAAAGTAGGGGAGACTGTGACATCCGCCTAAAATGGATTCGGGTCAATCCAACCCAATTGGAAATTTTAATAAACCCTACTCGAGATTTCTTGACGCTAATAGGATCAAAACCCTTACACTACGATATAAATTGACGTTGATAGCAATATAGCATAGTATAACGTTATAACTATAATCAAATTAAATTATGAAACCATATTAAAATAACATCAAAGTATGATGCTCTAATTAAATTAAAAAAATCAAACTTGAATGCTATAATTAAACTTCAAATCAAAGTAGATTGTTATAATCAAATAATAACCTATTTTTTTTATAAAACTCTATTTTTATAAACACTACATTAAATTTTATAAAACTCTTAAGATGCTTGTGTTAGTGGGGAATTATGAAGACCACCAAAAGTAAAAGTTTATTCCGATTGTCTCCCACTCACACCTCCCATCATCTTTCCTTTCATTTTTCTCCCAACACATTATTCTCATCACCACTCAAACCATATCTATTCTTTCTCTCACTCTCAATCTCAAAATTCCTCCTAGAAATCTTCATATTTCAGCCAAGAACACTCCAATATACTCAAATCTTCATCCCTCTTGAAGCATTCATCAATGTATGTTGTTAAAAGTCTCAAATTCATGAATGAAACAAATTAAATCCACCAAACTATCTAAAACTCATTTTATGCATAAACCTGATTTTTCTCAGGATCCCATCAATAAAATAAGAAGTTCTGGAAATGTTCAGAAAATAACTTATTTTTATTGAATTACTATAATTATTGCAATAAAATAGGGCAATAATTCACATAAAATACTTTTTGCAGTCAATAAATTCTGGGAACATTTTGGAACAACCCATATATTCAGTAAAGTGGATTTATAAAGTTTCATGCATTTATATTATGGTTTGATTCTTATTTTGTATTTTATTTTGTTGTAGATAAATAAATATCAAAATGTAGTTATGTATGTCAAAAACTGGATTTTATATTTTTCGCACCTTATTAACATTTTAAAGACTCCATGACAAAATGTACAGATTTTATTAAGAAAGTTTGCTTATTTTTCCTGATTTAATGATTATTTAATGGTTTAAATTGATAATAAATAGCTACACATGTCCAAAACTTATAAAACCTTATCAGAATATACTATATAACATGTTAATCATAAATAAAAAGTTTAATGAATTTATCTTAATATTTTCCTATTATTTATGATTTTATTGATTAGTTAATAATGAAAAACATAAGAAATACTTCCCATAGTCAAAAATATCCAAAACATTTACAGTAGACTCAATATAATGTTAGAAAACTATGGTTATTTTTCCAGAATTGCTGGGAATCATTTGTTATTTTTCCCGAATTTTGTTGTTGTTTAAACATTAAAATACTAAATAAATACTAAAGCAGTTAAGAAAAATATGAAAATTTTACAGTAATTTCTATTTTATGAAATAATGATTGTCGGATAATTTCAGATTGTTTCATTACTGTTTAGTATTTAAAACCATTTTCCTAAATATCTAAGCATGTAAAAATGCCTTTTTAATGATTATTTCATATAAATAATTGTTTATAATATATAATATCTACCCCATATTTTATAATTTTCAATACTTTTGGGGTGTATCATGTGATTTTAATATGTTCCAACTTTATTATATTATTTTTTCACCATTGAGACATTGTTGGGACATTTATACGTGAATCATTATTTGTATAATTATTGTTTGTTTACGCTACATGTACTTGTAGTGCATTACCATTTTTAGTCTAATCTCCATGACTATGCCTGTAGTCTTGAGGTACGTTATGGACAATAATAGCGCTATTGGGTTGACCACCCCGCCTTGGGACGCTAAGGTGATTGATTGCACGTGGTTGAGTGTGTATGATGATTAGATGCTCCATCCTATATATACATACATATATATATATATATATATAAGGTGAGGACTTATTGTTGTTCTTATCATTTGTTAATCAATTTTTGATTTATAAACCGTTATCTCAATAATACTTGCTTGTCGAATTCCAAAGAAAACAAGTTTCAAATTATAAATATTTCAAACTCACAATTTTCTTTAATAAAACTAGATTACTCACCAACTCTCGTAGTTGACCTGTTTTTACCCATGATGCAGATTTGAAGAATGAAGTTGATGAAAAGTAGGATATACCTTAGAAACCCACAAGACTATTTAAATTTGATGTAATAAATGTTGTTGTATTTGGATTTGTATTTGTAGGTTGTGGATCTTGTTTGCCTACTTAGTACTTAATTGAATCTAATCATATTATAACATAGTTGTCATGAGACTTTGAACAATATATCACGCCTTGATCGATTCCGCCAAGGATCAAGGTGTGACAGCAACAACCTTAGAATCCTCTGTGGATCATTGCATGCTATTATAGCTCAAACACTTAAATCTCTTTCTTTCATTTCAAAATAGTTCGGAATCTTTTCTTCACAGTCTCCAAAATGCAGATGAAATACTCTCTGAATGTTGCTAACAGTGTCCGAGGCTCCAATCGAGCTCCTATACTCATTCCTACCGAGTATAATGGCTGGGCATCTCGTATGCGCAACTATCTCAAAACCAAAGGGAAAGATATCTGGCGTTCAGTTAAAGAAGGACCTCATCTTCCGACATACACCCCTAGACCAGACACTGCAGAAGAGGCTCTAGGTGGTACTTCTCAACAAGGTTAGCTCCCCTGGATATTGAGAAAATAGACAACGACCAAATTGGTTTCACCCAAAATAGAAATTCTTCTAGTAGTGGCATCCTGGTGCTCCAAGTCACGCCTTAGCCTCTTTGGTCTTAACACCTAAAAAATGTTAGGGGAAACCGTAAGCACAAAGCTTAGTGAATTCAAACACAAACATCATATTAATATTCACATTTACCAGCCCTAATCCATTTCCAATTATAATTATAAAAACTAAGCAAAGAACGAATCAATGCTTATATAAAATAGTGTGGACTTGTAGGTTTGAGCTGCACCGGGTAAATCCCGTATCCTTTGGCCGCGATCCCCGCACCTCATAAAGAGTATAACGTTGGTGATCTTACCTAACTACCCCTTATAGTAATAATCAATTACATACAGTGGTCTTCTTAAGAAAGTTACTCAACTCAATATGTGAACTTTGGGCACTGGTTGTGGATCCATTTGAGTCCTAGAACTCGAGATATGATTTTTACATGAAGAGAGACTCAGCAGTGAAATCTGACAGAGACCCTAGGTTATGTTGCGAAATTCATAACTCAATATTCGTACCTTGAAATCAAAATTTCTCCGGCAGAACCTTCATATATGTCTAGGGAACCTTCGGTTGAAGTTTCGTGGCGATCCAACCTTTCAATCTCCGGGAATTGTCCAAACAATGCGGCTGTGTTCTCAAATCCGGGAATAAAGAGAGATACAGAGGGTGAGAGAGAGTGCCGTGAGGGAGAGGGAGGGAGTGAAATGAAGGAAATTAGGGTTTTGAGCCCTAAATATGCTAGGTTAAATGGGCTAAGCACTTAAGCCTTTAGGCTAGAAAATACTTAAGCTCTAATTGGGTTTGGCTATAAAACTCATGGACTTAATTATATGATTAAAAGATGGAAATAATTATAAGTCCAATCTTTTAATTAATCAAATCTTAATTAAGTAAATTAATATAATATCACATAATTAATTAAATAAAATAAATAAACGTACTGGAAAAAACCGGGCGTTACAACTCTCCCCCACTAGGAACAGATTTCGTCCTCGAAGTCATCACCCACAAGTAAATCCGGGTAATGAGTCCTCATCTCGTCTTCCGGTTCCCACCTGCATTCTAAAACTCGTCTATGTTGCCACTGAACCTTAACCAAATTTATAGTTTTGTTTTGAAGGGTCTTCGTTTCCCGATCTAAAATCGCAACAGGTTGCTCAACATAGTTGAGATGCTCATCAATCTGGATATCCTCCAATTGTACCACCATGGTATCATCAACAACACATTTCCATAACTGAGAAATGTGGAAAGTGTCATGGATCAGGCTAAGCTCATCAGGTAACTCCAAACGATAGGCCACCTCCCCAACGCGAGCAATGACCTTGTAAGGCTCAATGAATCGTGGTCCAAGCTTTCTCCGCTTCTGGAAGCGAATCACACCTTTCCAGGGAGAGACCTTTAACAAAACGGAATCTCGCACCTGCAATTCAAGGTCGGAGCTTCTTTTGTGGGCATAGCTCTTCTGACGACTCCTCGCCGTGACCAAATGGTCTTGTATCACCTGTATCTTCTCCGTAGTTTGTAGCACGATTTCGGTACTCCCAAGTACCCTCTGCCCTACCTCGCCCCAACAAACAGGCGTTCTACACTTCCTTCCATACAAAGCTTCATACGGGGGCCTTTTAATGCTCGAGTGATAACTGTTGTTATAGGAGAACTCGGCTAGATGCAGGTGATCATCCCAACTACCCCCAAAATCGATCGCACATTCCCGAAATATGTCTTCCAGTGTCTGAATCGTCCGCTCACTCTGCCCGTCCGTCTGCAGGTGGAAGGCTATGCTAAAGTGTAATCGTGTACCTATCTCCTCCTGAAATTTCTGCCAACACCGAGAGGTAAATCGAGTGTCACGGTCGGAGACAATAGAAACGGGCACACCATGTATTGAGACAATCTCTCGAGCAAAGATCTCAGCTAGCTTTCCCGCAGATGAGCTCTCTTTTATGACCAAAAAGTGAGCGCTCTTCGTCAGACGGCCGACAATCACCCAAATAGTATCAGCTCCACGGGTAGT
The DNA here is from genome assembly GCA_023525715.1 of Cichorium intybus. Taxonomy (NCBI): domain Eukaryota; kingdom Viridiplantae; phylum Streptophyta; class Magnoliopsida; order Asterales; family Asteraceae; genus Cichorium; species Cichorium intybus. The sequence goes on along the minus strand of CM042012.1, from coordinate 72,052,949 downwards.
CCTAGGAAGCTTAGTGATGAAATCCATGGTCAGATGCTCCCATTTCCATTCAGGAATCTCCGATGGTTGCAACTTCCCATGCGGTTTCTGGTGCTCTGCCTTGACCTTCCGGCAGGTCATACATTCTTCCACATATCGGGCTACATCATTCTTCATCCCATGCCACCAATAACCCTCTCGAAGATCTAGATACATTTTGGTAGCACTCGGATGTATGGAGAATTTAGACTTGTGAGCTTCATCCAATAGGGTTTTTCGTTTGCCTCCTGTATATGAAACCCAAACTCTACCATGGCGAGTCAGCAAACCCCGCCCATCTTGTTCCATCTTAGGCAGTTCATTCCCGGTTTTCTCCCGCTTGATGTTTATTGCCGTCTTTTGAGCGTCACGAATCAGGTCTAGCAAAGATGAAACCATCGTCATACGGAGACACTTGGCTCGAACAGGCTTGGCAGATGGTTTGCGACTGAGAGCATCAGCCACCACTTAGCTTTACCGGGGTGGTAGTGAATTTCGCAGTCATAGTCTTTCACCACATCCAACCATTTAGTCTGCCTCCTGTTTAAATCCTGCTGATCGAATAAATACTTCAAACTCGTATGGTCGGTATATACAATAAACTTCACCCTATAGAGGTAATGTCTCCAAATCTTGAGGGCGAAAACAACAGCCCCTATCTCCAAGTCATGAGTGGGGTAGTTTCGTTCGTGGGGTTTTAGTTGTCGAGAGGCGTAGGCTATAACCCTGTCTCGCTGCATCAACACTGCACCAAAGCCTAGAAGTGGTGCGTCACAGTAAACTACTATATCCTCCACTCCATCCATTAGGGCCAAGATCGGTGCATCACTCAATCGTGATCTCAACTCATCCAACACCGCTTGTTGCTCCGAACCCCACACAAACTTCGTTGATTTCTTGGTCAGTCGGGTAAGTGGTAAAGCAATCTTTGAGAAATTTTTTATGAATTTACGGTAATAGCCGGTCAAACCCAAAAAGCTATGAATTTCGGAAAGCGCTTTTGGGATCTCCGCCTGTTTAACTGCATCAACTTTGGCTTGATCGACCTTGATACCTTCTTTGTTCACCACATGCCCCAAAAACTAAACCTCATCTAACCAGAATTCACACTTCGAAAATTTAGCATAAAGCTTTTCTCTCGTAAGAGTCTCTAAAACTTCCCGAAGATGTCGCTCATGCTCCTCTTTGGTCTTAGAGTAGACCAATTTGTCATCAATGAACACAATAACAACATGGTCAAGCATCAGACTACACACCCGATTCGTGAGATCCATGAAAGCGGCGGGTGCGTTGGTGAGCCCAAAAGGCATCACCACGAACTCATAATGCCCATAGCGAGTACGGAATACGGTCTTCTCAATGTCTTCCTCCCAAACTCGCATCTGGTGGTAACCAGACCGTAAATCAATTTTAGCGAACCAAGATGCTCCCTGTAGCTGATCAAAAAGATCGTCAATATGTGGTAGCGGGTATCTGTTCTTTATCGTGCGCTTGCTCAGCTCCCTGTAATCGATACACATACGCTGGGTGCCATCTTTCTTTCTGACAAATAGAATAGGAGCACCTCATGGTGAAGAGCTAGGCCGTATAAACCTTTTATCACGTAATTCATGAAGTTGTTCCTGGAGTTCTTTCATTTCGAGTGGCGCCAACCGGTATGGAGCCTTAGCTATCGAAGTCGCACCCGACAATAAATCAATGCGAAACTCCACTTGCCGAATAGGGGGCAAACCAGGGAGTTCCTCCGGAAAAACATCGCTGAAATCTGAAACGACCGGAACATTATTAAGTACTTTGGCAGAAGAACAAGAAGCAATAGCCAAACGAGGAGTATCTCCCTGAATGATAAGTTCTCCACCCTTAGGGTTTTGAACACGAATTTATTTCTTACGACAATGGATCTCCGCATCAAACGCGTCCAACCAATCCATGCCCACGATAACACAAAGATTCCGCATCGTAATGGGGATAAGATCAATAGGGAATTCAACCCCGGAAAACTAGAGAGTACAGCCCCGATACACATCGGTGACATAAATCATACGGTTATCGGCGACCTCGATAACCATTGGGCGATCCAATTTCCCGATATTACGCCCCAAACGATTAATGAATGTGCGAGATACGAAAGAATGAGTAGCACCGCTGTCGAACATAACAGCAGCGGGCTCGGAGTCTAACAGATAAGTGCCTAATTCACAACATATAAATACATAGACAACCTTTATAACTACTATCAAATTAAACAAGAGAGAAGAAGAACGAAGAAAAGGAAATTTATCTGCAACAGACGCGGTAATAGCCGGCTCCTCCGCAGTCAGCTGGTGAACACGCCCACGTGTCACCATGGTAGGTTCTTTAGAGGACGATGCACTCGCGGGTTTCTTACCCCCGCCTCCACCACCATTCTTCAACTGCGGGCAATCAGGTTTCTTGTGTCCCTTCTCATTGCAGTTAAAGCAGGTGGGGATCGTAGAAGGAACCTGTAGTGATGCCAACACTGCTGAGGACTTACAATGCTTCGAATGATAACCAGGCTTCTTGCAGTTGTAACATACCAACCGACTCTTGTCATCCTGTCCCCCAGACGGCCTGTACTCGTATCTCTTCTTCCCACCGTTCTTCTGCTTCTTATGTGCATCCCCAGACGTCTTGGTCAAGGCTTTGTCAGCCTTCCTCTTGAGCTGCTGGGTCTGCAGCTCACTTTCCCTCCTCCTAGCAGCATCCATAATAGCTGCCAATGTCGTGAACTCTTGCATGCTCATGAACTCCCATATTTCCGTATGTAAGGCATCTTTATAACTACTAACCAACCACGCCTCATCTCCGGCAAATGAGGGACAAAAAGACAGCATCTCCATGAATTTGGCATTCAGATCCGACACACACTCCGTAGTCTGCTCAAAGGCCATAAACTGTTGCAGCATCCGCTGTTGCTCCACCTTGGGCACATACTGCCTCTCAAACCTCTCTACAAACTGAGCCCAAGTCATGGCTCTCAGCTCCTCCTCAGTCATCAATGTCGTAACAGTCTTCCGCCAGGTATTCGCTTTCTTCCTAAGCTGGCTCATAGCAACAACAACCTTGTACTGATCTGGGCACCCGCAAGTCATGAGGGCGCTTTCGATATCGGCAATCCAGTGCTTAGCCTCCACTGGATTGAAGTCACCATTCCACTGTGGAGGGTGACACTTAGAGAACTTCTCGAAATAATAGGCTGAGTCGCGAACAGGTGGAGCGGGTAAAGCTCCTCTGGGAACAGCTGTGAGGCGCTCATCCAAGAGAGCACGAACTTAGTTAATTATGTCAGTAGTGACATTCGGAAGGAGCTCGTTAAAGGCATTGTTGAATTCTTCAGCGATAAGTTCCCTAACTTGTTCCATTTGGATCCGATTAAGACGAGTAGCTGGAGCCATCTTTATTCGCAGAGTAAAGAGATTATTAGGAATTGTTCAACCTTGCCCCGACTCGAGATCGGTACCGGTGCTTCAAATAGTAGGGGCCCTTCTACTACCTTCCACACAAGTTCCAATCTCGCATTCGCGTCTAGTTTCAAATGTTCCAGTTTGCTCTAGCCGTTTATTTAAACAACTCCCTCACATGATTTTACTAACATAGGTGAAATTTAACAATTTAGGGCTAGTTAAAGATAAGTTTGAAGACAGAACTTATAATAAGCAATTCAAGGTATAACAATCTATCAAAATGAGAATATAAGAAACAAGGCTTACTTGGCTGACTGGCACACCACGGGATCTTCCACTACTAGTCCTTAAGAGTTTTAAAGAAATTCTTTTAAAGAAAATATTTTAAAGTAAACAAAATTTAAGAGCCACAAATTTGAGTCTAGAACATTCCTAAGAATGCCTAGTTCCCTCAAACTTGTGCTCTGATACCAACTTGTAACACCCAAAATGTTTCGCAAAATATTTGAACTTTTAAAACAACTTTTATAAAAAGATATTATAAGTTTCCAAAAGATAAATATCTCAAAACCAACTTATGGCAAAATAAACATAGTACAGTGCGGAAGCATAAAATAATAATGTCCCAAAATAGAAATTCTTCTAGTAGTGGCATCCTGGTGCTCCAAGTCACACCTTAGCCTCTTTGGTCTTAACACCTAAAAAATGTTAGGGGAAACCGTAAGCACAAAGCTTAGTGAATTCAAACACAGACATCATATTAATATTCACATTTACCAGCCCTAATCCATTTCCAATTATAATTATAAAAACTAAGCAAAGAACGAATCATTGCTTATATAAAATAGGGTGGACTTGTAGGTTTGAGCCGCACCGGGTAAATCCCGTATCCTTTGGCCGCGATCCCCGCACCTCATAAAGAGTATAACGTTGGTGATATTACCTAAATACCCCTCATAGTAATAATCAATTACATACAGTGCACATGTACGATTTATAATAATAATATAGCATGCTTTAAATAATAAATCTAAACAATCACACACGAGCTAACTAGCAAACACAAACATCAATACAACGGTGTGAGAGAACTCACCTTGAGTGAGTGATATAACAGATAGAAGTCAATATATGGCTACCAAGCTTGTGCAAACTTCAACACTTCAACTATTTAAGACCAAATGTTAGAAGGATGAAGTTGTGAAGCTAAGGAATGAGAAAGGAGTAATCACAGCAAGGTCTCCAAAACAGACCTGCTGTTCAAAACTGAATTACTCCAAAATATAAAACAGAAGCATAGGCTTAAATAATTTTTACAAGAAACTACAATGACTTAGGTTTCCAGAACCATAAAGAACTCCTCCTAACTACAAAGGATGAGAAAGATATAAATTTTACAAAAAGAGATGCCACTGTTGTCTTCAGATGGACAGTCAGGTGGTGTTGGCCAATTCTACGCAACTTGTGGGTGGAATTCGCCCCAACCAAAAATCAGAGGAACAAAAGACACATAAATACAAGCCTCAAAGTTGGAATCGATAGAAAAGCATTTCCCAAGCTCAGGATATAAAATTCACATTGTAGACAATCACAGCACCTGTAAAAGTTGGTGACTGTCCACCGATCTGGAGTGTGGATCCATTCTAACCAAGTTATAATTAGAATTAACATCCCATCTTCTCCATATCTTTAATTCAATATGTAAGGAACATGTGGGAACTTGGAATCACCATGGATCATTTCCCAAGCCCTAGAAGCTGTTGTTGCCCATAGATAAAGTCCTTTTCAGCGAGAGTGGTCTTCTTAAGAAAGTTACTCAACTCAATTTGTGAACTTTGGGCACTGGTTGTGGGTCCATTTGAGTCCTAGAACTCGAGATATGATTTTTACAAGAAGAGAGACTCAGCAGTGAAATCTGACAGAGACCCTAGGTTATGTTGCAAAATTCATAACTCAATATCCGTACCTTGAAATCAAAATCCCTCCGGTCAGAACCTTCATATATGTCTTGGGAACCTTCTGTTGAAGTTTCGTGGCGATCCAACCTTTCAATCTCCGGGAATCATCCAAACAATGCGACTGTGTTCTCAAATCCGAGAATAAAGAGAGATACAGAGGGAGAGAGAGAGTGCCGTGAGGGATAGGGAGGGAGTGAAATGAAGGAAATTAGGGTTTTGAGCCCTAAATATACTAGGTTAAATGGGCTAAGCACTTAAGCCTTTGGGCTAGAAAATACTTAAGCTCTAAATGGGTTTGGCTATAAAACTCATGGACTTAATTATATGATTAAAAGATGGCAATAATTATAAGTCCAATCTTTTAATTAATCAAATCTTAATTAAGTAAATTAATATAAGATCACATAATTAGTTAAATAAAATAAATAAACGTACTGGGAAAAACCGGGCGTTACAATACAAAACTGTACAACAGCCCAACAGATCTGGGTTCTCTTACAAAATATGTTCTTCGGAACGGAGGAAGCAAAAGATCAAAATCTGGTGTCAAGTCTCTTTGAATACACCCACTTTTCAACATTTGTCGGAGAATCACTAAGACGGGCATTCACCCGGTTCTCCATAATTGTGACTAGACTCCTAAGTTCAAGAGCAGAAAGAACCAATCAGGAAATCAATCTTCGATTTCTTGAAGGACTTGTAAAAGACTGGGTGCTTGTCAAAATGATTATTCAAGACTCTGGAAAGTTAAAGACTTTCAACATGTACCGACTATACAACAATCTCATTTGGCAAGAACATGATATAAAAGGCAATCAACAACAACAGCAACTTGGTGGACCTCTGGCTTTAGTTGTTGAGCACAACTATCCGACGATGGGCAACTCACCTCAACAACTGGTGCAGTATCAGCAAGCAATTCAGCAGCAAATCAACCCTAACATCTCCTCACCTCAGACTACTTCTACTCAAAATTTACCACAATCTCAGCAACAAAGTCCTATACCCTCATACCATCCCTCTCAACCACAAATTTATTACCCTTCACACTATCAAACCCCAACAGTACAATACCAATCATCACCAATCTCGCAACCCTCCATTCAATCTAAGACTCCAACCCTTGCACTTCCAGCTCCAGTACAAACCACTGAATCATACTACTCTGAATATGATGAAGCTGAAGAAGCTGCCTACCAACACGAGATTGCTATGATCAGTCAGAAGTTCAACAGAATACCCTCCTACTCTAGTCCGAAAAAGAACTTCCGTTCCTCTAACCAAAATGCAGAATATCAACCCAGAAATAATTATCAGAAAGGGCATCAACAACATGGTCAAAATCGTTATTATCCGAAACCAAAAAATCAGCAGCAAGAGAAACCAAAGGCACCTCCAGCTGCCAGCACTAATCAAACATACACGCCTGAAAAGAAGGAATCAGAAGTAATCAAATGTCACAACTGCAGAGGTCTATGGCACTATGCTGCTGACTGTAGAGCTCCAAGGAACTACCCGAAGGCAAAAGAAGAAGAAAAAATCAAAGCATTTGTAGCATCCGGAAACGTCGAGATCTGGTCTTCAGGAGATGATGACGAGCACTTTGAAAACACGAGAAAAAGAGGAATAGGGTTCGGTGAATGCATGATGGTACAAGCTAACCAAGGAACACCAATCCCAGGGATAACAAGCTCCAAACATCCTAAGGACACTGCTGAATCCTCATCCTCCTACAGGCCAAGGAACTACGCATTTATGGCCAACAACAGGAATGGCAAAGGAGTAAGTATCATCGAACAGGTACGTAACATGCTTCATACACATCAGATTTACTCTAATAATCTAGAACCTGCTCTAGAAAAAATATCTAACACTTGTGCAGATGCCTTAGCTGCATATCAGCGGGTTCTGGAAGAAAGGGATGATGGGTATGACGAAGTGATAAAGTTGAAGAATAGGCTAGAGGATAAGAAACTATTTTGTGATAAACTTACTGCTGATTTGAAGATCGAACAGACTTCTAGGACTTTGTTAGAAAATTCAAATCAGCTTTTGACATCGCAAAGGGATTTAGCCTGAAGCGATAATGTAAGGCTAAACAAATTGGTAGATCAGTTGTATCATGCAACTGAAGTTTTCAAATCTCCTGCTAACACTAATTCTTTAGAAAACACTTTTAACTGGGGATGGGCAAGAAAAACCACAAATAATAACTATCCTATATACAACAAAAAAGTTCATTCTTTCAGTACCCTTCAAATGAATATGATAACAAACACGATGAGGACACAACCAAGAACTTCTCTAAAACTCCTGACAATGAATCAGAAAATGCCATTTCTGAGTCAAAAGAAGGAGTTAACATTCCTTTCTCATATTTCTCAGAAGCAGACACTGCTGAAATCAGCAAATTGTCTATAGCTTCGGTCCCATTCTTGCCTAGACACATGACCACGGTCACAAACTATCCATCATCAAGTTCTCAGCAACACTCTTTCTCAGAAAATCAGCAAAGTAACTATGTAACTGAAGAATGCATTCCATGCTCTAAGAACTTAGAAGATTCAAATAAAGAAAAAGTTGATGAAGAAATTGAAATGGAGAAATACCCAAGCAATATCATCATTAAAAATGATTTTAACAAAAGTATAATCAGAAATTCTAAGGTTGCTGACATATCCAATATGACTTCCGAACCATCATGTTCTGACAGAAAGTCATACGAAGATACATCACAACATAATTTTTCAAATAATCCTATCAGAATTTCGCTCAAAAAACTTAAAGTCAATCATGAAGAGACAGACTCTTTAAATGATTCTTTATCTGACTCTTCCTCAAGAAAAATTTTTCAGAAAGAAAAAGGAAAGAATCTAACCAAACAAGGAGTAAAACCAATCCTAAATAGAAAAGATCTCCGATCACCTCGATCTCATGCAAGATTTGAACAGAAAAAGTGTTTCTACACTCAGAAACGACCAGAAGTTAATTCAACTTTTGTCACTCCAAGTCATACTCAGAGATCTACTCCTTCCACATTATGAAAGTATATTCACAAGGGATTACTTCCGACTCCTAATATCAAACCTATTCAGTACTTTCAAAATATCATAAACTCAGACTACAACTCAGAATTTCCAAAATTGACAAGAAATTCAAAAATAACTCGAAACAGTCCCACAACCTCTAAGCAACCTGTGAATGAGTCCTTAAAACCAAAAGTCTCATTTTCTGGTATCATGAGAAGCAACAAGCAAACTCCAAATGTTATCTGAACCAAGATTCAGAACTATAATCGTTTTCAAACTACTCCGAAAATTCTGAAGCGACAACAAAATAATACTTGCTGTCATTGTTGCAATCATCATTCTAAAACATTCATTGTTAACAATTCAAAAAACTTTAAACATCCAACAAAAACTTACTCTCCAAAACCCACAAAAAGATTTGTTCAAAAGTGGGTTGTAAAATCATCCACTTCTGAACCAAACTTACCTACTGAAACTGAAACTCCTATCAAATCAATTGTCAAAAACAAATCTTCTATATCTATAAAAGCAAATGGGACCAAACAAGTTTGGGTTCCCAAACTAATGTCTAATCTTTCAGGAACTTAGTACGGAAGAGCAGGATGATGAATGGCTAATTGATAGCGCCTGCTCAATGCACATGACCGGAAGATTGGAGTTTCTAAGAGACTACAGAGAAGTCAGCTTTGGAGGATACGTCACATTCGGAAATGACGCAAACGGCATCATCAAAGGCTATGGTGTACTAACAAATAGAAACTTCACCATTCAGAAGGTTGCCTATGTTCTCGGACTTAAACACAATCTCATAAGTGTAGGTCAACTGGTCAGTACCGGTCTCCGAGTTGAATTCGACAATGAATTTAGCTACATTATGACGGGTAACAGAGATAGATGTCTAATAAAATCTCCAAGAAAACTCAACATGTTTCCACTGGACATCTCTATGTTTCTCGAAAAACCAAGATTATGTTTACTTTCTAAGGCTCATTTTGAAGTCAGCTGGTTATGGCATCGGAAACTAGCTCATCTCAAATTCTGATACATGAACCAGTTGGTAACAGGAAAAATGGTCAGAGGAATGCCACTTCTGAGGTTTGACAACGAAAACTTATGTGCAACATGTGCATTAGGCAAGCAAAAGAAGAAACCTCACAAATCAATCACCGACTCAAGCATTACTCGTCCGTTAGAACTTCTCCACATGGATCTTTGTGGTCCATCTACTGTTGCTAGTCTGAATCACAAAAAGTTCTCCACATGGATCTTTGTGGTCCATCTACTGTTGCTAGTCTAAATCACAAAAAGTATATCCTAGTTATCGTGGACGATTACACCCGATTCACATGGGTATTCTTTTTAAGATTAAAATCAGACACCTTTCTGGATCTCAGAAACTTCATTACATCAATCGAACTCAAAATTCAACTACCAGTAAGAAGAATCCGAAGTGATAATGGAACTGAGTTCAACAATAAGCAAATTGAAGAATTTCTAGCATCCAAAGGAATAGAGCACAACTTCTCAGCACCATATACATCTCAACAAAACGATGTAGTATAAAGAAGAAACAGAACCTTGGTGGAAGCAGCTTGATCTATGCTGACTTTTGCAAATCTTCCTCTTACGTTTTGGGCTGAAGCAATAGCAACAGCATGTTTTGTTCAGAGTCGATCCATCGTCAACAAACGACTACAAATGACACCCTATGAAATCTTAAACGGGAGAAAACCCAATGTCAAATTTTTCCATATCTTTGGCTGCAAATGCTTCCTTAAAAATAACAAAGACCATTTGGGAAAATTTTCACCCAAAAGTGATGAAGCAATCTTCATGGGCTATTCATCAAAATCAGTTGCCTATCGTGTTCTAAACAGGAGAACACGAGTTATTGAAGAAAGCTACAACATAGAATTCGACGATCAGTATCAATGGAGAAAGAAGAATCAAGATATTCTATATGTAATGGAGAATGATATTCCAGTGGGACATCGACCCATTCATACAGTTGAAATTGATTACGACTTGCTCTTTGACCCTTCGGAAACTGCAAAAGATGCCGAAGTTATCCACTCTCCTTATGCAATTCAGCAAATCATCTCAGCATCAGGACCTTCCACATCATCAGAACCCACAACATCTGACAATCAAACAGACCCTCCGATCAACACTTCAACAGTTGAGGGGGAGCCTTCGCTCCCGTCTCTGAATCATCAGACTCAGAAGCAATCTTCACTCCCAGCAAACTCTGAGGGGGAGATACCTCAATCTGAGGGGGACCATCAAACCTCAGGAGATACTCTGTCAGCAAGTGTCCCATCAGAAGATACCCTAATTAATCCCTTTGATGCTACACTTAATAATCCACCAGTCTTCACCTTTGAAGCCGACGAAAATACATCAGCTGAAGAATCACAAAATCAAAATATATCTCCTGAAGACACCAACTTCCTTCAAGATGTTTCTCCTCCTATTTCTGACCCAGCTCTACTTCCAAGATTACATAAATGGACTCGGAGTCATCCTCCGAACCAAATTATCGGAGATCCCTCCTCGAAAGTTCAGACAAGGTCAAAGAAATCAATTCAGGATGAATGCCATTTTGCCGCATACATCAGCAAAGTTGAGCCAAAAATAGTCTTAGATGCTCTAGACGATGACGATTGGATCAAAGCCATGCAAGAAGAACTATCAGAATTTAAAAGAAATAGTGTCTGGGATCTTGTTCCGAGACCATCAAATCACAGTGTAATAGGTACCAGATGGGTCTTCCGAAACAAACTGGATGACATGGGAACAGTAGTCAGAAACAAAGCCAGATTAGTGGCAAAAGGCTATAGTCGGATCGAAGGACTTGACTATGATGAAACATATGCACCTGTAGCTAGACTAGAAGCCATTCGGATCTTTCTAGCCTATGTTGCACATAAAAACATTATTGTACATCAAATGGATGTAAAAAGTGCATTTCTTCAAGGTGATCTCCAAGAAACAGTTGACCTTCAACAGCCTCCTGGTTTTGAAGATCTATCTCGACCCAACCATGTGTATCGTCTGAATAAGGCCGTATACGGTCTAAAACAATCACCCAGAGCTTGGTATGAAACATTATCAAATTTTCTAGTATCATCCAGATACAGAAAAGGAGCCATTGATCCTACATTCTTTGTTCGATCACATCAGAATCACATCATGATCGTACAAGTCTATGTAGATGATATCATTTTCGGATCAACTAATCAAGCAATGGTTGATGAATTTTCAAAAGTAATGACAGACAAATTTCACATGAGCATGAACAGAGAAATAAATTTCTTCCTTGGCCTACAAATCAAACAAACCAAAAGAAGAACTTTCATTCATCAAGAAAAATATACAAATGAAATTCTAAAGAAATTTTCTCTTGAAAACTGTTCTACCGCCAAAGTTCCAATATCCACCAATCACAAAATCTTTGCAGACCCCAAAGGCGAACCCGTAGATCATAAGTTGTATCGAGGAATGATAGGTTCACTCTTGTACTTAACCGCAAGTAGACCCGACATCATGTTTTCAACTTGCATGTGTGCCAGATATCAAGCAGCTCCGAAACTGTCACATCTGACAGCCGTAAAGCAAATTTTCAAATATCTCAAAGGTACTAAGGCGATGGGACTATGGTATCCAATCGGAGACAACTTTAAACTTCAAGCATTCACCGATTCGGACCATGCTGGATGCAAATTGGATCGAAAGAGCACCTTCGGAGGCTGTCAATTTCTAGGTGGAAGATTAGTCAGCTGGTCCTCAAAGAAACAAAATTGTGTCGCCTTGTCATCAGCAAAAGCAGAATACGTGGCTGCATCTACCTGCTGTTCACAAGTTCTTTGGATGAAGACTCAACTCATAGATTATGGTTACCGATTTCTTCAAGTTCCTATCTACTGTGACTCCAAGAGTGTCATTGGCATCTCTCATAATCCTATTCAACATTCTATGACGAAGCACATAGATCTCAGGTATCACTTCATTAAGGATCAGATCTTACAAGGTAACATCGAACTCTACTCCATTCCTACTGACGAACAAGTTGCTGATGTCTTCACAAAAGCTTTAGATTCCTCAAAATTCAATAATTTTTTTGGAGAAACTGGGTATGTTGAATCCTGACTCGGATTTCTTCAGAGAATGATACTCAGTTTCTTATTATCATCCACTCAGAAAAGGCTCTGTTCTGAACATTCTCAGACTATTTCCTCAGAACTACAAGACTTCCAACTAATCTTATTGCCACATCTACTTTAGTCTCAGAAGCTCTATCACGCAACATATTCAAAATAAAGCTATTCTACCATTCATCTTAAGGTTACTCACATTCACATAAAATAAAAACACATACTCATTAAGATTGAAAGTGATTACATGATCAAAATCCATTAAGTCATACATCAAGAACATCCCAAAACTATATGACTGAAGATTCTAATAAGAACAACATTCAAACAAAAACATCAAAAATAAAGAGGCTACAACTTCGTCCCCATCGCCCTAGTGCTTGTTGTATTGCCACTTTGGAGGACTGACATAAGTAAAGTTTTGTGTGATTTGCACAGACAAGTCACACACACGCACAGCCTTCCCATTCAACAACACCACATCATACACATCGTCGCCAATCACGTTGTCAACGACACCATTCCACCATCCTTGTTGATCCCATGCATCAACGTAATCCCCAACCTTGTCACAATCACCGTAGGAGGAATGGGACGAAGAACACCATACTTTACCTTCACTATCATCATTCTACCAGTTGTGTTATCTGGAAGACACCTCAGTTGAACCTCACATCTTCTTTTCCATGTCTTGGTTATTACTCCCTCATAATATCCCCCTGCGAAGTCTCCTTGTGTGAGCTTCACCTCCACCTCATCAAGACATTTGAAGAAATATCGAGCCATCTTGAAAACAAATTTCGTGCGATAAGACTTGCTTTCGATATGTGTTGTTAACAATTGGCCAAAACCCTTCCCCCTTTTTATAAGCCATCCGCATACCCATTCACCTTCTATAAATCAATTACTTAGCGGTCATAATGACCCTAGTGGGCAGTTAATGCACTTGTCACATCAGCATCATGGCCTAAAACGGTTGATTAGACGGTTCGACAACTTTGACGGCGTAATGGATAAACCGCTCTTGATTCAATACAAATTTTTTTTGTTGTTTTCCCAGAACTGACACACACTCACCTAATTTTCTATCTCTCTATCTCTCTTCTCTAGACACGACAAAACTCTTCTCCTCTCAAAATCTCTTTATCTCCAAATCTTTCCTAAAACACTTTCTGAATGTAAATTTCTAAATCCTTTACAATTTCATTCACAACATGCTTTCATTAATAAAACCCAAAACATCACAAAATATAATGAAAGCAATTTTCAAACAACCCTAGACACACATACAAGCATAATATCAAATAACAAGTCCCATAATCTACCAAAAGACCAACAACCTTCTTCAATCATCAGAGTTTATAGTATTTCCCCATCGGAGTCTCTCCAAGACGATACCTCTGATGAATTCTCAGTTCCGACTCATCAACAAACAGACGAGTCCCATCCACTAACACCACATGGAACTGATTAAATGGCGTCTTCCTCGATATTGCAGCCGGCCACCATCCTCTACGATACCACACCTCCACAAAATCGAATTTCTTAAACTCCACCAACACCTTAGGAGGAACAGGTTGCAGATATGCGAAATCCACATGAACATTCAAAGGACCACCAGTGGATCCATCAGTCAGTGTTGTCATCTTTACTTCATAGCGATGATTCCACACAGATTTGATTACACCTCCATAAACAGCACCAGCGAACTCTCCATCTTGCATTCTAACCTCTACCTTCTCATCACGGTTGAATGGACGTCTTGATGCCATATTAATCCTCAAATCTTTTGTGTGATTTCTTTACTTAACAGCAAATCCCCCTTTTATAACCACTCACTCGTCACCATATTTTGCCACCTCATCGCTTAGAGATCGTTAATATAGAGATGAGATATTTGATGTGACCGGTTAGCTTAACTAGTCGGCATCATTTAATGTCTCTGCAGTAATATATGACATCCACTACCGGACATGACAACTCGTGTGATTCTAAGTTCCTCCACTCTGAAACTCTTTTCGGAACACAGTTTCAGATTTCCTCACTCAGAACCCTTCCACTCCGAGCCACTCACCTTCGGAACACACCCAAACCTATTGGTTCGAAATTCAACTTAGAACCACTCACCTTCTGAACTGGTCAGAACTACCACATTTACACCAATCCGTATCTTAGACACCTCACCACGACATATTTAATGTGAGAATGTAAATTAATTACGAAAAACATTTAATATCCAATAATTAAAAACCACACGATCAATATTTCTCCAACGGATATTCTCTCTGCCACACATGTCCGTCCTTTAATGGACCATCCTTTTTCATCATTTCTTAGCATTAAATGCCAAGCACACACTTTTCTGACATAACTGCTCACACGTCCCTTCATTCTCTTACCCGACGGTTTCTTACACAATTTCAAAATTGTTATAACCGTTCCCTCTTCTTCTAATCTCACACACTCTTTCATCTCTTCCAAATTTCCCTCTCTATCATCATAACCCTCTCTCACCGCCGTCTCCAATCTCTCAACCCTAAATATCTAAAACTTCCATTACACTTCGTCTCTCACATCATAACTCTTCAATGGCTTCACAATCAAAAAGCGACAACGACACAATACTTGTTGCCATCACCAATCTCAATCTCTCACAAGATCTCAACATTTACAAGCAACACCTAGGCGTACTCATTCACATACTATCCAGACACAAACTGGTTAGAGCTTTCTTTCATCTACCCCCTGCTATACCAGTCTCCTTACTTCAAGACATTGTCTCCTCCGCCACCAAATGTCCAACCGGTTATACCATAACCCTACACGACGGTCAAAACATCACCCTCGACAAGAAAATATTTACCGCAGCACTGCAACTCCCATACCACGAATCCACCTTTGACCAACCAACTAATGCCCAACTTGAAACCATGATCTACAAGATGGGATACATGTACGATCTGCCAAAACTGTTTCAAATGTCTAAAGGAAACATCTCACCGTTATGGCAATGTCTCATTCACTACATCATCAAGTGCTTAACAGGAAAAATGGGTGGTACAGACCAGTTAAGCAAACGCCTTATGGGACTTCTTTGGAGTCTCTATTCTGGTTATGAAAATGATCATGCAGCAATTCTATTTGACGACTTTCTTTCCTACATACCCACCTCTCAGAAACCAAAAGGTCAAATTCACTTAGCACGTTTTTGGGCTATGTGCATCGAGTACATCTATCAAACTCTTCAGATCTCAATCCTTACACCTAGATCAGACGAAGAAAAATTAATCATGCCTAAAGCCAAACCTTATGCCCCAAAAACAGACTCCATATTTGGAAAAATCTGTAGACTACCTGACTCGCTTCTGAATTTAGCCGATCGGACAGAGCCTGCTGTCACTTTCCACCTCACTACAACAAAGGGAGTACCTGATTACCCCCTCACTCTCTCAAAGAATGTGAGGCCCCCAAGAAACCGAAAAAGAAAGCTTCCGAGTCCTCACCATCCAAACAACCTCCAAAAAAGAAGCAACGAAAAAGCAAAACGGTACCACTTTCTTCCCCCTTTTCTGATTCTCAGAAGTGTCTTACTTCTGAACCCCCTTTTCTGATTCTCAGAAGTGTCTTACTTCTGAACCCCCTTTTCTGATTCTCAGAAGTGTCTTACTTCTGAACCCCCTTTCTAACTTTTTCAGAAGTTTCTTACTTCTGAAACCCCCCCTTTTCCGAAATTTTAAAAGCCTATTATTTCTGACATCCTCTGATTTCTGATTTCAGAAGTTTTCCAAATTCTGATTTTTCTTATCTAGTCTTTCTTTGTTTCTCTCCAACCTTCCTAAATTATAACCATGCTTATTTACAAAACAACAATTGGACTCACTTTCAACAACCAAGTGTTCTGATCATTGACACTTAAGAAATCCAAGTATCACATTGCTTGGTTACTTTGTTCTAACTTCACAGTTTTAACAAAATGGAAATCATAAATCTATAATATTGAGTATGCAAATCACTTTTGATTCACATATCACTTTAAGATTGATTTCCCTCAGGTATGTGTTACATCTGGCATACGTTTCTACCATCTAACTTATGTTCTTTCTTGTTAGACTTCTGAACCATCTTCTAAAGATTCTAAGTCAGAAAATTTGGAGGAAAGACAGAACTCTCCAGACTCAGAAGATACTCAGCACGATATACTTATGGTGGAAAAATAGAACTCACCTTCAAAATCTAAAGAGAAAGAACCAGTTACTGAAGACAACCCTACTGTTACCATTGTCCCAGATCTCACTCAACCTCCAACTGATGCATCCGAATTTGACAAATGGAGATTCCAGACCGCAGTTCATGAACAGAAGTCGTTAGTTGACCGTCTTCAACAACAATTTGAGCTTAAACAAAAGGAACTTCAAACGCTTTCAACATTTGGACCACCATCACACACTGACTCAGAAACTATCAAATCCGAAAGAAAGCGAATCAATGCCCTCACCCTCCAGATTGATTCCTTTCTGAGTTCCTCTCTCGAAAAACTGGTAGACACCCCCGTGTATCTGTTTGATACCACTGAAACCAATTGGTCGAAGATTTCCTCAGCAATCGTCCCTCTCACAGTCGAACAACCCACTGAGTCCGGCTCCAGACTGATTATCTCCGAAACTCAATCAGTGCCTATCGGAACCTCTCTCTTTGGTGATGATCAAGAGGTCGATAAACCTTATTCATCTCAAATGCATCTGGTCGACCTCAGTGATACCAATTCATCCTCCGATAAAGCTGCCACACAAATTCCCCCTAGTCAGTCACCTCCCTGCTTAAAGATGACTCTCTACATCAGAAGGTTGACGCTTTAACCACCCTCCTGACTGATTTAAAAACCTCACAAAATCAGGAGGCTCTGATCAAAGAACTTGCTGAACTTAAAAATCGAGTCGCTGCACTAGAGAAAAGAGACATTCTTCTATATTGCGACAGTCAAGCTGAAAAAATCATCCAAGATGGTCTCGCAACAATTGATGCTCAACGGGAATCTGATGCAGCAAACATGATGAAAACAGCCCAAAAGATGCTTGACGAGGTTGAAAAATGTCAAAAGCAAGTTCCTGAACTCATCAACATCGTACAAACCAAGCTCACTGCCTCAATGGACCATATGGCCAAATACCTTAATGGGGTCCTGCCCGAGAACTCCTCCCTAAGAAAAACTCATGCCCTCCTTCTTCAGATGGTTACACACTCATTGCAAGCCATCACCGACACAATGGAAGGTCCTATTGAGCAAATCAAACTCTGCATACGCTTAAACATGCAAGTTATGGAAGATCTCCAAACAATGTTAGCTACACCACTTCCTGACTTTATCAAAAAGGAAATTGATAATGTCTCTGCCAAACTCGACTCCATTTTGGCCCGCCTGCCTGTGCCCCTTCATTTCCTGTAGGTGCCCCAGGAGGGGGAGAGGTGGATAATTCCAAAGAGACTCCGACCGATGACATGCTAGTAGATACAAATGCTGGTCCAAGTGGGACCAAAGACAACAATGAAGAAACCATGGAAGACACAACAGGAGATCAACATCAACACAAAGAAAGAACCAATCAGGAACATGCACGAGTCAGCAATAGAGAATCAGAAAAAGAACTATCTGCTGAGAAAAAGTCAACAGAGGAGGAAACAACTCGGAAGGAGATTCCGAAAGAAACTTCAAAAGAATCTCCAACAAAAACTCCAGTAGATGAGTCTACACCTCATCTCTCTCCTCTGAAAATTCAGACTCCAACAGATGAAGTTCCATCAGAAGACAAAATTCTCGTATACTCGCCTATCAAGGAATCCGATCCCCTAGAGGTCAAGAACAAGAAATCGAAATTTTTCGATTCCCAAGCTCTTAAACACGCTGAAGACTTTAGTATCGAGTCAGATTCTGACCCAAACCAAGCTGACCCAACTGGTCCAGCAGACCCATCTTTTCAAACATCCTCAGGTTTTGACCATTGACCGATTTAGATTACAAACCCTTCAAGTCATACAATCCTCCCCCCTCGTCCAAGCACAACTGGGACATACCATTGACTCCAAACGGAGAGAAGTACCGTTACACTCTCAATTTCACAGGAGAATCGGGAGCCAATAAAGAACTAGCTGCTTACTACAAAAATCAGCAATTCTTCAAGACATGGACCAAACCTCAAGTTGATACATGGTCAGACAAAGTCATAACAGCTGTTCTAAGTGTCAAAAGAAGGAAGTTTCAGAAATCAGAATTCTTCGAATATGAGCTGGTCCGAAACTACAACTACGACAAGAAGATTCTGATAATAGAAGCCGACTTCTGAAAAATGAACCGAGCAGACATCTTCACAATTGTTATGAAGCTGTCCAAAAAAGAAAACAAGACGCCAGAGAAGCCTATGTCGCAGCCAGAAGATTTCTACATGGCCTCGTAGAAGAATTCTGCTTCACTGATGCAGAAATGTACAAAATCATCTAGAATCATCCAGATCAGCAGTTCACACACAAAGTTGATCTTTCTATGCCAGACAACCGAGACAACTGGAAAAGAGGTGCCACCTTCGATCCAGTACTCGGACTGGTATACAAGAATCCTGCAGAAAAAGGATCCTTCCTCTTTCTTTGTGTTGATCAGATCAGAAGGGTTTCTAGTGCAATGCTGAAAGAATACATCAAGGCAGTGAAGAAATCAACCTCATCAGACCCAGAAGCTAAGAAAGAAATACTTCTTAGAATGCAATGGCTACTTGAGATCATAAAATTCTGGGGATATGCAGCAAAACAAGGTGTAATGGACAAAATCTGAAGATGCTGAATCAAACTCCTCGATTGGTCATCGAAGGGGCAATTGTTAGTGCTAAAAGTCAACTCGTTGACCAACTTGTCATTTGACATGTTCTGATGTAATGTCAAACTCTTTATTTTGATGGAATACTAGTATTTTCATATGAATGTTTTAAGGAATGAACAAATGGTTATATCTTATGTCTGATATTTATGTATGTTGTATACTCGTAACTAATATCTCGGATAAGTTGTGTTCTGACAATATTGTAATCATCCGAAATCCAGTCATGGATTTCGGAACTCCAAAGAATCTCAAGAGCAGAAAGTACACTGCTCAGAAGAAAGAGTTCGGAAGACCGTACTCCGAACTAACTCAGAAGATCAAGACATACATAACCATATTTCCAAGATACTCTGATTCAGAACTGCCAAGACTCCGAAATACACTCTGGATTTCGGACTATCAATATCAACAAATCAAAGGAAATATCATACTTAATCATTCAACAAAGAAGATTGAAGATCAGAATAACATCTAAAAGATAAGGCAAAGGATAAGCACTCCAACGTATAGGATATTATTAGACTAGATCAGGCGTGGCCCCCTAGAAGCATGTCTGTTGTACTTAGGATATTATTATAATATAGACAAGTCATAAAATTCTGGGGATATGTAGCAAAACAAGGTGTAATGGAAAAAATCTGAAGATGCTGAATCAAACTCATCGATTGGTCACCGAAGGGGCAATTGTTAGTGCTAAAAGTCAACTCATTGACCAACTTGTCATTTGACATGTTCTGATGTAATGTCAAACTCTTTATTTTGATGGAATACTAGTATTTTCATATGAATGTTTTAAGGAATGAACAAATGGTTATATCTTATGTCTGATATTTATGTATGTTGTATACTCGTAACTAATATCTCGGATAAGTTGTGTTCTGACAATATTGTAATCATCCGAAATCCAGTCATGGATTTCGGAACTCCAAAGAATCTCAAGATCAGAAAGTACACTGCTCAGAAGAAAGAGTTCGGAAGACCGTACTCCGAACTAACTCAGAAGATCAAGACATACATAACCATATTTCCAAGATACTCTGATTCAGAACTGCCAAGACTCCGAAATACACTCTGGATTTCGGACTATCAATATCAACAAATCAAAGGAAATATCATACTTAATCATTCAACAAAGAAGATTGAAGATCAGAATAACATCTGAAAGATAAGGCAAAGGATAAGCACTCCAACGCATAGGATATGATTAGACTAGATCAGGCGTGGCCCCCTAGAAGCATGTCTGTTGTACTTAGGATATTATTATATTATAGACAAGTCACCCTAGTCTGACATTGTATTATTATATTAGCTTCACCTTCTCTTATCTGACTGAAGAGAGACGTGTTGTCTCCTTTTCAGTCTATAAGTTATTATCCGAAGGTCCTCTCTTAATCTATAAAAGGGAGACCAAGTCCATCTTCAGTCCTCATGAGTTTGAGAGACTTTGTGTAACACTTTCATATTTATCAATACAATCTCTCATTCCATCAACTCTCATGTTCTTATCTGCATTTCTTATTGTCGTTACTTCTCTAGCACTTCTAACTTTCAGTCTTTATATTTTCAAGTTATATCACTGTTAATCCATATTATTTATTGTTGAGCTATTAAGATCTATTCTAAGTATTACTTCTTCATTACAATTGCGCATCCAATTCAAGTTTTCGGACTTGTCCATCTCAAGTTTAGGACTTGTCCACCTCCGAAACCTCCGTTTCGGACCTTTATTTCCGCAACTTTTCTTTCCGCACTTACTTAGAATATTTGGCGACAACAGGACCGAAATAGAGTACTGGGCTAGGATGGTTTTCGGTGGTATTAAAGCCACTCTCCACCTCCGTTTCCCCATTTTTACCCTAGCCGCCGTTGTTGCTTCTTTTCTCTCTCTCAAACTCACGCTCAAACTTCTGTCTCTCTCGATCTCTCTCGTTTTCTATCGTATTTCATCCGATCAAAGGTTAAAAATCATGCTAATGATCTCGATAATGTGTTTGTTCGGTTCAATTTTTGGGTTTTTGCAGGTTTTCAGGGTCGGTTTTGAATTCTCGATACCGAAATCAAGGGTTTTAGCCTGATGACGTCATCGACACAATTCGGGTTCTCAGTTGGATCCGGGTCGGACCGAAAACGTCCTTTGACCCGATCCATTCCGACCGAAATTGCACATCCGGACCGAAATCGCCTTGACCCGATTTGACTCGACCCAGTTCCACCGAAATCGTCTTTGACTCGACCTGCTTGGACCGAAATCGGTCTTAGTGGACCGAAATCCACCTGTTGGACCGAATTCATCCATTTTGGGCCGAAATCAGCCCATTGGGCTGGTTCTCACGCAATCTGGAGCGAAATCGAACTATAAATGGATCGAAATCGTTCTATTGGGCCAAATATTTTTTTGGAATTAACTTAGAAATTAATTTGTAATTCAAATTTAAAATTTTCAGAAAATTAATTTCTTAACCTCAATAACTGTTCAATAATTCCATAAAATTAAATTATCGAGAAACGTAAGTTAACTTAAATTTATGCGAAATATTTTCTCACTTGGCAAATTTGGTGTAGATCAATGGCTGCTGCAACTAATTACCTGAAGCATGTGCACTCTCACAACATCCCTAGGTACTTGCTGGATCCACCTGCTGCACAGAAAAATGAATTTTAATCCATGATCAACGGTCTTAACACCTGCCGCATTTCTCACGCACTACACGTCAGTCCAGTTATCTGCCTGGATCATCAATGATTTCTGGAAAGGTGCTGAAGTTAGAAAAGAAGGAGAAGATGTTGTCATCATCAAGTCAACCGTGCAAGGATTGCAGATTGTAATTTCTGAGCAAGTTATCAGGGAGGTTCGCGAATTTGGTGATAAGCCATGGTTCCCTATTGAATACCCTGTTGATAAAGTGAAGGCTGGTCTCGCTGAGATGTGTTACGAATGAGATTACCCTCCCACTCTGAAGAAGATGCTTCCTCCTTTATGGAGATTTCTTGCACACACGTTCATACTCTGTGTGTCTGGACGGAAGGGAGGATCTGATGAAATCAGCCAAGTTGCCACCGCTGTCATTGTCTCACTAGCATTGGACTGGGAGTACAACTACTCCAAATATGTGTTTGAGGATATGCAGAGCAACATACAGCAGAAGAAGAAAGACTTATTTCTGATGTACCCTCGCTTCTTGCAAGTGATCTTCAACGAAAGATATCCCCAGCTCCAGAAGACAGCCAACACCCTTGATCTAAAAACCTTGGGTCCTAACACTTTTAGCCTCATGAAGCAGGTGAGGAAAGGAAAAGCTGGATATCAAGGTCTGAGGGAACTGGTCAAGTTTGGGAGATTTGCTGATACCCAAGAGACTCCAGAAGCATCAGCAGTACCAGATATTGAAGTTGAACGAGTCAAAGCCAAACTTTCGTTCGGTTTTGAAGAGACCATAGATATTGTTGATGATGATGATGAGAAAGCTGAAGAGAGCCAAGCAGAAGAAGAGTGCGAGCTTACAACAAAAGAGCTTGATGACCTCATGGAGAGTGTGTTCGGTCATTTAGGCGATGAATGTGAGACAGAAACAGAGAATCCTCAGCCAAGTGTGTTGATTCCTCCTCAACAAGTTGATGTTGCTGCTACTGAGCCCACTGATAGCGAACTTGAAGATCCTGCCCCCACCCTCATTCAAAGAAAAAGGAGAAAACTTGATCCACGACCAGGAGTCTACTGCCCAGAGACTTCCAAGGATACTCCTACTCCAACACCCACTCCTATCATCACTCCTACACCAACAAAAACTAATCAGAGCCCCATTATCTAAGAAAATACAAGCCTAGTCTTTCAAGAAACCCATAGTCCTATGCTCGATTCCAATCCAATGGACTTTGACACTCAAAGTCCAATTTGGGAATGTGAAAGGCCCGTTGAAGAAGAAGTGGTGTCATGCACTGAATTTCAAGCTGGTGGAAGCTCTTCCAACCCACCTACAGTTGACACATCCAAGGGCAAGAACAAAGTGCTCGAATCTGAATTTGTAGATGTGGTCTCTCTACAAAACCAAGTCTTTGAGCTGAGCAGAATTCTACCAAGAAAGATTTGCTGATCGGTAATCTTGATGTCAGAATTGGAGAGCTGGAAAAGGAAAATGCTGCCAAAGACAAAAAGATTTTTCAGCTTGAGGCAAACCTGGGAGGAGTTTCAGCCTTATTCTTTGATTTGAAGCAGCGTTTGACTCAACAATTGGTTATGATTTCTTTGCCCATGATGCTGAAGAAATAGAGATGCTGCTGCTGCTGCTTCTGCTTCTGCTTCTGCTTCTGCTTCTGCTTCTGCTTCTGCTTCTGGCTCTAGACCCTTTACTCATGGCTCCAGCGTGAACATCGATGAGTACATGTCCTCTGGTCCTCATACTGCTGAAGAAAGAAGAGAAATTCAAAGACAGAGGGACCTCCAGAAGGCTAAGAAGTGTGACACACTTGTCAAAATAAACATCGATTAACACGTGCTTTCAATGGATGCACCAGCAGTGTTTATTGCTGATGTGCAGGAACGATTTTCTAACAAATATGGAGATCGATTAGGCATTAAAGTGTGGGGGTATGATGGTCAAAAGAGATTGTGGTGGGTGAAAAGAAACACTGATCGAGTTGAATACTACGACAAGCCTACAAAATTCACTTCTTGGACAAGAGTAGATCTGACAGAGTTGTCTAATGCTTCCTTCTACAATCCATCTCAAGAACTAGAGGCCTCGAAGTTCAAAAGATTTTTGGAAGATCAGGTGAAGAACAATTTCAGGAGTATGCCAACGGCCAGATCATGCACCAAGAGCATGAAAGGTGTTAGATATGTTCATACAAGCAAACAAATAAAGAACGTTTACCGGCCGCCTACCACTGACAAGCTCAAGGCCATTCCCATCGCCAATCCACTCTCAGATGGTTCTCTCTGCAACATGGAGTTTTGGGCATTCGATCCCACATCTCATACTGCTGTGATCAAGCTGAAGGACAATCAAATTCGTTTGGTTGATCCCAAAGATCTGCTAATGTTTGGTGAACATGACATAAAGAAGCTTGCCAATACGCAAATTCTGTGTCAAAAGTCTTTGTTCGAAGTTGCTATAAAACCGTTCACCAGAACTGCCATAAGGATTGTTGAAAAGGGCTATTGTGCTGGAGCGCTGGCACGAGCTGATATGCATCTTCTAGACCTCGATCTCTGAAGACAAGAAAGCAATAAACCAAGGGGAGATTGTTGGGTTCTAGTTTGGTCGTTTAAGCTTTACTTGTAGGTCTTAGAGGCAGTTTGGGCTTTTGGGCTAGTTTGTGGGTTAGGCTTAATATGTAATGGGCTAGCTTGGTAGTGATAGTATATATAGACTAGAGTTAGGCATGTTTTGTTGTTCCTTGGTCGAAAATCGTGTGGGGGAGCAAGTGTGGTGTCGAGTTACTTGTGTGTGTATTTGATCATTGTACTAGTCTTTTCATTAATACAAACGAGTGCATTTTGATCATTGGATTCGCATTTATTTCATCTTATTCGTTTTTCTTGATTAAGGTTCAATTGGATTTTTGCACCAATTGAACTTTTCATGATTGATATTGTTTTGGAGTGAATTCAGGACTAACAAAAATATATCATTTAAATGCATATGTAGAATATTCTAAAAATAATAGTTGTATAAACTATTTTTCTATTACCACATGTAAATCTGAAACCACAACAAACCAAAAAGTCTAAACTAAATAAATGCATTGTTCCATTTCAAAACATCATATTTGATTAAGGGATACGAGAGTTGTAGTAAATTTCACTCACATTAGTAATCGGGAATGCATGCTACTAAATTGAAGTTAAATTTGGATGCAGCGAACACCACTCTTAGTTAGTAGTATGAAGATTAAGATAAAAACCAATTTCTGTATAGAACTATCTTCTATTCTATTGCAAAACTTCAGAGTTTGGACACAATGTAGAATTTGGCGGAAATGATTCGATTCCAAAAACCCAACTACTATAGTTTGTTGTTTTTCAAAATATTTCTGTGATATAACCATCTGAGACCATTCTTTTAACACATATACAATATTATGATTCTTGTTATTCTAATTCTAACAACCAATTATCCAACAAAAGAATAATAAACAACACATCCTACAAGAGAGGAGATGTTAGTTTCAAAATTGGAATCCAAATCAAAAAAAGTTTTTTTGGGTTTATACCAAGATATATAAAACATAAATGTTAGAATGCTTAAAAGCGTTGAGGATTTGGAGTATTCTTGTTTCGTTGACCATGCCTTGGAATAGAGAAAGCGGGTCACGTAACCTTTAAGCATTCTAGCATTTATGTTTCTCGTTTTTGCCCTTTTGAAAGTGAACTGATTCGAACTTGTAATTATCCTAGGGAATGATTTTGCTGTTTTGAGATACGCATCAACAAAAGGTCAACAATGTAAGCAGAATTTTAAACCTCTTTTGGGGGAGACCAATGAAGCATATTATCTTGATTTTAGGGTTTGATAAGAATACTAGTATCATAAGCTCGACAAACTGTAATCTTAAATGAGAGTTTTAGGGTTTTCTCGTGAAAGACATTGCTTTTAACACATAAACAAGATTATGATTCTTTATATTTTGATTCTAACAAGGAAATGCTACAATATCAACAACTTAATATGAATATAGTTTTATCTTACCAATTTTTTATAAGTTATACATTTATTGATGACTAGAATCTGAATCCGTACCTTCCAAATCAAAATACAAATGTAGTTGCAACTAGAATCATGAGACTAGAATAAACTAAATGTAATCGCAAATGAGAGTCTAGGGTTTTCTCATGAAAGTCGTTTGGGGGAGAAAGAAGCCGATGAAATTAGCATTTGAGGACTAGAATCTAAATCGGTAGCTTCAACCGGCATCTCTACTACCACCACCATCGCCACCGCCACCAAGTTCGCCACCTACCCCACCACCACCGCCACCTCGCCATCGCCACCAACCACCATCACCGCTAATGCCAACTACACCGCCTTTATCATTATCACCACCACCTCGACCAGCACCGCCACTACCACCTTTACCTCCACCTCCACCACCACTACCACCACCCACCGCCACCACCATGACCTCCATCATCGCCACCACCACCACCCACTGCCACTTCCACCTCCACCAACACCACCACCTCACTAACACCTTCACCATCATCATCATCACCCCTCTACCATCATTCCAACCACCACAACCATATATGTTTATTCATATTTGATTAGTCATATATGTGTATTCATAAGTGATTATACGAATAATCATATATGAATAATCATATACCTCAATCATATATGAATACTAATAACCCCTCTTCACATCGTGGAGCGGCGTGGCAGCGTTTTGCGCATCTAGTGACTCAGATTTATTCTCGCTATCTCAATCTTTTTCCATTCTAACCAGAACCTACTCATATTTCACCCCGAGAACCCGAGAACTTCCAAACGGTCAACATTTTCGAGAAACCAAAAATTTGGCCTCTAAAACGGTCAAATATATGCCTATTCAGAAAAAAATTTACGAAAAAATACTTTTTTTTTTGAAAAATTTGTACATGTACAAACTTTTTTATACGTACACTTTTTTTAACATTTTTGTTTTACAAAACGCCTTAAATATGTGTTAGAAAGGCATCCATTAAAAAAACCTTGAAAAAAAGTGCACGTATAAAAAAGTTTGTACGTGTAGAAATTTTTTTTTTGCACATGTACAAATTTTAAAAAAAACATTTCGTTTTTTCAGAAATTTTTTTCAACACCCCGGGCCCATTTTGAGCGTCTAAGAGGCCTATGGGGTCGGTTTTCTAAAAAAAAAATATGGGTTTGGGAGTTCTAGGGGTGAAGTTGGTTCTCAAAAGATCCTAAGTCTATATATATATATATATATATATATATATATATATATATATATATATATATATATATATATATATATATATATATATATATCATTACTATATAAAAAAGGCTTTTTTTTCTTGATCGCCTATTCTGCGCTATATAGCATTTTCATCCCGCCACGTATTTATCCCTTGAAATGTCGCCTCTCTCCAAACCGGTTGACGGCCATCTAGGTTTCCAATCAAAACGTGCCCTGCCTTCGAATAGGGTTCTCAAGCGGCCACCTGTATATCTATGGAGCGACGCGTTACCTTTCCGATTACTTACACTTCTTCAACTGCAACTCTTCCAATATAACTCGAAATGTATCCACATGGATCCACACCGTTTCAAGATGAAGAATCATCACCTTGAAAATCCTTCCTGTAGACGCACTCACGCTCGAACGGCGCATACTAAATGAAAGTGTATCCTTACCGCTTCATCTTTAACGCTCCATGGCCTAATCCGGATGTCCGACTTGCCTGTCAACATTCGACTGCAATTCGTTCCATTTTCTTACGGATAGCAAATCAAACCGCTCGCCACAAAGCTAATCCTATGTGGCTATGTTGTGTTAGTTTCTTTATTCATTTGTCCAATCAATTTGAAGTTCTATCAAACAACTGTCGACTCTTATCCTAGGTAAGAAAATTAATTGGGTTTTCAATTCTAGGGTTATTCTAGGGTTCTTCTTAAAAATTTTCGGCCGTTTCAAAACTATCACCCTATTGTATTATCATAAAAGAATCTATTGATTTCTAAGTGAGATTGAAGTCTGTTAAAGGAACATTGAGATTTGTCAAGTCCTAATTGCAAATTCAAGCACTAATCTTTCGTGGACTCAAAGTTTTTTTGTCTTGATCGACGATTCTTCTGGAAATAAAGTATACAGTAGTACAGTGTAACAAAGCAAATGTATTAGGAGGGAGTCAAACGAATTTCTCTTTCTATTCTCAATCGCATAGATTTTAATTATCCTTTTCACGTTTATTTATTTCCATCTCCCAAATTTTTGCTCTTGTTTTGTGCCCCATTGTAGTTCACTGGGTTCTTTTTGACTGGATGTTCAATTCAAAATTTCAATGGTCAGCAACTTTCAAATGTTTGTTTAGGTCGATGAAAAAGAACGAAGAACGAGATTGTACGGTTGTGAAGTGTGAACAGGAAGTCGAGACTTCTTTTTAATTGACATTGTTGTAAGTTATACCCTCTTTTCAAATTCTTTTTTGTTTTAGTGAGTTTTTATGGCTAATAAGACTTGTGTTAAATATTTTTTACCAGTAATGATTGAGTTTTGGTTACCTTGATTTAAGCAAAGTGCTATGAAGTTAGTTTCTGGATGCAGTTTCCGTTGTTTCTTCGGTTATGCTCAATCATAACTACATATGTGAAGTACTTGACAAATATTTTAATTTGTATGTTGGTTCGTGAATATTAAAGTTTTTTTATCTAATAAATTCTTCTGTTTAGCTTCAACACCAAACATAGAAGTGGTGAAAGTAACCTCTTGATGAGTTGATGTCAATATTAAGGCGGAGTTTCTCTAATAACATCTTCTTTTTCCTTTGAACTCGTTCACCATTGCTCCATCATCTTGTGGTTTTAATGTTTAAGTTTCTTAAATCTGTTTGATTTAACCCCAAAAACAATTTCACTGCTGGGCTTTGAATCCCACATGTTTACTTTTATTTTTCAATTTGCAACTCGTTCCTAAAGCAGATGCCTTTGGAGCTCTGAAATCCAGCCAACGTCGGAAAGAGAGCTTAGGTCACTGATTAAATCGATGAAAAATATGGCAAATCCCTTCCCAGTGTTACGATTGTCATTTTTTTTTAATCTGATAGAATATAGATTTGGTCCCTATTTGTATTTTGTAGTGGAAGAAAAAGAGAATATGGAGAGGCTGAAGAGGAAGCATTGTGAACTAAGACAGAGATGCCAGTGAAATTTCCTGCTATGTTCTTTAATCTCTAATGTTGATTTCTTTTTTTTTTCCAAGAGCATAGTTGTGTCTTGGACTGGAAACCATATTTCACATTGGTGGTAATTTTGTTTAATCTCCTTTTAGTTTCATAGTTCTTTACAATGGTTGTATTTAGCTATGCTATTTATGATGCATTAACCTCATGTTTTGTTTCTGACTTCTGGCGCTTTATAGTATTTGTAGCCAAGTTCATGTGAATTTTGAAATTATCTTAATCGTGACATTCAGACACGCTTAACTAACATACACCCTATGAAAATTATAGTTGTTTTAAACTTCACCAATGTTGGGTCTAGATTTTGTGGTCGTTTACTACTTTTATTGAGAAAAGGGTAAATTAGGCATTTAGCTCTTTATCAATAAAGGGTAGATGGCCATTTGCTTCTTTTATTAAGAAATGGGTAAAATGTTCCTCAATAGAAATTGTTAATTATGTTTATTTTTTCTATTTCAGTTTTGTTAATAACTTCCTCAAAGATATTAAGGAACATGAAAATAGAACCGTATACTTCAAAGCGATGTGGATTTGGATTACAAATAAGAGAAATTTTCGGGTTTGTCATACATTTGAGACGGATTCAGTTAATTATTTATAAATCATCAAATTCTACAAATTGTAGGATGTTGGTGTTAATTTGGTACGAAATTTCGATAGATTTTCACTTTTCCATGTTATCTTTACTCATCTATGTTTTATTGCAGGCCCTTGTTTGTTTTTAGATTAAAAAATAGCATTCTATTTTCAAGAAATCTAATTTTGTGCATATTTTATATACTAAAAGAAAATGCCAAAAAAACATTAGAAAATATGCAGAAAATAGCATTGTACCTTCATGAATTCTAATTTCTGCATGATTTTTAACAAAAAAAACGAGCACAAATTTAGCTTTTCTTATTATGACACATCGGACTTTCAAACATCCATCAAATTATAATACTCTATATTCAATTTTCGTACAACCAATTAACCCATCGTGGGCCGTGCTGAGCACGGACCTTAAAATGTACCTAGTATATATATATATATATATATATATATATATATATATATATATATATATATATATATATATATATATATATATATATATATATATATATATATATATATATATATATATATATATATATATATATATATATATATATATATATATATAGGGTCTCATTCCGGTAAGGACTCGTAAAGACATCTTTAAAAAATTGAAAAAAAATATAAAAAATACAAATCATAAAATCAAGAATATACTATATCATTATAAAAAAAATTGAAAAAAAAATTTGGATCATTGAGAAACAGTAATGATCCACAAAAAATTTTATTTTGTGGATCATTGTTTCATTATAAAAAAATAATGATCCAAAAGTCTTTTTTCCATTTTATTATTTATATTTGTTTATTTTTTAAATTTTTTTAAGATGTCCTTACGAGTCCTCACTTTAAAAAAAGTCCTCACTCGATCGCATATATATATATATATATATATATATATATATATATATATATATATATATATATATATATATATATATATATATATATATATATATATATATATATATATATATATATATATATATATATATATATATATATATATATATATATATATATATATACCCCGCAGCCACAACCATTGAACCCTGGATTAATATTTAAATAGCATATCTAATATATCTATACAACTTTCATATTTACTTATTTAAAAAAACAAAACGTGTGTGTATATATATATATATATATATATATATATATATATATATATATATATATATATATATATATATATATATATATATATATATATATATATATATATATATATATATATATATATATATATATATATACACGTTTTGTTTTTTTAAATAAGTAAATATGAAAGTTGTATAGATATATTAGATATGCTATTTAAATATTAATCCAGGATTCAATGGTTGTGGCTGGCTGGCTGCGGCAGTTTAAATATTATTAAATATGTATGCATATATATTGGGTGCATCATATTAATATCGCATGGATTCTATTGGATTTCTACACACCATAACAACACTTCTCCACCCCACTAAGTGGGAAGGTTAGGTATTCCACCAACTTTCAAACACGCATGTCCAATTTTCGAGCATTCATTAAGGTTGCTTCATAATTGAAGAAGCGATTAGGTTTCATTAGCACAGCGGATTCCAAGTTTATTCGTAAACTAGATGAATCTCATGCATCTTATCCTAATAAATAAGTAACTCAAAGACACATGTCACCATCACATTCATTTGGCCAAATGTCATTTCCTAATGATTTTGAATTTCTTAAAAAAATAAAATACTTTATTCATTACTACTCCTTAATGATCGGTTACAATTGGCCGTTACAATTCTATCTCCCATAATTACGCTTTTATTAATACGAAACTGTCAATTAAATGTTTAACCCTAAATTTCGTCTGACGATTTCAAAAATCAAAATGCAATTGTGAATATATGTTATGTATTTTTGTATTTTTCCCAATGGTAAATTGAGATTTTTTAAGCTAATTGCAAGATATAGCAATGTATTTTAATTTATTTGTGTATTATAACATTCTACTTTTATATATTTCTATTATATTTCTATACTTTCAATTTTGTGTGTTTTTGTTTATTTTTATTACTTTAAGTTAGTACAATGCTTGATGTTTAGATGTTCTTATTTAACATTTTCTTTTAATCAACTCGTGTAATACACGGGTCTCACAACTAGTGCTTTATATAAAAATAACTATATATTTAAAATCTCAACCAATATATATATATATATATATATATATATATATATATATATATATATATATATATATATATATATATATATATATATATATATATATATATTGTTAAAATTATCTATGTTATTGTAATACCAAAGGGTTATATGTCCAGCGATATCCAAATGTTTGAAAAAGTGTTCCTCCCCCAAGGGGTTGAAGGTTCTAGATTGATATAACCATTGTCATTATAACCATATAATAAATTGATATAACCATTGTCGTTATAACTATATAATAAAAATATATAAAATTTGAATTTGAATAATTATAATACTTATAATGATTGAAGTTTATGATATTTAATAAAATCTATATATTTTTGTGAACTTATTGAAGGATTTTATGCAAATCAATGAACTAAAAATCCTAAGTTCACATGCAACCTATAAGGATCTATGTTTTCTTCTAATTGAACATATAACAAATTCCTAAAGGCCAGAAGAAATAAACTAAAAGAACCAAATCAGAAAAACTAACCTTTTAGGATTTCTTGGAAGCTGAGCAGCACAATTGTCCTGCCTCAAATGAAGTCACACCCAAGAGCTAGAGGGGAGAACGAAATTTCTAGAGAGAATAGGTATTAAAATCGCAGGTTATGAGGTTATGGGGATCCCTATTTATAGTCTCCATCAGATGACCAGATAAACCTTAAGAGATAAGCCTTTTTGAATTCAAATTAAGATAAACCTTTATCTTAATAATTCAAACTATAATTATCTCTCATATATATATATATATATATATATATATATATATATATATATATATATATATATATATATATATATATATATATATATATATATATATATATATATATATATATATATATATATATATATATATATATAAATCGAAATTTATATATTTCCATATATATATTTCGCTGGCCACTTCACTCACTCAAACTGTCACTTACTCAACTATTAAATAATTACAGTTTTAGTCCCTGCACCTTTAATTAATTAATTTAATCACCAAATTAATTCCAATTAATTCTAGATTAATTCCTAATTAATTAATGTAGTTTCTAACTAATATATTATCACTTTAATATATTAATAAACTATTTATTTAAATTCTATTGATTTATTAATCATATAATAAATCAATCTTTCTCTCTACTGAACTTTCTATCAAACCTCCTGCTATGAGGGCAAACCAAATGCACTATGCCACTATTAATTAGATAAATACTAATTATTATTCATGGCTTAGACACCTAATCCAACAGTCTCCCACTTGGATAAGTCTATGACTATAATTACTAATTTAACCTCTAATTAATCAGCAAATTGTAGCTTCCTAGAAACTACTGCCGAACTCTGACCCAGTCAGTTCTATCTATAGATAAGTGATCATATGATCCTTCGTCCAACTAGATATTTTCAGACACGAGACATGGATTGAGATCAATCTCTGTCCGATACTCTGTTTCCCGATTTTCGATTCTGCTTATGACTTTAGAACTTCTAATTGAACACATCAATTTAGTCCAGGCTGGCCAGCACTTTAGTCAACTTCAAAATCATCAAGAGGCCTACAGATATCTGTTTCCCATCAGGGTCAAGGAACGAATAAGCTTCGACTTATATGCTTATATCTTTTACCAGTCAAATCATTCACAACAACACGTTTTATAACATCGAGTTACCGATGCGTTTTCGTATTATCAATGAACAACTGCCTTGTAAATTATAACTCATATCTCTCCACTTCAAGATCATAAGATATTATCGTCTCAACATTGCTTGTGATATAATCCATGAAACAATCTGTTGAGCGTGGGTTTATCCAATACTCAAATCTCTATTTCTAAGTACTCATGAATGTTGTAGCAATCCTATTGTTATGTCTAACTCCTTAGACAGTCTACAAACTAATTCATGACAGTCTTGATTCAACACTTACTTCCCAAAGTATGAGCGACTGTGGACCTTTCTGAATAATTAAATTATTCGGGAAGTAAACATGCGAAAGCGAAACATAAAATCTGACTGGCAGCTACTCCTGCTTATTACCAAGTCTCCACAAGGTAATCACCAAGTCGGACCTTGTCATAAACTATTATCGGTTTCAAGATTTATTTTAAACTTTCAATTCTAATTTCACAGCTATGTCTTTATGAACCTTACACTCTTTCTATGTATCCAAAGTATCTTATACTTATACACTTTATTGCAGATGATCCAATCGGATGCTCATCCGATAACATCTCAATAAGTTATCCTGTCAATTTCTCTTCTAACTCCATTCTGGTAATGTGTACAGTGACTTCCTATGGTTCTGGGGTCTTTAGTCTACTTGACTGCACCCTAAGACTATTTCGAGGTGTTATGATGTGCCGGTGAACCACACGCGTTCCATCAGAATACCAACGAGACTCTTTAACCATGAAGTCCTTTAACATCATGTCATGATGTTAATAATTACCACTTTGAAAATCTTTTAAATTAATACTATCACTTTCACCCTAATCATTTCCTAATGAATTCTCACTTGAGTTCAACCAATCCATCTAGTATTCCCAGACAGGCAATGTCCTGAATCCAACTTACTATGCCCTAAGCATTAAGTTATCAGGACATGTTCATGACTTTATGATCGATCCAAAACTTGTGGAACCCGATCTAATCCTATTCCAAACCCTTTCGGAATCCAATGATTATTTATAATCCTTGTGTCATGATTTTCGAAAAACTATTTTCCTTTCGGAGACTTTTCTCGTGCATCTTGAATCTTATCAAGATCATGCTTACAATGGCTAGGTCTATGCTGGCGATTTCATCTTTCCAATAGATGACTGTGAATTACATGAGTATGTTGCACCTTCTTTATTTCTTTCATGCCAAGTCATCACACTTTGCAATGATAGGAAAATCGATTCCTAGTGCTATGAATCTTGAATCTCATCAAGATCATCTTGGCAGAGTTTCGATCTATCTTATAGATGTTTACAACCACTTAAGTATGTCGTATCTCTATTAAGTCTTTCACAGCGATCCGTCTCTTAACACCAAGTCATTACACTTTGTAATGAAAGGAGACGTTTCCTAGAAATAGTATGTAACTCACATATGGAGATAGTAGATAACAACGATACTCCCACTAGCTTTGACACGGTTATGGACTATTCATAGAATCCAAAACTTTTGGCACATTTTGTGAATCCAAACCCTTTTTGACATCTTAATGGAAATCTTTCAGCACATTCCCCAAATCCAATCCTTTGGCATATTTCGAGAATCTGAATATCCTTTCTTGCGAGATGCCCGTGGGGAAATCCTGGGCCCATGTACCTTTATACTGGCATATTCTTTGTGAGCCCCCATTAGTGTGCCGGTGATCCACACGCGCTCCACTACGGACTTACAATATGCAGTATCCTTTCGGATTTCATCTTCTTTTGAGAGTGCTCCTCTCGGAGCCAATTACTTGACTCTGAGTATCGTCTCACTCAACCAGATGTTCTGAAGGTACGTTTCTGTCCATGTTGTATTCTTTTGATGATTCATTTACTCCCACTGGTTTTTAAACCAGGTGTAAAATCAATCAAAATGCCATATGGACTGTATCTCGCCCTAAGATGTAACGCCAAGACACTCTTTTTATGTAAATAAAACAAAAAGGGTAAATTGGTCATTTTACCTTAGAAGGGTAATTTGGTCTTTTGGACAGAAAAGAATTTAGTTTGAAATAATATTTTGAGTTTTGGACTTAAAATGTTATAAAAACTGAATTTGGTCGTTTTACCACAAAAGGGTATTTTGGTCATTTGACCATGTGAGGAACCAATTGGGTAAAAATATTGTTGCTTGTGGCAAAAGTATAAGAAATGAAAGTTTTATTGTAATAAAACTTGATATTAGTGCCAAAAGTTCAAGAAATGGAACTTAGGGACTAAAATTGTAAATTTTGGAAGTATAAATAGAGAGGTTGACTCTCTTCTTTAACTGGCCATTTGTGCAGCAACGGGAAGGGTTTTTGAGAGCAAAAACCTGGAAATCTTTGAATCTTGAAGCAAGGAATTTGAATCATAGCTTGGAATTGGTGATTCCTATGTTAATCAAGGTAAGTAAACTTGATTTTAACCAAGTTCTTGAAGTGTTCTTGATTTGGTTTTATAGAAACTGAAATTTGTAAATTTCAGTTATGATTATGTAGTTTAAATGGTTTAATGCTTCCATTAAGTCATGCTAAAAGGACTTAATTCAAGAAAATGGAAGTAGATTGCTATTTGTGATGAATTTGAAGTTTTGGGGTTTTGGAACTAAGAACCCTAATTCTTCATTTTGATTGATTTAGTTGTTTTGAATGGTTGAAAACCTTGTTTTAATATAAGGTTTTAGCCTAGAAACAAACCCCAAACGATTAAGGACTGGATTGAGGACTTAATGGGCCAAAACTGCGTGCTACAGTGCACAAATCGCGAGTGGCCAGGAGACCTGCACTGGCGCCAGGCGCAGTGCGCCCAGAAGCCAGGCGGGGTGCGCCCAGGCGCAGTGCGCCCTATCCTAGGCGCAGTGCGCCTCCAAGCAGGGGCCAGGCAGGGGATCAAAAATGCTAACTTTTGTTTGGCTTGTCCGATTTAGCTCAAACTTGAACCATAGGCTCGTTATGGTCTGAAAAGTTTGGGAAAATTTTTATATTGAGTTTCCGACCCCTCGGGGGCACTGTAGATCGATTCGAATGCCTCGGTGAATAGTAAAATTCACATAAAGATAGTAAATGCAAAGTTTATTATCTAGGCATTGTTTATAATGATATAATATTGGACTCTTACGTATTAGAGTCAATTTAGATGATTATTAACCTATTATCATTTGGTATATAAATGAATATATAGGTATGGGACAAAATGGTTGTGGTGCACGCAAAGGCAAGAAACAACCGGGATTTAAACGCAGCTAGTATCCAGGTGAGTAATCTCACTGATATCATATGTGATATATGATGATTGAATTGTTACAGGTTGAAACAGCTTCGAGGGACGAAAACGACAAGTGTAAAATATATGTAAAAGACAAGACCAGATAAGCCGTGAGTCATTGCGATGACAAGAACGGAGCTGTGAGTCAATACATATATATATACACTATGATATGACAAGACCGGATAAGCCGTGAGTCTAGGCAACAGCGGGCTAACCCGTGAGCCATAGTTTATTTTGATGAGTCAAACTTATATAGACAAGACCGGATAAGCCGTGAGTCTAGGCAACAGCGGGCTAACCCGTGAGCCAAGGCAACAGCGGGCTAACCCGTGAGCCATATTTGACTTTGTATTGTATGATATTCTGGTGCGGCCTATACGGCTATGATTCTGGATGTTATATCCAACTGGTGCGGCCTATACGGCTATGATATTGTTACAGGAACATGGTGCGGCCTTTTGGCTATGATATCGGGTTATTAAACCCAGCTGGTACGGTCTGGCTATGATTTATATATTGATAATGTTTTGGTGCAGCTTATATAGCTATGACACAGGGTGCGGCTTAAATAGCCATGAAATACGATGCGGTCAATTATGACCAAGAAATATGGGACAGAAATGTATGCAAATAACAACTCGTAAGACTATGCGATAGGATGGCCAATCCTAAGACATATATGGTTAGCCAGAATGGCTAGGCGTTTGGGACCGATATCCGGACAGAGATATACGGTTAATAGATTTATCATATATAGGAAATTATATATGAATGTATTTTTATACGTGTTATTTGCAGATACGATTACTCACCGAGCTTTGTAGCTCATACCGTTTGTTAAATGTCCCTGCAGGTTAGCATAATCCTGGTAATGGTAAGGATTAAGTCCGTGACTCAAGAGATGGACTTGTAGATGCTGTCAGTAGCAGCCCGGCTTTAAAGGAGATTTGGTATTTTATACTCTCCTTGATACACTTGTACCCGTGTTTATTAAAATATACCCCTTTGTTTATGGTTTTAAGTACTGAAACCTATGTTTTAAATGAAAAAATTTTCAGGGGTGTTTTGCTTTAAAAGCCGGGTGTTACAAGTTGGTATCAGAGCCGTGGTTTAAGTGAACTAGGTGTCTATAGAGTAGATTCCTGGACTTAAACCTTGAGACAGTAGACACGATGTACCGTTAGGTGTATATAAATTGTTATTATACATATATAACCTAACTATTGCTGACTTCTAACGTATAAGAAGTATGAGCAGCGAATATTACTGGGAGGAATTTAGGGCGTGCAACTTTAAGAGGCGAACCAGCCCTTTCTCAAGGCTTCATCGAACGAGGGGCAACGAGACAAGTAGCAGAAAATCCACATGGCAAGCAACAGTAGTTGCTGTGGTCAGAAAAAGAAATTTGGGTGCTCACCTTGACTGACATTCAAGGTGAAAGAAAAGTAGCTGAGACTACAAGAAAAGCTAGAAAACGATTAGTGGACGTTTCAGGAGAAGTTACCACAGACTGGGTCCAACCTTAAAGGGAAGGGACCAAAACAGAGCAGTTATGTATTGTGAGAAGTGCAGGAAGAGCACTCAGGAAATTTGTAGAGTTTTGACTTTACCGTTGACATGCTGAAATTGCAGATGATAGGAGCAGATTGCTCGAGCTTGTTGGATAGATCGGAAGTGTGTCTAGCGCGGAGCTATAGAACACTTTCTTATGAAATACTCACATGCTAAATGTGGAGTAATGGGTGATGAACCCAGGAAAGAACGGGGATGAAATAAAGAAGAAACGAATGGTCGAAAAGGACCAGTGATACCATGAGCATTCCAGCGGACTGTGGAAGAAGCTCGTGAGTATATTAATATGGTCTCAAATATCATTGTCTTGAATATAATCCCCGTATATGTTATATTTGATCTATGAAGCTATGCTTTGGATCGATGACTTTGATGTTTTGTCTGAATATTTCATCAACGATTATGGATGAAATTTTGGAATTGGCTATAGCAAATAGCAAATATGTTCAAGATATTGAACACCTGGAAAGTTGTTTGCCTAGGATTTACGGGATCCTTTTTCCCTATAAATCTGAAGCCGATGACTACCAATGACCTGAAGTAGTTGTGCGTATGAACTGGTTAGCAATGAATGATGCTAACATGAATTGTAGAAATATGAACATTATGGTTCAAAAATCAGAAATGAAATGGATGAAAATCCATGGTAAATGACCGTTGTTGAGAATACCGGTTATTTTCCTTTGCTCAAACTCGGAAAAAGAGTTAGTAAAGGAATGATGTTGTAGTTGGCATACGTGGTATGGGCCAAGCTAAATAAAGCGGTGATAGTAGTGTACTACTTTAAATAAATTCTCGGATGTTTCTTTTGAAAAGAACTCCCAGGATTTCTGCCAGACTGGTGAGAAGAACTTATGATTAAGCTGGTCTTGGGAGCCGTTCCTGTTATTTAGGCTCTATATTGATTAGCCTCTGCAGAGATGGCAGAGTGGTAAAACAATTGGAAGAAATTGTTTTTGAATTGGGGTCTCATATGGCCGAATGTGTCATCGTGTGGAGCCCTATCTTGTTTGAAAAGAAGAAAGATAAGTTAATGTGTATGTACATTGACTACGAAGAATCTGATATTCTCGAAACCAGACTGAATATGAGGTACATTTGTACCAGATATTGGAATTACTTCACTGAGTTAAGTGATATGTAAAATTTTCCAAGTATGAAAATTTGGCTAAAAGAAGTTTCAATTCTTTGGGCATGCTAATAGTGCCAAAGATGATAAAATAAATCCAGTGGAATTGATGATGTGATAAAACTGGAACCGCCTGAGGAATCTGACTAAAACTTGTAGTTCCTTGGATTGGCGGGCTATTATAGGAGAGTTGTAGAAAACTGCTCCTCGATTGCTGTTTAGCTGACTAAAGTTGACCAAGAAAGGTGAAAAGTCTGAGTGGTAGAAAGACCACAAGTATATTTTTAAAGGTTGAAACAAACCTTGTGTGAAACTCCGGTGTTAGCATTATCGCTAAGCGGAGAAGATAAATTGGTTTATAGAAATACATCCAAAGTTGATTTTGGATACATGATATTGCAGTAGCAATTATGACTTTGGCATTGAAGCTTTAGAGACACTACTTATGTGGTGTAAAGCTTACTGTTTATACGGATCATATAAGTTTGAAATACTTAATTGATCAAAAAGAAGTTGAATATGAGATAACAAAGATAGATGGGTTACTTAAAGATTTCGGTCATGAAATCTTGTACCATCTCGGAAAGGCGGATGTGATTATAGATGCCTTGAATTAGAAAGAGTATCTTTTGAAAGATACAACCACATGCGTGAGTGTGGCGAATTGATTTCCTGAGTTGATTCAGGTAGCACAAGAAGAAATGTGCAGATTTGAAAACATGAAGAATGAATGATTAGCTATTGAAAGAAGCTAGTTGGAAACTCACGGCGATTTAAAACCCTTGGTGGTTGTGTATGTGAGTTCCAAAGCAAAACGTGATGTGAAAATTTACCTTAAAAGATGTATATTTGGGTAGATATGCAAAATGTCCGGGGCAATACCAAACTGTGTAGGGTGATATAACCTATGTATTGGTGGCCGGGACTAAAGAAAGACATTGAAAGAGATGTGAAAAGTGTTTGACTTGTGTGTAACTACAGTCAAATCATTAGAAACATACGGAAAATGTAACCGTTGTAGGTCCCAAAGAAAAAAAATGGGACGAAAAATATTATAGACTTTGTAATAAAGTCTTTGCAAGTACCGCATGGGTATGACACCATATGGGTAATTGCAGGTTGATTGATGACACCAGTGCAAATTTGTACCGACTAGGGAAGGAATTAAGATCGAAAAGTAGTAAAAAACTACATAGAAAAAGAAAATTGTTGACGTGCATTACAAGTGTCGACTGTATCGAATTGAGATACTAGAATTATTTGTTGAATTTAGCATTAATTCCTAGAATTTATAGTTCAAAAGTACTGGTAAGTACTGCATAGGAATTGCAGAATTGATAGACGAGGTGAAATAATGACGCAGATTTTAGAAGATGTGCTTGAAAATTGCACAGCAGACCCTAGTGGAAGATGAGAAGATCGTCTATCTTTGGTAGAACCCGTAGATAATGATAGTTTTAGTACCAGCATTTAGATGACTCGTATAATGCATAGTATGGAAAACCGTGTTATCCTTTGACTTATAGGATTGAAGATGTGAACAGCCGTTGGCTAGATCCTAGACGGTGGTGCAAGTTAAAAAGAAGACTTGATAAATACGAGAAAAATTGGAAAATGGCTAAGAAGCAATAACGGTAATACATGAACCATAGAGTAAAACCGTTGAAATTCCAAATAGGGAAAGATGACAGTGCTCAAAATATCCCTTGGAAAGACTAAAAATTTGCTTGGGACGAAAAGAAAGTTAAGTCCTTATTTATTGGATTTTTCCATATGTTCCAAAGAGTAAGAATTGGGGTGTACCGATTGAAGTTTCTTGATGAACTTCAAGATATTTATAAAGTTTTCTATGGGTCTCATGGTTCTGAGAACATAGGTTGATAAATTTCAACGAATACCTCATGTTGAAATGAAGGTAGATAAGTAGTTAAGGTACCCGGGACAACCGGAGGAATGATATGCAAATTGTGATTTAATCACGAGATAAGAAGACTAGTATGGTTAAGTGCTTAGGCAATACCATAGAGATTCCGACATGATGTGGAAGACCGAAAGTGAAACGAGGGAGACATAACCTCAACTCCTTGTATGATTTCGGGGACGAAATCTTTTGAAAGAGGGGAGAATTTGTAATGCCAAGACACTCTTTTTATGTAAATAAAACAAAAAGGGTAAATTGGTCATTTTACCTTAGAAGGGTAATTTGGTCTTTTGGACAGAAAAGAATTTAGTTTGAAATAATATTTTGAGTTTTGGACTTAAAATGTTATAAAAACTGAATTTGGTCGTTTTACCACAAAAGGGTATTTTGGTCATTTGACCATGTGAGGAACCAATTGGGTAAAAATATTGTTGCTTGTGGCAAAAGTATAAGAAATGAAAGTTTTATTGTAATAAAACTTGATATTAGTGCCAAAAGTTCAAGAAATGGAACTTAGGGACTAAAATTGTAAATTTCGGAAGTATAAATAGAGAGGTTGACTCTCTTCTTTGACTGGCCATTTGTGCAGCCACGGGAAGGGTTTTTGAGAGCAAAAACCTGGAAATCTTTGAATCTTGAAGCAAGGAATTGGAATCATAGGTTGGAATTGGTGATTCCTATGTTAATCAAGGTAAGTAAACTTGATTTTAACCAAGTTCTTGAAGTGTTCTTGATTTGGTTTTATAGAAACTGAAATTTGTAAATTTCAGTTATGATTATGTAGTTTAAATGGTTTAATGCTTCCATTAAGTCATGCTAAAATGACTTAATTCAAGAAAATGGAAGTAGATTGCTATTTGTGATAAATTTGAAGTTTTGGGGTTTTGGAACTAAGAACCCTAATTCTTCATTTTTATTGATTTAGTTGTTTTGAATGGTTGAAAACCTTGTTTTAATATAAGGTTTTAGCCTAGAAACAAACCCCAAACGATTAAGGACTGGATTGAGGACTTAATGGGCCAAAACTGCGTGCTACAGTGCACAAATCGCGAGTGGCCAGGAGACCTGCACTGGCGCCAGGCGCAGTGCGCCCAGAAGCCAGGCGGGGTGCGCCCAGGCGCAGTGCGCCCTATCCTAGGCGCAGTGCGCCTCCAAGCAGGGCCAGGCAGGGGATCAAAAATGCTAACTTTTGTTTGGCTTGTCCGATTTAGCTCAAACTTGAACCATAGGCTCGTTATGGTCTGAAAAGTTTGGGAAAATTTTTATATTGAGTTTCCGACCCCTCGGGGGCACTGTAGATCGATTCGAATGCCTCGGTGAATAGTAAAATTCACATAAAGATAGTAAATGCAAAGTTTATTATCTAGGCATTGTTTATAATGATATAATATTGGACTCTTACGTATTAGAGTCAATTTAGATGATTATTAACCTATTATCATTTGGTATATAAATGAATATATAGGTATGGGACAAAATGGTTGTGGTGCATGCAAAGGCAAGAAACAACCGGGATTTAAACGCAGCTAGTATCCAGGTGAGTAATCTCACTGATATCATATGTGATATATGATGATTGAATTGTTACAGGTTGAAACAGCTTCGAGGGACGAAAACGACAAGTGTAAAATATATGTAAAAGACAAGACCAGATAAGCCGTGAGTCATTGCGATGACAAGAACGGAGCTGTGAGTCAATACATATATATATATATATATATATATATATATATATATATATATATATATATATATATATATATATATATATATATATATATATATATATATATATATATATATATACACACTATGATATGACAAGACCGGATAAGCCGTGAGTCTAGGCAACAGCGGGCTAACCCGTGAGCCATAGTTTATTTTGATGAGTCAAACTTATATAGACAAGACCGGATAAGCCGTGAGTCTAGGCAACAGCGGGCTAACCCGTGAGCCAAGGCAACAGCGGGCTAACCCGTGAGCCATATTTGACTTTGTATTGTATGATATTCTGGTGCGGCCTATACGGCTATGATTCTGGATGTTATATCCAACTGGTGCGGCCTATACGGCTATGATATTGTTACAGGAACATGGTGCGGCCTTTTGGCTATGATATCGGGTTATTAAACCCATCTGGTGCGGCCTGGCTATGATTTATATATTGATAATGTTTTGGTGCAGCTTATATAGCTATGACACAGGGTGCGGCTTAAATAGCCATGAAATACGATGCGGTAAATTATGACCAAGAAATATGGGACAGAAATGTATGCAAATAACAACCCGTAAGACTATGCGATAGGATGGGCAATCCTAAGACATATATGGTTAGCCAAAATGGCTAGGCGTTTGGGACCGATATCCGGACAGATATATACGGTTAATAGATTTATCATATATAGGAAATTATATATGAATGTATTTTTATACGTGTTATTTGCAGATACGATTACTCACTGAGCTTTGTAGCTCATACCGTTTGTTAAATGTCCCTGCAGGTTAGCATAATCCTGGTAATGGTAAGGATTAAGTCCGTGACTCAAGAGATGGACTTGTAGATGCTGTCAGTAGCAGCCCGGCTTTAAAGGAGATTTGGTATTTTATACTCTCCTTGATACACTTGTACCCGTGTTTATTAAAATATACCCCTTTGTTTATGGTTTTAAGTACTGAAACCTATGTTTTAAATGAAAAAAATTTTCAGGGGTGTTTTGCTTTAAAAGCCGGGTGTTACATAAGGTTCTCTTGTTTGGCAGCA
The DNA here is from genome assembly GCA_023525715.1 of Cichorium intybus. Lineage (NCBI taxonomy): Eukaryota > Viridiplantae > Streptophyta > Magnoliopsida > Asterales > Asteraceae > Cichorium > Cichorium intybus. The sequence goes on along the minus strand of CM042012.1, from coordinate 72,008,471 downwards.
ACCGGGCTCACAAATGCTTCTAAGTAGTCAGATTATAAATCCGTACCAACTATAGTGTTTTACCACCAATCGGTATGTCACCCTGATCATAACTACTTATGATGGTGATCAATACTACTGGTCAAGAGGAGATTATGTCAGTTGTAGAACTGAAATCTGATTTCTGTTCCAAGCCTAGTGATGACTAAAGGTTTTTTTTCACTTGGCTAATCCTGAACTCATTCAGGACTGTCCCAACTCCCACTGTTTCCTTAAAACATGAGTTCTTTCTAAAAGAGCTATTCTTTTACAGTTACAGCGGGATAACCAGTGAAACGGCATTGCTGATCAGGTTCAGGCTAGTCATGAGGTTCAGATGAACACTACAAGACCATGGACTCTCTATGTGCAAGTGGGATAATCCCAGCTTCACATTTCAGCAGTGTCTCCAAAGCCTACTTAGTCTAGAATGTGGTCGGAATATGGGCTGACTGGTTTAGAATTTAATTTATTGGAAACTAATTGGCAATGTATTTCATACATCGAGGATCGAACTGTTTCGACCAATGCTCTATCATCTTCCCTAAGACACATTATAACTTATTAATGTTCTTGGAAGAGAATGAACTGTGAAACTTTTTCCCAGTTTATGTTGTCACTCAGGTTCTGTGAATCTTGTATTTCCTTTGAAGTCCTTGAATTGTTCAAGGTTTCAATTCAATCGCTTATTCTGATAAGCGAAGCCATATTCGTCATATCGAATGACAAATATCGTGAAGTACAAACAATTGTGTTTTGTTTCAAGATTCGAGCAATACACAGCAACTGATGTGTCCGTTGCTCCTAATCTCAATGCATTTTACATATATATGTAAACCTATGACTTTGTTAATTCTGTTCAAGACTCGCAATCTTCAGTTGACTCTAAGTCAACTGATTCCAAAATCCTATCCTCTGGATCTTTGGGTGATTCATTTCTTGCCATATGCACTTAATAAAGAACTTAATCATCATCTGACTCTAAGTCAAATGATTCCAAAGTCCTGTCCAACTGGATCTTTGGGTGATTCATTTCTTGACACATTTAGAACTCAATTCATCATGAGACTCTAAGTCAAATGATTCCAAAGTCCTGTCCAACTGGACCTTTGGTTGAATTGATTCTTACAACATTTTTTCTTAACAATCATAAGGGACACAATTCCTAAATCCAAACACTTTGGATGTATCAATATTCAAGTTATTACCAATCATACATTTAACAAAATCATATAACATTTCAAGGACAATTTCATACAACAGGTGTTAAAAGAAAATTGACAATTTTACAAAAATCCTTGAACAATGTAATATATGATCGACAATGTCATACGCATCTAATAAGCTAATAACATGATTTCAATATCTAACTAAACTCTAAAACTGCATGAGCTTCAGATCCAGTCTGAATATGCTCCCATGCAATAACATCCCACATCCTACAGAGTCCATGCATACAGAGCAAATGTGAGAAACACATCCTGTATCAAGGAATTAAGGATCAAGGGTTCGGAGTTTTAAGATATTCCTGAGTTGCCAAACTGTTCGGCTTCGGAGCATTTTCCAATCTTTCCGTGACTGTGTCCTACCCTGTGGATTCCCAGTTTGAAACATCGAGGAACCGGTCCAGACGATCTGGATCATTTCTTGATGTGTCCTATTACTGGACTTAATCCCGAAGCAGCTGAATCAATGGAACTATGCTTCTCTATGAACGACTCATACAGAGTCAACATTGAATGCATATCCACGATTGTATTATCTGGTTTCCCTTCCTGTACATCAGGATGAACGGATCAGCGAGTCAAACTAAAGCTTTAACTCCCGATCAAAAGGGGACCAAATTCATAAGTTCACCTATGTGTCTCTCAGTCTTGAGAACATATGAACTGGTGCTACTTCCTGCACACTTCAAACTCTTTAAAGATCTTAGCTCGTCCTTTCTCAACCTAAAATGGAACTTTTCCACAATTAGTTGTGTTAACTTATCTGACCCCAGGAATTCTAAATTCCTGCGAAACTCGGGGTCAATGATCAATAGTATTAGGCAACGAACTTTCCTTGACTTAACAACCAAGGAGTCATGCTCATCACAAGTTACTGTGTGATGTCATGCTTTGGGGAGTAGACACTCAATCAGATATGGCCTGCCAGCAATACAGAGAATTATTCTCTATTTATGAAGCCATACCATATAGTTCAGGCCAGTCAGCCTTTCCATATTTGGCAGGTGCATTCTGATTCTTTCAGAACTGGGTAAAGGAGGAGAAAGAGGAGAATTGACACTAGACATCTATAAAATAACCAGAATTTATTAGTTTAATTGATCCTATTAAATAATTACCCAATATGTTATTTAATAAGGCTAGGTTCCAAAATACCCCAACTATGGTGTGAAGAGGGATGTCGTAATCACAACATAATGGTCATTGAGGTAGATAAACACTTATCAATTTCATCTTATGAAATTCCTAGATCTGTTGAGATTCATTGAACTTTTTAATGGCATGTTTAATCTCGGATGTGCTCCACTGTTTGTGACTGGGATGCCGAGGATCACAAACTGGATGTAAATAACCATGCAAATTAGCTTGGTACTCTCAATGTCATTTGTCATCTCTAATTGATGTGCCGGTTAACCACACGCGCTCCATCAACAATGATAAATCATGAGAAACCCATTACCACTCTTTATGAACCCCTATTAGTGTGCCGGTAAACCACACACACTCCACTAATGTTTCATAAAGTGTAATGTGCAATTTCATGGGTTAGCATCTATTCACATTTTTTCCTAAAGTAACTAGATTTGGGTTTTATTAAGCTGTTGAACAGTACTTTGAATAATATCATTATACTTTTAATGAGATTAAGTTGGTCCTATCAAACCCGTTCAGCTAACGACCCTCCACTGATCAGGCGAGCGGTGGGTGAGAGTGGACACCCATTAGACTGCCATTTTATAGGCAGTCTCCTTATACCCACTTTATAGATCAGCTTCGTGAATGAGGCCTACTATTGATTTGACTAACCATTAAATCTTATACATATAATAATAACTTCCTAAGTATAATATATATAAGATGTAATTTTTTTAAACCTTTAAAAAAAATGTTTCTGGTTTATCTTTTAATTTATTGTCGATTTAAACTATTAAATTTCAAACTAAATTAAACCTTAAAAATCGATTTTAATTATCTTTTCATTAACCAATTAATTAAATTAATTAAATTTGATCTTTTAAACCTTTTAAAATATTTTAGGATTTATCCTTTTAATTTTTCGCCAATTTAAACAATTTACATTCTAAATTAAATTAAATCCTTGAATTATCTTTTAATTACCAATTAATTAAATTAATTCAAATGTAGATAGGTTTTATCAAATTAATCAAATTAATTAAAACCTATCTTAAACCCCCTAATTTTTTATTTCAAATAATGGGTTTAAGGTTATCCATTTAATTAATCAAATTAAAGTTACCAAAAATAGAATACCTTCTAAAACCCTAGCCTATTTTTCAAAAATCATAAGGGGGAGGGGCTAGGGTTTTCAAAACCCTAACCCTAAATCGATTTCAGCCCCATTAGGGTTTAGAAGCTATAAACCCTAATTTTTAGGAAAACAATTACAGCAGTTCAACAAGAAAACAACCAAAACCTGGCTCTGATACCACTGAAGGGTTTTATGCAAATCAATGAACTAAAAATCTTAAGTTCACATGCAACCTATAAGGATCTATGTTTTCTTCTAATTGAACATATAACAAATTCCTAAAGGCCAGAAGAAATAAACTAAAAGAACCAAATCAGAAAAGCTAACCTTTTAGGATTTCTTGGAAGCTGAGCAACACAATTGTCCTGCGTCAAATGAAGTCACACCCAAGAGCTAGAGGGAAGAACGAAATTTCTAGAGAGAATAGGTATTAAAATCGCAGGTTATGAGGTTATGGTGCTCCCTATTTATAGCTTCCATCAGATGACCAAATAAACCTTAAAGAGATAAGCCTTTTTGAATTCAAATTAAGATAAACCTTTATCTTAATAATTCAAACTATAATTATCTCTCATATATATATATATATATATATATATATATATATATATATATATATATATATCGAAATTTATATATTTCCATATATATATTTCGCTGGCCACTTCACTCACTCAAACTGTCACTTACTCAACTATTAAATAATTACAGTTTTAGTCCCTGCATCTTTAATTAATTAATTTAATCACCAAATTAATTCCAATTAATTCTAGATTAATTCCTAATTAATTAATGTAGTTTCTAATTAATATATTATCACTTAAATATATTAATAAACTATTTATTTAAATTCTATTGATTTATTAATCATATAATAAATCAATCTTTCTCTCTACTGAACTTTCTATCAAACCTCCTGCTATGAGGGCAGCCCAAATGGACTATGCCACTATTAATTAGATAAATACTAATTATTAGTCATGGCTTAGACACCTAATCCAATACTTATAATATCTTAGCATTTTGATATTCAAAATAAATAAGAAAGAGTGTCAAGAAGTAAAATGTCTTACATTAATTTATGAGAGTTAAATAAATAAGAAATTCAAATTGATATAATCAAAATAATTATTATTGTCAGACCATATTACTTGATTGACCTCTTATGAGATAGTAATGATTTAATACTTAAATAATTAAAAAAATACTATGAATGATATTTGTTGTGACTAATTGCATATGCTAATAAATAATTACTAATAAAATATTAGGATAATGGTAAAAATATTCTCTTTTGAACTTATAGTTAATAAAATTTCTTAAACGATGAAATACAATCTAAAAGAGTCGGAACATAAATAAAACATTGTTATTTTATATAATAATAAATAAACAATAATAATGTTTCATTATATAATGGTAAAATAAGAAAAGAAACTCATTGTCCGGTTCATACATTTCTTGTAAAAAATTTCTTTTGTAGATTTGTTGCTAAATAACTAACATTAGAAAAAGTTTTGCAATTGAAACAAATGAGTTTGGAATGCATATATAATTGTGTGTGTGTGTAATGAATAAAAATATTTAGAAAATTTTAAATAATAAAGCTTTTAGTGGCATAAAAATATTAAAACATCTAGTATTATATTTATATTCAAAAAACATATTAAACAGTTATAAAATTACACAAGAAGAATTTTTATAGAAATCAACATTAATCTAAATATTTGCTCTATTGAGAAAAAAACATCAAATTATCGTTTTTTATAATTTTCCTTAATAAAGAAGGTTATTCGTCTTTCGATTTACCTTCTATCTCAAACACTATTATCCTAAGATAAATGTGCATTACAATATCCATTGATGCAACAAAATTCATTTCTTTAACTATTCGTATTTGAATCACAAACCCTTCAGTCACACACATATTTTTTATGATAAAATATTGTTTATATTCTACTAATATAACTACATGTATAAATGAAAGAAAAATAAAAAAGTCATTACCAAAGCCATTAATTTTATGAACATGAAACATCATTTACTTATAATCTATTTAGATATCCATCATTTGATACCTATAACTTATGTTATATTAATTCAAGTACTTAATGAATATAATATATAAGTTAAAAACTCTTGAGTGGTTGCTTTTAAATGGTTGAAAGATGAAAGATGTGGATGTTTCAGATGTATTGATGCAACAATGATAACCTATCTTTAACCATAATCATTTCAATGGCATCTGTTATAAGATTTATAAAGATAGTTCAAACATCCATTATTACAATTTTTCCGCATATCATCGTAGTGATTCAAAAAACAATGGTGTCACTTTTTAATTTTCAATATTTTCTGCAAGCTCAAACCAAATGGTATAAGCCTTAAAAACTTCGAGTTAAAAACATATTTTTATGATAAAATAACCACTTCATATACTTTGAGAGCCATATTATGATCAATATTGATGGAAAATGTAACCAAATGAATGGTATCATACAAGGGATAGATGAAAGGTATGACTGCATGATACATGAGTGAAGAATTGTGGGACAATGGAAAAAAATCAAATTAATGTGGTAAAATATAAATCATTAATCTTGAACTACATTGTTTTCAACGACCTCCTTTATAATAGATAAATAGATATACGTGAAGAACTATGCATGTAAATATTTGTGTTGATGGTATAAAGTATAATTATATAATTATTATATTAATTACTATATATCATTAAAAGTAAATATGTTGCTGTTATAAATTATTAAATCATAGTTTTTATTTACATTGATTTAAAGTATTAGATAACTTTAGGGTGAGCAACGGGCGGTTTTGCGGTTTCACGGGTTAGGTGGTTCGGGTTAGGCGGTTTGGGGATGAAGGCCAAACCGACCGTAAACCGGACCGCTTAAAAGCGGGTTAAATGGTTTGCGGATTGGGCAGGTACGGTTTGGACGGGTACGGTTTGGTTTAAACCATTTAAGCAAAATCCCACTTTAAGTCATATTATTAGTCTTTTTACATCTATTTTCTCATCCGCCTCATTATTATCATCATTGCTATCAAGGTCCACTTCCAAATCCACCACATTGTCTTCTTGAGACATCTAACTACATAAAAACATAACAACATAATCATATTTCAGAAATTAAAACAACACTCTAACATTCATGTTCCACTGTTCCAGAAATCTAACATCTAACAACATAAATCAGAAATACAGATGTTCCAGTGAAATTGATAACAGAAACTTCAAAAATAATCATAAAGACAAATGTTTGATTTCCAGAAATAATCATAAATAATCCTAACAACATACAAACTAAATTAGAAGTAATCGTTCCAGAAATAATCGTTCCAGAAACATCTAACAACATACAAACTAAATTAGAAGTAATCGTTCCAGAAATAATCATAAAGACAAATGTTCCACTGGTTTCATAGAAACTAAATCAGAAATAATCCTTTGAGTTTGATTTCCACTGTTTCAGAGCAACTGAATCACATTCAAATGGTTTTGAAATTGATAACAGAAACTTGCGACAAATGTTCCACTGATTTCAAATGGTTGAAATTGATAACAGAAACTTCAAAAAAGGAGTAAAGGGTACTTGAATCTCAAAATTAGAAAGACTAAACTTCAAAAAACGGAACTTAAAACTTACATTCTAAGATCGAGTGTTCGAGAGTTCGAGAGTTCGAGAGTGAGATCGAGTGACTTGCGAGAGTTCGAGAGTGAGATCGAGATCGAGAATCAAATTCAAATGGTTGACTGTTGCTTTGCTGCGTCTTGCAATTTGCCAGTGAGGCCCAGATGCGACATGCGAGATCGAGAGGAGAGAAACAGGAGCTTTTCAGATTTGGTCCTTTAGAGACTTAGAGTCTATATTCGCTAAGACGCTAACCTAATTTCAGTGTAAAAAGGAGTAAGGGGTTTAAGGGTCTACAGGTAATTCATAAATTCAATATATCAATTATTAATATATTTTATATATATTTAATATATAACTCTTAATCGGTTTTCGGGCAGGGCACGTTTAATTTTTCCCAAACCGCAAACCGAACCGTAAACCGCTTAAGCAACCCGCTTAACCCATTAACCGAACCGTAAACTGTTTAACCCGAAACCGTAAAACGTATAAGGTTCGGTTCGGGCGGTTTCGCGGTTTAATTCGAATAACGCTCACCCCTAGATAACTTATATAATAAGATAGACACATATTAAAGTTACATATTGTAGATAAAAAAAGTTTGAATGCAACTTACTATTGTTCGGATACGCTGATGAATCTGATGAGTGTCAAAAGCTCATTCACACTGTTGAACATTCTCAACATGTTGTCTTTAACGGCAGCGTGAAGACTGTTAATTATGTATATTCTGTAATTGTAGAAGTTTACATAGTTATCTTGTTTATAGTTGGAGTTATCCCTGATTTGTAGGAATACTCTGTATACTTAGCTCTACCCTTATATATATATATATATATATATATATATATATATATATATATATATATATATATATATATATATATATATATATATATATATATATATATATATATGTGTGTTGGCTAGGGTTCCATGTAAAGTTGTCGATATACTTAAATCTTTATGTGAGATAATATATCGAATTTCTGTGTGATTCTTTGCGCTCTTGTGTGATTGATCCCGGTGCATGTTCTTATAACTAGTATCATAGCAGGTTTTATATCCTTCACAAGAACTCAACGGCTTCGTCTTCCTTTATCAACAAGATTCGTATTTTCGACTCGAATAAGTTTTCAATATAGAAGAGCAAAGCATTGATGGTCCTCGAAACCATGGATTATAATATGCTGGGAATTCTCTTAGATGGTCCTCGTGTGCCTATTTTCGCGAAACTATAGATGGTGTCCCTGGTGAACTAAAGAAACATCCTAAGCATGCCTATACTGAAGAAGACAGGAAGATGGTCAATTTGGATGTGCGTGCTAGAGCTGCAATAGGTAATGCTCTTCCCAAGAAATTTATCACCTTGTTCAAAATTGTACATTTGCCAAGGAGATGCTCAACACTTTAACAATCACCTTGGAAGGAACTGATGAAGTACGGGCCACCCAAGAAAACACTTTGAACAGGAAGTATGAACACTTCTTCGCTTATAATAATGAGTCCATCACTCAAACTTTTAATCGATTTAATTGGTTGATTAATGATGTGTGAAGGTTTGATATTCTCAAACATGACACTGTTCTGGTTCTTAAGTTTTTGGATTCCATTGATAAGAAATGGGAACATCATGTTGATGTTCTAAAGAACAGCAAAAAAAAATCAAGTCAATGGATCTTTAAAGTCTGTTCGAGAATCTCAGAAATTATGAAGAGAGAGACCAAAGCTCAGCACAAGGAGATCATGAGGGATAGTCAGCGTGAGCATTCAGCAGCTCTCATCTCTAAACGAACAGATCATGTTGATAGTGATGTTGAAGAGTCTGAGAACGCTGACGCTGACGATGAAGAGCAAAAGCATCTTACTGAACTTGCATCCCAAGCTGTTATGGTTGTGAAGCAGTACAACCAATACAAAGACAATAAGAAATCTGGTTTTCAAAGAAATTCCTCTTCCAGCGGATCCAGGCCTAACTACTTTGGATTCAGGAGGTCTAATGTTGAGTCCGCCAAAGGAGAGAAGGCTGATAAAAAGAATGATGGGAAGTGCTTCAATTGTCGAAGCATTTAGCATTTTGAAAAAGAGTGCAAGATGAAAAGGTGTGACTCTAAGGAAGACTCCTATGAGATCAAGTACAAAAGATTGGTTGCCTCACTAAAGAAACAAAATTTAGGGTCAAAAGTTCTTCTTGTTGAAGAAGAAAAGTGGGAAGATGAAGCTGATTCTTCTAATGATGAAGAATCAAAGGATGTCTGTCTGATGGCCACTACCAAGGAGAACTATACTGAAGAGTCCAGCAGCAACTCCAGCACAATTGATGTTGATCTTACTTAAGCTGCAAAGGATAACATTACAAATGATTGGGATTCCTCTTTAGTGTATCAGATTAAAAATTTGTGAATTATTCTGATAGTGAGAAGACATATACGTTTGATTATTTGTGCCTTGATCTCAGAAAAGCAAATCGTGAAAAACATGAACTTCAAAAACGAAAACAAATTTTTATTTACTGAAAATAATGAAAAGGATGAGATTATTTAAAACTGAAAATTAATTGTAGAAATCTAATTCTATCGAATTGGTCTTTAGCTCAAGAAAAAGATGTTGCTGAAAATGATTCTAAAAACATTCAAATGATCATTAAAATTTAGACTCATTCGCATCAAAACTAAGTTTCCTTCTACTGGAGAATTAGTTCATGATTTTAAAACCAAGTTTGTTAAACCATCAGAATTTAAAAAAAACAAGACTTAATAGACAAACACTTTTGTACTGATCAACAAGGTGATCTCACCTTACAAAGTAAATTAACTATTATAGATCCTTTAGTGAAATGGTTAGAGCAAGAGGATGTAAGTGTCAGCGTGAAAATTTCAAATGGTGAATTTCACATTGTCACTGTCATTCTTCTTGAAACCTCGGTCAGCACAGCTATGACACTCACCCTGAAAAGGATTCTGCAAAATGTAGCAAGTTTTCAAAAGTATGCAATAAATTCAGGCTTTCTCAACAAGGAAAATCCAAAACCATCAAGACATGTTATAGATGTGGTTACACTTCACATAAAGTTGATAAGTGCATGTTTGAGCCTAGAATTGAAAGAAAAGAAAATGCACTTTCTCCCTATAACAAATAGATTAAAAAGTAAAACTCATTGAACTGTCTTCCATCTGAATGTTATGATATTCTTCCTTGTTTCAAACCCATCTCTAAATGGGTTCAAAAAGAGCACTAATCTGTTTGTGAAAGTAACTGTAGGACCATGATAATATTTGGTATCTAGACAGTGGATGTTCTCGTCACATGACTGGTTTCAAAACACTGCAAGATGACTTTGTCAAGAAGTAAGGCCATGTCGTTACTTATGGTGACAACAACAAAGGTCACACTAAGGGTTACGGCACAATCAAGTGTAAATATATACAGTTTTCTAATGTTTCGGCACACTAAAGGTTACGGCACAATCAAGTGTAAATATATACAGTTTTCTTATGGTGACAACAACAACAAAGGCCATGTCAAGTGTAAATATATAGTAAATATATACAGTAACGCCATGTCGTTACTTATGGTGACAACAACAAAGGTCACACTAAGGGTTGCGGCACAATCAAGTGTAAATATATACAGTTTTCTAATGTTTCGGCACACACTAAGGGTTACGGCACAACAAAGGTCACACTAAGGGTTACGGCACAATCAAGTGTAAATATATACAATTTTCTAATGTTTCTTATGTAAAGGGTTTAAAGCGTAATCTCATTTCAATCAGCCAGCTGTGTGATGCTGATTACGAAGTTTTGTTCAACAAAAGAGAAGGAAACATTCTTGATGTTGCAAAAGAAGTGGTTTTCACTGTAAAACGATGTGATGACATTTATATTCTGGACATGTTTTCTGCTTCTTAGTCAGTGAAGAGATGTTTCTTTTCTCGTGCTCAGTCTCATGTTAATTGACTTTAGCATAAGCGTTTATCCCATCTCAACTACAAAAACATGTCAAAATTTTCAATGGTCAGCTTGTCAGAGGGATTCCTAAAATGAACTTTTTCAAAGACAAAGACTCAGCATGTGAAAAAAGTAAGCAGGTCAAATCACCCTTCAAGTCCAAGCAGTGTTCTTCCATTTCATCTCCTTTCAATCTATTGCATATGTATCTTTTTGGCCCTGTACCAGTGTCCTCTCTCGCTGGAAAGAAATTTTCCCCGGTTATTGTTGATGAATTCTCTCTATACACTTGGGTCATGTTTTTTAGAACAAAACTGATGGTGCTGCTGAAATCATCTCTCCCATAAAACAATAATGAAAACAAAGAAAATTGTTTATCACATCTAATTTGATCAAGCCTTCAATACTTTTATGAACATTTTGATCTCTTGTACTTTTTAAAATCCCTCTGAAGATCTAAATGTGGTCTAGGGGTGGCAAAAAAATCATATGCGATCCTGGTTCCGTACGGGAGTAATTTTAAAAAAAATCAGGTTCGGGAGCGGGAGCGGGATTGGGAGCGGGGTTAGCCACCGTTTGATTTTCGAGATTAGGGTCGGTAGTGGGTTGTTTTGTCCCGAAATACCCATGGCCCCCCGTTTCTATTTAAATATTTATTTTATTTATAATAGAAATATAATTAATAATATATATCCGCATTCCGCCGTTTCACAAGCACGCTTCATGCATCAGTCATCACAATTCACCATCGTGTCTCTCTCTCAACTCTCTTACTCTCTATGTTTGTCTTCTCATCGTCAACACTCACAATTGAAGCCATCATCATCAATTCGTAAATCATAATCGTCATTGAGACATCGACATTCAAGTTTCAAGCTGACGCCGTTCGACCCTCAAGAACCATTGCCGGAGACGTCGAATCATCGGCTCATCAGTTATCACCTGAGAACCATCGTCGGAGACGTCGCCTGAGAACTACGAGAAGCGTCGTCGTTGACCGGTAACTCGGTAAGTTCTACATATAACTTCAGAGTTCGGATTTTTGTTTCAGAAATCACAATACATTAGAAATTCATATTTGTGTTTTAGATGGTATGTTCTGTTTGAATTCGGAATTGTGAATATACATCAAATTTTATGAATCTATGTTTGAAAAACGGATTTCGTGTTTTCGTTTGAAGAACGGATTTTCTATTTCTGTTTGAAGAACGGATTTTTAGAAATTCATATTTGTGTTTTAGATGGTATGTTCTGTTTGAATTCGGAATTGTGAATATACATCAAATTTTATGAATCTATGTTTGAAAAACGGATTTTGTGTTTTCGTTTGAAGAACGGATTTTCTATTTCTGTTTGAAGAACGGATTTTTTGTTTCTGTTTGAAGAACGGATTTTGTGTTTCTGTTTGAATTTATGTTTCAGAATCAGATTTTGTTTCAGATATTGTAATTTGTACATTTTTACTTTTTATGTTTGAATTCAGATCACATGTCTTCGGCGGAGCAAAATCAGCCAATGGATTCAAACACGGTTAATGATACCGCCAATTCTGCAGCTCAAGTGGATGATTAAAAAAAAACTACGATCTCAAATTTGGGCTCGAAACCGTTATAGGAAAACAGATGGTTGTTAGTAATTATTGTAAAAGGTCATTTGCGTATCAAAGTAAAAATGGAACGAATGGTTTGCATACTTACTTTAAGTCATGTAAGATACGTGTGGGACAAAGCAAAATTGATGATTTTCAGAGCCGTTTAACCGCTAAAAGATCTAAGACTGACGAGAGTGAGGGCTCAATTTTAGCAACTCATTGTTTTAGTTATGAGGAATCGCGTTTCAATCTTGCTAGGATGATCACGCAACATGATTACCCACTTAGTATTGTTGAACATGTGGGCTTTAGATGTTCTATTCGAGGGCTCCAACCATTATTTAAGCCGATATGTAGAAACACCGCTAAGATTGACGTCTTTAAATTGTATGCAGAGGAAAAAGCAAAGATAATGCATTTATTGCAGAGTATTCGAGGTAGGATTGCGATAACGACCGACATGTGGACTTTCAACAACTAAAGGAAAGGATACATGACCGTGACATCCCATTTCATTGATGATTCTTGGAACTTACACAGTCGGCTTTTGAGGTAATATTTAAAAATTATTTGTGTAAGATATCATTATGTACTCATTTAATTAAATTAATTTTCATTATATATGTGTCATGTCATCATACGGCTGAGAACCTAACAAATGACTTGCTAGAATGTTTGTTGGACTGGAACATAAACAGAAAAATATCAACCTTAACAGTTGATAATTGCTCAATAAACAATTGCATGATAGATTTAATGATTGAAAAAATGCCTTCTGATAGTTTGGTTTTGGGTAAAGGGTTTTTCCCATAGTTACCTAATTCGCTAAACAAGCAACGATTTCCGATCTGAACGGTATGTACCCAAACGCGGTACAGAGTCGTACCAGTCGCTAATTGGAACGATTATCGGAACGTTGACGCCGGCGAACCAAATCGAAATCCAAATCGGACCAAATCGAAGTCCAATTCGGACCCAATCACTTCCGATTCACGTTTCTTTCTCTAAATCGGTGTTCCAATTGCACTTTTGGTTCGCCAATTTAATGTTTTAAGCACCGAATTTATGTTAGGCGGGAAGGCGATTGACGATTGGAAAAAGTTGCCGACTCCTCGATTTCTTTCTCTGACTTTGTAAGTGATTGATTTAAGCACCAACGTATACCTTTCTTTTTCTATACGAATTTTATCATCCAAAATCAAATAGAATCTCTTCTGATTTAATCAATTTCTGTTCTTGCTCTACTCCTTTCTTTTTCTATTATACTGTAATGGCATTTGGAAAAAATCGTTCCACTCCTCTAGTAGATAGTGATGAAACTGTGGTCGGTGAGACACAAGAACAATATTTTGTTGATCTTGAAGATGATGTGCAGCAGACAACAAGAGATACAGCTAGTGGCAGTCAACAGGAGAAGGATCCTTCTAAGCCTCTCCTGAATGAAGTAACATTCATTGGTGCAGGAAACAGCAAAAACCCAGGTGGTGCTAAGCAGTGGGTTTGCAAGCACTGTAAAGGCACCTATACTAGTTCATACACTAGAATATATGCCCACTTTTTTGGGGCTCCTTTGGATAAAAAATCTGAGATAAAAAGATGTCCAACATTGATTCGAGATCGACAGAAGTACGATAGCCTTTTTAAGAAGGTAAAGGAGGCGGAAAATTCTAGAGTGTCAAAGTCTTTGAAGAAGTCGGTTCTTTCCCAAAACTCATCCGCAAAGAAACGCATTGAAGAGAGTTTTGGCATGCTAGAGAGAAACGTGGTGGACTTGAAGGTCATCCGAGGCTTGTGTGCAAATCGGATCGCCTTCAATGTCTTACGCAACCCGCAGTTTGTTGAAATGGTTAACGCCATAAATAAAGCACCGGCCGGCTACAAACCTCCATCATGTGAAAAGGCGAGAACCGTACTATTGGATGAATGTGTTAGAGATGTAGAGAAAGATCTAACACCGGTGAAAGACACATGGTACACACAAGGAGTGTCAATTGTTTCGGATGGGTGGTCTAATGTTAAACATAAACCACTTATCAATGTTCTTGCGGTCAACTCACGAGGTGCAACGTTTATGTACGCGGAAGACTTTTCGGGAGTTGAAAAAACGGGGGTAGAGATTTCAAGGTTTCTTCTTGGAGCTATCGACACCATTGGACCAAGCAATGTGTTGCAAGTTGTAACGGACAACGCGGCGAATTGCAAAGCTGCTGGTCGTGAGATCGAGAAGGTACATGGTCATATTTTTTGGTCCCCTTGTTGTGTGTTGGCTACTGAATTTTATTGGATGCATAACACATATAAGAAAGGTAAGGGTATTGTTAAGTATTTTCTTAACCATACTCATGCCTTATCAATATTTAGAGAAAACTCAAAGTTGGACTTATTGAAGGTTGCCAAGACACGTTTTGCATCACATTACATACTCTTGAAAAGAGTAATGGATTGTAGGGAGGCATTAGCTACGACTATTTCCCTTAATTCTTGGCGGGAATGGGGTAAAAATGGGGACGAAAACAGTCGTGAAGTTGGGAAAAATATCACTGATACAATTAGAGATGATGAGTTTTGGGAAGATGTAGAGAACATTTTGGCTATCACAAAACCCATTTATTTGCTAATCAAGTTTAGTGACGGTGAAGGACCCAAAATGGGAGAGATTTATGAAAGAATGAACAATATGCTAGGTGAAATCAAAGATGTTATGAGGGAAAATAAATTCTCTAGTTATTACCCTCAAGTTGAGAGGATTGTGGTGAATCGGTGGGAGAAAATGACAATCCCGCTTCATTGTTTGGGTTTTGCTTTAAATCCAAGGTTTTATGATAAGCATTATCTAGCAACGTTGGCACCCGGTGGCATGACAAGAAAAGCTCCTAACGAAGACAAAGAAATTGTACTTGGTGTTATGGATGCACTTCAACGAATTGCTGAAAATGGTGAAGAAGAAAAGAGGTTACGAGAGCAATTTGTCACATTTCATATGAAGAAAGGAATTTATTCCATGACCGCAACTCAAACCGATGCCGTGACAATGGATTGCATAGATTGGTGGGCCTTATATGGATCGGAGACTCCGGAATTGGCGGAAGTAGCAAAAAAGGTACTTTCTCAACCAATAAGTAGCTCTTCGGCGGAGAGAAATTGGAGTACATACTCCTATATCCATAGTGTCAAACGAAATCGGTTGAATTGCAAAAGGGCGGATAAACTTGTTTTTGTTCACTCAAATATTAGACTTCAATCCCGTTTTTCTGATTCGTATAACTCCGGGCCCCACAAAAAATGGGACATCAATCCAGAAAACTCATACATAGAAGGTTCAAGTGCACGTTTGGAGGAAATGGCATGGGAGAATCTTGATGACGAAGACATGGAGAACGAGAAAGGAAAAAGGCAACGGGTTGATTAAGATGTTTTTGTTTCTGCTGTTCTGTTTTGGGTTTACTGTTTCTGTTTTTCTGGTTTGGACTAAAAAATCAATGTCTTGTTTTTTCTGTTTTCATGTTCCTGTAATGTAATGGAGTAATGGAGTAATGGACTATTGGTCTTGTTTTGGTAATCATATGTATACTTCTGTTTAGTATTGGTCTGGTTTGGACTAAAAAATCACAATTATGTATTTATGTTCCTGTTTTGTGTTTTAGTAATTGGTACATCGTACTAGACTAAAAGGTACACCGTATCGTATCGTACCGAAATGAGCCTACCCCCTCCGTACCGGATACAGTTGATATGTAGAACCGCGTTCCCGGTCCTCGTTCCCGTACCGGAGCGAACCACGAACTAGGTAACTATGGTTTTTCCATATGCGATGTGCAGCGCATATTTTGAATTTAATTGTGAGAAGTGGGTTGGATTTTTTTAGTAACGGGATTGAATATATTCATGATAGTGTTGGGTTTTGGACATACAGCGAAAAGACTTGAGACATTTGAAAAAAATGCAAAACATTTGAATATTAATTGTGAAAAAAATAGCACTTGTTTGTAAAACGCGTTGGAATTCTACATATTTAATGCTTGTTGTAGCTGTGAAATATACAAAGGTGTTTTTTCGTTTAAAACGGGAACCCCAATATAAGAGTTTACTTGATGAAAATGAATGGGCTTTAGCAATTGAACTTTGTGAGAGACTCAAAATATTTTATAGTGTCACAGAGTTGTTTTCGGGAACAAAATACCCGACAAGCAACATTTTTTCCCAAAAATATGTGAAATAAAGTTAGCTTTGAAGAAATTGTACTCTTTTAGTTTCATTGAGATAAGCACAATGGCAGTAAAATATGACTAAAAGATGTGACCAATATTGAAAAGATAGTCATCGGGTGATGGCTATGGCTACCATTTTGGATCCAAGGTTTAATATGAAGATCCTAGAGTATTTTTTTCTTCCTCTTATTTGTGGTGTAGAGGAAGCCAAATATGAGCTTCAAAGTGTGCGTAAAATTTGTGAAGAAATATTTGCACAATATGAATCAAGAGTTGTGATTCAAGAAAGTGATGTTGATATGCCCACTTCTTGTCAAAATGCCACTTCCGGAGGTGATGTAGAATCATTAGATGCTTTCTTTTCGTGGAACTCTTCTAGTAGTACTGTTTGCGGAAAAACGAATTAGAAAAGTACTTAGAAGAATGCACTTTACTCGAGAGTCGTGAGTTTGATGTGTTAGCGTGGTGGAAATTAAATGGGATTAAGTATCCCATATTGTGTGATATTGCAAGAGATATATTGTTCATTCCTATCTCTACAGTTGCTTTGGAGTCTTCTTTTTCTACAAGTGGTAGAATTGTGGGTCCATATATGAGCAAACTTCTTCCGGAAACAATTGAAGCCATTATTTGCACTCAAAATTGGCTATGAGCGGGAAAAGGAGGTATGTATGACTTTACTTGAATTATTATTTGCTTTATTCATTTTAATATATTTTATTTATCACAATCATTTGTTTTATTGTTAGATTGTGTTATTGATGGTAGTGATGGAGCAAATGGTGATGAAGAAAAACAAGAAAATGATCTAATAAAATATGGTATTTTTTAAGGATTGTATTGAGTATTGACTAAACAAATACAAATATATATCTTATTATTCTTTGTTTTTTATTTAGGTATGAAAAACAATGTGGAATTGAAGATGTTTAATGGATGTTTTTTATTTGGTCATATATTTTTAGACTTGTCTCGTTCCATTTCGGTTTGTAATGTTGAAGTTATCGTGTTTTTCTTTTGTAACTTTAAGTATGTTGTATCAAGTTTTTGAGCTGCCAAAATTCAGCCAAAAAACTTATCAAACTTTTGTCAAAACAACCAAATTGGATCTGGAAAAATTAACGTTTTTTAGTTTCAAAATTCTGCAAAAACATGCATATTTTAGTGGCCCAAAATGCAGCATTTTTAAGTCCAAAATGTAGCAATTTTCACACCTAAAAAACTGCAATATACGCCTAAAAAGATCAATTTGAAGTCTATAAAAACAGGGAAGCAGGGGAGACAGACGAAATCCCGGGCGGGGTCGGGGGGCAGCTATTTCCGTACCGTTTGGTCCCGTTACCACCTAATGCGGTCTAATACTCCTTACGCCCTACTCTATACGCACCTATAAGTTTCCATATGGTATGATAAACTTGATCTTCACGGAATATATTACTTATTACAAATACCATGCACTTACGAGCCTCGTATACCTTTGTACTATCTTTTTATACGAAGCGCTTTATTTGTCATATTAGTTATTAACCTTTTACACAGTGATAATTTGTTAGCCAATTGTCACAAACGTGTTTTATCACAGTTGATTATCAAATTGCAATGATTTTAATATCACGCCAGGTTTGGGATTATAAGTTATAACCTTTAGGACCAATTTTGTCCAATGCGGCTTATAACCAGTATTTGAAACCGATTTTTCAAGTATGAACTGGATTTGACTACTTACCGTGTTTGTATAGGTTTGTGAGTATTTTCCGGTTTGAACTAATTTCAAACCAAACCGTTTTTACTACATCAACTTGATCCGAACCGGTTTGTTGAAAAGATCCGATTTGTTTGACATAAATTAACATAGACCATGCAAATGGTGAAGTTTACCATTTTTTTAAAACATTTTCAAAAACATAAACATACACCAAAATAATTAAACACAAACAAACTTATAACGTCTCCAAATCAGAATCTCTTAAACATTTAAAAAATGAAAAAATGAAAATTCTTTACAACTTATAATTTGATCAAACCTTTAATACTTTAATAAGGATTTTGATCACATGTAACTAGGCCCTTTTATGTTAAATGTCTTTTTGAAATCCCTCCAAAATTTTGTTTTTGTCATATTAATTATTAATTTATTGCAATGATTTTAACATCACACTATCACTTTCAAACTACACATCCAACCACCCCTTAAAATAAAAACATCTTCTAAAACATAAACATATACCAAAATCATTAAACTCAAATCCAAATCAGAATCCATTGACATTTAAAAAATGAAACATTGCAAAATGTTTATGTTTGATCAGACGTTGAAAGCTATAAATAAACCGCGTGTACCTATTTCTTTTCTTCCTTCTCAGCCTCTGCGGCCCGCTTGAGCCTTGCGCCCAAATGGCGTTTGTTTGTCCTTTCAACGCGTAATTTAGAATACGCGTTGAATGATTTCATCTCGTCAGTGATTTTCACAAGTTCAACAGCTGCCTTTTCCCTCACAATCGGTAACACGGGACCTTGAATTTGAGTAGCACTTGCAAGCTCCTCTGGAGTCGAGTCGCCAGCCTATTTCAAAGTTTAAGAAATTAATTAGTATATAACTATTAAAATATGTAATTTAATAATAAATAAAACTATCTTTAGGTTAAATTAATGAACAAAAATAGGGATAATGACCTGTAGGGTAACGAACTTTTAAAATTGTTCATATTTGGTTGATTATCCATAAACTTTTTGAAATTGTTCAGATTTAGTCACTTATGTTTTTTGTACACATGACCAATAAACTTATTTTTTTGTATACATATGACCAATAACATAACAGTCATATTTGTAAACAAAAAAAAAATAAGTGACTAAATGTGAACAAATTTAAAAAGCTTATGGGTAAATCAAACACAAAAATAAGTTCAGTGTGTAGACAATTTTAAAAGTTTGTTACACTATCAAGTCATTATCCCATAAAAAAAATACTAAAATGGAAGATGTTATAACACCAAATAACCACCTTACCTTCTAAGAAAGCATCAGAAAATAACCACCTAATTTGCAAAAATCATTATTTTTTATTTTTTTTTTTTTGGAAAAAAGATAAAAGTTCTTTCATGTTTGTAGTGGGAGATTCATTAAGGTAATTTCACAAAAGAAATATAATCTTGCAAAACAAGTGGTTATTATTTGATAACGTTCGTTCCATTTTGGTCATTTTGCAAAGTTATTTATTAATTACATATTAATATTAACAAAATCTGTGGCACAATGATGAATACTAACTTACCATCTCTTAGATGTCAAAATTAAAGATTTCAGTTAATAATCAAAACATCATTGTCAAAACATTAACATATAAATTAAAAATTAAAAATTAAAAATTAAACGTACCTTGGTTTTCCTTGCGCGTCTAGGGAAGATAACTAACTTAGCCTTAAATGTTTTTAGCCTCTGAATGTTCGCCTGCAAACCTTCCAAAGAGCGGTTTCTACGGCGGTGATCCACCGCGATACCAATTGTTGGAGCAAGTTTCTTTGGAATACCAGCACCCTATTTATTTTTACAACTAACATTAATAAAACTAAATGGAAAAAGTAGCAATTTTTCAAAAGTACAAAAGTATGTTGCTATTTTGAGTAATTTTATTATTATTACCTTCAACTCTTCAAGAGAAAAACCACGGCCCTCCCGAAGTTTCATGTTGTATTTCAACGTTTGACAGTGAACTTGAGGGCGAAGTTGTCCAGCTGGCCTTGGAAATACTTTAACAGCTTTTGCTTGCCTAGCTGTAAAAAAAGGTTACACAAGTAAGAAACTTCTAGTAAATTTAAAATGTAAGATTTAAGATGATAAAGTGGTAATTAATTGAGGTAAAACTTGAAAAGTTACCATTGCGTCTCCTTGTTTTGCGGGCAGGTTGATTGAACCATGTTTTCACGTAATTCTGCCAGTGTTTTTTGAAGTGCCCGTTTGGGATCACGTTGTTATGCTTAACCATGATTAGTCTGCAAAAACCATCATACTATTTAATATTTTACAATTACATTACCAAAAGAAACTTAACCAATATAAAGAAAGTACAAGTAACTCACTTTTATGTTGATTTAAAGAGAGAAGAACACAGATTGTTTATCTAAAATTCATACTTTCAAGTTTCAATAAGTGCAATTGTGTCTCCAATTAGAACAAGTGCGATTGTATCTCTAATTAAAACGAAAAATTTGTTAACCAACAAGCATCATCCTACAGCACCTAGTTAGTACATGAAAACAGTCGTCAACAGTAAATAGAAAAGCTTAGAAGTCAATCAAATTGAGCAGACCAAAAGATTTTCACTCCAAGAACACCAGAGTCCAGACGATCATAAATTATATGACCTTCGATTCCACAGTAATGGAAATGTGATTAAAAGCTCTATGAACAGCTATGAGGCCCTCGAGAATTTGTTAACTAATTGTTACATACAAGAAGTGTAATAGCCTCCGATTTTCACAAAAATGCGAAGAATACGAACTCGGCGATTTCTCTACTGAAATGCACATATTCTAGCATAAACTTCGTATAGGATAGCTTGATTATGCAAACTACCATGAAGATTTACAAGTAAACCTTACCAGAAAAAAACGCATGAATAATGAGCTATAATAAGGTACAAAATCAGAAAAATAAACGTTGAAAATACAGAGAGCGTATATTGAAATAATCAATTCATTCATAGAGCATCAATTTTTGAACTACAATCGTTAGCGATTGCCATAGATGTTAAACGTATAAGCATTTCAGCAAGGAGTTGATCTAAGCATACCTTAATCGGAGGCGGAATCTTTCGGGTAAAGAGGTGAAGATACAGAGGCTTCGGCAGGATTATGGGAGGAAGTGTTTCAAGTAGAGAAGGTGGTTAAGAACCCTAAATCCAACGGCTGAGATGCATACCCCTTGAGTCTTGGAGTCTACCTACTATTAGATGGATCGGCCCAACTATGTCTTAGAAATTTGGGCCCATAAATCTGCATTCTCTCCATGTAATCGGTTTCGGATTGACTCAAACTCAATCACGGTTGTTTTTTCGAAAATTTTAGAATTATATAAACATGTGTATTATATTTGGTCTTAAGATAAAATAAGAATAATACTCAAACTAAAAAACATAAACCTAGAAATTGAAAATACAATTGTGTTTAATTGTATTTATGAAATTGGAGTTTATCTAATCCGAGAATTCTTGGATGATGTATTCGTTTGCAATGTCACTCTCATATACATTGGTGGTTGGAGATGGTATCATTTGTGCATTCTTAATGGATGTACTACTTGAAGATAGTAAAAATGTTATTTCGAACGAAACATGATTTTGTATCATTTCAATTTCATCAAATTAATCATTCAAATGAAGCATACTTTCATCGATTCAGTGGCGATCCGTGACTTTTGTTCTAATATTATCCAGTTACTGAGAGGGTGTTTGGGATTGTGTTTGAATACTCATTATTGACTTATTGGTTTTTCAAAAAGCTAATAAATCAAAAAAAATGTATTTGACAAACTTAAAAGTCATTTTGAAACAACTTTTGTTTTTTGATACCAAAACAACATAGTAACCCTCATTTAATAAACCTAACCCTATTTTAACTCATATTTGGTCATTTAACATGTATAAGTTAATTGATGTGTGACATCTAATCTTAATTTTGTAAATGATTTAACCATAATTAAGGAGTATTACACAACTTAGGCAAGTATACCTAATCATATAACAGTATAGTTATGGTAAGACCGGTTTTCGAACATTAGGGGAACGGGTATGAATCAGTTTAGCAAGCTAGTTGTTGTTATGAGGTTTTCTATTATCAAACATATCCTCAGATGAGTAACAAACTTGTACCTTTTTGTTTCCATCTTAGTCTAACAGACAATCTTTGGCAATATGAGGCCCACTACAGTTATTGCATGCAACTTGAATTGCATGGATGGTCTGGTTTAATTCTTCATGTCTCTCCCCAAAGCATCCAATTTGGAATTTAATGTTGCAAGGTTTTCAGCATTTCCTCCGGATGACTTCTTCCCCACAGATGCATCTCTTGAGGAATGTCATTGATGAGAGTGTCGGGCTAATTCCTCAATCAATGCGTATTGCTCAGCTGTAGTCTTCTTTGGGATGGGTCCTTGGGAGTCAACCAACTTGTGGGTGCAAACATTGATCACGTTATAGAAGGTTTGCACTACTTGATGAGCATTTAGATCATGTTGAGCGTCGTTTTGTAGCATCTCTTTGCAACGGTCCCAGGCTATGCAGTTATCGCGGTCAAAACCGTTATCGCGGTAACCTACCGATATTTAATTTTGCGGTTTTCGCGGTGGTATAGCGGTTTTTTAGTAATATATAGAATTTATATATTAGACTATTACTAGTAGAATTAATATCATAAAGTCATTCAAAAAACTTCACATAAGGCTTAATTTAATACATAAGTTAAATAACATAACATTCTAATATAGAAAATGTCAAAGTATCAAATTCAAATTTAATCGACATCCAAGTCATCATCGGCCAAACCATTCACTTCTTCATGAAAATCCTCCACACGAATTATCACGGTAAATCGCGGTAAATCGCGGTTAATTATCGCGGTAAATTGCGGTAAATCGCGGAAAATAGCGGTAAATCGCGGCGATTTTATCGGTACCCGCTATTTTCCACCGCTAAACTGAACCGCAATTATGTTGACCACCGCGAACCGCGATACCGGCGCTATACCGGCGCGATTAACTGCATAGGTCCCAGGTATTATAAGTGTTTCATCTTCAAGTTGCTAGAAATTTTGAATCTTCACTTTCATCTATTTTGGACGGTGCGCTGAATGCTTGATGAACGTAGTTTCAGTTGGTCACATGTTGTGACTGTTTGAGCGGTATTGACTTCAACCAATGCTTTGCGGCACCTTGGAGTGTTATTAGAAACACCCTTACCATCACTGCATCCTTTTCCACCACTAAAATGATAAAGTAATATGAAATCTCCGGTACGACTTCAACATGTTGATAAGCATCATGATCATCTTTTCCATGAAATGTAATTTCTCTTAGTAGGTGTAGAGAATTGGCCATTTATTTTGAAGTTGTTTGTAACTGGAATCATGGAACGAACAAGCCCTGACCTTGTTCCTTCCTTGGTACGACTTGCATGCTCCTCCAACGATAAGTTTGTAACATCATCCACATGTGCATCACCCGTTGCTCTTGGATTCTCACACTTCTCTCTAAGCAATTTATGAAATTCACGCTCTAGCTCTACGACGACTGGTGTAGTCAAATAAGAGTTGAGCCCTTAGTCATACACCAAATACGAACAACTAATAAAAACTAGTTAAACATAACAAAATTTTAAACAAAAATGTAAATTCGTTAGACAGGAGAACACGTTGCGTTATCCAACGACAACATGTCGCGTTCCGCGACTAACGGAAATCTAACAAAAATTAAACTAAAGTTGTCAAACTGAAAATAAACTTTATGTGGGAAATTTCCACAAAATGATCGAATAACTAAACTTACTGAAACTGTTCTCCGGCAACAACGTCAAAATTTTATGTGCAAAATCTAATGTTAAATGTATAAAGGATTTTCCCAGAACTAGGGACTATTACACAACTTAAGCAAGTTTACTTAATCTTTTAACAGTATAGCTTTGCTAAGATGGGGTTGTCGAACACAAGGGGAATGAGAATGATTAAGTTTAGCAAGCGAGTTATCAGTTAAACAAAAAACATTAAGAAAACGAAATTTTGCTTTTTAAACTAAACAAGACAATATTGAGCTAAAAACAAGAACAGAACAAAGCTAGGAGTTTGAAAAAGGCAGGAAATAAAGATGTTTTCACTTAGATTCGATTACCCCTTAATGTTATGGTTGATTTTTAATAAGTATATTGGATGTTAGTTAGATGTTCAGTGATTAATATATTAAATAACTCTTTTGGTCCAATTACTAATCTTATGATACTAAGGACTTTAATCACAATGGTCATGTAGATTAACTAGCCCCATTACCAGTCTTTTAGTCTATATCATGCAATATTTAATCTATCTAATTTCAATGATCATGCCAATCAATTCGTTGCATAAAATGGTCATCTAATACAAATGGTCATATACATTATTACTTTATACCTAACCCTATGATTTGGTTCATCACTAGTCGTATTTGTCTAATGGTTATAAATATGATTCAAGCAACACAATCAAATTGGTCCTCTAAAATGTATTAACTTAGCAATAGGCAATAAAAATCCAAACTTTAACACATAAGGTTCTTCAATTAAACAAACATGATGAATTAAACAACTTGCAATATCTAAATAAGATAAATCAATACAATATTAGGTTCATCTACTCCAGGTGAAAACACGGGGTATTTAGCCCATATTTTGGAATTTAGAACAGAAATACATCATATAGATTGTGCTAAACATAAATGAATAACCAAACCAAAAAAATTCCCAATGATTCGGCTTCTGATTCTTCAATCCCTTGCTTGAAATTCATTCTCTAGCCTTGAAATACCTTTTAGTCGCTTACAAGGTCCAAAATACGACTCTGATTGCATGAATATTTGTTAGGTCAAAGATGGGGTTTATTTATAATTTTTCAAAAACGACCTAGAACGCGTTGCGTTGGTTAGGAGAACTTGTTGCGTTCTTCAACAATTCTCGATTTCTTCGAATGCTCCATTGGACATGTTGTGTCATTTGTAATTCTTACATCATGTAGTCAAGGTCAGACGCGTCAGGTGATTAGCGAGCATCGCGTTCTGTAGTTCCAAGCATTATAATTATCATTTATCTTTATTTTCACTAAAGTATGGCTCAAAGATACCAAATATCACATAAAATATATATGTATATAAAAGGTGATATCAAAATACCACACACTTGGACTTTGCTTGTCCTTAAGCAAACTATAGTTTATTCATGCCAATAAAAAGTTTACTTTAACACCTTTCCATATGCAATTAGCCTCAAACGTTATTTACCGATGTCAAAAAGAATAATTAAAAACAAATGCAACAATTATACTATCATGTACATATCCATGTTTTGGTCCTCCTTAACTTTTCATGTCCCAAGTAAACTTCATCTCGTAAGCAACAAGTTTCAAATTTGATAATTACTCATTTTTGCATTCTCTATAAATATACCCTTTTAAAAACTCCCTAACTTAAGACTTTTTGCCCAATTTCCAAATTAACTTGGCACCATACTCTCCAATTTGAAAATTACTTTTCCCACTTCAAAACACTTTTCATTTCAATAAACTTATCAATTCATTATAACTTTCTTTTCAATCCAATACTATTGTTTATTCCACTATCATTTTTTCAGTATTTTTCATTCCAATCCATAAGCTCATAATTTAAAAAAACTAGTGTGCTAGAGTTAGAAGACTTATGTTGAACTGTTGATTGCCAATTAGCTTAACATATTTCCTTATTATTTGAAGCTCGTGACTTTCTATGGAATTCTTAAAACAAACTTTTTATAAGTCGTTATGCGTGGGAATTCGATCCCAGAACACCTTAATGTAGTTAAATTATATTTAAACACCATTTTAAAATCCAGTGGGTTTTTGCTTAAAATCATTTCAGGGGTTAGGTTGCGGAATATCAAAATGGTCCTGATTTCAAAATGACTTAGTTTGTAAAAGACCGAGGTGGTTACAATCTAAATATCATTACAAAGTTTAAATGAAACAACACAACTCGTAGCCTTCTAAAATCCCAAGCTCTAGATAAGTCATCCTTATTCGTCAACCTGAACACATGTCAAAATAGGTTAGGCGATGTAAATGCCTAGTGAGTCAACTCGAGGTCAACTCATTGAAAGTTAGGTGATGTCAATCACTATAATCGAGACAACCCCCCCCCAATACATTTTTAAAATACACGTACGTTATAAAAATGGTTTGAAGGGAAATTTGTCCACATAGTCATCTTAGTCAACATTAGATTTAAATACAGCTTTGCAACATCGAAAAACACCATAGATATAGTTTAAGGGAAATTATTCCAAAATCATTACAATAAACTTAATCATCACAAAACACCATTTATATCAAAACATCATTTCATCGTAAAAAGGGTATGTCATATGTATGATGTATGCATATGCAACTAACCCACACCCTAAGTCCATCTCATCAAGTCCATCCCACCATGAAGGTACATTATAAAACCCCCTTTTTAAACCCATAACTTATCTCCATTGTTTATAAGTTATCCCTTGTGAAACTTCAAATCCAACATCTTTAAAAAGAGTCAATTTATGTTCAAATACCATTTTAAAATACATTGGGTTTTGTGAAGAATTTTTTTCAGAGTTTAAGTTGTGGAAAAATCATTTGGTCCCATTTTAAATAAAACATATTGGTTTGCAAAAGAGCGAAGCTGTTACAATCCAAATACTATTACACAATTTAAATGAAACCACACAACCTGTGGCATTCTAAAAATGTCCAGATCCTCTAAAGTCATCATATCTCCTCAACCTGAATACACATCAAAATAGGTTAGGCAATGGAATTCCTAGTGAGCTTACTCGAGGCTGGCTATTCAGAGTGCAGTGTAACCACCACACTCGAGACAAAACCCCAAAAATACTTTTCACACACTTAAAAGTTATATAATTTATCATCTCGAAAGTTGTATAAAAATAATATTATGTCATAAAGTTTAAGTCAAAAATTGATAGTTATGAATGTAAATTCCTACTTACTCGAGGCTAGCCATTCAGAGTGCAGTGTAACCACCACACTTGGGACAAAACCCCAAAATACTTTTCACACACTTAAAAGTTGTATAATTTATCATCTTGAAAGTTGTATAAAAATAATACTATGTCATAAAGTTTAAGTCAAAAATTAATAGTTATGAATGCAATGTAATGCATGATGCAACTATCCCAACCCATGTCTATCTCATAAAAGTCCAACTCACCTCGATGGCGCCTACCTAATTTCTCAAGTAACATACATAAAGCATGCCACTTGATCCCCCCGATAGGCCAAACTAGGACTAGTGGCCATCACACTAGCCCCATGAGGGTTAGCAACTCCCTCATTCGGTCCCCTATTGGCGGGAACAATCCCAAGACATCTTCGAGGGTGGCTATCCAACCCAAAAGGTAGGGATGAGCATGAGTCGGTTTGGGTCGGTTTTTGGCTAAAACCGAACCCAGACCGTAGAAGTCGGTTTTTTGGTTTTAAAACCCATATGGGTCGGTTTTTTGGTTTTTCAGTTTGGGTTTGTGGGTTTTTAGTTTAAACCCGTGGGTTTGTGGGTTTATGGGTTTCTGGTTTTTCAGGTTTGAAACCGCAGGTTTGTGGGTTTAAGCCCATTGAAAGTACATTGCTATAAAGTATAAATGGGTTTGTGGGTTCAAACACACTAAAACCATGGGTTTAAAATCATAGATTTGTAGGTTCAAACCCACTGAAAGTACGTTTTTATTAAGTATAAAGGGGTTGTGGGTTCAAACCAGTTAAAACCATGGGTTTAAAATCGTAGGTTTGTGGGTTTAAACCCATATGGGTTTCTGGGTTTAAAACTATGGGTTTGTGGGTTCAAAACCGAATCGACCTGTATAAGTCGGTTTTTTCAAAAGCTCAAACCCACGCTGTCGGTTTTTCGATTTATTGGTTTTTGTCGGTTTTTCGGTTTTCTGGTTCGGTTTTGCTCATCCCTACCAAAAGGCCCTCTAGTGGGACTATCATGTTGTCGGTCTTTCACGATGCATTTGAAATATTGAAGGAGTTAATGAGATCCTGTCCGCACCACGAGTTTCCAAGGTGGCAACTTGTTAAGTTCTTTTATGACGGGGTAGACACGACTAATCAAGCCATGATAAACGCGTCATATAGTGGGACTATCATGTTGGAAGATCCAGAAGATGCTTAGAGATTTTTGGAGCAATTAAGCCACGGTTCGAAAGTAAGTGAACCTATAAAGGATAGAACAGCATTCGTAGCCAACATGGAAGCAGAGAATAAATGGAAAAAAGAGATCCAAAACGAGCTAAGTACCGTCACGAAAAAGTTCAATCATTTACTTACAAGACTTCAGAAGGAAAAAAGGAGCTTATGTGTTGCATGGTCAGACCATCTGCAATAATTGCAGCGAAGTAGGTCACGGTTGCACGGACTGTACAATGACACACGAAGAGATAAGTCAAGTTCACGGATACAGGCAGTTTCATAACACACCACGTCCATTTAAGAACAATCAGCTAAGAGACGTTAGGCAACCTCAAGGGAGACAGCAAAACACACAGTCAACACCAAGAGAAGGAGGTGCAAACATCAGTATAAAGGAAATTTACGAAATCTTGGTTAAGCTTAAGGAAGCAGAAGATGCGAATACTCAGGCATTGTTGAGATTAGGGACTCAGCTCTTGAAAATTGAGAAAGATAGAGAACAAGAGAAGAAGGAAAAGGTGCAACATCATAAAGGACAAGTGAATGAAGTGATAACATTAAGAAGTGGCAAGAAGGTGGACAACAAGGTTGTTACCCCACCTCTCGAGGACGACAGTGATGTGGAGATTGTTTTTGATGAGAAAGAGGAGTTGGAAAAGAAAAAGAAGAAGGTACAGGGAGATACAAAGAAAGCAGAAAGTAAATGGGAGAAGGGGGAAACTAGTGGTACAACCCCTTTCCCTGCAGCTTTGGAAAAGCCAGGAAACAAACTGTATGGAAAGAAAGGACCACATGCTGAGGATATGTTGGAATTATTAAGTCAAATCAAGGTCAACATTCCACTGGTCAAGTTGATTAAAGAAGTTCCTGTTTATGCAAAGTTTTTGAAGGACATGTGCATCCATAAGATGCATATTCTCTCTCATCTTTTGAAAAATATTGAATTGATAGAGTATGTCAGTTCAATAATCATGGACACATTGCCTCCCAAAATGAAGGACCCATGAGCTCCTTTCATCTCAGTGGATTCAGGAGATGTTTACATCAAAAAGGCTTTACTGGATTTAGGTGCAAGTGTGAATATCCTCCCAGGACAACTCTTCAACAAGTATGAATTTGGCACCCTAAGACCCACGGACGTCATCCTCCAACTCGCTGACAAATCTACCAAAATTCCACGAGGGATGCTTTCAGACGTTGTCATCAAAGTTGGAGACTTCTACTACCCAGCAGACTTCTTGGTTTTGGACACTCGTCAGGTGGTCAAGGAGGAGCAACCAACAATTATTCTTGGGCGGCCATTTCTAGCTACAGCAAATGCAAACATTAATTGTCGCACTGGAGAGATGGGGATTTCCTTTGGGCATCAACAATCGAAAATCAACATATTCAACGCCAACGAAAGCACGATGGAAGAGCAGGAATGTTATCAAGTCAACATTATAGATGACTTGGTCCAACAATATACGCCCGAAGTGTTGCAAAATGAAGTGATAAATTCCCTGAAGAAGAAGATGCAAGATAGAAAGACCATCAGGAAGAAGAGAAGGAAGAGGGATCAAAATATGAAGAATGCTTGCAAGTTGAAAAGTTACCAACATAAATTCCCAAGACGTTGAAACCATCATTACAAGAACCACCAACATTGGAGTTGAAGGCATTGCCAGCTCACCTCAAGTATGCATTCTTAGAGGAGAATGAAAGTTTACCGGTAATCTTATCCGCTGACTTAACAGAAGAACAGGAGAAATCATTCTTGGAAGTTCTGTCCAATCATACGGAAGCCATTGGATGGACAATTGCGGACATAAAGGGAATTAGTCCTATGACATCCATGCACCACATTATCACTAAGGAAGGGTCTAAACCCGCAAGAGATACGCAACGCAGGCTGAACCCTAATATGAAGGAAGTAGTAAAGAAAGAAGTTTTAAAGTGGTTAGATGCAGGAATCATCTACCCAATTTCAGATAGTGAATAGGTTAGCCCTACACAAACGGTGCCGAAAAAGTCGGGAATCACATTGGTAGAAACTAAGGATGGCGATCAAGTATCTACAAGACCAGTAACTGGGTGGAGAGTATGTATCGATTATCGGAAACTCAATGCTGCCACATCGAAAGATCACTTTCCACTTCCTTTCATTGATCAGATAGTGGAAAAGTTGGCAGGGCAGAAATACTACTGTTTCTTGGACGGATACTCAGGGTACAATCAGATAGCAATACATCCAGAGGACCAAGCGAAAACGACATTCATTTGCCCTTATGGCACCTTTGCATTTAGGAGAATGCCATTTGGCTTGTGTAATGCGCCAGCCACATTCCAAAGGGTATTCTGGTCATCTTTTCAAAATCATTTTTAATCTAACTTCTGGAGGCAATAAACTTTGAAACTGAAAGCATTAAAAAATGTTTGAGTCATAGTTAGAATTTTTTATAAACTTTCCAACGGTTCTGGATTGTAGAACTCGCTGGAACGTGTCGGATCTGGATATTTCCCGAAGTCAGAAACATTCGACTTTCAGTTTGGTTTTAGTTTAATGCAATCATTCAGTTTCAATTATTTCGTGTTTTCGATTTTCGTTTATGTTTCTTTGTTCGTTCGATTGTTTGTTGGTATTGAGCACTTCTGATTTTCTGAATATACTTCGGAATCAGATTGTGTAGTTGGTTTGGATCGGGATTTGGAATTGTTAGTTCGTTGATGATTAATTTATGTTTTCGGTATTTGCAGTTTGTTCGAGTTCTGCAAAGTGTATGGAACGCCACCAGCTATAGAGTGACACTATAGTTTGGTTAATTCTTGACACATACTTCAACCACAGACTCTACGGATCGACCCTTACTTCCACTTAGCTAGTGAGCTCGTAAGGTAATAAATCTAGTATTTTTGACCGTATCAACAATTGCGACATGTCAACACACACAAAAGATAGTAATAGGGATGTGTACTCTCAGTAAACTCACACAAGGTCAACTGACGAGACAACACTAACTCCATACAAGATTGTTGCATTGGGAGGTGTCCCTAAACATCAACTCCTTAATCCCAAGTCCTCTTAGTTAGGTGGTAACTTAAGTCCTTAATCTCATCTCTGAGTTGTTACGATCCACCTCTTCCCTACAAGACAAGAATGGAAGTGTCACACTCGAGTCATCCAAAAGTCGCACTATCTATGCTTCTCTTAAACCAAGGAAAGAAATATCATTCATCATCCCAAGATGATATTCTTAGCTTCTTAAAACAAGGAAAGTTTTAGGTGAATCATTCCCTAAGGTGCTAATCAACACAAGAACCCAAAGCCCAAACCACAAAACTCAAAACAAAATAACAAAGAAAATCACACTACGCATTTGCGCGGGCCGCGTGGCCCAAGGAAAAAACTCACACGGGCCGCATGCCTCATCAGGAAGCCCTTTTCCCGTTTCCCATTTGTGCGGATCACGCCCTACACGCTTTGGGCCCTGTACGGGCCGCGTGAAACGTGTTGTGGGCTTAATTTTTGGTCCTTTTAGTCCCTAATTGACCCAAGTTAAGATCCATTACATACTAACACTAAATAGTAATGAAAATACACGTCTAAGAACTGATTTTAATGTTCAACTCCCAATCCAAGTGTTCATGACTTAATCCAATGGGAACCACTAATCAAGTTCGTATTTCTTAATAAGATATTAATGAACTATATTCCAAGTCAATCATTATACTCAATACTAATAAGCAATACATTAAGATCTTAATCTTAGGTCATCCCCAAGGGAGCCATTCCCAACTTCAAATTCAAAATCCAAATAAGATAGCCTCATGGAATCCCCAACTCCAATAATTGGTCCAAATGATGAAACTCATGGAATACCCAATTCCAATCATTGTTTCAAGTCATTCTCAAAGGTTTGTTCACTAATTGGATTGAAATCATTAAGGAATCATCAAAGGATGAATTCATTCATCCACAAGTCATCAAAAGACCCCAACTATCAACAATTTGAAAAATCCCTTTAATACCCAATTCCATTCCATCAATTAGTATCTAGAAGTGGAGATTCCTTCTTCTATTCCATTGAATCATTAGGAAATTATCATAACTACACTAATACTTCTAAATTGATGCAATGAATACATAGATCACAAGTTCCCTCAAGAGTTTAATCATTCACCAATTCAAATTCTAAGATTTACACACATCCAACTTCCATCCATGGCTTTTATCCACCCATTAAAGGTTAGAATCATTGGGTGTTGAGATCATTTATGATGAAGTGATGATATATCCGAAGTCCTACCCATAAGAAACCCCGAAGTGAATAAACAAGAGGAGACACCGAAGTCTAAAGACTCCGAAGTGCTATGCATAAAAGATCTGAATACTTCACAGCCTGTCCTCTTGTCTTTTGTGTGTACGTGTATAGTACAATACGTGTTGAATGAATCTTCTATCCTATTGGCTAGTACACTGATAGGATATTCTCTGTAAAAGGTGTACTATTGGTATCACTGATTCAGTATAAATATTAGTGATACCATACCGTGTCAAATGAGAGATTACAAGATTAGTTTACGAGAATTGTATATCTCTAAGATAGAAAACCCAACTGTAAAACCAAAGTTCTAATCGAATCATTCGGCACATGTTATTCATATCTTATTGTTCAATTAAGTTGTGTTGCATTATCTTTGTGTGATTGATTGTGTAATTGATTCAATATCTATATTAGTTCATCTATTCTCATATTTCAACTCCCAACAAGTGGTATCAGAGCAAGTCAGCTCAAAAACCTGTTGATAGAGTTCGAATTCGTTTGCTTCAGCTCTAAATCTGAATCGATTCTCAGATTTAGTCTTCCGCAACTGTTGCAAATCTCTACCATCCATTTTTACTGAAAAGATCCTGTTGAAATACATCAAGATGACTGATTCCACAGCAACTTATGCCAATATGCTTAACTATGCAAACCTCATCGGTTCAGCAACGAAGGCCCCTGTTCTAGTAACTTCTTACTATGATTATTGGGCTGGTCGAATGAAGGATTACCTTATAGGACTGGACAAAGATCTATGGAGGTCTGTGACTGAAGGTCCACACACAGACATTGCTGGTCGATTCGTTGTTCCTGATGGAGAAGAAGCTGTTGTTCTTAATGCTGCAGATATGAAGAAGATTGAAAACGACGAGAGGGCCATGCGCGAACTGAGAAGTGGCTTGGGTCCCGATGTCAGCCACCACATTGCTGATGCAAAATCTGCAAAAGAGATGTGGGACAATCTCGAACTCCATTTCGGAGGAGATAAAATCCTCCATACTAGCAAAGTTCAAGAAATCCTTGCAGACTTCGGGAACTTTAAGCAAGAAGAAAATGAGTCCTTAGAAGCCTGTTATGAACGGTTGAGCAACATGATTTACACACTCGATAAGTATGGGGAAACAAGAAGCCAACAAGAGATAAATATCAAATTTCTCTATAGTCTTCGCAAGGAATGGAGACCAATCATGCTCATGGTCAAATCCTATGAGAATATTGAGAAATACAAGCTGGCTGCCCTATACAATCTATTAAAATCACATGAACCCGATGTGGTAGGTCGAAGAAGTGAAATGGCTAGTTCTGGACCACTAGCTCTCGTGTCAAAAGAAGAGGAAGAATCAAGTGATGAAGACATTGCTGCCTACATGGTAGATGATAATGGAGATACTGTTGCTCTCTCTGCCGCCAACAATCGAAGATTCAAGAAACCATTCTTCAAAAACAACTCTGGAAAGCCATTTGTGAAAAACTTTAACAAATCAAACTTCAACTCCAAGCCCAAACCTGAAATATACACTCCAAAGGAGGATAACTTGAAACTGTCTACCCCGAAGCTATCTGAAAAACCGGCTTCGGAGTTATCCAAAGAGAAGCCCGAAGAGAAGAAGATCTCAGGTGATTCTGGTTATGATTGCAATTATTGTCATGACAAGAATCATTTTGCAAAAGACTGCATGCTTCGGAAGCAAAACGAAAAGAAACCACAAGTAAAGGACGAAGCCTATTACGCAAGAAAAATGGAGGAAGTTAGAGTAAGGACCAAAGACCTAGCCTTAATGGCTGCTGATGATCGTCAAGGATCATATCAAGTTTGGTCTTCGGATTCAGATGATGACGAAGTGAGAAAGCCATCTCATAGTGCTTTCATGGCCTATGATGTCGATAAGAGCTTTCTACAAGACACTTCGGAAAAGTTGAATGAAGAGGAACTGATGAAGGTTGAAGCGACTGCGGGTCTTGGGTTTGTGACTTCGGAGGGACTGAAAATAACTGCTGCTGATACTCCGAAGACTTGGTTTGAAGACTCTTCTGATGATGATGAGGAAGTGTGCTTGATGGCAAATGACAACCGTTTGACAATCCCAGAACATGTATCAAAACTTCTTTCATCTTTTGAAATTCCTACTTCTCAATCTGCTCCCATTATAAGTGAAATAACTCGTGATTGTTCTGTCATGCATGAATTACTCATTGATGCTAAAAATAGGGAAATACTCAGTGAGCAGGAGCTTCTAAGCTTGAGGGGGAGAGTAGAGAACCTGAAGCTAGCATTAGAGAAATCTAATCTTAGAATCTCCTTGTTAGAAGAAAATAGAGAAAAATTTTTAAACAATCATGATGTAATCTTAAGACAGAGAAACATATTTTGTGAAACAGCCAAACGATTATATGCGCATATTACAAGAATTTATCATTCAGCCGATGTTTGTAATGTCCAGCATAGACAACTATTGCCTTTTATTGAGTTTAAATTAAAGGAAGTCGATAGTATATCTTATGAATGCGAATCTATAGTATCAGGCTCCGAAGTTACTAATCCATCATATAAACATGGCCTGATATCTGTGGAAAAACATCTAACTGCTGATAAATTGTTGAAAATATTGCCTCAAGAAATTCCAATCCTGAATAAGGCTGTACCTCAAATTGAAACAGAAGAAAAAGAAATTGCCAATAACTTGTCTGAAAAGGATTCTGAAAGTGACTCGGACATGGAGGAGATTGATTGTTCCTCTTTGATTTTGTTAAAGTCATCCTCCATATCCGAATCGACCTCCGAAGACATCTCACAAATGTCTTCGGTGGACAAAGGAAAAACAAAAATGAATTGTGAATAAAAAATTCTTGAAACCAAAGAAACTTCAAATTTTAAACTTCAAATCACAGATGAATCTGTCTCTTACGATCAATATCTCAAGGATAATTCAAAAAGGCTAGTCCATTTGGCATGTATCTATCCTAAGGTTTCTTACTTCAAAAACTCAATTTTTGTAAAACCCGGTGGATTATCCTTAATTGATAATGAATTGCAAAAACTTCTTGAAAAGGATAACTCCACAGTTACAAATGAAGGGTTTTTCTCATCATCCAAAATGGTCGAGAATGAAATGAAAGAGAAAATGGAAGTAAAAATAAATATAAGGAAACAAGAACTATACGGCCACAACGTATATAATCGTCTTTGTTTTGAAAAGGAGAAAGTACCCGAAAACATGTCATACTTACTAAATCTCAAGAACGACGATCACATTTACATTAATCGAAACTACAAACAAATTCAGGTTGTGGAAAAACCCACAGTTCCGAAGATGGATGTATTGGAATTAATGGAATATTGTGAATGTGTCCCTTTTTCACACAATCCTGAAAATGAAATTTCAAAATCAAAAGTTTCAACAAACAAAACTGCACAACAAGTTCTACAAAAACCAAAATCAGCAGTGGTGACTTCAAAACCAACTCAAAAACCCACTGTTGATAATTCAAAAACTAAGCAAACCCTAAATCTTGTGAAAAGAAAAACTCCTTTTAGAGATTCGAAACAAAATGAAGCAATTGCTTCCACTTCTGATACAAAGCCTGTTTGCTCAAAAATCTCAGAAGTTAAAAATCGAAATGAAAAACCAACCTTTACACCAACGAAACCTAACTTTACAAATCCTAAATTTCGAAAACCGACGAAGAAAACATTTTCAAAAGGAAACAATTTGATAGATTCATTCCACAAATGGCTGGACAACAATTTGGAAATGTTCAAGGATAAGGATCTCTCATTAAATGACTTTAAATTGGCATACGAAGAGTATCTTTGTACCTCTACGTTGTGTAGCTCAATTTCAACGAAGTCAAAAATAGAAAAACCAAAACAAAATTGGAAAAGAAATGACCTTAAAGAAAACTTAACTGAAAAAACAATAACTTCAAAATCTTCAAAATCCTCAAAATCAAAAAATTCCATTCAAAAATGGGTTCCGAAGTCTGTCACTTTGTCAGTCACTTCGGACTCATTAATTTTAACTACAAACTCTTCTGAATCCTGCTCAAACACGTCGGAATCAAGTTCATCACATGAAGCTTCGGAGAATTTGATTAATTTAAATGTAAATGAAATTTCTGAAGAGGCCGTAGAAAAATGGATTCAAGAATCCTTTGCTTACCCTGAGGACCCAAGATTGATTGGGTACCAACTCCTTCTTGATTGATTGCAGGTTATGTCTAATGAGCGGTATGATTCAAAATGGTACATGGACAGTGGCTGCTCAAGACATATGACTGGGAGGAAGGAATATCTCAGGGATTACAGGAATTTAGATGATGCTGGAAACGTACGCTTTGGTAATAATGAAACATGTCCAATTCGGGGATATGGAAAAATAACAAATGGGCAATTCACTATCAACCGAGTGGCATTTGTTCAAGGATTAAAACATAATCTTGTGAGTATATCTCAATTGGTGGTTGGAACGGGAAACGCTGTAACTTTCAACAACCAAGGGAGTGTAATCACCAAAGAAGCAACAAACGAAGTCTTACTGAAATCAGAAAGGAAGGGATCTATGTTTCCCTTAAATCTAAAGCCAGTGACCGGTGGGCAATCTCTATGTCTTCTCTCCAAAGCCAACTCCGATGTCAGCTGGTTGTGGCACCGAAGACTTGCCCATCTGAACTTCAAAGATCTGAACAAGTTGGTGGCCATGGATTTGGTTCGAGGTATGCCAGCTCTCAAATTTGACAATGATTCCCTCTGCTCTGCTTGTGAACATGGCAAGCAGACAAAACAAAGACATCCTACAGTGATCAACCCCAAAATAACCGAAACCCTTTCTGTTCTATACATAGATGTGTGTGGACCATCTGCAATAGAATCAATAGGAAAGAAGAAGTACATTCTGGTTATCGTTGATGACTATTCAAGGTTTACTTGGGTGTTGTTCCTCCGAAACAAATCCGATGCAGCTGAAGAAATCATCAACTTTATAAAGAAAATGGAATTGATGCTCAACAAGAAAGTCCGAACTGTGCACAGTGACAACGGTTCGGAGTTCAAAAATCAGACTCTTGATGGATTCTTGAAAACAAAGGGGATTAACCACAATTTCTCAGCACCTTACACTCCTCAACAAAACGGTGTTGTAGAAAGAAGAAATCGCTCCTTGTGTGAAGCTGCAAGAACAATGCTCAACTTTGCAAATTTGCCCATGTACTTCTGGGCCGAAGCAATTTCTACTGCATGCTTTACTCAAAACAGATCCTACATTCACAAAAGATTTCATATTACACCTTACGAAGTACTCAACCGAAGAAAGCCAAATGTCAAATTCCTTCACATCTTTGGTTGTAGGTGCTTTATCTTAAACACGAAGGATCACTTGACCAAGTTCGATAACAAATCAGAAGAAGGCATCTTCCTTGGTTACTCTCAAGACTCAAAAGCCTACAGAGTCATGAACAAGAAAACTCACAAAATCGAAGAAACCTTTAATCTAAGGTTTGATGACTACTACGTCAAGAAGTCTCTGCATCCATTTCCTATGTCTTCAATCTTTCCAATGCCTGCTGTAGAAGCTGCTCAAATCACAACATTCGATACAGACTTCTCACTTTTATTTGATCAACCTGTGAGAGCTGCGGACTCAGAAGTCAGAGCACCAGATAACCATGAGTCCGAACTCTCCAAGCTCACAGACAGACCCGATGACTCCTCTACAAGCAGCATACAAGGACCATCTTCTGTTGAGGAGGAGCCATCTAACCAGAATATGAAAAATGCTAGTGTTGAGGGAGAGCCATCAAACCGAAGTACTGGTAGTACAAACACTGATGGGGAATCAAACAACAATCCAGAAGGAACCAACAATCTTATCTCTACACCCCAGTCAATCTCAAATATCATATCCATGTATCCAACAATCCAGGGGGAGCCAGAGATTGCCACTTCGAATTCAGTCACAACAATCCCTTCGGATAAAGCTACCACCTCATCAACATCAACAAACGACCAATGGGGAAACATATCAAACTCTACTTCACAAATACACACACCACAAACCAACACAAACTCGAATAATCACTTGCTAATGGGTGATTTTCCTTCCACTTCGGGATATCCCTCAGACATTGAGGACATCGATGCTGAAGGACCTCCTGATGTTGATCCAAACTATCCTCCTTTGGACAAATGGACAAGAAATCATCCTCCATCACTTGTCATCGGTGACGTTCGAGATAAAGTACTGACTCGTGCACAACTTCACCAAAAGCAATTAGATCTTAACAAAAATTTTGAGTTGTGTATGTTCAATGTCTTTATCTCTAAGGTAGAACCTAAGAACGTCAAAGATGCATTTGATCACTCAGACTGGATTGAAGCAATGCAGTTGGAATTAGAAGAATTTGAAAGAAACAAATTCTGGAGGCTAATTCAAAAACCTGCAAATGCCTCCATTGTCGGTCTCAAATGGGTGTACCGTAACAAGCTTGACACCGAAGGCAACGTAGTTCGGAACAAAGCTAGGTTGGTTGTCAAGGGTTATTGTCAACAGGAGGGGATTGATTATGAAGAAACTTTTGCTCCTGTTGCCAGACTCGAATCAGTACGGATATTTTTAGCTTATGCTGCACACAAAAATTTTGATGTCTATCAAATGGATGTTAAATGTGCCTTTCTGAATGGTGATCTCGAGGAAACCGTTTTTGTTGAACAACCACCTGGCTTTGAAAGTAAAACTCATCCGAATTATTGCTATGTCCTAGACAAAGCAGTCTATGGTTTAAAACAAGCCCCAAGGGCTTGGTATGAGACCTTGACTAAATTTTTAAAAGAATCAAACTTTAAACAGGGATCAGTGGACCCAACACTTTTTAGAAAGAAAGTTGGATCTCACTTGATTTTAGTCCAAGTTTATGTGGATGACATAATCTTTGGATCCACTGACCCCAATTTGTCAAAAGACTTTGAAAAACTGATGAAAAGCAAATTTCAAATGAGTATGATGGGAAAGATAAACTTCTTTCTTGGTTTACAAATCAAACAATCTAAGGAGGGGATATTTATCAATCAACAAAAATATACGAAGAGTCTGCTTGAACGCTTCGGAATGACTAACTGCTCCAAAGCAAAAGTTCCTTTACCTGCAGGTACAAGGTTAAATCCATCATTGGACAAACCAAAGACCGACATACAGCAATACCGAAGCATGATTGGATCGTTGCTCTATCTTACAGCCAGTCGTCCTGACATCATGTTTGCAGTTTGCAATTGTGCAAGGTATCAGGCTGATCTAAGGGAACCTCACTTGGCTGCTGTTATGACAATATTCCGATATCTTCATGGAACTATCGCTTATGGTCTGTGGTATCCAGCAAACTCTGGTTTCCACATTCAAGCATATTCAGACTCTGATCTTGGTGGATGCTCTATTGATCGCAAGAGCACTTCAGGGGGTTGTCAATTCTTAGATGGAAAACATATCAGTTGGCAATCCAAGAAACAAACTTGTGTCTCTATCTCCACCGCAAAGGCTGAATATGTAGCAGCTGCTGCATGCACTTCGCAAATCATTTGGATTCAAAGTCAATTGAAAGACTATGCCATTAATATGAGAAAAATTCCTTTGTTCTGTGACTCTCAAAGTGCAATTCGTATATGCCACAATCCAGTTCAACATTCCAAGACGAAGCATATAGCTCTTCGCTACCACTTCATCAAAAGTCATGTTGAGGAGGGAATATTGAGGTGCACTTTGTTCACACTACAGAACAATTGGCAGATATCTTCACAAAGGCTCTAAATGAAGAAGCATTCACAAGAATTGTTCGGGGACTTGGAATGATAGATGGATCAACTCTTCAATAAATTCCAGATTTGTTCACTCTTACTCTGTTCAGTAAATTTACAAAAAGGATAAACTCCGCAGACCCCCAAGTAAATTTTGTCTTCGGAGGTCATCGGAGAAAAACAAGCGAAAACACTTGCTACTTCACCGCAGTATTCCGAAGTAAAATATCACTTCGGAGGTCTGTGGAACAAACTTTTCTTCAAAATAAATCCTTCAAATTTGAAAATCACTTGAACAAATGTTAACTTCATCCTTTAAAGATAAAAAAATAAAATAAAATAAAGAGTTGTTTAAGACTAAGGAAATTCAAAAACAAGAAAAATTTATACCAAACGAAAAGAAAATTCTGATGCAAATGACAAAGTTTAACTTTACTCTCATGAATTAACCAAGTAAAGGACAAAACTTTGATTTTAGATTCTGAAAATCATACCTTATTGCACTAAAAGGTATTTGGGAATCGACTTGAAACATTGGTAAGAAAACAGACTTCGAAATGAGGTCAAGGCTATTTTACACTTTGAAGCCTTGTTTGATTTCAATAACCTTAACATAATGTCTATTTCTAACCACCCTTCGAAACTTGACTCGCTTCAACTTCAAACTAATCATGTAGCCTCAAAACTACAAAGGATAATTCAAAGTGCTCCGAAGTTTTCCTCAAAAATAGAACCAACATCGTTTGATAAGCAAATTTAAATCTCTTTTCATTAAATGGTACAAAATTGAACTATATGAAGATTTTCACTCACAAGGACTGTTTAAAACAAAAACAAAATGCACCAAAGAAAGAAAACATATGGTGATGTTCTATATCTTCGGATAAGGAAAGTCAAAATAGAAAACAAGAAAGAAAAAGAAAAATAGAAAACAATTGTCAAAAGAAACAAAGACAAACAAAAATCAAAAGATAACCAAGGGAATGCAAAAGAAAAATCAGCATTCAAAAGCTTATTCTTCTGTTTTAAATAACGGTACAAGGAGCTCCTATAACATAGTCGAGTACCTTG
Organism: Cichorium intybus; assembly: GCA_023525715.1. Lineage (NCBI taxonomy): Eukaryota > Viridiplantae > Streptophyta > Magnoliopsida > Asterales > Asteraceae > Cichorium > Cichorium intybus. Next base: position 71,966,453 of record CM042012.1, on the reverse strand, counting down.
TAGAGGAATATGAACATTTCAAGTAGTCAGTCTTAAATGATAAAGTAGGAGTGGTGTACGAAGCTCAAAGGCTTGTCATCTGAGCTTAGTATCCAAACACTTCAACTGATGAAAAGGAATAAATTTTTCAAATGAATCTTCAAAACAATCCAATCAAACCTTCTGAAACACTTCTGATGTTCAATTCATGAATGAAAACCTCTTTAAATTTCAAATGCAAAGGATGTTGTCTTTATTATATTTGAAAAGTTTGAAGCACATAAGCACAACTAAAAACATGTTTCCTAATGTGAAATCAAGTCAGTGATGGGGTGATTAGACTTATAAATTCATGACCGATATTGAATCAAACAAACTTCCAAATGAAAAATGGACTTCCAACATGATTCGAACGACTCTGAACATTAACTCAAATAAATCATCTTTTCATATTATTCATGAAAACTAAGGTTAAACGACATACTGCATCAGTCAAAAGAAAAATCAAAAACTTATAGAAAAACATATGGACTTCGGTACAGTGATGAACACTTTGCAATCATTTGTCAATCACCGAAGTGACAGAACACTCTTCGGAGTCAATAGCAAACACACCGAAGTGAGGAACTTTATGCTCCGAAGCGTACCCTCAATGGTCATAGTTTTTCATAACTGCGAAGTCAATTAAATGTTCAAATGATTTCCACATTTATGATAAATCACAGAGACAAACATTCCTTGAGTTTTAACCGTTTGCTTACAGCTGTCAATGAGAATTAAATGAAAAACATTAACCATAATGACGTCTCAAAAGATAACAGTTCAAATTTTGAATCATTATAACTGACAGCCGTATATTTCTCCTTTTTGCAGAGATAGTGGGACGAGCAGGTGCTGAGGTGTCCACTTTCTACTGGACCATTTTAAACGTGCATTAAATGGCCTAAGGACCACAAATGCTATATAAACTTCCCACCTCATCCATTGCACTCTTTACGCGAACACAACTCTCATTTCTCTCTGCAAACTTACTCTCGAATTCTCTCTGCAAACACAACTTACTTCATCTTCTTCATTTTTATCAAACCTCCAACAATGGCCGCTGAAGGATCTTCTCAGACCACTGAAGCTATTTCAGTACCTGTTCTCAAAAGCCAGTCTGCAAATCTGGTACTACGCAACAACCTACAACTCTACCCAAAGCCCATCGATGCTCTTGTCGAATGCTTGAAGAGATCGATTCTTGGCTATGCCCTAACCTGCACACCATCGATTCCAGCAACACTTGTTCACAGGGCACATTACACCTCGAATGCTCTGTTCGACACGAACAATCATGTGAAATCCGTATACTTTGAAGCCATAGATGTAAATGGAAAAACTAAGAAAGTGCAACTGACCAAGAAGAAATTTGCTGAGGCTCTTCATCTTCCCATCTACGATCCCAAGGAGATTGTGACTCCTTCTGCTGAGCAACTCGTTGATATGTTCAACGAAATGGGGTACTTTCCTCAACTCGAGAAGATCAGCATGTTTAAGAAGAACCAACTGCCCGATCTGTGGAGATACTACTTCAGTATCTTCCTCAGATGTCTTTCAGGAAGAACTTCAGGGCTAGATTCTGCAAGTGTGGCCTTTCAGAGCTTACTCTTCGGAATCTACTATGATGTCAAAGTTGATTACGCTTCGATTCTATGGGCTGACTTCTGTTCACACATCAATCACAGTCTGAAGGGGACTGAAATTTCAAATGCAAGGTTCTGGGCAATTGTTGTTCATGCCCATTATCAAAAGACTGGATATGTGGCAGACCCCTCTCTCCCCGAAATGAGGTACACTCCAATCACTGTATCCCTATTGGATGATGAACCCGCAGCCTACTGTGCACAAATACCTGTAGCTATGCTCTCCAAGGTTCCCATGGAATGTAATGAAGTAAGCTCTTACCGCAACACTTTGGTGATCCCTTATCCTACTCGTGATTTGAGCAAGGAGACATCTGTCTTAGAAAATCCCAAGGGAAAAGGGAAAAAGAAGATGACTGGTGGACCAAGTGGTCCGAAGAAAGAAGATAAGAAAAGAAAGGCTTTGGTGAAAACCACACCGAAGAGAAAACAGCCGAAGAGACAGAGGAAACTGATTCCTGTGGATGAGTCTTCGGACTCTGAAAGGACTCCATCCACAGTCCAAGAAGAACAACAAGAAGAAGAAGAACAAATTGTAAACCAACCTCCTCCATCTCCATTAAGAACATCCAAACCACCTACACCACCGCAAACAACTGTCCCTCCATCACCACCAAAATCAACCAGACCTGACACACCTCCACGTACAATTCCTCCTCCACCTCCACCGACAACTGCTCCTCCAACTTCCGAAATACCTGTCTCTGGTATTGATTTTTCATTACCAGAGTTTGACTTACCCATATCACCATCAAGACAAAACCCCACTTCAGCAGCACTCTTCGAAGCCTTTCACATGGCTCCCTTGAATGTTGAAGGAGCATCAGAAGAAGACCTACCGGATGAAGGCTTTGTACTAATGAAACAGTACAAAGTCCTCAACTCCAAGCTTGACACTCTCATTCAAGCTCAAACAGGATTTGACCCAACAAAACCAACCATTGGTGACATCACTGAATAGATAGAATCTTTGGAGTTTACTCTATCCAAAGAAATAAAAGAGTCTGTGGAGTGTCTTGAGAAGAAGCTCTTAGATGAACAAAATAAGATCCAATCTTCCTTCGAAAAGAAGTTGGAATCCGCTGTCACCTCCATCAACAAGAAGGTTGATGCTCTCACTGAGAAGACCGACAAAACAAACTCCGAAGTCATGAAAGCCTTGCAAGGACTTTGGAGTGAATTCCAGCAAAGTACCAAGCTTGAAAAACAGCTTGATGAGGCCAGAGCAAAAATTGAAGAGCTCACTGCCGCCCAAACCGCTTCGGATGTCACTAGATTTACAGAGGAACTGCAACGAACGAATGCAGCTCTCACACAAGATTTGATTACAAAGTTGAGAGTTGCACTTCAACCTCTGATAAATTTTTCTGACAGGTTGTCTAGGCCACAGGGCAGGCCTAGACAGATCCCTGCAACCACAGCAGGTCCTTCAACCTCTACCATTACAACCACTGCCATGGGTGCTAGTGGATCGGCTGGAGCTGGAAGCTCAACAGACCGATCACTAGAAAACATAATTGCCCCACACATGGAAGAAACATACAAGGCCAGACGAGCAGATTACAATTTGATGATCAAGATAAATGAATTCGCTCGAGATAATGGTGAATGGACCGTTGAGGCAATCAAGCTATTTGGATTTCAAAATCCAAATGTACTTAACAGACTTCCTCTTCGAAGTTTTGAAATTGTTGACTCCGAAGACATCCAGCTTGACATTCCATTCAATCCGAAGACCTTCGCTTTCCTTCAATTCATCTCTTCGGTACCAGAGGATCAGAAAGCAAGTTTTTGGACCAACAAAATAAACTTTCATGCCAAATACATTCAACGGCAGAGCTATGTTTGGAGCCTGAACAAGATAAAGAAAATCATTTCAATTAAAGAAGCTGAAGTCTATTTGGGCTTCAGAAATTATGAATTTCTTGTTCTTAGGGCGGCAGACGAAGTTGAATCCAGGTTCTCAATTGCAGATTTCCCAATCATGAATCCTATGGACTTCATCCAGATTCTTGTTCTTCTGCGAAGCGGGGATGCTGCTCATGCTGCAATGTCTGCCCTTGCTATCAAAAATCACATACTGGGCTTTCTTAACAATTATCTTCTCCGGTTTGCAAAACATGACCTGGAGCTATGTTCCTACTACAGACAACCTTTGAACACTCCTCCTGTTGTAGTTCGGAACATAGCAAGATTCAAGAATGGAGAAATCTTAGACGAACCATATGGCGTAGTTTTCAAAGGACTTCAAAATGAAACCGAAGTCACAATCAAGTTCTTTAAAATAGACTACATTAGTCTCCATCCCTCCTCCTTCATTACAGGGATGATTTCTCATGTGAATTCCTGTCATGCAAATTCCACTGAGAAAAAGAAGAAGTTCATAGATCATATGAACTGGTATCTTGCAGTAAGAAAGACTCTGAAGCGGGCATACAAGAGAAACTTTCGAGTATAGGCTTAGGATGCACTTCACACAAAGGGGGAGATTGTTGAGATCATTTGTGATGAAGTGCTGATATATCCGAAGTCCTACCCATAAGAAACCCCGAAGTGAATAAACAAGAGGAGACACCGAAGTCTAAAGACTCCGAAGTGCTATGCATAAAAGATCCGAAGACTTCACAGCCTGTCCTCTTGTCTTTTGTGTGCACGCGTATAGTACAATACGTGTTGCATGAATCTTCTATCCTATTGGCTAGTACACTGATAGGATATTCTCTGTAAAAGGTGTACTATTGGTATCACTGATTCAGTATAAATATCAGTGATGCCATACCGTGTCAAATGAGAGATTACAAGATTAGTTTACGAGAATTGTATATCTCCAAGATAGAAAACCCAACTGTAAAACCAAAGTTCTAATCGAATCATTCGGCACATGTTATTCATATCTTATTGTTCAATTAAGCTCTGTTGCATTATCTTTGTGTGATTGATTGTGTAATTGATTCAATATCTATATTAGTTCATCTATTCTCATATTTCAACTCCCATATTCAATATCTATCTTTGTGTGATTGATTGTGTAATTGATTCAATATCTATATTAGTTCATCTATTCTCATATTTCAACTCCCAACATTGGGGAAACACATAAAGTGAATTCTCTTCCTCCAAAACCAACACAATCACCCACCAATTACTAGTTTCTTCATAAAACCAACAAATCCCCAATTTCTAAGGTTCATAACACCTAAATCAACCCAATAATTGGATCTAGATCATCCATGCATTGAATGTGGTTCAAATCATTGACTAGAATCATAAACTAACACTTGGTATCCTAGGGTTTCCTCCTACAATTCAAAATTTTCGGATTTGACATAAAACCCTACCCAAAAACTGTTGGATTAGGTGTCTAAGCCATGACTAATAATTTGTATTTACCTAATTAATAGAAGCAAAGTCCATTTGGGTTGCCCTCATAGCTGGAGGTTTGGTAGAAAGTTCGGCAGAGAGAAAGGTTGGTTTATTATGGGATTAATAAATCAATAGAAATAAAAGATATGGTTTGTTAATATATTAAAGTGATAATATATTAATTAGAAACTATATTGATTGATTAATAATTAATCAGAAATTAATTGGATTAATTTATGTGGCATTAATTAGATTAATCAAGAGGTCAGGGATTAAAATCGTACAAATTCAATAGTTGAATTGCGGCGCGCGGCGCGTAAACGATTTGGGCGCGACGCGCGTATGTATAATCCGGAAAATTGATGACGGCTAGGGTTTTTTGTTTCCCTATAAATAGGGAACCCTAGACCTCATTATAAGTGCTCATTCTATAATTCTCTCTGGAATTTTCGTCCACCCTCTGGCTCCCTGGGTGTGATCTCATTTGAGGCAGGACACTTGTGCTGCTTAGCTTCAAGATTAAAACTAAAGGTTAGTTTTCTGATTTATTCTTTTAGTTAATTTTGTTTGGCCTTTAGGAATTAGTTACATGTTCAAAGTAAGAAAACATAGATCTTTTCTAGGTTGCATGTGAACTTAGGTTATTTAGTTCATGGTTGCGGAAAACCTTTCAGTGGTATCAGAGCCAGGTTGTTTTCTTATTGAATGGCTGTAATAGTTTTCCTAATTAGGGTTTATTGTTTATAAATCTTTTGGGCCTGATTTCGATTTTTGGGGTTTAGGGTTTTTGAAACCCTAGCCACTCTCCCCCCTTCTTTTTCGATTTTCCTGGTTAGGGTTTTAGGAGGTTTTCTATTTTTGGTAACTTTAATTGGTTAATTAAATGGATAACCTTAAACCCAGTTTGTTATGAATTCGATAATTAGGGGTTTAAGATAGGTTTAAATTGATTTGATTAATTTGGAAAAACCTATCTACATTTGAATTAATTTAATTAATTGTTTAATTAAAAGATAATTCAAGGGATTTAATTTAATTTTAATTTAATGGTTAAATTTCGAAAATTAAAGGATAAATCCTAAAATATTTTAAAAGGTTTAAAATATCAAGATTTAATTAATTTAATTAATAGTTTAATTAAAAGATAAATTAAATCAAATTAAAGGTTTAATTTAATTTGAAGTTTAATAGTTAAATTTCAGGAAATTAAAAGATAAACCAGGAATATTTTAAAAGATTTAAAATACATCTTATATATATTATTAAAGGTTAATACTATATGTATAAGATAAATTGGTTAGTCAAATCATTAATAGGCCTCATTCACGAAGCTGGTCTATAAAGTGGGTATAAGGAGACTGCCTATAAAATGGCGGTCTAATGGGTGTTCACTCTCACCCACCGCTCGCCTGATCAGTGGAGGGTCGTTAGCCGAACAGTTTTGATAAGACCACTTAATCATTAAAAGTATAATGATCAAAGTACTAGAACCCGTACAAGAATTCCTAATCTAGTTACTTTAGAAAAAATGTGAATTTGATGCTAACCCATGAAATTGCACATTGCACTTTATGAAACGTTGGTGGAGCGTGTGTGGGTTACCGGCACACCAATGGGGGTTCATAAAGTGTGGCAATGGGTTTCTCGGGTGTTATCATTGTTGATGGAGCGTGTGTGGTTAACCGGCACATCAATTTGAGATGATAATGGACCCCGAGAGTACCAAGCTAATTTGCATGGTTATTCACACCCGGTTTGTGATCCTCGGCATCCCAGTCACAAACGGTGGGGCATATCCGAGATTAAACATGCCATTGAACAGTTCAATGAATCTCACAGATCTAGGAATTTCATAAGACTGAAATTGATAAAAGTTATCTACCTTAATGACCACTGTGTTGTGACTACGGCATCCCTCTTCACAGCATAGTTGGGGTATTTTGGATCCTAGCCTTGTTAAATAATGTATATTGGGTAATTATTTAAAAGAATGAATTTAACGAATAAATTCAAATTTTATATATGTCTGAAGAAAGTGTCATTCTCCTCCTTCTCCTCCTTCTCCTCCTTCACCCATTTCTGAGAGCTTCAGAAAGCACCTGTTTAGTATGGTAAGGCTAACTGTAACACCCGGCTTTTTAAAACAAAACACCCCTGAAAAATTTTTCATTTAAAACTATAACAAAGGGGTATATTTTAATAAACACGGGTACAAGCGTATCAAGGAGAGTATAAAATACCGTAGTCTCCTTTGAAGCCGAGCTGCTACTGACAGCATCTAAGAGTCCTACTTCTCGAGTCACGGACTCCATCTATTCCCCTATCAGGATTATGTTAACCTGCAGGGACATTTAACAAACGGTATGAGCTACAAAGCTCAGTGAGTAATTATTCCTGCAAATAACACGTATAAAATACAATCATGTATTTGTCTGGATATCGAATCCAAACTCCTAGCCTTACTGGCTAACCAAATATCTTCTAGGATTTCACATCCTAATCTGTAGCCTTACCGGCTGAAATAACAATAACCTGTAATTATCAAGTCACGTCAGTTATTTGCACAGATAATCATATCTATCGTTTCTGTCCCATGTTTCTTAGTCACAATGGACTGCATCATATATCATGGCTATATAAGCCGCACCCTGCGTCATAGCTATATAAGCTACACCACAACAATATCAATATATAAATCATAGCCCGCAGGCCGCATCAGCTGGGTTCAATAACCCGATATTATAGTCAAAAGGCCGTACCATGTAACTGTAACAATATCATAGCCATATAGGTTGCACCGGTTAGATATGGCTCACGGGTTAGCCCGCTGTTGCCGTGGCTCACGGGTTAGCCCGCTGTTGCCTAGACTCACGGGTTAGCCCGCTGTTGTCTATATAAGTTTGGCTCATCAAAGTAAACCATGGCTCACGGGTTATCCCGCTGTTGCCTAGACTCACGGCTCCGTTCTTGTCATCGCAATGACTCACGGCTTATCCGGTCTTGTCTATATAGGTTTGACTCACAGCTCCGTTCTTGTCTGTTATAGACTCACGGCTTATCTGGTATTGTCGCACCATTAATATTGACTGACTCACAGCTCCGTTCTTGTCTTTATCAGACTCACGGCTTATCTGGTATTGTCTCTTCAAATGTATCTTTGAACCATCAATTTCGTCCCATAATCAGTTTTAACCTGTAACAATACAATCATCATATATCACATATGATATCAGTGAGATTACTCACCTGGATACTAGTTGCGTTTAAATCCCGGTTGTTTCTTGCCTTTGCGTGCACCACAACCATTTATCCCGTACCTATTTATTCATTTATATACCAAATGATAATAGGTTAATAATCATTTTAGTTGACTCTACTACACAAGAGTTCTATACAATTCAATTGGGAACCATTTCCAAGTATTTCCAATCAATAACCATTGTTATATAATTTAATACACTTCCCGAAATACGCGTATTCTACTACAGTACTTTCGGGAGGTCGTATTCGTATTCCGATAATTTTCCATGAAGTTTTACAACATTTTAAACCTATGTTTAAAATTTCAGGTCAATCGGACAAGCCTAGCACAAGAATCAAACTTGGAAAATTCACAGAAAACAATTTAGTTTCTGCCCAGGGCTCGCGGCGCGACGGACCCTTTGGTCGCGTCGCGAAGACCATGCTCCTCGAGTCGCGAGGACCATGCTCCTCAAGTCGCGAAGGTCATGCCCTTCGAGTCGCGACGTCGCGACGACCATGATGGTCGCGTCGCGAGGGCTGATCAGCAGACCAGAAACTCCGATTTTCAAGCTACAAAATCTCATTTTCTCATTTTAAGCCCTTAATACTCGACTTAATCGTTTGGGGTTTGTTCCTAGGCTAAAACCTTATACTTTAACAAGGTTTTCAACCATTCAAAACAACTAAATCAATCAATATGAAGAATTAGGGTTCTTAGTTCCAAAACCCCAAAACTTCAAATTCATCAACAATAACAACCTACTTCCATTATCTTGAGTTAAGTCCTTTCTAGCATGACTTAATGGAAGTATTACATCAATTTAAACACATAATCATAACTGAAATGTACAAATTTCAGTTTCTATAAAACCAAACCAAGAACTTCTTCAAGAACTTGGATAGAAATCAAGTTTACTAACCTTCAAAGCTTAGGAATCACCAATTCCAAGCCATGATTCCAATTCCATGCTTCAAGCTTCAAGAATTTCCAGAAATTGCTCTCAAATCCCTTCTCCCGTTGCTGCACAATGAGCTAGTCAAAGAGAGAGTCAACTCTCTTATATTTATACCACAAAAATTTACATTTTTAGTCCTAAAGTTCATTTTCTTGAACTTTGACCACAAAATCAAGTTTTATTACAATAAAACTTTCATTTCTTTATACATTTGCCACAACCAACAATATTTTTTTCATATTTGGTCTTTCACATGGTCAAATGACCAAAATACCCTTTTTCGGTAAAACGACCCGAATTTAGTTTTTATAACATTTTAAGTCCAAAACTCAAAATATTATTTCAAACCAAATACTTTTCTGTCCAAAAGACCATTTTACCCTTCCAAGGTAAAATGACCAATTTACCCTTTTATTATAATTATATAATAAAGCGTGTCTTGGCGTTACAAATTCCCCCCTCCTTCAAAAGATTTCGTCCCCGAAATCATACTATCAAGCGAGGGTATTTCTTTCTCGTTACAATTCCGGTTTCCCATATCATATGGAAACCTTTATGGTATTGCCTAAGCACTTAACCATACTAGTCTTCTTATCTCTTGGTTATATCACCACTCGCATATTACTCATCCGGTTGTCCCGGGTACCTTAATCACTTATCTTCCTCATTTCAACATGAGGGATTCGTTAACATTTATCACTCTATGTTCTCAAAACTATGAGACCCATAGAAAACTTTACAATCATCTTGAAATTCATCAAGGATCTTCAATCAATACACCGCAATTCTTGCTTTTGGGATATACGGAAAGGTCCAATAAACAAGGACTCAACTTTCCTTTTTGTCCCACATCAATTTCTAGTTCTTCCGGAGGGTCACTTTGAGTTCCACTATCTTCCCTTACTTGGGGTTTCAATGGTTTTACTCCACAATCCGCATACTACTCTTGTCGACTTTGATCTATTTCCAAGCTTTCTCGAATTTGCCTAATCTTTTCTTCTGTTTGAGATACAATCTCAGGTTTAGTCAACGGCTTCTCCTCAACTTCTGTCTAGCAAATCGGCGTGCAACACGGTAGTCTAAACAATATTTCCTACGAGTCAATAAAACACTAGTATAATACTTATACTAATCTACAACTTCTACCAAGGATAGACGGTCGTTTTGTTTTCCGCTAGGGTCTGTTATGCAGATTTCAGGCATAATTCCTAAGGTCTGCATCATTATCTCATCTCGTCAATCCATTTGCGATTCACACACAGTACTTACTAGTACTTTTGAGCTAATAATTCTATTATCTCTGTCCGATACAATTTGCGCCGATAACTCACGTCGACAATTTTCTTTATCTTTGTAGTTTTTCACTACTTTCCGCCCTTAAATTCTTCTTAGTCAGTATAAATCTACACTGATTTTATCAATCAACCTGCAATTCACCCATATGGTGTCATATCCATACGGTACTTGCAAAGACTTTACTACAAAGTCTATGATATTTTTCGTCCCATTTCTTCTTTTGGACGTACAACCTTATGTTTCTAATGATTTGAATGTAGTTACCCACAAGTCAAACGCTTTTCACATATCTTTCAATGTCTTTCTTCAGCCCCGGCCACCAACACATAGGTTTTATCGACCTATACAGTTTGGTATTGCCCCGGGTATGCTGCATATCTGATACAAAATACATATTTTCAAGATGATATTTATATTTCGTTTGACTTTGGAATTCACATTTACAACCGCCAAGGGTGTTAAATCACTGTGATATTCCAACTAACTTCCGCTACTTTTCAATCATTTATTCACATTTCACAATTTCAGACTTGCACACGTCTTTCTGTGCTACCTGAATCAACTGAGGAAATCAATTTGCCACATTCATACATGTGGATGTAACCCTCAAAGGTTACTCTTTCTAATCTAAGGCATCTGTAATCACATACGCCTTTCTGAGATGGTACAAGATTTCATACCCGAAATCTCTAAGTAACCTATCTATCTTTGCTATCTCATCTTCAGCTTCTTTTGATCAATTAAGTATTTCAACTTTTATGATCTTATCGCCATAAGCTTTACACCATACAAGTAGTGTTTCCAAAGCTTAAATGCCACGTTCATAATTGCTACCGCAATGTCATGCATCCACAGTCAACGTTGGATATATTTCAATAATCCAATCCATCTTCTCCACTTAGCATCATTGCTAACGTTAGGGGTTCACACAAGGTTTATTCCAAACCTTTACAACATATCTGTGGTCTTTCTACCACTCAGATTTTACACTTTTCTTGGTCAACTTTAGTCAGCTAACCAGCAATCAAGGAGCAGTTTTCTACAACTCTCCTGTAGTAACCCGCCAAATCCAAGGAACTACAATGTCAGTCGGATTCCTCAGGCGGTTCTAGTTTTACCACATCATCTATCCCATTGGATTTATTTCATCATCTTTGGCAGTATTATCATGCCCAAGGAGTTGAAACTTCTTTTAGCCAAATTTTTCATACTTGGAGAATTTAACATATCACTTAACTCAGTGAAGTAACTCCAGTATCTGGTACAATGTACCTCATATTCAATCTGGTTTCGAGAAAATCATATTCTCAATAGTCAATGTACATCCACATTAACTTATCTTTCTTCTTTTCAAACAAGATAGGGCTTCATCTGATGACACCTACAGTCATATGAGATCCCAATTTAAAAACAATTTCTTCCAATTGTTTTACCACTCTGCCATCTCTGCAGAGGCCAATCAACACAGAGCCTAGATAACAGGAACGGCTCCCAATACCAGCTTAATCATAAGCTCTTCTTGCCAATCTGGCAGAAATCTTGGAAGTTCTTTTCAAAAGGAACATCCGAGAATTTATCTAAAGTAGTACACTACTAGCACTGCTTTATTTAGCTTGGCCCATACCACGTATGCCAACTACAAATCATTCCTTTACTAACTCTTCTCCGAGTTTAAGCAAAGAAGCTAACCGGTATTCTCAACAACGGTCATTTACCATGGATTTTCATCCGCTCATTTCTACTTTCTGAACCATCATGTTTATATTTCTACAATTCATGTTAGCATAATTCATTGCTAACAAATTCATAAGCACAATTGTTTCAGATTTGCTGGTAGTCATCGGCTTCAGATTCATAGGGAAAAATGGTCCCGTAAATCTTAGGCAGACTACTTTCCAGGTGTTCAATATCTTGAACGTACTTGCTATCTACTATAGCTATTTCAAATATTTCATCCAAAATCATTGATGAAAAATTCAAACAAGACGTCAAATCATCGATCCAAAGCATAGCTTCATGGATCAAATATAACATACACGAGTTATATTCAGAACAATTATATCGGAGATCATATCAGTCTCCTCACGAGCTTCTTCCACAATTTACTGGAATGCTCATGGTACCACGGGTCCTTTTCGACCATTCGTTCCTTCTTTCTTTCCTGGGTTCATCACCCGTTACTCCACATTTAGCATGTGAGTATTTCATAAAGAAGTGATCTATAGTTCCACGCTGGAACCACTTCCTTCCCACACAACAAGCTCGAGCAATCTGCTCCTATCATCTGCAATTTCAGCATGTCAACGGTAGAGTCTCAACTCTACAATTTTCCTTAGTGCCTTTCCTGCACTGATCACTATACATAGTGGCTCTGTTTTGGTCCTTTCCCTATAAGGTTGGACCCAATTTGTGACAACTTCTTCTGAGAAGTCCACTTTTATTTTCTGCTTTTCTTGTAGTCTCAACTACTGTTCTTTCACCTTGAATATCAACCAAGGTGAGCAACCGATTTCTTTTTCTGACCACATCAGCTAATATTGCTCGTCTTGTGGATTTCTGCTATTCGTCCCCTTTTTGCTCCTCATCCAACGGAGTCTCAAGAAAGAGCTGGTCCATTTCCTAGAGCTTCACGCTCTAAATTTCTCCCAGTAATACTCGCTGCTCGTACTTCTTATACGTTAGAAGTTAGCAATGGTTAGGTTATATATGTATAATAACAACTATATACACCTAACAGTTCATCATAACTACTGTTTCAGGGTTTAAGTCCAGGAATCTACTCTATAGACACCTAGTTCACTTAAACCACGGCTCTGATACCAACTTGTAACACCCGGCTTTTTAAAACAAAACACCCCTGAAAAATTTTTCATTTAAAACTATAACAAAGGGGTATATTTTAATAAACACGGGTACAAGCGTATCAAGGAGAGTATAAAATACCGTAGTCTCCTTTGAAGCCGGGCTGCTACTGACAGCATCTAAGAGTCCTACTTCTCGAGTCACGGACTCCATCTATTCCCCTATCAGGATTATGTTAACCTGCAGGGACATTTAACAAACGGTATGAGCTACAAAGCTCAGTGAGTAATTATTCCTGCAAATAACACGTATAAAATACAATCATGTATTTGTCTGGATATCGAATCCAAACTCCTAGCCTTACTGGCTAACCAAATATCTTCTAGGATTTCACATCCTAATCTGTAGCCTTACCGGCTGAAATAACAATAACCTGTAATTATCAAGTCACGTCAGTTATTTGCACAGATAATCATATCTATCGTTTCTGTCCCATGTTTCTTAGTCACAATGGACTGCATCATATATCATGGCTATATAAGACGCACCCTGCGTCATAGCTATATAAGCTACACCACAACAATATCAATATATAAATCATAGCCCGCAGGCCGCATCAGCTGGGTTCAATAACCCGATATTATAGTCAAAAGGCCGTACCATGTAACTGTAACAATATCATAGCCATATAGGTTGCACCGGTTAGATATGGCTCACGGGTTAGCCCGCTGTTGCCGTGGCTCACGGGTTAGCCCGCTGTTGCCTAGACTCACGGGTTAGCCCGCTGTTGTCTATATAAGTTTGGCTCATCAAAGTAAACCATGGCTCACGGGTTATCCCGCTGTTGCCTAGACTCACGGCTCCGTTCTTGTCATCGCAATGACTCACGGCTTATCCGGTCTTGTCTATATAGGTTTGACTCACAGCTCCGTTCTTGTCTGTTATAGACTCACGGCTTATCTGGTATTGTCGCACCATTAATATTGACTGACTCACAGCTCCGTTCTTGTCTTTATCAGACTCACGGCTTATCTGGTATTGTCTCTTCAAATGTATCTTTGAACCATCAATTTCGTCCCATAATCAGTTTTAACCTGTAACAATACAATCATCATATATCACATATGATATCAGTGAGATTACTCACCTGGATACTAGTTGCGTTTAAATCCCGGTTGTTTCTTGCCTTTGCGTGCACCACAACCATTTATCCCGTACCTATTTATTCATTTATATACCAAATGATAATAGGTTAATAATCATTTTAGTTGACTCTACTACACAAGAGTTCTATACAATTCAATTGGGAACCATTTCCAAGTATTTCCAATCAATAACCATTGTTATATAATTTAATACACTTCCCGAAATACGCGTATTCTACTACAGTACTTTCGGGAGGTCGTATTCGTATTCCGATAATTTTCCATGAAGTTTTACAACATTTTAAACCTATGTTTAAAATTTCAGGTCAATCGGACAAGCCTAGCACAAGAATCAAACTTGGAAAATTCACAGAAAACAATTTAGTTTCTGCCCAGGGCTCGCGGCGCGACGGACCCTTTGGTCGCGTCGCGAAGACCATGCTCCTCGAGTCGCGAGGACCATGCTCCTCAAGTCGCGAAGGTCATGCCCTTCGAGTCGCGACGTCGCGACGACCATGATGGTCGCGTCGCGAGGGCTGATCAGCAGACCAGAAACTCCGATTTTCAAGCTACAAAATCTCATTTTCTCATTTTAAGCCCTTAATACTCGACTTAATCGTTTGGGGTTTGTTCCTAGGCTAAAACCTTATACTTTAACAAGGTTTTCAACCATTCAAAACAACTAAATCAATCAATATGAAGAATTAGGGTTCTTAGTTCCAAAACCCCAAAACTTCAAATTCATCAACAATAACAACCTACTTCCATTATCTTGAGTTAAGTCCTTTCTAGCATGACTTAATGGAAGTATTACATCAATTTAAACACATAATCATAACTGAAATGTACAAATTTCAGTTTCTATAAAACCAAACCAAGAACTTCTTCAAGAACTTGGATAGAAATCAAGTTTACTAACCTTCAAAGCTTAGGAATCACCAATTCCAAGCCATGATTCCAATTCCATGCTTCAAGCTTCAAGAATTTCCAGAAATTGCTCTCAAATCCCTTCTCCCGTTGCTGCACAATGAGCTAGTCAAAGAGAGAGTCAACTCTCTTATATTTATACCACAAAAATTTACATTTTTAGTCCTAAAGTTCATTTTCTTGAACTTTGACCACAAAATCAAGTTTTATTACAATAAAACTTTCATTTCTTTATACATTTGCCACAACCAACAATATTTTTTTCATATTTGGTCTTTCACATGGTCAAATGACCAAAATACCCTTTTTCGGTAAAACGACCCGAATTTAGTTTTTATAACATTTTAAGTCCAAAACTCAAAATATTATTTCAAACCAAATACTTTTCTGTCCAAAAGACCATTTTACCCTTCCAAGGTAAAATGACCAATTTACCCTTTTATTATAATTATATAATAAAGCGTGTCTTGGCGTTACACTAACTGGCCTGAACTATGTGATATGGTTTTGCAATTAGAGAATAGTTCTTAGTTTTGCTGGCGAACCATATCCGACTGAGTGTCCGCTCCCAAACATGGGATCACACAGCAGCTTGTGATGAGCATGACTCCTTGACTATTGAGTCCAAGGAAGTTCGTTGCCTTATGCTATTGATCATTAACCCCGAGTTCCGCAGGGATTTAGAATTCCTGGGGTCTGATAAGTTAGCACAGCTAGTTCAGTAAAGGTTCCGTGAACTGGTTGAATAAAGGGAACGAACTAGGATCTTCAAAGAGCTTGAAGTTGCAAGCTAGAAGAAAGTAGCACCAGTTTGCGTGTTCCCGAGATTGAGGGATACATAGGCGAACAGTATAAGACTGGTTTCCCTTTGGGATCGGGATTTAAGCATTAGCTCAACTCGCTGATCTGTTCATCCAGATGAACAGAAAGGGTAACCGGATAAGACAATCGTGGAAGTGCATTCAATGTCGACTCTGTATGAATCGTTCATGGAGAAGCATAGTTCCATTAATTCAGCTGCTTCAGGATTGAGTCCAGTATTAAGGTGCATCAAGAAATGATCCAGATCGTATGGACCGATTGTTCGATGTTTCAAACTGGGAATCCATAAGGTGGGACACAGTCACGGAAAGATTGGAAAAATGCTCCAAAGCTAAACCGTTTGGCAAACTCATAAATATCTTAGAATTCAGAACACCTGATCCTCATTTCCTTGATACAGGATGTGTTTCACACATTTGCTCTGTATGTACGAACTCTGGAGGATGCGGGATGGTGTCACACAGGAGCATATTCGGATTGGATCTGGAGCTCGTGCGATTTTTGAGTTAAGCTAAATATTTGTTCTTGTTATTAGTTTATAGATACATACAACATGGATTCGCATGGTACATTGTTCTGAGGATAATTCTGGTTTAATGAAATATTTTTGAAACATGATTGTTTTAATTGTCCTCGAAATGTTGTGTGAATGTGTTGATGACGTAAATGGTAATAACTTGAATGTTGATACATCCAATGGGATTGGATTTGTAAATTGTGTTCTTTATGATTGTTAAAGTGAATTTTATGAGAATCACTTCAACCAAAGGTCCAGTTGGACAGGACTTTGGAATCGTTTGACTTAGAGTCACATGATGAATTGAGTGCTTAATAAAATTAATTGTGGCAAGAAAGGAATCACCCAAAGATCCAATGGATTGGATTTTGGAATCAGTTGACTTGGAGTCAGGTGATGATTGCATGTCTTGAACAATATTAACAAAGTCATAAATTTACATGGAGATGTAAGAGACCTTAAGATTTTGAGCAACAGACACATAAGTTACTGTGTATCGCTCGAATCTTCGAACAGAACACGATTAGTTATGCTTCGAAATATTTGCCAAATAGTTTGACAAATATGGCTTCGTTTATTGGAATAAGCGATTGATTGGAACCTTGAAGTGTTCAAGGATTTCAAAGGAAGTATAAGATCAACAGAACCTAAGTAACAACATAGACTGAGAAAATGTTTCACAGTTTATCCTCTTCCAAGAACACTAATGGTAATAATGTGTCTTAGGGAAGATGATGGAGCATTGATCGAAATAGTTTTGATCCTCGGTGTATAAGATACACTGGATACATTTCCGACTAATATTTCAATGAATTGAATATCCAACCAATCAGACCGCAGAAGCCATATTGCGACCACATCTTAGACTAAGTAGGTTATGTTGACACTGTCTGAAATGTAAAGCTGGGATCGTCCCACTAGTACATAGAAAGTCCAGGGTCATGTAGCATTCGTCTGAATCTCATGATAAGCCTAAAACTGATCAGCAATGTCGTTTCATTGGCCACTCCGGTTATCCTTTGAAAGAAGAGTACTTTTAGAAAGAACTCAAGTTCTAAGGAAACAGTGGGAGTAAGAATAATTCTGAATGAGTTCAGGGATTAGCCAAGTGAAAGAACCTTTAGTCACCACTGGGACTTGACCAGGAATTAGATTCCTGTTAAACCTGACATACCCTCTCTTCGCTTGACCAGTAGTTATTGTCACTGTCATAAGGAGTTATGATTTGGGTGATATATCGGGTAGTGGTAAAACACTAAAGATGGTACGGATAAGTAATCCGACTGCTGGAAGCATTGGTGAGCCCAGTTGCTGCCAAATAAGAGAACCTTACCGCGAGACACAGTCTATGTGACAGTTTGATTGATCTTTACAACTGGTCTAGGAACCAATGGGAGTAATTGAATCATCAAAAGAAGGGAACATAGAAATGTACTTACAGAACATTTGGTTGGATGAGTCATCACTTGGAGTCAAGCAATTAATTCTGAGAGATGCACTCTCAATAGAAGATGTAATCCGAGAGGATTCTGCGTGGCATAGTGTGAGTCGTTAGTGGAGCGTGTGTGGTTTACCGGCACACTAATATGGACTCACATAGAGCATGCCATTACAAAAGATACATGGCCTCGAGATTCGTCCCATGGGCATCTCGCAAGAAAGGATATTCGGATTCTCAAAATAGGCCAAAAGGTTTGGATTTTGTGAATAGCCTGAAAGATTTCCTTTAATATGTCGGAAAGGTTTGGATTTCGGTTTCGCAAAATGTGCCATAAGTTCTGGATTTTGTGAATAGTCTGAAAGAGTCATATAACGGTGTCAAAGCCAGTGGGAGTATCGTTGTTATCTGCTATCATTGTATGTGGGTTACATACTGGTTCTAGGAAACGTCTCTTATCATTACAAAGTGTAATGACTTGGTGTTAAGAAACGGTTCGCTATGAAAGACTTTAAGAGATACAACATACTCAGGTGGTTGTGAACATCTATTAGATAGATCAGAATTCTGCCAATATGATCTTAATGAGATTCAAGATGCATAACCCCAGGAATGGAGTTTCCTGTCATTGCAAAGTGTAATGAATTGGCATGAAAGAAATAAAGAAGGTGCAGCATGCTCACGTAGTTCATAGACATCTATTAGATAGATGAGACTGACAGTATTGACTTAGCCGTTGAGAATATGATCTTGATGGGATTCAAGATGCATAAGAAAGAGTCCCTGAAAGGAAATGGTTTCCGGAAATCATGACACAAGGATTATTGGTAATCTTAGGATTCCGAAAGGGCTTGGAATGAGATTACATCAGGTTCCTCGAGCCTCTTGGACAAATCAGAAGTGTTATGAACATATCCTGATGACTTAATGCTTAGAGCATTGTAAGTTGGATTCAGGATATTGCCCGGCTGAGAATACTGAATGGATTTTTGAACAGACGTGAGAAATCATTGGGAAATGATTAGGGTGATTGATTTGAAAGGGTTTTCAAATCGGTAATTGTTTACACCAGAACGTGGTACTGTAGGACTTCATGGTTAAAGAATTTCGTTGGTTTCTGATGGAGCGCGTGTGGGTCACCGGCACGTCATGACACCTCGAAATTGTCTTAGGGTGTAGTCATGTGGACTAAAGACCCGAGAACCATGGACAGTCACGGTACACATCACCGGAATGGAGTTGTGAGAGAGAATGACAAAATGACAAAATGAAAAATTGAGATATCATCGGAAGAGTATCCGATAGGATCATCTGCAATAAAGTGTATAAGTGTTAGACACTTGGATACATAGAAAGAGTGAAAAAGGTCATAGACATAGATATAAAAGGCTTGAATTGAAAGTTTAAAAGAGAATAAGAAACCGATAATAGTTATGATAAATCCGACTTGGTGGTTACCTCGTGGAGACTTGGTAATAAGCAGGAGTAGCTGCCAGTCGGATTTTATGTTTCGCTTTTGCATGTCTTACTTCCTGAATAATTGGATTATTCAAATATCCACAGTCACTCATACTTTTAGGGAGTAAGTATGAAAGAAGACTGTCATGAATTGGTTTGTAGATTGTCTAAGGAGTTAGACATTGCAATAAGATTGTTGCAACGTTCATGAGTACTTGGAAATGGAGATTTGAGTAATGGATAAACCCACGCTCAATAGATTGCTTCATGGATTACATCACGAGCAATGTTGAGACGATAATATCTTATGGTCTTAAAGTGGAGAGATATGAGTTATAATTTGCAAGGCGGTTGTTCATTGATAGTACGAAAACGCATCGGTAACTCGGTGTTATAAAACGTGCTGTTGTGAGTGATTTGTCGGGTAAAAGATATAACATATTAGTCGAAGCTTATTCGTCCCTTGACCCAGACGGGAAACAGATATCTGTTGGCCACTCGATGATTTTGAAGTTGACTGAAGTGCTGGCCAGCCAGGACTGAATTGATTCGTTCAATTAGAAGTCTAAAAGTCATAAGCAAAATCGGAAATCGGGAAACAGTGTGTCAGACAGAGATTGATCTCAATCCATGTCTCATGTCTGAAAATATCTTGTTGGACGGAGGATCATCTGATCACTTATCTATGGACAGAACTGACTAGGTCAGAGTTCGGCAGCAGTTTCTAGGAAGCTACGGTTTGCTGATTAATTAGAGGTTAAATTGGTAATTATAGTCATAGACTTATCCAAGTGGGAGACTGTTGGATTAGGTGTCTAAGCCATGACTAATAATTTGTATTTACCTAATTAATAGAAGCAAAGTCCATTTGGGTTGCCCTCATAGCTGGAGGTTTGGTAGAAAGTTCGGTAGAGAGAAAGGTTGGTTTATTATGGGATTAATAAATCAATAGAAATAAAAGATATGGTTTGTTAATATATTAAAGTGATAATATATTAATTAGAAACTATATTGATTGATTAATAATTAATCAGAAATTAATTGGATTAATTTCTGTGGCATTAATTAGATTAATCAGGAGGTCAGGGATTAAAATCTTACAAATTCAATAGTTGAATTGCGGCGCGCGGCGCGCAAACGATTTGGGCGCGGCGCGCGTACGTATAATCCGGAAAATTGATGACGGCTAGGGTTTTTTGTTTCCCTATAAATAGGGAACCCTAGACCTCATTATAAGTGCTCATTCTATAATTCTCTCTGGAATTTTCGTCCACCCTCTGGCTCCCTGGGTGTGATCTCATTTGAGGCAAGACACTTGTGCTGCTTAGCTTCAAGATTAAAACTAAAGGTTAGTTTTCTGATTTATTCTTTTAGTTAATTTTGTTTGGCCTTTAGGAATTAGTTACATGTTCAAAGTAAGAAAACATAGATCTTTTCTAGGTTGCATGTGAACTTAGGTTATTTAGTTCATGCTTGCGGAAAACCTTTCAAAAACAGGTTTACAAGCTAGAAGAATAAGGTTTTATACCTTAGATTGGCTAGGAACTTCAAGAACTTGAACCACCTTCAATCTCTAGCATCAAACTCTTTAGAACCTCTTGAAAAATCTGAAAGGTTTTCTGCAAATCAATGAACTAAAACCTAAGTTCACATGCAACCTATGAGGATCTATGTTTTCTTCTAATTGAACATATAATATTTCCTAAAAGGCCAATGAAATAATTTCTAAAGAATAAAACTAGAAACTAACCTTTAGATTTCTTGGAAGCAAAGCAACAAATATTTCTTGCCTCAAATGAAGTCACACCCAGGGAGCAGGAGGGGAGGGTCACGAAAATTTCAGAGAGAACAGAAGAGAATAGCCCTTGATTATGAGGTCCAGGGGTCCCTATTTATAGGCTACCAAATGACCCTTAGAGATAAACCTCGTTTGACTTTCAAACAGAGATAAACCCAATCTCTAAGCCATTTTCCGAATTATTTATACGCGTACTGCGGCCTATACATTGGCGCGCCGCGCGTGTTAATTCAACTATTTAATTGGTACAACTTTAGCCCCTGTCCTCCTGATTAATCTAATTAATGCCACAGAAATCAATCCAATTAATTTCTGATTAATTATTAATCAAATAATACTATTAATATATTATCTCCATAATATATTAGCAAACAATCTCTTGATTTATTAATCATATAATAAATCAACCTTTTTCTCTACTTAACTTTCTACCAAACCTCCAGCTATGAGGGCAACCCAAATGGACTATGCTACTATTAATTAGGTAAATACTAATTATTAGTCATGGCTTAGACACCTAATCCAACAGTTTCCCACTTGGATAAGTCTATGACTATAATTACAAAATTAACCTCTAATTAATTAGCAACTGTAGCTTCCTAGAAACCGCTGCCGAACTCTGACCCAGTCAGTTCTGTCCATAGATAAGTGATCAGATGAGCCTCCGTCCAACAAGATATTTTCAAACTCAAGACATGGATTAAAATCAATCCTGGTCTGATTCACTGTTTCTTGATTTCTGATTTGCATATGACTCTTAGACTACTAATTGACCAAGTCAATTTAGTCCTGGTTGGCCAACCCTTTTAGTCAACTTCAGATTCATCGAGAGGCCTACAGATATCTGTTCCCCGTTAGGGTCAAGGGACGAATAAGCTTCAACTCATATACTTATGTCTTTTACCAGACAAATCACTCACAACAACACGTTTTATAACACCGAGTTACCGATGCGTTTTCATGTTATCAATGAACAACCGCCTAGTAAATCATAACTCATATATCTTAGCTTAAATATCAAAAGATGTTATCGTCTCAATATTGCTCATGATATAATCCATGAAGCAATCCATTGAGCGCAGGTTTATCCAATACTCAAATCTCCATTTCCAAGTACTCATGAACGTTGCAGCAATCTTATTGCAATGTCTAACTCCTTAGACAATCTACAAACCAATTCATGACAGTCTTACTTCATACTTACTCCCTAAGAGTATGAGCGACTGTGGATATTTGAATAATCCAATTATTCAGGAAGTAAACATGCAAAAATGAAACACAATGATAAAGTATTGACAAAAGCAGTAAACCATTACTTATTAATAAATCTCCATTATTAAATCACAAAAGTCAAATACAATTACATTGTTACAAGTTTCAAAAAAGCTATCTAATTACAAAAACTTATATCATCTCTTAATCCAATGCTCCTAGCATGCTGATTATGCTTAATCCTACTCAAAGCCTTTGTCAAGGGATATGCAGGATTATCTTCCGATGATACCCTCTTTACAAGGAGGTGACCTTCTTCTACCCTATTCCTGATGTAGTGGTACTTTCTGTCGATATGCCTGGACTTTCCATGGTCTCGTGGTTCCTTGTCAAGGCAACCGCTCCTTCGTTATCGCAGAATAGTTCCATGGGCTCCTGAATACTCGGGACTACTCCAAGGTCACCGATAAAGTTCTTCAGCCAAGCCGCTTCCTTTGATGCTTCACTTGCCGCTATGTACTCTGATTCGCAAGTAGAATCAGCCACCGTCTCTTGCTTGGAACTTTTCCAAGTTACTGCTCCCCCATTCAAAAGGAATACCCAGCCCGACTGAGACCTACCATTGTCTCTATCCGTCTGAAAGCTGGCATCTGTATATCCTTCAACTCTCAAGGTATCACTGCCACCAAGGACTAACATCATGTTCTTTGTCCTTCGCAGATACTTGAGTATCTTTTTCACAACTATCCAATGCGCCCTTCCAGGGTTTCCCTGGTACCAACTGACTATGCTCAAAGCAAAGGCCGTGTCAGGGCGAGTACACGTCATAGCGTACATGATCGATCCCACAGCCGAAGCGTAAGGTACCCGACTCATGTCAGTTATCTCCTCGTCTGTACTCGGACTTTGAGTCTTACTCAACTTTGCATTACTCTGGATAGGTAGCTCTCCCTTCTTGGAATTTTCCATACTAAACCTCTTTAGTACCTTTTCCAAGTATGTACCCTGACTAAGTCCAATTAGTCCCTTCTCCGTATCTCTCAATATTCTTATCCCGAGAATATAGGCAGCCTCTCCTAGGTCCTTCATGGCGAAACACTTCCCAGGCCAAGACTTGACATCTTGCAAGGTTGGAATGTCGTTTCCCATGAGCAGTATGTCATCAACATACAGCACCAGAAAGGTGACTATACTCCCACTAGCCTTGACATATACGCAGGACTCATCCTCGCTCCTAGAGAAGCCAAACTCTTTAACTTTCTCATGGAAACAAAGATTCCAACTGCGAGAAGCTTGTTTCAATTTGTAGATCGATCTCTCAAGCTTACACACCTTATTGGGATACTTTGCATCGACAAAACCCTCTGGCTGATTCATGTAAACATCCTCAGTTAACTATCTATTAAGGAAAGTGGTTTTGACGTCCATCTGCCAAATTTCATAGTCATGAAACGCAGCTATGGCCAGCATTATCCTAATAGACTTTATCTTGGCTACTGGTGAGAAGGTCTCGTCATAGTCAACCCCCGGGGTTTGAGTAAAGCCCTTCGCAACCAGTCTTGCCTTGAAAGTGTGTACCTTCCCGTCTATGTCGGTCTTCTTCTTGAAGATCCACTTACACCCGACTGTCTTTCGACCCGGTACGTTGTCAACCAAGTTCCAAACTTGATTGTCATACATGGACTTGATCTCGCTATCCATTGCCTCTTGCCACTTGGCAGACTCAGGGCCTGCCACTGCTTCCTGGTAGTTAGCTGGCTCATCCAAATTTATCAGTGTCCTATCACTGACAAACATGTCCCCATCCGTAGTTATATGGAAGCCATAAAACTCGGGTGGCATGCTAACTCTACCGGAGCGCCTAAGAGGTAAGGATACTTCAGTCGGACCAACAGGAACTTCTTCCTCAGGTTGGTTGCTAGTTTCTCCTAAGGTTGTGTCATCTAATGACTCTTGAATTTCTTCAAGATCAATGGTACTCCCACTGTCCTCTTTGAATATGAGCTCTCCCTCTTGAAAGACCGCTCGTCTAGCTATAAAGACCACGTCCTCGCTCGGTCTGTAGAATAGATATCCAAAGGATTGTTTGGGATAACCAAGGAAGAAACACCTTTCACTTCTTTCTACGAGTTTGTCTTGAGTCTCTCGTCTAACGAAAGCCTCACAACCCCAGACTTTGATATGTGCCAACGAGGGAACTTTCCCCGTCCACATCTCATGAGGTGTTTTTGAAACCTTCTTAGTTGGGACAAGATTGAGGATATGGGCGGCAGTCTCTAAGGCATACCCCCAGAAGTGAATGTGAAGTGAAGCTCGACTCATCATGGAACGAACCATGTCTAACAGGGTTCGGTTACGCCTCTCGGCAACACCGTTCAACTGTGGTGTTCTGGGAGGTGTCAACTGTGAAACTATTCCGCATTCCTTCAGATAGTCTAGGAACTCGATACTAAGATACTTTCTGCCTCTGTCGGACCTAAGCATCTTTATCTTCCTGCCTAATTGATTCTCTACTTCGTTCTTAAACTCTTTGAACTTTTCAAAGGTTTCTGACTTGGGCTTGATTAAGTAGATATAACCGTATCTACTAAAATCGTCAGTAAAGGTTACGTAGAACCGCGTGCCATCCTTTGTGGTTGATCTGAATGGACCACACACATCCGTGTGCATGATGTCCAGCAGACCCTCACCGCTTTCAAAAGACCCTTTGAAAGGTGATTTAGTCATCTTGCCCAACAGACAAGATTCACATACATCATCCGACTTGAGGTTGAATGATTCCAACACTCCATCCTTTTGGAGTTGGGCGATGCGTTTCTTGCTGATGTGCCCAATCCGACTATGCCACAGGCATGCCTTTTCTACACCACTAGTAGAATCAATATAATTTACACTATGTCCTAAATTGTCAACATATTCAACAGTTTCATATACACCATCACAAGGATAAGCAGTAAAAATCAAAATACCATTTTTGAAAACAGAAATTGAACCAATTTTATTATCAAACGAAAACTGAAATCCTTGTCTGAATAATGCGTGAAATGAAATAATGTTTCTTGCCATTTCTGGCGAATAGCAACAATTAAACAACTCTAAGCTAACATCACTACTAAGCACTAAACTATATACACCGATCTTGGTAACAGGGGACGATCTCCTATTGCCCATGATCAGGTTCAGTCTACCGTGCTCCACCTCCCTGCTTTCCTTTAGGCCCTGCAAATCAGAACAAATGTGAAAACCACATCCTGTATCAAGGACCCAAGAACTAGAAGATTGTGAGTTTTTAGAGATAGTGTATATACCTGCTGTCGATGGCTTTACTTTCCCATCCTTGACGTCCTGCAAGTATTTGGGGCAGCTTCTCTTCCAATGGCCCTTTTCTTTGCAATAAAAGCAGTCGGCTTCATTGGGGTTGGCCATACAAGGAATGTGGGAAGACTTGGTTCTCGAGCCATTGCTGGACGACTCGACCGGAACCTTCTCCCTCCAATTTTTCTTTTTTTCCACTTCCAATGCCTAAGACGGGCTGATTAACCGAGGGTACACTTTTACCCTTCATCCCGTCTTCAGCAGTCCTAAGCATGCGATGCAATTCAGCCAGGTAGACTGATTAATGTTCAAATGATAAGCCAGCCTGAACTGGTCATAAGAACTCGGTAAGGAGTTAAGCACTATGCCAACGGCCAACTCCTCGTGTACAAGCATCGCAATCTTCCTAAGCCGCTCCACGTAACCTTGCATCCTTTGCACGTGAGTGTAGATGGACTCTCCATCTCTAGGCTTGCCGTTCGTGAAGTCCGTGACCACTTCGCACCTCTCGATGCGCTCTTGCTTGCGGAACTTTTCCGCAAGCTCCTTGTGCGTCTCGTAGGGCCAGTAGTCTTCATATATTCTTTGGAATCCGGGGTTCATTGTGGCGATCATGATGCAGGCCACTTTGGTCGCATCATCAGAATGTTTTTGGTACGAGGCAAGTTCCTCGAGAGTAGCAGTTTCAGGGTCAATATCGACAAGCTCAGTCTCGAGTACATACTCTTTGTTCTCGAACCTTAGAGCCATCTTGATATTTCTAATCCAGTCATTGTAGTTTGTCCCATTCAATTGAACCTTGGAACATAACGAGAGGATTGAGGTAACATTGGAGTTTGAGTGGGGAGCGGATTGATCAGCAGAAGACATCTATAAAAGAAGGTAAGTTTAATTAGATACTTGTCGGTCCTTATAATTAACCCAATATAAAATAAGGCTAGGATCCAACTATAACAATTTACAACATAGAAGAGGGATGCCGTAATCTATTTGTAAATTTTATAAAGGTAGGCGAATGACGATTCAACCAATTCCACCGCGGAAAATAATCTTATTGTAATGGAATTCCTAGTTTCTTTTGAGATTTATTGAACTATTCAATGGCATGTTTAATCTCAGATATGCCCCACCGTTTGTGACTGGGATGCCGAGGATCACAAACCGGGTGTGAATAACCATGCAAATTAGCTTGGTACTCTCGGGGTCCATCATCATCTCAAATTGATGTGCCGGTAAACCACACACGCTCCATCAACAATTATAACACCCGAGAAACCCATTGCCACTCTTTATGATCCCCCATTGGTGTGCCGGTAACCCACATACGCTCCACCAACGTTTCATAAAGTGCAATGTGCAATTTCATGTGTTAGCATCAAATTCACATTTTTCCTAAAGTAACTAGATTGGGATTTTTTTGTAAAGGTTCCAGTACTTTGATCATTATACTTTTAATGATTAAGCGGTCTTATCAAACTCGTTCGGCTAACGACCCTCCACTGATCAGGCGAGTGACAACGCCTAGTGATATCAAGTATTTTAGGCATTGTTGAGCCCTGTTCTTGATAAAATTATATCAAATATGCCTGGGTATTCTCACTTTTCGTGCCAGGACTTGTTTGGAGAAAAAAGAATAGAAACAGGGACTAAAAGCATGCAAAAGGAAGAAGTTGGGAAGGAATGAAAAATCAAGAGAACTCGTACGCGTGCCGCGGGAATTAACCATGCGCGACGCGGGCTTAAGGCGGTGGAACACATTCAAATGCCGAAGAATCGGGGAAAGATAAGTACGCGCGCCGCAGATTTCACTTCTGCACGGCGCGGTTGCGGGAAATTTGCAAGTATAAATAGATGCATTTCCAGCCGAAAACCCTAGCAAAGAACCGGGTGTAAAATCGACCTTAAAGCTCTTTGACTCCAGGATTTCATTTCAGCAAGCTCACAATTGGTATTTTATATTTTTGGATTTAATTTCCTTTTAGTAGTAAGTAGTTTTGTAGCTAAAGTCTTTGGGAGTGACAACCACTGACTTTGAGCACTTAGGTTTCTGTTTTAGAAACATTTGGTTACTGTTTTTGTGATTGGAATTCAATTTTTGTGAATGAAAAGCATTTGGTTACATTTAATCTTAGCTTTTCGGTGTTTTGGATGTTTGTGTTTGGTTTGATTGATTGTGTTTTGGATATTTTTTGGATCTTGTTAGGACTGTTTTTCTTAGCTGAAATCAGTACCTAATTAGGTTATTTGGTAATCATTAAACCTTGGCTAGTAAATGTTCAGTAGGACTTTAACTAGTGGTTAGTTTATGCTTTGCTTGGTTTGGCTAGTTTGGATGCCTTTGATTGCTTCTGATTCAGAGATGTACTTCTGATTTCAGAAAGTGACTAGGTCATTTGGACATAGCTTAGCTTGGCTGGAGTGTTTGATCATTGTCTCATTTGCTAGTGATTAGGAAAATAGAAACCAGATCCTCCGACTATAGCTGTGACACTATTAGTTGGTAATCTCTCATCTAGTCTAACCACGAAGCTCCTGTGGATCGACCCTGACTATCGCTATACTAGTGTGTGTGTTAGGTTTCTCTTATTTTTGACCGCACGACGACCTCTGCGCGTGTCAAATTTTGGCGCCGCTGCCGGGGAGCTGTGCGCTTAGATTAGGTGATCTGTAGGATTTAGTTTCTGATTTTTGATGTTTAATTTTAGTTCGCTGATTTTTGGTATGTGTGCATCCTTATAATGGGTGATTACATGTACCCGGATCAGTATTATGAAGATTATGGAAATCTGGCTGACACCTATTACGAGGATGATTGCTGCAATGGATCATTCAATGACAATGGATGGCGGACCGAGGAGTCATCTCAGCCTGAGAATTCTGTAACTTGGGCCCAACTTTGGGTATTCATGTATAACAACTACCTTGAGCAGAAGGACCAGGCTGAAGCTCTTGAAAAAGTGCAAGCTTCTTTAGATAGGTTAGAGGAAAGTTGGAAATGTTCACCACCTCTCTGGCGAGTGATTTTTATACCAATAATAATGTGTGTGAACTTGCATCACCTGAATATGTGATGGAAGGGCATACACCGTGGGAAAGTCAAGATACCAATGAGATGGTCGAAAATGTTGTTGAGGAAGAGGTTGTAGGTGACAATGCTACCTCTAACTCAACAGCTTTTGATGTTTTTGAGAATGTTGATAATGTTGATCTGGTGATGTGTGAATCTGTACCATCACCAGATAATTTGGTTGATGAGGATGTTGAGGAGGAGGCTGTAAGTGACAGTACAGACCCCAGCCCAACAATTCCTGAAAATTTTTGAAAATTTTGAAAATTTTGAAAATAAGGATCTGATGATGGGTGACTTTGTACCACCATCAGATCAAACCAGTCACTCACTCTTGGTTCCGATCCACCTGTTGGACGATGATCAAGAAGTTGATGCTGACGAATTGATATTTGAAAACAATAAACATGATTTTATCACCACTCATGATCCATTCATGAATGGAAAATTAGATGTGATCAATACCATCGATGAGGACATATGGAAGCATCCTGATATGTTGCCTTCCGATCCCATTCGATTGGAAAATTTTTATTGGTACTGCAAGCCAAAATTGCAAACTGAAGATGGCACGTGATACACTGGCAAAATGAAATCTACAAGACAACTACTGGGAGCAGCGCTAGGCGCGCTTCACGTCAAGCCCTTGACTTTGAAGAGGTGCAGAAGAAAGGACCGAGCTTGGAGGTTCAAAGCTACTTTCAAGCACTCGCGGGAAATCATCGGGAGACGGCAACTGTGCAGCAGTAGGAGAACTGACAAGCCATTCGACCCAGGAAAGTTTGAGGAGCAATGGGTCAACAAAGGGGCGGTGGTGACTGAAAATCAGCGAATGAAGAAGGCATACGATCCACCGTAGCTGTAGTAGGAGTACTACGTCTGGCTGAAGACGTTAAACTTAGCGCTTGTTGGGAGGCAACCCATCGTGTCATAAGTTAGGATATATTTCTTAAAAAAATAAAATACAAAAAAAAAATACATCAAACTTTCTGCAGGTACTAGTGGTTTGAAATAAGTGTGGGGTCATTTGAGAAGTTTTGAAAATTTTGAAGTCCGCGTCGCGGGTATTTGAATTACGCGACGCGGGATCGTAAACCAACCCGATGCGCAGGGGTTGATTTGGACATGCGCGACGCGCAAAGAGTAAACCCGCGGCGCGGTAAACGATCAGTCGGTTTTTTCCTTTATAAGGTAAGCCGCGACTCGCATAACCCACACGCGACTCGGAGCTCTGGTGATTGAAATTTTCTTGCGATTTTTTCTTGCTTATTGTGTTTCTACTACCAATGTATGCCATTCTAACTATCTATTACTCGTTAAAACTAACGATTAGGTAGTTAATTTTAGTGATTTGCCCAAAATAGTTCAAAACTTAGAATCGCTAATGCTAGCTCATAGGGTGTTTGTTTTGTCAAATGGAGACCCTAGATGAGCTAGTCGGCACCTAGGCTACCTTGTGGTGTGATTAGATTGAGTTGTAGCAGGTTAAATTGAGATTTTGGATCGGGGTTTGGAAACAGCCGTACGCCGCGTCGCGCCCTTGCTCTTGGGCCACGCCGCGGTGCGGTGGGGAAGAAAAGGACTAATTTTGCAAAATTTTTTGTTTTGTGCTATGTGTTTTCTTTTGTAGATGATGTTCAGATTGGACCACCCCTTCCTCCAGTTCCCCGCAGAGCTTGCCAGTTCAGTGGAGTATACTTCACGGAGAGATGCATTGACTCGTCGCCGGGTCCTTGAGGCGACAGTCATCGATCGAGATATTTAGAGGGACGCTGGGCTCTGGGTGCGATTGAGCCATTCCTACATCGCACCTGGACCCACGAGGAGGCATCATTCACATGTCGTGGCTGGGATAGGATCATGGCCACAGACGAGGACGTGGTCTACACGGAGTTGCTGCTGGAGTTCATATCCACCATCCAGTTCGCACCTCGGGCGGGAGACCTACGCTCCAGGCTGGTACGATTTCGTTTGGGAGGTGAGCACAGGGAGTGCAACCTCCGGGAGTTCGTTTGGGAGGTGAGCACAGGGAGGCGAGTGGGGTTATACACTCCAGCGGACCTCCAGCATCGCTATTTCACCCGGTTCTTCGGGTCCTGCATTCAGGGGGAGCCGGACAGGGCTCCCAACATGGAGGTTTGGGCATCGCTGTCCAACGTCAAATACGAGGCGGGAGCTTCCAGGGAGAGTCATCTTCAGGACCCACTTCACCGCCTCATGCACCGGATCGTCTCCACCTCCATCATGCAGCGGGAGGGAGGCGAGAAGGTGTCGGGCGACGACATGACATACTTGTGGGTCCTCCTCGACCCATCCAGATTCCTCCACCTCCCATTCGCTCTCGCAGTTGCCCTCTCCACCCACTCTATCGGTGCCTCCAGCAGCAGCCCATTAGCCATGGGGTATTTTATCACCCGCCTGACCCGTTCCTATGGCATCCTTACTGCCCCCGTGGCAGCCTCTTTGACCGCTCTGCCTCCATCCCGCACTACAGCGCGCACGTGGGAGAGGATGCGGCTCATTGAGCTGCAGCGCCCGGGGTAGTACATCCGGGCACCTACCGAGCCTTTTCAGGCACCCCAGCCTGCGTATGCTCAGCCTGGCAGGAGACGTAGGAGGCCAGAGCCAGAGCCGGAGCCCGCAGCCCCGACAGAGCCACATCAGGAGGACCTGGCAGCCAGGGTTGCCAGGATTGAGGATCAGTTGGCATGGATCGGGGAGGTACTTTTGGATTTGGCCACACAGCAGGGCCGACACCCCCGACCATTCCCAGCCAGGGCCCACGATCATGAGGCCGGACCCTCCAGGCCGCCTGGCAGTGGTTGATGTATCTTTTTCTTTCTTTTCATTTTTTCGGGATATATGTACAAACTTATGACACCTCTATCTGTATATTTTTTTGTTCATATTTCATTTGTCATGTGTGTTTTTAATGTGTTTGTTAAGTGATGCATGATATACCAATTTGAGAAGGAGTTGTCTCAGACAAGTGTGGGGTCACCGTGCCCCCCTCCACTTGTCTCGACCACCGGCGTGTTCACTGTAGCGCTACAACTCCAGAATACGAAATCAAGGAACCATTTGTACGCAATTATACCTGTGATATTGAGCACCAAGCAGTCTATCGTCCAAAAAGAGGTAACTCTTTCTCCCTTGTTTTGAAATAATTTTGTACAACGGGGACGTTGTACGGTTTTAAGTGTGGGGTGTGGACGGTCGAAAGAGAATTTTTTGAAATTTTTGCAGAAATGATCAATTTTTCAAAATTTTTAGCAACTTTTTCAAAATTTTTAATAAATTGCAATTTTGAAATGAATGATTTATGATTGTGATAACATCAGTATTTTTCAAAAAATACTATTTATTTGTGATCATGCTATTAGTTAGTCAAATAAGTTGAGTTTTACGAGTTAAGAAGATTGAGCTGTTTTAGGATTGGAATTTAGGAAGGAAAAGTCAATCTGTGGCCTTTGTTGTTCGAGCCGGTAGGTCTAAAATGGGTGGGCCTTATGCACCTTACCACCTAAGATCGTCTGGTCTGGGATGGTATTTCTGAAAGCTCGCTACACGGACAACATCGAAAGTCATGGAAAATTCCTTAATGGCCTTTAGAATCTGAATGAGTAAGTACACTTCATTGTGGACAGAAAATTTGTAATCAAGGGTTCTCTAGAAAGCCATGAATTCCAAAGAACAACTCAATTATGTTTTCGCGAACTATTCCACTCTAACTCAAAAGAGCAATAAACTTTGAAACTGAACACAGTCAAAAATTGTTTGATTCTTTATTATAATTTGTTAAAAACTCTCTTGCTTGGGGACAAGCAAGGCACAAGTGTGGGGTGTTTGACAACGCCTAGTGATATCAAGTATTTTAGGCGTTGTTGAGCCCTGTTCTTGATAAAATTATATCAAATATGCCTGGGTATTCTCACTTTTCGTGCCAGGACTTGTTTGGAGAAAAAAGAATAGAAACAGGGACTAAAAGCGTGCAAAAGGAAGAAGTTGGGAAGGAATGAAAAATCAAGAGAACTCGTACACGTGCCGCGGGAATTAACCATGCGCGACGCGGGCTTAAGGCGGTGGAACACATTCAAATGCCGAAGAATCGGGGAAAGATAAGTACGCGCGCCGCGGATTTCACTTCTGCACGGCGCGGTTGCGGGAAATTTGCAAGTATAAATAGATGCATTTCCAGCCGAAAACCCTAGCAAAGAACCGGGTGTAAAATCGACCTTGAAGCTCTTTGACTCCAGGATTTCATTTCAGCAAGCTCACAATTGGTATTTTATGTTTTTGGATTTAATTTCCTTTTAGTAGTAAGTAGTTTTGTAGCTAAAGTCTTTGGGAGTGACAACCACTGACTTTGAGCACTTAGGTTTCTGTTTTAGAAACATTTGGTTACTGTTTTTGTGATTGGAATTCAGTTTTTGTGAATGAAAAGCATTTGGTTACATTTAATCTTAGCTTTTCGGTGTTTTGGATGTTTGTGTTTGGTTTGATTGATTGTGCTTTGGATATTGTTTGGATCTTGTTAGGACTGTTTTTCTTAGCTGAAATCAGTACCTAATTAGGTTATTTGGTAAGCATTAAACCTTGGCTAGTAACTGTTCAGTAGGACTTTAACTAGTGGTTAGTTTATGCTTTGCTTGGTTTGGCTAGTTTGGATGCCTTTGATTGCTTCTGATTCAGAGATGTACTTCTGATTTCAGAAAGTGACTAGGTCATTTGGACATAGCTTAGCTTGGCTGGAGTGTTTGATCATTGTCTCATTTGCTAGTGATTAGGAAAATAAAAACCAGATCCTCCGACTATAGCTGTGACACTATTAGTTGGTAATCTCTCATCTAGTCTAACCACGAAGCTCCTGTGGATCGACCCTGACTATCACTATACTAGTGTGTGTGTTAGGTTTCTCTTATTTTTGACCGCACGACGACCTCTGCGCGTGTCAGCGAGCGGTAAGTGAGAGTGTTCACCCATTAGACCGCCATTTTATAGGCAGTCTCCTTATACCCACTTTATATATTAGCTTCGTGAATGAGGCCTACTATTGATTTGACTAACCAATTTGATCTTATACATATAGTATTAACTGTTAATAACATATATAAGATATATTTTAAAACCCTTTAAAATATTCAAGGTTTATCTTTTAATTTTTCCAAATTTAACTATTAAATTTAAAATTAAATTAAACCTTTAAATAATCGATTTAATCATCTTTTAATTAACAATTAATTAAATTAATTAAATCTTGATATTTTAAACCTTTTAAAATAATTTTCGGATTTTATCTTTTAATTTTCGAAAATCTTAAAATTAAATTAAAGCCTTTGAATTATCTTTTAATTAACAATTAATTAAATTAATTCAAATGTAGATAGGTTTTACCAAATTAATCAAATTAATTTTAAACCTATCTTAAACCCCTAATTTTCGAATTCAAACAATGGGTTTAAGGTTATCCATTTAATTAACTAATTAAAGTTACCAAAAATAGAAAACCTCCTAAAACTCTAATAGGCATTATCGAAAATTACTAACGGGGGGGGGGGGGGGGATTAGGGTTTCCAAAACCCTAATCCAAAAAGTCGATCCACATGAAATTAGGGTTTATAAGCTTTAAACCCTAGTTTTAGGAAAAATAGTTATAACTATTCAACAAGAAAACAAGAACAGGCTCTGATATACCACTGAAAGGTTTTCTGCAAATCAATGAACTAAAACCTAAGTTCACATGCAACTAGGGGTGAGCGTTATTCGAATTAAACCGCGAAACCGCCCGAACCGAACCTTATTCGGTTTACGGGTTCGGGTTAAATGGTTAACGGTTCGGTTAGCGGGTTAATTGATCTGGTTAAGCGGTTTGCGATTCGGTTTGCGGTTTGGAAAAAATTATACAGTGTCCGCCTGAAAACCGATTAAGTATATTAATATTAAATATTTATAAAATATATTAGCCTTGTCGTTGTCACCACTCTTCAGCGTTCAACCGTAAGACCTTAGGATATTTTGAATATTTTCTGTTTGACATCTTTAAGCAAATTGGATGCTTTCTTTTTGACATCTTAGCCATAAGACCTTGGGATATTTTGAATATTTTAATATAGCAATATTGTTTTCATTTCTTATTTACGGGGCTATAACACTTATAGTTGTAAAGTATATATTCAAATCCAAATAGTTGCTAACAATTTCGTAAGAAAATGTTTACGGAAGAATATCCTAAGGGTAGATTCGTAATGGATCCAAATAAAAACGGACTAATAGTATGATTGAGCCAAAAAATAGACTAATAGTATTACTTAGAGTGGGCTTTGCTTAAACGGTTTAAACCGAACCAAACCGCCAAAACAGTATCTGCCAAAACCGCAAACCGAATAACCCGCTTTTGATCGGTCCGGTTTACGGTCGGTTTGGTATTCATCCCCAAACCGACTAACCCGAACCGTATAACCCGCGAAACCACAAAACCGCCCGATGCTCACCCCTACATGCAACCTATGAGGATCTATGTTTTCTTCTAATTGAACATATAATATTTCCTAAAAGGCCAATGAAATAATTTCTAAAGAATAAAACCAGAAACTAACCTTTAGATTTCTTGGAAGCAAAGCAACAAATATTTCTTGCCTCAAATAAAGTCACACCCAGGGAGCAGGAGGGGAGGGTCACGAAAATTTCAGAGAGAACAGAAGAGAATAGCCCTTGATTATGAGGTCCAGGGGTCCCTATTTATATGCTACCAAATGACCCTTAGAGATAAACCTCGTTTGACTTTCAAACAGAGATAAACCCAATCTCTAAGCCATTTTCCGGATTATTTATACACGTGCTGCGGCCTATACATTGGCGCGCCGTGCGTGTTAATTCAACTATTGAATTGGAACAACTTTAGCCCCTGTCCTCCTGATTAATCTAATTAATGCCATAGAAATCAATCCAATTAATTTCTGATTAATCATTAATCAAATAATACTATTAATATATTATCTCCATAATATATTAGCAAACAATCTCTTGATTTATTAATCATATAATAAATCAACCTTTCTCTCTACTTAACTTTCTACCAAACCTCTAGCTATGAGGGCAACCCAAATGAGTTATGCTACTATTAATTAGGTAAATACTAATTATTAGTCATGGCTTAGACACCTAATCCAACAAAATCACCATTCATCTCTCTCTCTCTAACCTCAAATTCGTTTTAAGGGCTGAAATGAGGAGAACCCCTCTCTAAAACTTAGCATCTTTCCTAACTTGGCAAGAATGGTCCCTAAAGTTCAAGTCTCATGTCTAATAGCTTCTAAATGATCAAACGTTTTAGTGAGAGTCTTAATATTCCAACTTTTTCCGCAAAAAACTTAATTTATCTTCACCTAAGATACTGAATAGGCCAACATTACCCATAAGTAGGCTAATTTGGCCAAAATGGTCCCTTTCACTAAATTCTTCACAATTTTGTCCTTATTATTGGCTTACGGAAATATTTGACTAAATCTAAGTTTCTATATCAATTCCTTCATAATATTTTTCTAAATCTTCTAAGTCCTTGACTAGTCAAAGCTCAATGGTTAAGTTTGGCTAAATTGACAATTTTAGTCCTTGATGAGTTTTCAAACATACATATAAATATCCCCAAAATAATACCACGAGTTTTTGGAATATTGAGGATTCAAATATTATCTTTGTAGTTTCTTCGCATAAGTTTTAAATTTATAAACAGGGAAATACCATGAATGAAAACAACACAACTAGGCAAGTGAACCTAATCGGTTATAATATAGTAATGGTAAATCCGGGTCGAACCCAAGGGAAATGGATTAAATTAAAGAAAATAACTTATCAATTAATAATTTATAATAATAATAAAAGAGATAAGATGGGGGGTTTTGTGTAATTGAATTTTGTGAAAATGTGGTGACAACAAATAAGTAAATAGTAACAAGGATAATACCGAGGTTGAAGTTGAACTGAACAGATATTTTGAACAAAAATGCTTTTACTCAGAGGTGATTACTCCCTATAATAATATTCTGATTGATAATAATGTGCAATGGATATTAACAAGTTAAATACCGATTTCTAAGTTAATCAGATGTCTTGGTCCAACAATCCAATTTTATGATTAAAAGGTTATTAATCCCATTGGTCCTGTAAATTAATTATTCCAATTAATCATTTGATTTGTTCGTACTCTGTATGATTTATTTGTTGCTTTTGATATCAATGGTCATGAAAATCAAAATGAGATGTATAGTTTGGTCCACTAATACAATTTAGACATATGCATATAAGATTCTTTCTTTGTAACTTAACCTAGGATTTGGTCAATCACTAGTCATAAATATATATGAATCATATATGTTATGATACAAGTTAATTTAGTAAGAATGGTCATCTAAACTAAATATAACTCAGTAATAAGTTTCAAGGATAGATTCTTAATATACATAAGTTGGTTAAATAAACATGCAAAGTAAATTATAAAACATGCAATATCCAATTTATATCAATCAAAACATAATTATAAGTTTCATCTATTCTAAGTAAAAGCAAAAGTAGATTACTCCATAATCATGAACATGCAACACACAAAATAATTAAGAAAGCTAAACATAAGTAGCAAACCGAATATCCAAGCTATGATGCTTCTTGATCGTTCGAGGCTATCCGCTAGCAAATCTTCAATCCTTGATATGAGAGGTCGAGATGAGGAATATAGAGAGTGAAATTCTCCAGGTCTGGAGAATTATCAGTGAAGGTGTGTCTCAAACAACAAGAGAAGGCCTCTATTTATACTGCTGTCCAGGGAGGATCGCGTCGCGATCCTATAGGGGATCGGGTCGCGATCCAGTGTGAATTGCGTTTCGCAGTTGGCCGCTACTCTGACTTTGTGGACTGTGGTTGGTGGGTCGGGTCGCGATCCACATGATGATCGGGTCGCGATCGTTGTAGGGTCGCGATTTGCAGTTGTTTTCACGATCTTCTTGTCAGAAATTTGTCACGCGATTGTCATCAGATCGGGTCGCGATCTAGGTTTAGATCGGGTCGCGATCTAAGTCCTGTTAGACTTCTTTCTTCGTTTTGTTTTGCCCAAAATACACTCTATTTAGCTCTTTCCTTCCCGATGATTGTTTTACTCATTTTTCTTCATTTTAAAGCTTGAATTCAGCTCCTTCTTCTTCATATAGCAATTTTTCCTGTGTTTTGGTAATTAAAATGAATAAGTACCTTTTATCTTAATATTAAACCAAAAACACGTTTTTAAGCACTTGATATTGCCCGAAATATATGTATAAATGAGGCAATATCAAAATACCCTACACTTGAACTTTGCTTGTCCTCGAGCAAACTACAAATTAAAACCCAGCTAAGAATTTTAATATCCAAACAACTTTCCAATTGCTATCACAGATCTAGCATTATTTACCGATGTTAAGAATAAAGTTTTAAGAATAAACCTAGTAGGTTTTACCTAGTCTTATGCACGTATTCCAAAATTTTACATAAAATCTATTTCTGTTAATGACAAGTCTTTAGATTGAAAAATACTCATTTTTACATAACATTGAATTACCCTTAAAAATTCCTTTTACCTCAAGATCTTTTGTCAAGTTTCCCAAAAATTATGCTGGACTAAATTTGTCAAGTTAAGTTATTTTCTCCACTTTTTTCGCACCTTTGAAACTCGTGACTTTCTATGGAACTCTTGATTACAAATTTTCAACTCACAACTGTACAGAGTTTACTAATTCAAATTCCAAAGGCCACTAAGGAAATCCCATGACTTTCGATGACACCCGTGTAGCGAGCTTTCGACAATATTATCCCAAACCAGTTGGTTTTAGGTAATAAGGAGTAGAAATGCCCGTGGGCCCCATTTTATGTCGACTTGCTCGAGTGTCAAAGGCCACTGATTGAATTTCCTTCCTGAGTCTCAATCTTATGGTGTAACATTACTTGATTTTCGCTTTTCATCACATTAGATTTATTGAGAATTTTTCTCATTTTAAGTTCTTTTATCGAGGCTTATTTTCCTCAATTTAGTCATAGCATTCGCGCGATTAGGGAAACTGACTCAACCTGTTTTGACAAAATTTAATTTTCAATGGGTCTATTTCGTTATTTATGCAAAACATTTTGTAATTATCATTCTAACTTCTTGTCATTTAAAGAATTAAATTTTATATGCAATAATGAAAAACTAGAAAATAAGAGCATAAAATTAAGTTTAACCTACGAATTTATTTTCAAAATATTTTTCTTAACAATTACCTTCTTATTGTTCAATTTTTGGAAAAGATGTTTAAGATAAAATTTTTGACTTGGCTCAGTTAATCATTGCAGTTTGACTTTTTTACCCTACACTTATTTTACACAATAATTTTATTGTAAATATCTTTTAAATCAAAGAAGAGTTTAATTGGAAATAACTCCCCTTAGGTAATGAGTCGTGTTGTTTTAAGGACATCTTTCCATAGAAGAAGATTGCTGAACTGACTGCCAGCGTCTGATTAAACCCAAATTCTGCATCAATGCTCAGAAAAAATATTAAACACACCACGAAAAACACACCATTAAATAAAAAGCACACCACACTAAAATAAAATTCAAATAATTCAAATGTATTTAGGTACACAAAAAAAACTCAATCATCAACGTCATCAAAGGCGGAACCTGAGGTGCCTGTGCCATCGCCGTAATCCTGTAGATAGTCTGGTGGCTCAAACCACGTGGGAACAGGCGGAACATAGGTCGGGTACGGAATGGGGGGCTGGTAACCCTGACTCTCGTAGAACCCCTGCATAGTGTGTGATACCCACTGGTCGTGAACCTGCCTCCTCAATATGTCGCGCTCTATCATCTGTATGTCGCGCTCTATGCCCTGTATGCTGCGCTCTATCCTCTGCGTGTCGCGCTCCCTGCTTAGATCCATCCTGCTAATCTGCTGGGATAGGAAACGTAGATCAATCTCCTGCTCTGGGGCATCATGCTGTACTGGAGATCTCTGCCGGCGTCGACGATGAGCTCTGGGGTCTGGCTGTGGCTGCGGCTGCGGCTGTAGGTCTGGCTGTGGCTCTGGCTCGGGCTGAGCATCCATGTCATCACCCTGCTCAACAGGGTCATCTGCTGGAATGAAATAAGCATCGTGATCGTCTTGATCGACCACTCTCATCTGATACAAGTAGCTCCTATTCATAAATCGAGGGTCTGTCCTTGTAAGTCCCCGTGCGTGAGGAGAAGAGAATACGCCGTATGACATGGCCAGCCTGGATATAAAATGCCCTCCAGTGATGGGGCTTTTCGCCTTTGCCCCCTTTGCCTTCCTGGAAAGGAAGACTGCCAGTATGTATGGAATGTTGAGGCACACACCCTCAGATCGTAGGCACCACAAATAGAAGACATCGTCACTTGGTACCTTTTCGCATCCCTTACGGTGATTAACCGTAGTGGCTACGAGTCTATGAAGCAAGCGGTGGACAGGGGAGCGGATACGGCTCTCCACCGCGGTGTGTGACTCAAACACCTCATCGGCTAGCAGACGCCAAACATCTGCTAGATGGAACTCCTGGGGCGGGTGCTTGAGGCAAGCCTCAAAGAATGTAGAAAATCCAGGAAAGACAGTCTCCTCCTTTGTGTATAGACCCAGGCGTATCCCTAGGTCCAATACACTGCACTCGCGGCTGACTCCTCCTAGCCTGAAAGAGAAAGCGGTCCTATCCATCAGTTCCTTGTGCTGATCGAACTGCACAGTGGATATGAACTCTAGCGTGATCTCTCTAAAAATGGGCTCCTGGATATGAAAAAGTCTGTCCCAGGCATGACACGTGAAACCGGTCGCAGCGTGAATCTTGGTCGTGAAAGGTGCTAGACGGTGGTCTAGCCCGACCGTGGCCGCGAAGTCCCAATCCAGAGAGGGAGGTACATGAATGTCTTTTTTATAGATTTTTGCCAGCTCTCCAAAGTACCTCTGACGCCTCGCATCGTTAATTGTGGCTGGAAATTGGAGCCACGGATGCGTTGGTAGATCCTCAGGTAGTGGATTTTGTCCCCTTCTTCTTGCCATTTATCTGTGAATAAAGAATAAAAAATAAATAGAAAAGAATTAGATTAAAAATAAAATCATTTTTGCTCCTGTTCAGCTATCGGGTCGCGATGAGCATGCGGGTCGGGTCGCGATCGTCAGATTTGGTCGGGATGGTCAGTTCGGGTCCTGGTCGCGGTCGGGTCGCGATCCTCATCCGGATCGGGTCGCGATCGTCGGATGGGTCGGGTTCTGGTTTCCGGATCTGTTTCGAATTTTACCCTTCATTATTCAATCATCGGGTCGCGATTATTGATATTATCGATCATAGGGTCGCGATCCAGGAACCCATCCACGATCGGGTCGCGATCGATGAACAAGTCCAAGGAGAACCCTTCGTCGGGACGCGATGGATGAATTGCTTCAAGGATCGGGTCGCGATCCTTGAATATCCGACCAAAATTTTCCGATTTTCCACATTATTCAAGCTAAAACTTAACTAAATCAATAGGTTTTAACTAGTTTTTTAGTTTCTCGGTTAGATCTGACATACTATTCGGCAATATCATTCAAATCCGAGACTAAAAGAAAAACCTAATTTTATTCCTAAATTCACAAATTTCTAACTTATTTGCAATGAAAAACGAGAAGGGAGTGAGGAATTACATACCTTTGTTGTTGATTTAGAATCTACAAAAACTGGAAAAGCCTTGGTCGCGAATTACCGTAGAGATCGGGATGCGATTGTGGGGTAAAATTGAAACCAAATGAGCCGATCTTCTTTTTACCCTGGCCGCTTCGTCGCGTCGCGATCCCTTATGGGATCGGGTCGCGATACATTAAAAACACGGGCTTGGGCTTTCCTGTTCGTCTGCGATCGCGCCCCTATGGGCCTCCAGATCGGGTCGCGATCTGTTATCAGTGACATTTTTCTTTTCCTGTTTTTCCTTTGATGATCTTATTTTTATTTTTATTTTTATTTTTATTTTTTTTTAAGTATCACACAACATAAAATTAAATTGTCTTAAATTATTACAAACCAACAAATAAAAATCAATGTCTTTTCCTTGCACCGCTTTCCTTATCTGGGTCGAAAGCTTAGACCCGTACCCCTATTTTTAGATTTTTAAATGTTTGAGAGGGGTACATCCTCTCCTCCCTCATAACGGACTCATTGCTCGTAGTGCTTCACCCGGTGTCCGTTAACCTTGAAGCTTACGTTGTTCTTGTCTACCAATTCAACAGTACCGTATGGAAATACGGTTTTCACTTTATATGGCCCATACCATCTTGACTTGAGTTTTCCTGGAAATAACTTTAATCTCGAGTTATATAAAAGTACCTGATCTCCTGGTGCAATTTCTGTTTTCTTTTGTAATCGTGTGTCATGCCATTTCTTGGTGCGATTTTTGTAAATTAAGGAATTCTCATATGCCTCGTTCCTCAACTCTTCTAACTCGTTTATCTGCATTAAACGGTTAGAACGGATATTTGTTTCATCTAAATCACAGTTTTTCAACGCCCAGAATGCTTTATGTTCTATCTCCACAGGTAAATGACATGCTTTACCGTAGATTAACCTATATGGTGTCGTACCAATAGGTGTTTTATATGCTGTTCTAAAAGCCCACAAAGCATCATCGAGTTTGATAGACCATTCTTTCTTATTGGTACCAATTGATTTTTTCAGAATTCTTTTTATTGCTCTATTCGTGACCTCAGTTTGCCCACTGGTTTGTGGGTGATAAGGGGTTGCAAATCTGTGTTGAACTCCATATTTTTTTAGAGTTTTTTCGAGTTGTGCATTTGCAAAATGAGTCCCCCTGTCACTGATTAGAGCTTTTGGTACACCAAACTGTGAAAACAATTTTTCTAGAAATTTTACTACAACTCGTGCGTCATTAGTGGGTAAAGCCTGGGCTTCAACCCATTTTGACACATAGTTGACAGCAACTAAA
Source organism: Cichorium intybus (assembly GCA_023525715.1). Lineage (NCBI taxonomy): Eukaryota > Viridiplantae > Streptophyta > Magnoliopsida > Asterales > Asteraceae > Cichorium > Cichorium intybus. The sequence continues at coordinate 71,923,438 of CM042012.1, read as the reverse complement.
ATATATTTGTTTCCACTTGAACTTGGGAATGGTCCCATAAAATCGATTCCCCAAATATCAAAGATTTCACAAACCTGTATACTTACCTGTGGCATTTCGTTCCTGGATGAGATGTTTCCTGATCGCTGGCATGAATCACATTCTTTCACATACCTCTTAGTGTCCTTGAAAATTGTTGGCCAATAAAATCCGGCTTTGAATATCTTTCTTGCTGTGTAATTTGCGCTATGGTGTCCTCCAACTGGTCCTTGATGACAATGTTCCAGGATACTCTGAATTTCTTTCCCATAAACACATCTTCTAATTATATTGTCTGCATTTACTCGAAACAGATATGGATCGTCCCAGAAGTAATGCTTTATATCTGTGAAGAATTTCTTTTTCTGTTGATGTGTCATTCCTTTCAGAAGTACTCCTGCAGCCAAATAATTAACTATGTCAGCGTACCAAGGAAGTTCTGCGTCTACATTGTATTCATCAGGAAAATTATCGTTGATATCTGTTTCCTTAAGCTGTTCCATCCTTGGGTTTTCCAGTCTGGACAAGTGGTCTGCTGCTACATTTTCCATTCCTGGTTTTTCTTTTATCTCCAGATCAAATTCTTGTAACAGGAGGATCCAACGTATGAGTCTTGGCTTTGCATCCTTTTTGAAAACAAGTATTTTAAAGCATAATGATCTGTAAAGACAGTTGTTTTAGACAAAATTAGGTATGGCCTGAATTTATCAAATGCATACACCACTGCTAGTAATTCCTTTTCTGTTGTTGTATAATTTTCTTGTGCTGGATTAAGGGTTTTACTAGCGTAAAAGATAGGTTGAAAATGTTTTTCCAGCCTTTGTCCGAGAACTGCTCCTACTGCATAGTCACTTGCATCACACATCAATTCAAAAGGTAAATTCCAGTTTGGTGCAATCAGAATAGGAGAAGAGACCAATTTTTCTTTTAAAGTGTTAAAAGAATTTAAACAATCTGTTGAAAATTCAAATTTTGCTTCTTTTAACAGTAATTGAGTTAAAGGTCTCGCTATTTTTGAAAAGTCCTTTATGAATCGACGGTAGAATCCTGCATGTCCGAGGAAACTTCTCACTCCCTTCACGTTTGTAGGGGGTGGCAATTTTGAGATAGTTTTCACCTTGGCCTTGTCCACTTCTATTCCTTGCTTTGACACCTTATGCCCAAGAACTATTCCTTCTTGAACCATGAAATTGCACTTCTCCCAATTCAACACCAAGTTAGTTTTCTCGCATCTTTCAAGCATTTTATCAAGACTGGTTAAACATTCATCAAAAGTATCTCCAAATACAGAAAATTCATCCATAAATACCTCCACGAAATCCCCTACCATTTCGTGAAATATGGCAGTCATGCATCTCTGAAACGTTGCTGGTGCATTGCAGAGTCCAAATGGCATCCTTCGGTACGCAAAAGTTCCATAGGGACATGTAAAGGTGGTTTTTTCTTGATCCAGCGGATCGATTGGGATCTGAAAATATCCTGAAAAACCATCTAAAAAGCAATAGTAAGTTTTGCCAGCAAGCCTTTCAAGCATTTGATCAAAAAACGGTAATGGAAAGTGGTCTTTGCGAGTAGCATCATTTAATTTTCGGTAATCTATGCATACTCTCCAACCGGTTACTGTTCTTGTGGGGATTAATTCGTCTTTTTCATTTTTTAACACGGTTATTCCCCCTTTTTTCGGCACTACATGAATGGAACTGACCCAAGGACTGTCTGAAATGGGGTATATTATTCCTGCATCTAGCAATTTAACCACCTCCTTCCTTACAACTTCTTGCATTTTTGGATTTAGACGTCTCTGGGGTTGTATTTTTGGCTTGGTTTCATCTTCCATTAAAATTTTATGGGAACAATATGAAGGACTTATTCCCTTAATATCTGAGATTTTCCAGGCTATGGCATTTTTTCTTTTCTTGAGAACAGCCACCAGCTCCGTTTTTTCTGCAAATGACAAAGAAGCATTTATTATTACAGGCAATTGCATGTTTTTATCTAGATAAGCATATTCAAGATGAGGAGGTAGAGTATTGAGTTTAGGAGTCTTTGGCTCTGAGTCTTGATTCTCATTGGTTGTAGATGAATTTCTTTCACTAGGCACTTTTTCTTCTTCTAGTAGTTTTTCTAATTTCTCAATTTCTTCGTTGGCATTAAATTCTTCTTCTTCCATTGGCATCATGCTTTCCAAATTTCTTTTCTCCAGTTCCTGCAATTCATTCTCCAAAATAGTGTCAAAAGTATCAATGAAATATACCGCATCATCACATGTTTTGGAATGTTTCATTGATTGATCAATTCCAAATGTTATAGCATCAGTTCCAACTCTAAGTGTTAGCTTAGATTCACGGATATCTACTAAAGCTCTTGCTGTGCTTAAGAATGGTCTTCCTAGAATTCTTGGAACTTGTTCATCTTCTTCCATGTCTAGAACAACAAAATCTGCAGGAAAAACAAATTTATCTACTTTTACCAACAAATCCTCTACTATTCCCCTTGGATATGTTATTGATTTGTTTGCCAGGTGGATCGCCATTCATGTTGGTTTGGGTTCAGGCAAGTCAAGCTTAGGGTAAAATGAATATGGCATGAGGTTAATGCTTGCACCTGAATCTGCTAAAGCATGACTGAAAGTTAAATTACCAAATTGGCATGGTAATGTCAAACTTCCTGGATCAGTCATCTTTTTGGGTAGTTTGTTCAACATTGCTGCTGAGCATTGCTCATTTAGAATCACATTAGATGCTTCTTCAAGTTTCTTTCGATTTGAAAGAAGATCTTTTAAAAACTTTGCATATTTAGGCATTTGTGCAACGGCCTCAACAAAAGGTATATTAATATGCAATGATTTTATGTGTTCTAAAAATTTTTTGTATTCTTCTTCTTGTTTTTCTTTTCTAAGACGTTGTGGGTATGGAACTGGTGGTTTATAACTTTTGATGGGTGTTGGCGGTGGTCTTTCTTCTGTTTCTTCCTCATTCTTTTCTGGTAGTTTTTCAGATTCCTGCGTTTTAGAGGAAGAGTTAGTGTTTATGGGAATTGATGGTTCTAAAATCTTATCGCTTCTGGTTGTAATCGCCTTGACATGTGCATTAGGATTTTGTTCTGTGTTGCTCGGTAAAGTACCAGGGAATCTTTCATGCAAAACTCGCGAAATTTGACCAACTTGGGTTTCAATATTTAAAATTGAAGCTTGTTGGTTTCGGAGTGCAGATTCTGTAGTTACTCCCATTTTCTTTACTAATTCTTCGGTTGATCTGTGTCTTTTGTCTGAAGCTTCTGCAAATCTAGACATCATTTATTCAAAACTTGGTTTCTTCTCGGGTTGTCTTTGTGGATCAAATGGTGGTTCTTTTTGATAGTATCCTTGCCCACTTTGCTTATACTTCTCTGCTTGATCCTTTTTGTATTCTTCATAAGGCTTCCAGTTATTATTTCGTGGCCTTCTTTCATCAAATCGATCTCCGGATGAATAACAAACACTTTCTTTTCTCTTTCCATCTTCATCAAGTGGACAATCTCTTGCAAGATGTGGTCCACTGCAGTTGTCACAGTCGACCTGAATGGCATGGATTGTTTGGTTTACCTTTTTCATGTCTCGGCCCAAAGCGTCTAGTTTGGCATTGAGGGCTGCTAATCCATCGGCTTGTTCATCTGTTGGCTTTTTTCTTAAGGATGAGTCTCTTGAAGAGTGCCACTGATGCGAGTGTTGGGCTAATTCTTCAATTAATGCATATCCGTCTGCTGGAGTTTTCTTTGGAATTGGACCCTGCGAATCAACCATTTGACGAGTAGTTACATTAATTCCGTTATAAAAAGTTTTCACAACTTGATGTGGATTAAGATCATGTTGTGGACAATTTTGGAGCATTTCTTTATAACGGTCCCATGCATCATAAAGTGTTTCATCGTCCATTTGTTGAAAATTTTGGATTTTTGCTTTCATTTTAGCAATTTTAGAAGGTGGGCTAAACTGTTTAATAAATTTTGTTTTTAATTCTTCCCAAGTTTTTATTGTTCTTGGGGGTTCAGCCTTTAACCATCTTTTTGCTGCTCCCTGGAGTGTTATTGGAAATACTCGTAACATAACAACATCTTTAGTGACTCCAGGAATATGAAAATAATCGGCTATTTCAAGGACAGATTCCACGTGTTGGTTGGCATCTTCAGCATCTTTTCCTGTGAACAAAGTTTCCCTTAGAAGATGTAGGAATTGGCCTTTTATTTCAAAATGTGTTCCATCTGGAATTGTGGGACGAACTAGTCCTTGGCCTGTTTCTTCTTGTGTGCGACTTGCATATTCTTCCAAGGAGAGATTTGCAATGTCTGCCATTAATCTTGCGTGTCTTTGTCGTCTGCGAAATTCTCGTTCCGGTTCTTGAAACTGTGGAGTTAAATGAGAGTTTGAACTCCTGGTCATACACTATCTGAGGAACAACAAGGTGAGATCTAAAATAATAATAATATAAATTATATTAATAAATGATTTCTTGCACTTAAAACCGTATTCCCCGGCAACGGCGCCAAAAACTTGATGAGTTTTCAAACATACATATAAATATCCCCAAAATAATACCACAGGTTTTTGGAATATTGAGGATTCAAATATTATCTTTGTAGTTTCTTCGCATAAGTTTTAAATTTATAAACAGGGAAATACCATGAATGAAAACAACACAACTAGGCAAGTGAACCTAATCGGTTATAATATAGTAATGGTAAATCCGGGTCGAACCCAAGGGAAATGGATTAAATTAAAGAAAATCACTTATCAATTAATAATTTATAATAATAATAAAAGAGATAAGAGGGGGGGTTTTGTGTTTTGTGAAAATGTGGTGACAACAAATAAGTAAATAGTAACAAGGATAATACCGAGGTTGAAGTTGAACTGAACAGATATTTTGAACAAAAATGCTTTTACTCAGAGGTGATTACTCCCTATAATAATATTCTGATTGATAATAATGTGCAATGGATATTAACAAGTTAAATACCGATTTCTAAGTTAATCAGATGTCTTGGTCCAACAATCCAATTTTATGATTAAAAGGTTATTAATCCCATTGGTCCTGTAAATTAATTATTCCAATTAATCATTTGATTTGTTCGTACTCTGCATGATTTATTTGTTGCTTTTGATATCAATGGTCATGAAAATCAAAATGAGATGTATAGTTTGGTCCACTAATACAATTTAGACATATGCATATAAGATTCTTTCTTTGTAACTTAACCTAGGATTTGGTCAATCACTAGTCATAAATATATATGAATCATATATGTTATGATACAAGTTAATTTAGTAAGAATGGTCATCTAAACTAAATATAACTCAGTAATAAGTTTCAAGGATAGATTCTTAATATACATAAGTTGGTTAAATAAACATGCAAAGTAAATTATAAAACATGCAATATCCAATTTATATCAATCAAAACATAATTATAAGTTTCATCTATTCTAAGTAAAAGCAAAAGTAGATTACTCCATAATCATGAACATGCAACACACAAAATAATTAAGAAAGCTAAACATAAGTAGCAAACCGAATATCCAAGCTATGATGCTTCTTGATCGTTCGAGGCTATCCGCTAGCAAAGCTTCAATCCTTGATATGAGAGGTCGAGATGAGGAATATAGAGAGTGAAATTCTCCAGGTCTGGAGAATTATCAGTGAAGGTGTGTCTCAAACAACAAGAGAAGGCCTCTATTTATACTGCTGTCCAGGGAGGATCGCGTCGCGATCCTATAGGGGATCGGGTCGCGATCCAGTGTGAATTGCGTTTCGCAGTTGGCCGCTACTCTGACTTTGTGGACTGTGGTTGGTGGGTCGGGTCGCGATCCACATGATGATCGGGTCGCGATCGTTGTAGGGTCGCGATTTGCAGTTGTTTTCGCGATCTTCTTGTCAGCAATTTGTCACGCGATTGTCATCAGATCGGGTCGCGATCTAGGTTTAGATCGGGTCGCGATCTAAGTCCTGTTAGACTTCTTTCTTCGTTTTGTTTTGCCCAAAATACGCTCTATTTAGCTCTTTCCTTCCCGATGATTCTTTTACTCCTTTTTCTTCATTTTAAAGCTTGAATTCAACTCCTTCTTCTTCATATAGCAATTTTTCCTGTGTTTTGGTAATTAAAATGAATAAGTACCTTTTATCTTAATATTAAACCAAAAATACATTTTTAAGCACTTGATATTGCCCGAAATATATGTATAAATGAGGCAATATCAGTCCTTATGACAAAATTTCTCATTTTTGGTTAAATATAGATTTTAAACTTCATGTCGTTCATTAAAACTTTATTTGGCTTGCTAATCCCCAATATAAAATATAAATAAATTTTAAATTTATTTATTTACTTGTTTTCTTTATTTTCAAAAATAAATTTTATTTTGACGATTTAAGCCCAAAACTCATAGGCCCAAAATGCAGGTGTTATAATTATCCACACCTTAAAGTGGATTTTGTCTCCGGAATCAACAAGAAAGAATAAGGTACTAGTTGTTCCAAAATCTCAAAAATTAACCTTGTTTAAGTTTTAAAATATCATAAAAATTGGAGTACCTTTAATTCAACTTTTGTCTAAAACTATGTTACTTCAAAGAATTACTTGTCTCGATTTTCTTTCCAATAAACGTTCCTCTTAAAACATGTAAATATTAAATTTGAGATCTTCCTCAACTCCACCCTTTGTTTTTACAAAAATTTAAACACTTAACTTTGTGGTTAATGTTTTGAAGAGACCGTTCCTTATGAAAATTCAATTCACTTTTACGAAAAGCATCCCTCATATTCACATACTTTAAATAAAACAATAAAATTTCAAATCTACTTTGGAAAACATATTTTTATCGAATCCATTAACCAAAATTCGAAAGAGATCATCAATCCTGAGTATTTACTACCGATTCATGATGACCCCTTTGCCATTTGATTTCCATAAGAGTCTTGCATTCTTATGTGACACACCCGTTCAAAAATAGTTCATAAAACTTTTTCTGGAGTTTTCAACAACACCTTTGGAAAGAAAAATCAAATTGTATCATTCTTATGTACTTACCATGGTAGGTTTTTTTACTAACTCGTACATCTTAAGTTGTTGGATGGTTCAAAACCTATGACTTCTAGTCTCATTATGCAACCATGACTTTAAGCATGAACAGGCACCTCGACATACCAATAACTCTCTACGGGTCAACTAAGTCATCACTTACAATCGGGAACCTAATAATTTGAGTCCTTCTTTTGTCTTACTTAAGGGTTCCTTTAGCTTAGACACTAAGGGTATAGACCATACTACTATTACCTATGCACTTAGTCATATAGTTCTAAGGTAAGGTCATAAACATGAACACCGAAGAGATAGCAGACAGTTGCATAAAAAGATGAGGGAAAGGAATAAAGGTCTAAGGGTCACGACAAAATAATTTCCTTAACAACTCCAAGCCTTCGCCCCCTCTTTACATACCTAATACTATACTCCTCATGCTTCCTGCTTGCTCAAGGCTGTCACCACGATTCCAATAGTCTTCTATCACCTTTTCATCCCTTAATCGACTCCTCAAGGTCAAGACCACCTCATAATTCTCACTACTCCTTAAGCTTCATCCGATATAAGTTTTCCCTCCATCATCCCTTATTCTTCAAAGTCGCTTGAGGGCATGAAGCCAAATTCTTAGTAGTTATCATCCTTAGGGAGTTGTTCCTTATGATGCAATGCCCTCTTCAGCCTTCAATGTTGCACTTCATATCCACACGACAAGCCTTATACAAGTCCTTTTACCATGAAAGAATACTCATGCCAAGCCTAAGTCACTAATTAAACGATTAGAAACTTAAGCACAAATAAGTATTTACCACTAAGTTCTAAAGGTCAACTATTTAAGAGGTCAAACATCTTCAATAGCATCACAGTTTAAGTCCAAGCACTACTCCTAGTACCTAGTTCACTTCAAGAGCATGAGTTTGATGCACATTCCTAATTTAAATGGTTTGGGCCTTACCAGTTGTGGCATGTAACGGGTGTGCCATCAGAAGTTGGTTTCACAGAAGGGTTATTTTCCAAAGTGGGAGTGTTAAGCTGACTAGTGATCAACTTTTGTAATGGCGGTCGTTGTTTAGTGTTTTGGAGTAAGAATTGTGGTAGAGAGTTTTATTTAGATGGATGATAAGTTCATTGTTGATTGTTTTGATAACACTGAGTGTATGGCTTCATATACTGATTTGACCTGGGATAAATATGTGGCATCCTATTGAACTTCTCTGGTTTATATATACAACGACTTGTCTGTATGCTTCTTCTTCCTCATCATCACTTTGGCTTTAGATCTGCTGCGGTAAACATCAATATGATTCTAGGTTGGTGCCAAGTAATTCTGTCGAACGAGTTCGACAAAGTTTCACTAGGAAGATCAATGAAATTTGTTAAACTCGTTCAAAGCATAAGTGAGTTTTTTCTGTCTTTCGCTTGTTTAGTACCTTCGAACATATTTTGTAGAGTAATCCAAATCTGTTGTGCAGTGATGCAATTTTGAAAATGAGATAAAAAAATGTCTAATGGGATTCCATAAGGTATTTCAATAAAAGCAATTTGACTTTTTTCCATTTTCTCTAGGTCTAGAGTTGTTGGACATCCCAAGATGGGACCACATGGGTTCCTTGTTTAACTGAGGAGTGATGCTAGGCACATGGGTTCCTTGTTCAACTGATATCCAGATATCACGTCCTTGACGTTTCAAATAGTTACTCATACGTATTTGCCAGTGGTAGTCTTCTACAAGATGGAGAAGGATTGGAGCTCTTATGGAGCTACCAACACTGTTGGCAACATTAACCGAATATTGTTGCATATTCAAAAACTGATACGACCCAAACAAGATGGTTTGGTCAAGTTTATCGAAGGCGCAACAAAGATAACTCTAAATAGGATAATTATGATTTAAGTTTAGATAATTATTATTTAATTTTAGTCTTTATATTTTCTAGGATTCTTTTGATAGTTATTATTAGAGTTTGAGATATTTTAGGTTTGTTTGTTATTCTAGCAGGACACTATAAATAATGCTCCATAGGGTCTTGTTTTGAATCATCCGATTAATAAGAAGTCGTGAGGTGATTTAGGAGTTCCCTGTGGCTCGAATAACAGGCAAGGATTTTACCTGAGATCGTATTATTTGGTATCAGAGCTTTACGGTTATGATGGCAGAAAAGCTAGAAGGGAAGGGCACCAATGTCAAGCGGCTCGCTGCGTTGAGGGGGCCGCCAACCAGATGCTCGACGCCTCTAGGACTCATCGAATGGAAGTGGCAAGTGACAACGCAGATGCAAGTACTTACCAAAGCCGTTTCTGACTTAACTCTGGCAATCAAGGAACCAAGAAAGAAGCAGAAGAAACTCCACTATGGTTCCTCTTCCAATTCGGAGGAAGGCGATGGGGACTTTGAAGTCCATAAATTCGGTAAGAAGGATTAGTTGCGGGCGGTGGCGATTTGATTAGAAGGAGCCCCGTTGACTTGGTTCCGATGGAATGATGCAAAGAAGCCATTATGTTCGTGTGAAAGGGTCAAACGGAAGCTTCTTGAGCGGTTCCAAGCATCTCATGAAGGCGGCGTTCAAGAACAAAACCTAGACATCTAGAAAATGGGAACAGTACGGGAGTATGTAGATTGATATGAGGGTTTTGCGGGGCAACTAAGCGATGTATCAGAATTGATTCAGGAAAGTACCTTTGTTAAAGGGTCGAAGGAGGAGGTATGTGCAATAGTAAGGATAGCGGAACTAGATTCTTTGGCTCAGGCTATTCGAATGGCAATTAAAATCTATGAGAATAAGATTGGAGGACTAATAAGGGGTACGAGCAGTTCGGCTAGAGCGGGATACGGGTACCAGGGCAAGACCAACACAACGGCTACTTGTTCTGGTTAAGAGGGAGGAGAACTCATCGGGAGGATTTAAGCGACTCACCGCTACTGAGCTAGAAGATAAGCATGCGCTTTAGGTGCGATGGTAAATTTGCACCGAGACACAAGTGCCCTAGCAAGACGTTGCAGGTTCTGATTGTTGATGAAGATGATGAAGGAGGGAGATGAGGAAGTCGACGACACGGTGCATGCGCATAATGACATGGCGGAGGTGTCCCTTAATTCAGTCAGTGGTCTCACTTCACCGCGTACAAATGAAGGTTAGGGGACAGATCAGGGATCGGGAGGTCGTGGTCTTGATCGATAGTAGGGCAACCCACAACTTCGTCTCCACAAAGGTAGTCGACGAGCTCACCATCGTGGTAATTGGTACTGGATCAGTAGGAGTAAAGCTAGGAAACGGGTTGATAACGCGGATCTACGGGAGTTGCAAGGAGGTTATTCTCGACCTACCGGAGGTTCCGATTGTAGAAGAGTTCTTATTGTTTGAACTTGGGGGTTCGGACGTGATCTTGGGTATTAAATGGTTGCAAACGTTGGGTGACATGACTGTGACCTGGTTAGACCTCCGGATGCAATATTGGGAGGGTAATAGGCTGGTCACGATCATGGGTGACCGGAGCTTATATAAAACGGTGGCCTCCTATAAGACACTTCACAAATTAATACAACATGAGGGAGAAGGGTATTTAGTCCACCTCCAAGCAGATTACGGGGTGCTTACTCCAGCCAAGGTCCCTGTGCAGGTCAAGGCGGTGTTGGAGGCTTTTGGCGACATATTTAAAATGCCCGGTGGTTTACCACCTATTTGTAGCCAAAATCACGTGATTACCTTAAAAGACGGTACCCCACCCGTCAGCGTAAGATCGTACCGTTACTCGCACATACAAAAGGATGAAATAGAGCGTGTGGTCCAGGAAATGTTTGTTACTGGGATCATACAGCCAAGCACGAGTCCTTTCTCTAGTCCTGTGTTGTTAGTAAAGAAAAAAGACGAGAGCTTGCGGTTTTACGTAGACTATAAAGCACTTAATAAGGCGATGATTGTTGACAAATTCCCAATTCCCGTCATTGATGAGCTTTTAGATGACTTGCATGGGTCTGCTATCTTTTCAAGATTGGATTTAAAATCCGGTTACCATCATATACGAATGAAAGAGGAAGATGATCCTAAAACGGTTTTTAGGACCCATGAGGGGCATTATGAGTTTCTCATTATGTTGTTCGGGTTGACAAACGCTCCCGCTATGTTTCAATCGCTAATGAATCAAGTATTCCGACCTTTCTTACGACGGTTTATGCTTGTTTTCTTCGACGATATTCTCGTTTACAGCAAAACCAGGGACGAGCATGTGGAGCATTTATCGGTTGTGCTACAAATAATGCAAAAACATAAAATTTTTGCAAAAAAAAAAAAAAAAATGCTCGTTTGCTCAAAACCAAATTGGGTATTTAGGGCACTTGGTGTCCGCGGAGGGTGTATTGGCTGATCCGACAAAAATTGACACTATGCTACAATGGTCGGAACCGAAAACGTTGCGGTAGCTACGCGGGTTCTTAGGCCTGACGGGGGTACTACCGCAAGTTTGTCAAAGATTATGGGAAAATTGCGGGACCACTCATAGAACAACCGAAGAAAGATAATTTTCGTTGGAACGAAGACGCTTCACAGGCTTTTCAACAATTAAATACCGTAATGACTCGAGTTCCTAACGTTACCGGATTTTGGAAAGACGTTTGTGGTTGAAACGGATGCGTCATGTTTTGGCGTAGGGGCGATACTAATGTAGGATGATCGTCCAATTGCCTATTATAGTCAAGTTTTGGGCAATAGGGCTCGTATGAAGTTCGTGTATGAGCGCGGATTGATGGCGATCGTTTTTGTCGTCCAAAAGTGGCGACCGTACTTGTTGGGGCGAAGGTTCGTGGTTCGAACGGACCAGCGTAGTTTAAAATTATTTGCTTGAACATCAGGTCGTGGCTGACCATCAGAAGTGGCTATCCAAACTTTTGGGGTATAATTTCAACATCAAGTATCGATCGGGACGAGAGAACAATACAACTGATGCATTGTCAAGAAAGAGGATGGAGGAGTTTGAGGCGCTAGAAACAGGTTGCAACATAGATTGGGGAAGGTTGTGGCAGGAGATTGAAAATGACACCGAATTAGTCGATCTTAGGCGTTGCGTTAGTACCGATCAGCAGGTACCAGCTAGGTTTTCGATCGACAAAATTGACTTTTGTTTAAAGGCCGGTTAGTCTTGAACTGCATCTCGACATGGGTTCCAAAGTTGTTTCATGAGTTTCATGGCAGCACGTTGGGTGGATACTCGGGGGGGTATAAAAGACGTATCGTCGAATGGCTCAGGAACTATTTGAAGATATGGTGCAACAGTTTCCAAATTCACCTTGAGGACAAGGTGAATGTTTGGGAAGAGAGTAATGATACGACCAAAACAAGACGATTTGGTCAAGTTTATCAAAGGTGCAGCAAGGATAACTCAAAATTGGATAATTATGATTTAAGTTTAGATAATTATTATTTAAGTTTAGTCTTTATCTTTTCTAGGATTGATTCGATAGCTATTATTAGAGTTTGAGATATTTTAGGTTTGCTTGTTATTGTTATTCTAGCATGACACTATAAATAGTGCTCCATAGGGTCTTGTTTTGAATCATCCGATTAATAAGAAGTCATGAGGTGACTTAGGAGTTTCCTGTGGCTCGAATAACAGGCAAGGATTTTGGGGTAATACTTGAGATCGTATTAAAAACTTGTTTTAAAATTTAATAAATAGATGAACAATGTGGTATAGACAATTCGAGATCTTAAACAACGTAGAAATGTAAGAAATACAATGATAATACGAGAGTTTAAAAAAATTCACCATAAGTTTGATACCAACTGTTAGAGCAGATCAAATAGCTCAAACAATAAAAAAAACAAGTATAACGTGGAATAATAAATATTGAATATATAACAACAATTTAAGTATAAGAACAATGGAGAGAAGTATTTCAATATATTAATCCGATCGAATGGAAAGGCACATGATGGAATGATGCCCTTTTATAGAAGCAAAGGGTACTAACGTGCATAGTACCGAGTATGGTAATACATGACATACTTACAAAAATAACGATAAAATAATAAAATAGTACTCTGACATATGACTACATAATCTTTGCATAGATGACTACATATATGCTCGTCAGCTCGTATCATTCTACCTTTGATACTAATCTAACACTTCTCTCTCAACTCCACTTTACCTACACAAACTTCACCTCTGGTACACATCCTCCACTACTAATCTTATTGACTTTTGAACACACTTTGGTTATTGAAGTATCCGAAGCTTGGCTGCAAGGGTCACTTGTACTTCAACAAAATGCAAAAATAGCAATATACTTTCATTGATTGTTTTTATAGCATCCTACTTTCATTTCTTCTGATTCACACATTTTACCTAGAAATATCTAATCAACTATAGCAATGTCAACCATTTACACAACAATTTTCACCACAACTATAATAAGAAAAAAAAATTAGGAAGTGCAATATATAATTGGGCAGATTTTTCAGAATACAACCTTAGTAAGAAAATAATTAGAATTACAATACTCTAATTAATTGAAAGATATAAAAGTTATTTGCCATAATACACAAGTATATAAAATTACATTGTTATTTCTCCTATTTAGCACTAATAATAATGACGAAACAAGCATATTTCACATGAAAAAGTTACAAAAAGTAAATCATGGGACACAAGAAGTACTAGAACAAATTGATTAGTCTCTCCTGCCAAACTAATATAATTTAATAGTCTCACCGGTAGCCGGTTAGCTATATTTCTTTTATCGTTAGTCTCTTCTTAATCATCCTTTATTTCTCTAATTCATCATAACTAGATCTTGAAAAAAAATGGTATAAAAAAATCTCCAAACTAAGGCTCAATTGGTTTGTAAAATAAATTTAGGTTTAATATAAGAAATATACAACATACTTCTAACGACTTGTTTAGTATAACATCTTACTTTTATTTCTTCCTATTAAAACATTGTACTTTGAAATTCCATTATCCCTGTAATTATGAGAATTTCAACCAAATATAAAACAATTTTCACGGCTATAACTAAGTAGATTTTTCAAAGTATTGTACATCAAAATATAGAGTAACCACGGTCATCCCTAGGCATAAACACGAAGTAGTGCACACATCTTTTTCCAACCGAGTGCATCGACAATTACATTTGCCTTACCAAGATGGTATAGTATCTCGCAGTCTAGTCCTTCAATATGTCTAACCATCTGTGCTGCCTCATGTTCAAATCATGCTAATCCATGAAGTACTTGAGACTCTTATGGTCGGTGTCTATGGTGCACTTCACCCTTTGAATCTTTAGAGCGAATACTACCGCTCCGAGCTCCAAGTTATGCATGAGACATCTAGTTTCATTAGGCTTCAACTGGCTCGATGCATATGCAATCACATTGTGTCGCTGCATCAATATTGGTCCTAAACCCTCAGGAGACGCATCACAATACTCGGCCAAAAAGATCGTCAATCCTAGGTAATGGGTACCTATTCTTCATGGTAACCTTGTTGAGCTCCCTATAATCAATATACATTTGAAGTGAACCATTAATGTCTTCTTGAAAACAAGGATCGATGCTCCCCACAAAGAACTACCCGAACGGATGAATTCTCTATCCTACAATTTCTGCAACTGGGTAGATAGTTCCTGCATCTCAAAAGGTGCAAGTTTGTATGGCGCTCTGACAAACGGTGTTGCACTAGGAACAAGATAAATTCTAAACTCAACTAGCCGCCTAGAAGGGATACCTAGCATGTCATCCGAGAATACCTTGAACATGATATGTCAGCAATTGTTTTCTTCTTCTCATCTGATCGACTGTCTACCACGTATGCCAAATATATGGTGCACCCGTGCTGCAAATATCTTTGGCTCTTGCTACAGAACATGTCCTTTTTCTTCTCATCATGGATGGTTAGTTCTCTCCCACTTAAGGATGTTGCCCTAACCGGTCCATACTAACAA
Source organism: Cichorium intybus (assembly GCA_023525715.1). Classification (NCBI taxonomy): domain Eukaryota; kingdom Viridiplantae; phylum Streptophyta; class Magnoliopsida; order Asterales; family Asteraceae; genus Cichorium; species Cichorium intybus. Next base: position 71,908,432 of record CM042012.1, on the reverse strand, counting down.
TCACATCAATCTTTCCTATCGGGATCATGTATAACGTCTATAGTTCTCCTCAACCCTTACCGGTACTCAATCGCAAATCCACGTTCCTTATCGTTTAAGCCCACAAATCCACGTTCCACTACTTTGGCCCGATAGAAGGCTTGGTCAAAGAACCAAGACCTTTTCACCAACACATGGAACCTCTTTGGTAACCCTTGAGCAAATTAATGAATCAGGTTTGCCTCACAATGCACCATGTGTCACACCAGCAACATCATTTTATTGAATTCTCGTTTATATTCATCAATAGTCATCCACTTATTTTCAAGGGCAAGGAAATCCCTCTCAAGGTCATGAACTCTTCCAATTGGTACTTTTTCATAATAGCCCTTCTGAACTGGGTCTACGTCATCTTGTGTGCAATTCTTGCTCATACATGTTGCTTAAAGGGCCTCCATCATTCTTGTGCTAGTCCCTTGAAGTTCTTAATGGCCTACTGTATCCGGTCCTGGTCTCGTCTTCATTTTCACAAAAAACCCCTTCAATTTGCATCAGCCAGCCACTCTCATGTGACTGTAGGGTCTAAGTTCCCAAGATATTCTGGAATATGACGTCTCGAAAATACCACCTGAGTGTGCTGCTCAGACCCTAAAATCACCTGGGAGTGGGCTGATGCATATTGAAGGAGTCTTTGTGAAAATGTAAACAAGATATCGGAACGATACAGTGGGACACTAAGAAATCAAGGGACCGACATAAGAGTGGCGGAGGTCCTTTAAACAACAAGTAGAAGCAAGAAGCGTACACAAGATGACGTAGGCCCGGTTCAGAAGGGCTAGGATGAAAAGTACCCGTTAGAAGAGTACGTGAGGGACCTTGAGAGGGATTTCCTTGGCCTGAAAAAGAAGTGGACGACTATTGAAGAATATAAACGAAAATTCAATAAAAGGATGTTGCATATGCATATTGAAGGAGTCTTTGTGAAAATGTAAACAAGATATCGGAACGATACAGTGGGACACTAAGAAATCAAGGGACCGACATAAGAGTGGCGGAGGTCCTTTAAGCAACAAGTAGAAGCAAGAAGCGTACACAAGATGACGTAGGCCCGGTTCAGAAGGGCTAGGATGAAAAGTACGCGTTAGAAGAGTACGTGAGGGACCTTGAGAGGGATTTCCTTGGCCTGAAAAAGAAGTGGACGACTATTGAAGAATATAAACGAAAATTCAATAAAAGGATGTTGCAGGTGCGACACCTGGTGTATTGTAAGGCGCACCTGATTCGCTACTTTGCTAAGGGGTTACAAAAAAGGTATTGTGGGCTAGTGAAAAGGTCTTGGTTCTTTGAGTAAGCCTTTTATCGGGCCAAGGCAGTGGAACGTGGATTTGTAGGCTTAAATAACAGGGAGCGTAAGACTATAGGGTAAGGGTGAAACGATAGAGTAGTGACAAAGGTTATGGATGTGGGGGGTGTTTACATACCAAAACAGTTGTGTCGTTGCCTCAATACTGACTGTACGATTTGCGGGGATTGGAGGCACACCGGGTGACGGGGGAGTCATTGAGGATTAGGATTCCGCTTTTGTTTTTTATTTTGTAGTTTCTAGATGGGAATGAATTCCTGTACGTTGTCTTTCGTTTAGGTTCCTTTTGATTATAAATTTGGTTCAGACAAACAGTAATCGATGTTTGAATAGATTCTAACGTGGTTTATTTTCATGAGGTTTCATTTGTTTATGTAGTAGAGCATCTACGAAAGTTAACTTGTTCGAATTATAGTGGAAACTGGTTGCACGTGTTTTTGTTGTACGATCTATATGTTATCAATGTTGTGAACAACTCTGCATGTTTAGCTATGAGGTTGTGTGATTGATCCCGATAATAAAGATTGATGTGATTGTTAGTATGTACTTATTAGGGCAACATGCTTAAGTGTGGAAGAACTAACTATCCATGGTGAGAAGAAAAAGGACAAGACGGTCATATGTTCTGCAACAAGAGCTCAAAGATATTTGCAACACGAATACACCGAATATTTGGCATACACAATAGACAGTCGATCAAATAAGAAAAAGAAAACAGATGCCGACATACCCTGATACCTAGTGAATTTCCCGATTTATTCCCTAATGACGTGTTGGATATCCCTTTTGGACGACAAGTCGAGTTCAAAATTGATCTTGTTCCTAGTGATAGCCAAAGCATCATACAGACTTGCACATCCTATGATGTAACAACTATCTACCGAGTTGCAACTATTGGATAGAGAATTCATCCGTCCAAGTAGTTCTTTATGGGGAGCACCGATCCTTGTTTTCAAGAATAAGAATGGTTCGCTCCAAATGTGCATTAATTATAGGGAGTTCAATAAGGTTACCGTGAAGAATAGATACCCGTGACAATCTGTTTGACCATGTATTACGATGCGTCTCTTCAAGGTTTAGGAGCAGTATTGATGCAACGAGGCAAGGCGATTGCATATCCCTCGAGGCAGTTGAAGCCTCACGAGGCTAGATGTCCATCGCACACTTGGATCTCGGAGCGGTAGTATTCGGTCTAAAGATCTGGAGGCACTACTGGGTGAAGTGCACTATATACATTAACCATAAGAGTCTGAAGTACTTCAAGTACTTCATGGATCAGCAGGATTTGAACATAAGGTAACACAAATGGTTAGACGTGTTGAAGGAGTACGACTGCGAGATAATACTAGGAATGTGGTTGTTGATGTACTCAGTTGGAAAAAGATGTGTGCATTGCTTCGTGTTCGTGCCTGAGGATGACCGTGGTAACTCCATATTTAGATGTACAATGGTAGTACATTGTTACGTCTTGCATTTAGCCCTAGAATGAATTTAGGGTTAAATGCAAGAAATAGCCATTTACTTTTATCGATTTGTTTATTATAGCATCCTACTTTTATTTTTCCGTTTTACAACATTGTACTTTGAAAAATCTATCAAATTATATCAATGGCAAATGTCATCCAAATACAAAACAAATTTCACTGACATAATTAAATAGACTTTTCAAAGTATAATGTTCTAAAATAAGAAAAAAATTGGAAGCACCACACTATAATTTGGTTGATTTTTTAAATGTAGAATGCCTTGAATCTTGATGAGAAAAAAGTTGAAAGTATAACACTATAACTAAAGAAATGAGAGGATGATGCTATAAAACATAAATAAATGAAAGTGCCTAAAATTTATGCTAAAGCTTGAATGTAATGACTAATCCAATTACCTTGTCCATTCCGTTCATTCATAGCTCCATTCCATCCAACCAAACACCCTTCTGTTCATGATTAATGTTTTTTCTTTTTTCTTTTTAATTGGGTAAATACAAGAAATAGCAACGTACTGTTATTTGCATATCATAGCATCCTACTTTCGTTTCATTCTATTAAAGCATTGTACTTTAATTCTTTTTCTTATCAACGCATTGTACTTTGAAAAAATCTATAATATTATAGCCTTATACTTTCAACTTTTAGTTGGGTAGATTCTAAAAGTACAGTGTTGTAATATAAAGAAATGAAAGTACAATGCTACAATAAACAAGATGAAATGCAAGAAATAGAAACATACTTTCTTTATTTGTTTACTACAACATCCAAATTTCATTTTTCTTAACATCATTGCACTTTTATTTTTCTATTAACGCATTGTACTATAATAAAGCTATTTCTATCAAGGCATTGCACTTTTATTTTTCTATTAAGGCATTGTACTATAATATAGCATTGTACTTCAATTTTTTCTTCTTATTTAGACATTGTAGTATAAACAATCTAGCTAATTGCAACATTGTACTTTCAATTTACCGCTAATAGTTAATTGTGTTGTAAATGCTTCAACACTTGCATTTTGGATGATTTCCTAGATGCCTTTTGCTAATAAGTAATAACAATTATGCTATATGTGTGTGCATAACATAATGTTCTGATACTGACAGTGTTAAGCATTTACAACGTTATTAAGTAAGTGCTTTTTTTGTTTAAGTTCCAAGAAACCACCTTCCTTTGAATAAAGCTCAAAATTGATCTGATTGAACCCTAGCAAACCAGAAAACTTAAACACCCAATGATAAAGCTGAACTAAACGCGTTAATCAACGAGTATACAGTCAGTCCCCTCACTAATCAGCTCTAATTCCAAGTGGCGCTGTTAAGGCGAATGAAAGTGTGACGTCAACGATGGCGGAAAAGCTTATGTTTTCCCCTCGTATTCCATCATTATACAACCGAATTAAAAGTAAACAAATGCGTTATCGCCATTGGACAGGACCCTCACCTTGATTAGATCATGTGAAGGTGAAGCAAGTGATCGTTTGACTGAAACAAAGCAATAAGAATGAATAGAGTAGCCATGGTGATCGGAAGAGACGCACCTGTTATTAGCTACTCCGATGGACGGCGAGCCTGCAACTTCTTCGTTCTTCTGCGAGTGATGGCGGCTGGGAACAAGTGAAAAAACCCACAGGTGCCTTCGTATTGTGTAGTGGGCTGGGTTGAAACTTTTAAACCGGATATTTCCAAATTTTCCGATTTTGGTCATATAAAACAACTTTCAACATTTAACGCAAGGTTTCTGTGGTGTAGTGGTTATCACGTTTGCTTTACACGCAAAAGGTCTCCGGTTCGATCCCGGGCAGGAACAATCGTTTTTTTCCTCATTATGAAGGATTATTTGATTCTTTTGACTTTATAAAAAACATAGAAAGATTTGTGAATTGTAATAGTGCGTATTTACGGCATTTACGATACTTATAATAAAGTAATGAACAATCGTTTTTTTCCTCATTATGAAGGATTATTTGATTCTTTTGACTTTATAAAAAACATAGAAAGATTTGTGAATTGTAATAGTGCGTATTTACGGCATTTACGATACTTATAATAAAGTAATGAATAAATTACACCTTTGGTCCCTTTAGTTTATCTCAATTTTGACGCTAAGTCTAATTTTTCAAATTCACGTTAATGGTCCCTAAGGTTGCATAAAGTTTACACTCGTGGTCCCTAGAGAATGTAAAGAAACTAAAATACTCTTTCTATTTTCTTTTTCAATTTTCTTTTAACATATTATTAAATTTAGTAACTAAAAAAAATTACACCCCACCCCACTACCCCCACTCTCTCTCTCTTCATCCCCTACCCTTCTTCCCCGACGAAAGCCAGACTACTTTTCGGCATAAAAAATGGCTTCCAATTTAGATGCAGTACCTATAAATTCACAAAAACATGATCCAGCATGGAAGCATTGCCAAATGTACAAAAGTGGCGATAAGGTTCAACTCAAGTGTATATATTTCAGCAAAATGTTCAAGGGCGGTGGAATTTACAAGATTAAAGAGCACCTCGTAGGTCAAAAAGGCAATGCGTCCAATTGTTTAAGAGTACAGACTGATGTTCGTCTGTTGATGCAAGAGAGCTTAAATGGCGTCGTAGTGAATAAGAGAAAAAAAACAGAAATTGGCTGAAGAAATCACTAATTTCAATTCTGACGAGACTGATTCTTTTGATAACCAATCTGCTTTGAACACTGAAGCTGTAATGCTTCTCGTTGCATAAGATATGAGCCCAATCCAAGTTTGTTACTGAATCAAGAAAAAGAAGGTACTGTAATGTTAGATTAGGTGTATAAGCCATGACTAATAATTTGTATTTACCTAATTGATAGTAGCAAAGTCCATTTGGGTTGCCCTTATAGCTAGAGGTTTAGCAGAAAATCCAGGAGAGAGAAGGATTGATTTATTATATGATTAATAAATCAATAGAAATAAAATAAATAGTTTATTAATATATTATGGTGATAATATATTAATTAGAAACTATATTAATTAATTAGAAATTAATCTGGAATTAAATGGAATTAATTTGGTGATTAATTTGATTAATTAAAGGTGTAGGGGCTGAATTGTAATTATTCAATAGTTGAGTAAGTGACAATTATGGTAGTTTAAGTGAGCAACAAAATTATAGAGGGATTATCCATAATTTCGATTATTATACGTTAGGATAAATATATTTGAATTGATAGATAAAGGTTTATCTTATTTGAATTCAAAAAGGTTTATCTCTAAAGGCTTATCTGGTGGCCACTTGGAAACTATAAATAGAGACCCCTAGGCACCATAAAAGCCACGACTTTTTCCTCTCTTCCCTCTCTCTGGAACTTTCGAAAACCCTAGTTTTGGGTGTGACTTCATTTGAGGCAAGGCACTTGCGTTGCTTAGCTTGCAAGAAACAACTAAAAGGTTAGTTTTTCTGATTTTATTCTTTTAGTTATTTTCTTGTGGCCTTTAGGAATTTATTATATGTTCAATTAGAAGAAAACCTAGATCCAATCTAGGTTGCATGTGAACTTAGGATTTTAGTTCATAGATTTGCATAAAACCTTTCAGTGGTATCATAGCATTTTGGTTGTTTTCTTGTTGAATTGCTATAATTGTCTTCCTAAAAATTAGGGTTTAATGCTTATAAACCCTAATTGGCCATATCGATTTTAGGGTTAGGGTTTTGGAAACCCTAGCCTTCCCCTCTATGATTTTCGATTTTCTCATTAGGGTTTTAGAAGGCTTTCTATTTTTGGTAACTTTAATTATTTAAATGGATAACCTTAAACCCATTATTTGTTAATTTCGAAAATTAGGGGGTTTAAGATAGGTTTAAATTAATTTGATTAATTTGTGATACCTATCTAGTTTTAATTAATTTAATTAATTGTTTAATTAAAAGATAATTAATGGTTTAATTTAATTTTAAATTTAATAGTTTTAAATTTAGAAAAATTAAAAGATAAAACTAGGAATATTTTAAAAGTCTAAAATATTTGGATTTAATTAATTTAATTAATTGTTTAATTAAAGATGAATTAAATCTTTTAAAGGTTTAATTTAATTTTAAATTTAATAGTTTAAATTTCCAATAAATTAAAAGATAAACCAGGAATATTTTAAAAGGTTTAAAATACATCTTATATATATATTATAATTAAAAGTTAATATTATATGTATAAGATAATTGGTCAGTCAAATCAATAGTAGGCCTCATTCGCGAAACTGGTCTATAAGGAGGGTATAAGGAAACTGCCTATAAAATGGCGGTTGAATGGGTGTCCACTCTCACCCACCGCTCTCTTGATCAGTGGAGGGTCGTTAGCCGAACGGGTTTGATAAGACAACTTAATCTCATTAAAAGTATAATGTTATTAATGAAAGTACTAGAACAACTTTATAAAATCCCAAATCTAGTTACTTTAGGAAAAATGTGAAAAGATGCTAACCCATGAAATTGCACATTACACTTTATGAGACATTAGTGGAGCGTGTGTGGTTAACCGGCACATTAATAGGGGCTCATAAAGAGTGGTAATGGGTTTCTCATGATTTATCATTGTTGATGGAGCGTGTGTGGTTAACCGGCACACGAATTAGAGATGATAAATGACATTGAGGTTACCAAGCATATTTGCATGGTTATTCACATCCAGTTTGTGATCCTCGGCATCCCAGTCACAAACAGTGGAGCATATCCGAGATTAAACATGCCACTGAACAGTTCAATAAATCTCAACAGATCTAGGAATTTCATAAGACTGAAATTGATAAATTTTTATCTACCTTAATGACCATTAAGTTGTGATTACGGCATCCCTCTTCACACCATAGTTGGGGTATTTTGGATCCTAGCCTCATTAAATAATATATTGGGTAATTGTTTAAAAAGGATTAAAATTAAACTAATTCAAATTTTATAGATGTCTAAAGATAGTGTCAATTCTCCTCCTTCTCCTCCTTCACCCATTTCTGATAGTCTCAGAAAGCACCTGTTCAATATGGTAAGGCTGACTGGCCTTGGCTATGTGATATGGCTTTGCAATTAGAGAATGATTCTTAGTTTTGCTGGCAAACCATATCTGACTGAGTGTCCGCTCCTTGTTCTACCAAAGCATGGCATCGCACAGTAGCTTGTGATGAGCATGACCCCTTGACTATTAAGTCAAAGGAAGTTCGTTGCCTCATGTTATTTATCATTGACCCCGAGTTCCGCAGGGATTTAAAATTCCTGGGGTCAGATAAGTTAGTACAGCTGGTTGAGGAAAGGTTCCGAGAACTGGTTGAAAAAGGAACGAACTAGGATATTCAAAGAGCTTGAAGTTGCAAGCTAGAATGAAGTAGCACCAGTTTGCATGTTCTCATGATTGAGGGATACATGGGAAAACTGTATAAAATTAGGTCACCCCTTCTGATCGGGAGTTAAGCATTAGCTCGACTCGCTGATCTGTTCATCCAGATGAATAGAAAGGGTAACCAGATTAAGACAATCATGGAAATGCATTCAATGTCGACTCTGTATGAGTCGTTCATGGAGAAGCATAGTTCCATTGATTCAGCTGCTTCATGATTGAGTCCAGTATTAAGGCGCATCAAGAAATGATCCAGATCGTCTGGACCGATTGTTCGATGTATCAAACTGGGAATCCACAATGTGGGACACAGTCACAGAAAGATTGGAAAAATGCTCCAAAGCCGAACGGTTTGGCAACTCAGGAATATCTTAAAACTCAGAACTCCTGATCCTTAATTCCTTGATACAGGATGTGTTTATCACATTTGCTCTGTATGCATGGACTAGGTAGGATGCGGGATTTTTGTTGCAAAGGAGCACATTCGGATTGGATCTGAAACTCATGCAGTTTTGGAGTTTAGTTAGATACTATGACCTTGTTATTAGCTTATTAGATGCGTGCGACATTTCCTGTTCGAGGATATTTCGGTTTTATAGAATGTTAAATTTTATTTTAATACATGTTTATCCTTGAAATGTTGTATGAGTGTGTTAATTGCATGAATGGTAATGACTTGAATGATGATGCATCCAAAGTGTTTGGATTCATGAATTGTGTTTTCTATGATTGTTAAAAGATATTTTATAAAATCAATTCAACCAAAGGTCCAGTTGGACAGGACTTCGGAATCATTTGACTTAGAGTCACATGATGAATTGAGTTCTTAATAAAACCATGTGTGGCAAGAAATGAATCACCCGAAGATCCAGTTGGACAGGACTTTGGAATCATTTGACTTAGAGTCTCATGATGATTAAGTTCTTTATAAAGCACATGTGGCAAGAAATGAATCACCCAAAGATCCAGAGGATAGGATTTTGGAATCAGTTGACTTAGAATCAGGTGATGATTGCATATCTTGAACAAATTAACAAAGTCATAAATTTACATAGAGATGTAAAAGATATTAAGATTTTAAGAAACATACACATAAGTTTCTGTGTATTGCTCGAATCTTCGAATACAACACAATTAGTTATACTTCATGATATTTGCCAATTATTATTACAAATATGGCTTCGCTTATCAGAATAAGCGATTGATTGAAACCTTGAAGTGTACAAGGATTTCAAAGGAAGTATAAGATCAACGAAACCTGAGTGACAACATAGACTGAGAAAAGGTTTCACAGTTTATCCTCTTCCAAGAACATTAATGGTTATAATGTATCTTAGGGAAGATGATTGAGCATTGGTCGAAATAGTTCGATCCTCGATGTATAAGATACATTTCCAATTAGTTTTTCGATGAATTGAATATTCAACCGGTCAGACCATAGAAACCATATTCCGACCACATCTTAGACTAAGTAGGTTATGCAGACACTGTCTGAAATGTAAAGCTGGGATCGTCCCACTTGTACATAGAAAGTCCAGGGTCATGTAGCGTTCGTTCGAACCTCATGACTAGCCTGAACCTGATCAGCAATGTCGTTTCATTGGCTATCCCGTTGTACCTGTGAACGAATAGCTCTTTTAGAAAGGACTCATGTTCTAAGGAAACATTGGGAGTTAAGACAGTCCTGGATGAGATCAGGATTAGCCAAGTGAAAGAACCTTTAGTCATCACTAGGCTTTGGGCAGGAATCAGATTCCTGTTAAACCTGACATACTCTTTTCTTAACCAGTAGTATTAGTCACCGTCATAAAGTGTTGTGATCTGGGTGACATACCAATTAGTGGTAAAACACTAAAGTTGGTACGGATTAGCAGTCCGACCACTTGGAAGCATTGGTGAGCCCGGTTGTTGCCAAATAAGAGAACCTTAGGGCGAGACACGTCTATGTAACAATTTGATTGATTTTACACCTGGTCTAAAAAACAGTGGGAGTAATTGAATCATCAAAAGAAAGCGACATGGATAGAAATGTACTTACTGAACATCTGGTTGAGTGAGACGATACTCAGAGTCAAGCAATTGATTCCGAGAGAAGCACTCTCAATAGAAGATAAAATCCGAAAGGATACTGCGTGGCACATTGTGAGACGTTAGTGGAGCGCGTGTGGATTACCGGCACACTAATAAGGACTCACAAAGAGCATGTAAATATAGTAGGTACATGGCCCCAGGATTCATCCTATGGGCTCCTCGCAAGAAAGGAAATTCGGATTCTCAATTGTGCCAAAAGTTTTGGATTTTGTGAACAGCCTGAAAGATTCCCATAACTATGTCAGAAAGGTTTCGGATTCTCAAAATGTGCCAAAAAGGTTTGGATTTTGTGAAGAGTCCGAAAGAGTCAAAGCCAGTAGGGGTGTCGCTGTTATCTAATATCTCCATATGTGGGTTACATACTGTTTCTAGGAAACGTCTTTTTCATTACAAAGTGTAATGACTTGGTGTTAAGAGACGGATTGCTATGAACGACTTAATAGAGATACGGCATACTCAGGTGGTTGTAAACGTCTATAAGATAGATCGAAACTCTGCCAAGATGATCTTTATGAGATTCAAGATGCATAGCCCCAGGAAATGGTTTTTGCTATCATTGCAAAGTGTGCTGACTTGGCATGAAAGAAATAAAGAAGGTGCAACATACTCACATAATTCACAAACATCTATTGGATAGATGAAATCGTCAGCATAAACCTAGCCATTGTAAGCATAATCTTGATAAGATTCAAGATGCATGAAAAGAGTCTCCGAAAGGAAATAGTTTTTCGAAAATCATGACACAAGGATTATAAATAATCTTTGGATTACGAAAGGGTTTGGAATAAGATTAGATCGGGTTCCACAAGTTTCTTGGATCGATCAAAATGTCATGAACATATCCTGATGACTTGATGCTTAGGGCATAGTAAGTTGGATTCAGGACATTGTCTGGCTCGGAATACTGGATGGTTTGTTTTCATTGGGAAATGATTGGGGTGAAAGTAATAGTAATAATTTGAAAGATGTTTTCAATGTGGTAATTTGACGTTAAAGGACTTCATGGTTAAAGAATCTCGTTGGTATTCTGATGGAGCGCGTGTGGTTCACCGGCACATCATAGCACCACGAATCAGTCTTAGGGTGCAGTCAAGTAGACTAAAGACCCCTAGAACCATAGGAAGTCACAGTACACATTACTAGAATGGAGTTAGGAGGGAAAAAGACAGGATAACGTATTAAGATGTCATCGGAAGAACATCCGATTGGATCATCTGCAATAAAGTGCATCAGTATAAGATACTTTGGATACATAGAAAGAGGGAAAGGTTCATAAAGACATAGCTATAAAATTATAATTGAAAGTTTAAAAGAAATCTTGAAACCGATAATAGTTTATGACAAGATCCGACTTGGTGATTACCTCGTAGAGACTTGGTAATAAGCAGGAGTAGCTGCCAGTCAGATCTTTATGTTTCGCTTTCGCATATTTTACTTCCCGAATAATTTAATTATTCAGAAAGGTTCACAGTCGCTCATACTTTGGGAAGTAAGTATTGAATCAAGACTGTCCTGAATTGGTTTGTAGACTGTCTAAGGAGTTAGACATAGCAATATGATTGCTACAACATTCATGAGTACTTAGAAATAGAGATTTGAGTATTAGATAAACCCATGCTCAATAGATTGCTTCATGGATTATATCACAAGCAATGTTGAGACGATAATATCTTATGATCTTGAAGTGGAGACATATGAGTTATAATTTACAAGGCAGTTGTTCATTGATGGTACGAAAACGCATCGGTAACTCGATGTTATAAAACGTGTTGTTGTGAATAATTTGACTCGTAAAAGATATAAGCATATGAGTCGAAGCTTATTCGTTTCTTGACCCTGATGGGAAACATATATCTGTAGGCCTCTCGATGATTTTGAAGTTTACTAAAGTGCTGGCCAGCCAGGACTGAATTGATGTGTTCAATTATAAGTCGTAAAGTCATAAGCAGAATCAGAAATCGGGAAACAGAGTACCGGACATAGATTGATCTCAATCCATGTCTCATGTCCGGAAATATCTTGTTGAACGAAGGATCATATGATCACTTATCTATGAACATCAGAGTTCGACAGCAGTTTCTAGGAAGCTATAGTTTGCTGATTAATTAGAGGTTAAATTAGTAATTATAGTCATAGACTTATCCAAGTGGGAGACTGTTGGATTAGATGTATAAGCCATGACTAATAATTTGTATTTACCTAATTGATAGTAGCAAAGTCCATTTGGGTTGCCCTCATGGCTAGAGGTTTAGCAGAAAATCCAGGAGAGAGAAAGATTGATTTATTATATGATTAATAAATCAATAGAAATAAAATAAATAGTTTATTAATATATTATGGTGATAATATATTAATTAGAAACTATATTAATTAATTAGAAATTAATCTGGAATTAATTGGAATTAATTTGGTGATTAATTTGATTAATTAAAGGTGCAGGGGCTGAATTGTAATTATTCAATAGTTGAGTAAGTGACAATTATGGTAGTTTAAGTGAGCAACAAAATTATAGAGGGATTATCCATAATTTCGATTATTATATGTTAGGATAAATATATTTGAATCGATAGATAAAGGTTTATCTTATTTGAATTCAAAAAGGTTTATCTCTAAAGGCTTATCTGGTGGCCACTTGGAAACTATAAATAGAGACCCCTAGGCACCATAAAAGCCACAACTTTTTCCTCTCTTCCCTCTCTCTAGAACTTTCGAAAATCCTAGTTTTGGGTGTGACTTCATTTGAGGCAAGGCACTTGCGTTGCTTAGCTTGCAAGAAACAACTAAAAGGTTAGTTTTTCTGATTTTATTCTTTTAGTTATTTTCTTGTGGCCTTTAGGAATTTATTATATGTTCAATTAGAAGAAAACATAGATCCAATCTAGGTTGCATGTGAACTTAGGATTTTAGTTCATAGATTTGCATAAAACCTTTCAGTGATATTAGAGCATTTTGGTTGTTTTCTTGTTGAATTGCTATAATTGTCTTCCTAAAAATTAGGGTTTAATTCTTATAAACCCTAATTGGCCATATCGATTTTAGGGTTAGGGTTTCAGAAACCCTAGCCCCACCCCTCTATGATTTTCGATTTTCTCATTAGGGTGTTAGAAGGCTTTCTATTTTTGGTAACTTTAATTATTTAAATGGATAACCTTAAACCCATTATTTGTTAATTTCGAAAATTAGGGGGTTTAATATAGGTTTAAATTAATTTGATTAATTTGTGATACCTATCAAGTTTTAATTAATTTAATTAATTGTTTAATTAAGAGATAATTAATGGTTTAATTTAATTTTAAATTTAAAAGTTTTAAATTTCGAAAAATTAAAAGATAAAACTAGGAATATTTTAAAAGTCTAAAATATTTGGATTTAATTAATTTAATTAATTGTTTAATTAAAGATGAATTAAATCTTTTAAAGGTTTAATTTAATTTTAAATTTAATAGTTTAAATTTCCAATAAATTAAAAGATAAACCAGGAATATTTTAAAAGGTTTAAAATACATCTTATATATATTATAATTAAAAGTTAATATTATATGTATAAGATAATTGGTTAGTCAAATCAATAGTAGGCCTCATTCGCGAAGCTGGTCTATAAGGAGGGTATAAGGAAACTGCCTATAAAATGACGGTTGAATGGGTGTCCACTCTCACCCACCGCTCTCTTGATCAGTGGAGGGTCGTTAGCCGAACGGGTTTGATAAGACAACTTAATCTCATTAAAAGTATAATGTTATTAATGAAAGTACTAGAACAACTTTATAAAATCCCAAATCTAGTTACTTTAGGAAAAATGTGAAAAGATGCTAACCCATGAAATTGCACATTACACTTTATGAGACATTAGTGGAGCGTGTGTGGTTAACCGGCACATTAATAGGGGCTCATAAAGAGTGGTAATGGGTTTCTCATGATTTATCATTGTTGATGGAGCGTGTGTGGTTAACCGGCACACGAATTAGAGATGATAAATGACATTGAGGTTACCAAGCATATTTGCATGGTTATTCACATCCAGTTTGTGATCCTCGGCATCCCAGTCACAAACAGTGGAGCATATCCGAGATTAAACATGCCACTGAACAGTTCAATAAATCTCAACAGATCTAGGAATTTCATAAGACTGAAATTGATAAATTTTTATCTACCTTAATGACCATTAAGTTGTGATTACGGCATCCCTCTTCACACCATAGTTGGGGTATTTTGGATCCTAGCCTCATTAAATAATATATTGGGTAATTGTTTAAAAAGGATTAAAATTAAACTAATTCAAATTTTATAGATGTCTAAAGATAGTGTCAATTCTCCTCCTTCTCCTCCTTCACCCATTTCTGAGAGTCTCAGAAAGCACCTGTTTAATATGGTAAGGCTGACTGGCCTTGGCTATGTGATATGGCTTTGAAATTAGAGAATGATTCTTAGTTTTGCTGGCAAACCATATCTGACTGAGTGTCCGCTCCTTGTTCTACCAAAGCATGGCATCGCACAGTAGCTTGTGATGATCATGACCCCTTGACTATTAAGTCAAAGGAAGTTCGTTGCCTCATGCTATTTATCATTGACCCCGAGTTCCGCAGGGATTTAGAATTCCTGGGGTCAGATAAGTTAGCACAGCTGGTTGAGGAAAGGTTTCGAGAACTGGTTGAAGAAGGAACGAACTAGGATATTCAAAGAGCTTGAAGTTGCAAGCTAGAAGGAAGTAGCACCAGTTTGCATGTTCTCATGATTGAGGGATACATGGGCAAACTGTATAAAATTAGGTCACCCCTTCTGATCGGGAGTTAAGCATTAGCTCGACTCGCTGATCTGTTCATCCAGATGAACAGAAAGGGTAACCAGATCAAGACAATCATGGAAATGCATTCAATGTCGACTCTGTATGAGTCGTTCATGGAGAAGCATAGTTCCATTGATTCAGCTGCTTCATGATTGAGTCCAGTATTAAGGTGCATCAAGAAATGATCCAGATCGTCTGGACCGATTGTTCGATGTATCAAACTGGGAATCCACAATGTGGGACACAGTCACAAAAAGATTGGAAAAATGCTCCAAAGCCGAACGGTTTGGCAACTCAGGAATATCTTAAAACTCAGAACTCCTGATCCTTAATTCCTTGATACAGGATGTGTTTATCACATTTGCTCTGTATGCATGGACTAGGTAGGATGCGGGATTTTTGTTGCAAAGGAGCACATTCGGATTGGATCTGAAACTCATGCAGTTTTGGAGTTTAGTTAGATACTATGACCTTGTTATTAGCTTATTAGATGCGTGCGACATTTCCTGTTCGAGGATATTTCAGTTTTATAGAATGTTAAATTTTCTTTTAATACATGTTTATCCTTGAAATGTTGTATGAGTGTGTTAATTGCATGAATGGTAATGACTTGAATGATGATGCATCCAAAGTGTTTGGATTCATGAATTGTGTTTTCTATGATTGTTAAAAGATATTTTATAAAATCAATTCAACCAAAGGTCCAGTTGGACAGGACTTTGGAATCATTTGACTTAGAGTCACATGATGAAATTAAGTTCTTAATAAAACCATGTGTGGCAAGAAATGAATCACCCGAAGATCCAGTTGGACAGGACTTTGGAATCATTTGACTTAGAGTCACATGATGATTAAGTTCTTTATAAAGCACATGTGGCAAGAAATTAATCACCCAATGATCCAGAGGATAGGATTTTGGAATCAGTTGACTTAGAGTCAGGTGATGATTTCATATCTTGAACAAATTAACAAAGTCATAAATTTACATAGAGATGTAAAAGATATTAAGATTTTGAGCAACATACACATAAGTTTCTGTGTATTGCTCGAATCTTCGAATACAACACAATTAGTTATACTTCATGATATTTGCCAATTAGTATTACAAATATGGCTTCGCTTATCAGAATAAGCGATTGATTGAAACCTTGAAGTGTTCAAGGATTTCAAAGGAAGTATAAGATCAACGGAACCTGAGTGACAACATAGACTGAGAAAATGTTTCATAGTTTATCCTCTTCCAAGAACATTAATGGTTATAATGTATCTTAGGGAAGATGATTGAGCATTGGTTGAAATAGTTCGATCCTCGATGTAAAAGATACATTTCCAATTAGTTTTTCGATGAATTGAATATTCAACCAGTCAGACCATAGAAACCATATTCCGACCACATCTTAGACTAAGTAGGTTATACAGACACTGTCTGAAATGTAAAGCTGGGATCGTCCCACTTGTACATAGAAAGTCCAGGGTCATGTAGCGTTCGTCCGAACCTCATGACTAGCCTGAACCTGATCAGCAATGTCGTTTCATTGGCTATCCCGTTGTATCTGTGAAAGAATAGCTCTTTTAGAAAGGATTCATGTTCTAAGGAAACAGTGGGAGTTAAGACAGTCCTGGATGAGATCAGGATTAGCCAAGTGAAAGAACCTTTAGTCATCACTAGGCTTTGGGCAAGAATCAGATTCCTGTTAAACCTGACATACTCTTCTCTTAACCAGTAGTATTAGTCACCGTCATAAAGTGTTGTGATCTGTGTGACATACCAATTAGTGGTAAAACACTAAAGTTGGTACGGATTAGCAGTCCGACCACTTGAAAGCATTGGTGAGCCCGGTTGTTGCCAAATAAGAGAACCTTAGGGCGAGACACGTCTATGTAACAATTTGATTGATTTTACACCTGGTCTAAAAAACAGTGGGAGTAATTGAATCATCAAAAGAAAGCGACATGGATAGAAATGTACTTACTGAAATCTGGTTGAGTGAGACGATACTCAAAGTCAAGCAATTGATTCCGAGAGAAGCACTCTTAATAGAAGATAAAATCCGAAAGGATACTGCGTGGCACATTGTGAGACGTTAGGGGAGCGCGTGTGGATTACCGACACACTAATAAGGACTCACAAAGAGCATGCAAATACAGTAGGTACATGGCCCTGGGATTCATCCCACGGGCACCTCACAAGAAAGGAAATTCGGATTCTCAAAATATGCCAAAAGTTTTGGATTTTGCGAACAGCCTGAAAGATTCTCATAACTATGTCAGAAAGGTTTTGGATTCTCAAAATGTGCCAAAAAGGTTTGGATTTTGTGAAGAGTCCGAAAGAGTCAAATCCAGTGGGAGTGTCGCTGTTATCTACTATCTCCATATGTGGGTTACATACTGTTTCTAGGAAACGTCTTTTTCATTACAAAGTGTAATGACTTGGTGTTAAGAGACGGATTGCTATGAAAGACTTAATAGAGATACGGCATACTCAGGTGGTTGTAAACGTCTATAAGATAGATCGAAACTCTGCCAAGATGATCTTGATGAGATTCAAGATGCATAGCCCCAGGAAATGGTTTTTGCTATCATTGCAAAGTGTGATGACTTGGCATGAAAGAAATAAAGAAGGTGCAACATACTCACGTAATTCACAAACATCTATTGGATAGATGAAATCGTCAGCATAGACCTAGCCATTGTAAGCATAATCTTGATAAGATTCAAGATGCATGAAAAGAGTCTCCGAAAGGAAATAGTTTTTCGAAAATCATGACACAAGGATTATAAATAATCATTGGATTCCGAAAGGGTTTGGAATAAGATTAGATCGGGTTCCACAAGTTTCTTGGATCGATCAAAATGTCATGAACATATCATGATGACTTGATGCTTAGGGCATAGTAAGTTGGATTCAGGACATTATCTGGCTGGGAATACTGGATGGTTTGTTTTCATTGGGAAATGATTGGGGTGAAAGTAATAGTAATAATTTGAAAGATTTTTTCAATGTGGTAATTTGACGTTAAAGGACTTCATGGTTAAAGAATCTCGTTGGTATTCTGATGGAGCGCGTGTGGTTCACCGGCACATCATAGCACCTCGAATCAGTCTTAGGGTGCAGTCAAGTAGACTAAAGACCCCTAGAACCATAGGAAGTCACAGTACACATTACCAGAATGGAGTTAGGAGAGAAAAAGACAGGATAACGTATTGAGATGTCATCGGAATAACATCCGATTGGATCATCTGCAATAAAGTGCATCAGTATAAGATACTTTGGACACATAGAAAGAGTGAAAGGTTCATAAAGACATAGCTATAAAATTAGAATTGAAAGTTTAAAAGAAATCTTGAAACCGATAATAGTTTATGACAAGATCTGACTTGGTGATTACCTCGTAGAGACTTGGTAATAAGCAGGAGTAGCTGCCAGTCAGATCTTTATGTTTCGCTTTCGCATGTTTTACTTCCCGAATAATTTAATTATTCAGAAAGGTCCACAGTCGCTCATACTTTGGGAAGTAAGTATTGAATCAAGACTGTCATGAATTGGTTTGTAGACTGTCTAAGGAGTTAGACATAGCAATATGATTGCTACAACATTCATGAGTACTTATAAATAGAGATTTGAGTATTGGATAAACCCACGCTCAATAGATTGCTTCATGGATTATATCACAAGCAATGTTGAGACGATAATATCTTATGATCTTGAAGTGGAGACATATGAGTTATAATTTACAAGGCAGTTGTTCATTGATGGTACGAAAACGCATCGGTAACTCGATGTTATAAAACGTGTTGTTGTGAATAATTTGACTGGTAAAAGATATAAGCATATGAGTCGAAGCTTATTCGTTCCTTGACCCAGATGGGATACAGATATCTGTAGGCCTCTCGATGATTTTGAAGTTGACTAAAACCCTAGTTTTGGGTGTGACTTCATTTTAGGCGAGGCACTTGCGTTGCTTAGCTTGCAAGAAACAACTAAAAGGTTAGTTTTTCTGATTTTATTCTTTTAGTTATTTTCTTGTGGCCTTTATGTAAGTAGTAATAAAGGTGGAGGTAGAAGAAAGGATGTAGAGTGAGAAAAGGTTCGAAATCCCTAGCTCTTAGTCGACGAATCAAATTTAGAAAACGGTAAGATCTTTCTGAATTTCTCAGTTTATTGTTGTGAAGGCTAATGTTTCTAAGATCATGATTGGAAAGTGAATCCCTCCCGTCGACCTACCACTCCCGATCGATACAACTCTAGTATCGAGTTTATTTCAATCCATATCGAAAACCACGAACCAGTTTCCGTTTTATTGAAATGGAGTGACATCACTGTCCAAACCCCATTAAAACCATCTCATGTGTGTTCCATCAGAAAGAAATCGAAAGAGAACTGGAATAATGGAAGCAATTTATACACACACATGAACACATCTCATGTATGTTTGATCAGAAAGAAAACGAAAGAGAGACAGACCCGACAAGGGTGAGAAAGTGATCGAGTGAGAGCAAGGGGAAAACAAGATCTATGGAAAGAAACCTCCAATTCTGAAACTCCAAACCCCATTAAAACCTGCAAAAGAAACCTCCGCCAATTGTCCCAAATCGTCCCAAACCTCTGAAGATAGCGACGATGATGTTGTTTTGTTTTTTTTTCTTTTTTTAATTAATTTAATAAATAATATATTAAAAGAAAAATAAAAAAGAAATTAAAAAGGGTAAATTGGTATTTTTACTGGCCAAAGGACCAAATGTGCAAGATTTATGCAATCTTAAGGACCTTCAGTGTGAAATTTCAAAAGTTGGACTAATAGTGAAAATAGGAGTAAACATCAGGGACCAATATTGTAATTTACTCTAAAGTAATTAAATAAAAAAATTTACCTTTTTATGTCATGGGTTTCATGGTTTACTTATAATAAAGTAATTATGCCATGGCCTCATTGGATACTTATAATAAAGTAATTAAATAAAAACTTCATAATTCATAATTAAATGAAGAACAATTTAGAAAGAATTGTAATAGTATGTTTATACGTAATGGTTTCATGGGATAGTTATACTATACATATTCTTATGTATTGTCATGCTTGGTTTGATAATTGATGGTAACAAAAAGTATGTAGATTAGATATAATGGTCAAAGATTATTCATAGATAAACCAATATTAGTTAATTTTAAAAATAATTAAATAAAACTTAATAGTTCATAGTATTAAAAGAAGATCATTAGAAAGCACTGTAATAGTATCTTTTTACGTCATGGCTTTATAGGATAATGCGTACAAATCAATCGCTAGCAAAAAATTAAAGGTTTGAACATGTGATTATAACAGCAAGCCTCATATAAAATGATGAATTCATTCCATGGTTTAGCCAATATTCAACCCATCTTCTCTTCAAGTATACAACCCTAAGGCTAAGAGGTTCACTTAACCACAACCACCATACAATGGTGGTGACATGGTGGCGATATGGCAACTCAGAGTGGCATTATGGTGGTCCAATTCACACACACAAAATGTGTGTAACAAGGCTAAAAAACAAACAAAAAGACAAATATCACAACTCAACACATAGCTTCAGAACTCATAACTGAAAATAACAACCAACCACTTCTACCTTTGCATGGTGGTATAGTGGTGGTGGTGCTGTGGTTGGTTGGGTAGCCAACGTCTGTCGACGGTGGTTCTAACAGTCAATAGAGAGAAAACTGTTGGGATTTGATCAACAATAAAAAAACTATTTGCATAGTGGAAGACTTAACAGGATCAAATCCTAAGTTTATACAAAATTCAAGCATGTATCATATTGATCATAACAAGGATCATACAGTTCATAACAATTGCAGCAACTAACAACATGCATTATGAATTCACACCTTTGTTTGGATGTAAGAATCAAAACCAGAATCCCTCTAATGATTCACACCCAAGAACACCAGAAGAAAACCAGACTGACAGAACTTCCTTTAAGCTGAATACAAGATCCATAACCTTTGGAAAGGGTTACGAAAATCGCAAAAGCGAGAGGAATGAGAGAAAGGGGAGGGTGGCGGAACACTTAGGAGGCCAATGGATGATTAGGGTTTGACCCTTAAGCCTCTAATTTATATCGGAGGGCTCCAAGGGTTTCAAACTTAAGGAGCCTCCTTACACATTTCCCCTGGACTGTCTTTGAATAATTAAACTCTTAATTAATCACAATCCAACCCTTGTAATTAATTTCATCAAATTAATTCCCAATTAATTAATTAATTAATTAATTGCCAATTAGTTTCTAATTAATCTATCTCAACATAAATTAATAAACTAATTATTTCTATTTTATTTCTGTCATTGTTTGTTTTTACTGGGTCGTGAGGGCAACCCAAAAAGATCCTGCTATTATTAGAAATATCACCAATAGTTAATGACCTTGGACACTTATTTCCAACAAAAACGAAAAGGAACAAATGTAACCCATAGCAACATCATTTGGAACATGAACCAAAGGGGTTGGTCAAATTGACAAACCACAACCACTATGTACGATGGTCCTGTGGAGGCACTATAGTGGACAACCCGACAACCAAGGGTTGCTGACGATAGTGGTGGTGGACGGACAACAAGGAAAAAAGAGAAAAGAACTTACCCTCTTGCCAAAACGATCGCCGACTCGACGCGCTTCTCTTTCCCTCTTCCGGTAAGGTTTCTGACAATCTACACCAACTCCATCCTACCTTCTCCAATAGCTCTCTTTACCTCTCTCTACCTCTCGACTCTCTATTTCCCTTACTTTCTAGCTCTCGGTTAGGACTAGGAACAAAAAGTAGTGGAAACAAGGATAAATGAGTCAAACGTACGTATCTTTTTGTATGTTTAAAGGTAGTTTAAAGCCTTGAAGGAGAAGAATCAGTTGTCCTCTCCTAACCGATGAAGACAATCTTAAAAGGAAGGTGGCAATTTTAACCCTCTAAGTTTGCACAATAGACCTTTCTAGCCCCTAGACAATTAATTTCTTATTTTAGGTTTCATTTCTTGAATTATAAATAGTATTAATATTAATATTTTTTTATTGTTCTTACTTATATTAAACATATTTGCATTTATTCCAAAAAACATAAATGCGATAATAATCATAATGAGAAAACGAGCGTTACAAATTATTAGTTAAACATAAGATAAAAAAGGGAATTTAGTGTAAATGCATAATCAAAATCAAACAAAGGCAAACTGATATGGAAAACTGGATGTACAAAAGATCTAAATGTATTATTACTTAATCACATCCTTCATTTATGATTGATTTCTATTAAGTGCAATGGTTGTTAACGTGATGTTCACTTATTCCTAAATTGATTAGTTCCCTTGATCCGTTTACTAATCATCCTATTTCGAGGACTCCTAATTACAATGGTCATGCAAACTAGTTATCCCTAGTATCACTTCTCTTTCCCTCTTCCGGTAAGGTTCCGACAATCTACACCAACTCCGTCCTACCTTCTCCAACAACTCTCTTTACCTCTCGACTCTCTATCTCTCTTACTTTCTAGCTCTCGGTTAGGACTAGGAACAAAAAGTAATGGAAATAAGGATAAATGAGTCAAACATACGTATCTTTTTGTATGTTTAAAGGTAGTTTAAAGCCTTGAAGGGGAATAATCAGTTATCCTCTCCTAACCGATAAAGAAAAGGTTAAAAAGAAGTTGGCAACTTTAACCCTCTAAGTTTGCACAATACACCTTGATGGGTTTTGATAAATAAAATAGAGTGTTTTACGTCAAAACGGCAATGGAAGCCTTCTTTAAAATAACTAGTTTATTTTAAACAAAACCATCAAGGATCCATTTCATTGGTAAGAATGATATTAAAATATACATAGGATGTTTTAAAGATATATCCATGAATAAGGAAAACTCTGAGTTAGTGCAGAAGAAGTTTCATGATCATATCATTTGGTGAATGCATGTTCAAAAGGAGCTCATTAAGGTATTCACCATGCTGCAACTTCGGATACGTTTCATCTTCACCACAAATGGGGAGATTGGTAGGTTTCGAATTGTGTCAAAGATTCATACATTTGAAGTTAACGATCATGTCCGAAGTGGGGGTTGATACAAAGGCAAAGGGTTTTGAAGATATAGATTATATGTAACTACTTTCCATGTTTATCTAGGGTATGTAGTAGTTATCTTTGTAATATTGGGCTAGGGTTTTAAGTACAATAGTCATACTTATGAATAGTTGTATTAACCCTAGTTAATGAATGTACGTAGAAGTTCCAGTGAAAATATTAATTGTTCCTATTATTGAGGTGCTCGTCGTTAAGAATGGGAGCCCTCTCTTTAATTGAAGTGATCAATAAAATCATTCAACACAATGATTATTCAAGTTATATTATTTAAATATGTTTGTTTGCTTTGGTTATTTGTGTTAATTTTCCCTACAATTAGATTTCCACGTTTCAAGTGTACGAGTCTTATGGTGTGACTGAAATGAGGAGAAAGCTTCAATAAATGAATTAACATGTGCTGAGATGGAAAGAATTATAAAAAGTTAAAAAGTGAATAAGTGCTTAAATGTGATATCTAGTATGAAATATGGTACCAAATGATTGAAACTCAGTAGGGGAGTTCAATTTGTGGTCTTTAAAGCTCAAACTAGTAGACTCATAACAGGTGTTCTACACTTAATTACCTAAGGCTAATTAGCTTTGGATCGATTTTGTTGAACATCGTTACATGGGCTTTAAATGAAAGTCGAGAAATTCCCTTAGTAGCCTTTGGAATTTGAATGAGTAAACTATGTACAGTCTTGAGTTGAAATTTTCTAATCAAGAATTCCATACGAAGTCACGAGTTTCAAATGTATGAAAAAGAAAAATCTACTAACATATTGGTAATAAATAGTACAGCATAAGGTTTTCTAAATTTAGCATACAAATTTTTAGACTGCATAAGCTATTGGAAATAAAGTGAAAATAATAATAGTAATGGCAATACAACAATGAGTTAAAAAGTAACTAGATAAAAAAATGTTATTGTAATCATATGCAAAGTTTTTAACTGAAATATGTGGTACCAAGGTTAAGTTTGGAAACTTGCTGTGTACAAATCACTTCCCATCTCTAAAACCCAAAACCGCTAATTTCTTTCTCTCAATAAAAGTAAACTCGTTAACCTTCATAACAACCGACTTTAATCCCATACTCTTGGCCACACGTCCCACATGTTCAGCCGTCGCTTCAGCCGCATATTTTGAAACCTTGGGCCCACCTTTCATTTCCGCCAAACACCCCGTAGATGCCCCCATTTTTCTTAGATTGCAAGGTATGGTTTATAAATTCCCATCGGCATTGACGTGGCTTGTCCATGCCGCCGGCATCACCGCCCCGTGATGCGAGCATCGCCCAACGCCATGGGTTCATCGGCACAATAATATAGACGAAAAAATGGCTCCTTTCGAAAAAAAGAAAAGAAAAATCAAATCCATTAATTCTTAACGGCTAGTTTCTTAAAAAAATTAACTATAAAAACACACACAACCTACAATTAAATTTTCATCAACTCCAATAAAAAGCTCTCTCATTTCTTTCAATTTCACACAATCAATACCATGTCGGGTCCATTTTGTAGAAGAAATGAATGGATCGTTAACGTGGGCATGGCAGTATTACATGGGATGGAAAGGGTTATCGACATCTTAGAAGAAGAGGAGGAGGAGGATGCCGCACAAAGTGCAAATCCGCGTACGCGAGTCAGGTTGCTTAGAGACCGAGCCGCAGCACACAACCTTCTCAAGAAACATTATTTCGACGAGAATTGTGTTTACGGACGGTACAATTTTCGTCAGCGGTTTCGGATGGAGTGACATTTATTTCTACGTATTCTCACCAATGTGACGAATATGTCCGAGTTTATCCAACAACGATCGGACACTGTAGATGCGGAAGATTTTAGCGCTATAAAAAAATGTGAAGTTGCCATGCGTAAACTAGCTTACGGTGGTGTATCTGACTCATGGGATGAATATTTCCAAATGTCCGAACAGATTGCACGCGAAAGCCTCGAGGAGTTTTGTAGGTGCGTCGTTGATATATACGGTCCACGGTACTTGCGCAGGCCTACATTCAGCGACGTGCAGACCTTATACGCTCATCACACACATCTTCATGGGTTTACTGGCTTGCTTGGGAGTTTGGATTGTCTTTATTGGGAATGGGGTAGTTTCCCCACTGCATGGCACGGGAAATATACGCGGGGTGATAAATGTCACCCGACCGTCATTCTCTGTAGCGTCACAGGATCTTTGGTTTTGGTATGCGTAGTTGCATACTTTGGTACCTCGGGTTCTAACAATGATATCAACATTTATCAAATGTCACACTACACTTACACGGCACAATGTGACTCCATCTCGCAACTGACCACCTCTTTGCAACATTACAAGACGTGTTCTATCACTTTACGTGATGTGTTGCAATGTTCACCCATGACAGTTGCGCAACCACTGCATGACTATGTCACATCACAATATATGGTTATTATCATTTGATGTATCCATTTTTACAGTGAAATGTCAGAAGTTCTAGCCAATGAGTACCTTGTCAGCAACAATAACCGACCCACATTGTTTGTATGTATATTCAGAATTTGATCTTGCAACTTCTACCCCAGGGGATTGTTCCTTTTTCTCCCTTATCTATGTTTTTTAATTAAGCATACAATAAGGACATTGTATGATTTAAGTATTGGGTAGGGGGTCGAAAAAGTAAAGAATTAAGCTGCTAGTTTTGTTTGAGCCAAATTTAGAATTTTTTAACATCATTCCAAAAACAGAAAATTTATTATGAATATATTGAAAATAATGTTTGAAAACAAATTCTAAGGTTATATTTAGTTGTCATATATACTAACTGTGGCTATTCAACACCCCAAGTTAAATTTTAACTTGTAAATTAGAAGTTAGTTAGTGTGTTAGTTACAAAAAGTTTTACATTGTTGACAAAATAAACCTCTTAGAAATTTATATGTAATTGGTACTCTCAAAAAGTATAATTTTAGCTGAAAGCATTGCTAAGTCCTAGCCAAAATGGATTGAGTTATATTTCCAGATTTCAAGTGTACAAGTCTTATGATGTGACTGAAAGGAAAAGACCTCAATAAATGAATTAACATGTGCTGAGATGGAAAAATATTACAAAGTTAAAAAGTGAATAAGTGCTTGATATAAAGTATGAAAAATATTGAAACTCGGGAGGGGAGTTCAATCTGTGGTCTTTAAAGCTCAAACTAATAGACTCATAATGGGTGTTCTACACTTAATCACCTAAGGCTAACTGGCTTCAGATCGATTTTGTTGAACATTCGTTACACGGGCTTTAAATGAAAGTCACGGAATTCACTTAGTAGCCTTTGGAATTTAAATAAGTAAACTATGTACGGTCTTGAGTTGAAAATTTGTAATAAAAATTCCATAGAAAGTCACGAGTTTCAAAGGTAAAAAAAGAAAAATCTACTAATATATTGGTAATAAATAGTACAACATAATGTTTTCAAAATTTAGCACACAAATTTTTAGAATGCATAAGCTATTGGAAATAAAGTGAAAATAATAATAATAATAATAATAATAATAATAATAATAATAATAATAATAATAATAATGGCAATACAACATTGAGTTGAAAATTAACTAAATGAAAAGATGTTATTGTAATCATATGCAAAGTTTTAACTGAAATGTGCGATACCAAGGTTAAATTTGGAAATTTGGCAATAAGTCTTGAGGCTAGGGAATTATTAAATGATATATCTCTAAGGGATGCAAAAATTAGTGACTAGCACATTAGTGACTTGTTACTTATGGGATGAAGGTTTATTTGGAGTGTGAATAGTTAAAGTGGACTTGTGCATGGTTATGTATATGATTTTATGTATAATTGTTGTATTTGTTTTTAATCATTATTTTTTATATTGGTAACTATTGCTTGCGCTTACGTGCAAAGGGAATGTGTTAAAGTTATTATTTTATCTGGCATGTGTAAATTCTAGTTTTCTTGAGGACAACCAAGGTTCAAGTGTGGTGTATTTTGATATTGCCTTTTATATACATATATTTTATGCGATATCAGGGTACTACGGCATTAGAAAAATTATACTTAATGGTTTAAAATTATTGTTTCAGGACTTATGGCACTTGTGGAGCAATAGGAGCTAAAAATGGATTTTCTGCAAGAAAACGAGATGCGTCAAAGGAGCCACACGAGATGATGGATAATGATGAAACATGATAATGATGCTCAACGCAACGCATCGAGCTTACCAACACAACACATTCTATGTCGGCAGAAAAAACTATAAATAATGCTTCAATCTCAACCTAGAGGAGAGTTGGACAGTTGGGAACCGAAGGAAAAGCCCTAAAGTCGACATTTTGAGAGTCCAAAAGGCATTTGGGCAACCGAAAGGCTGATATGGAGCAGAATTCTAAAGGGTCGGGATTTGAATCACTAGGTTATCATTTAGTTTGCTTTATTGTCTATATTTAGCGCACTTTTTGGTTCCTCTTATGTGTTCTAGTTCCAGATTTTGGTTTATACCTTTTGTTCTTATTTAGTTTTGATGAACCCTAATTTTGTGAATTGATTGATATTTGGTTATTAATGGTTGTTTAATTTATCATGTCAGTTTAATCAATAATCCTTATGTGTTAAAGTTTGAATCTTTACTTCCTATTGCCGAGTTACTATAGTTTAGAGGACCAATTTGACTGTATGGTTTGAATCATAACTTTATTATAACCATTAGGCACGTATGAGTAGAGATGGACCAAATCCTAGGGTTAGGTTAACAAATTAATCAACTTTAATGTGTGAGCTTTTCATTATGTGACCATTATGTGCACCAATTAATCATCATGGCCATTAAGATTAATTACCTGATTAAATCCGCATGATATGAACTTAATGACTGATATTATGGATGACTAGTCCACATGACCATTGTGATTAGATGTTTTTAGAATCATTAGGATTAGTGAACGGACTAAGGGAACTAATCAACTTATGAATCAGTGAATATAATACTAATAATCATTGCACTAAATAGAAATCAATCATAAATGAATGCATTAATAAAGTTTAAATAATAATACCTTTAGATCTATTTCCATGACAATCCCTTTGTTTGCTTTCGGTCAATAGTAAATTCCCCTTTTTAGTTTATGTATTTAGTTTAACCAATAGTCACATAATCCATTCAATTTCACTCCCATTTCCGAAGAGTTCGACACCCATTCTTACCACAACTATACTGCTACACGATTGATAGGTTTTAAGCAAACAATAAACTTAAAGCTCTTAAGTTCACATGGACCCTAATAGGATCTATGTTTTCTCTATTGAACCTATAACTAAGAACATATCAAGAACACTGAAGGTATATTCAAAAATCATAAAGAAAAACATACCTTTTGATATTTTGGAAGCAATCACCACAAGTGTAATGCCTCTAATGGTTCACACCCAAAACTTAGCAAGCAAGAAAGACTAGAAAGAGAGGAGGAGAACTCCTTGAATTGGCGTGAATATGAGGGTGGGGAGAGCCTCTATTTATAGTCCCAAACTGATAAGTCATATGGCTTATAGCTGCCATATTTGAACCCTTGATATGATAAGCCTTTTATCATACAAGTCAATGCACTTATCATTACCATAAATAAGCAAAACTCCCATATATGTATATATTTCGAATATATATATATATATATATATATATATATATATATATATATATATATATATATATATATATATATATATATATATATATATATATATATATATATATTGCTCAACTATCGAACAATTATAATTCAACCCCTGCATATTTAATTAATCCAATTAATCCCAAAATTAATTCCAAATTAATTTCTGATTAATCATCAATTAAATATTATAATTTCTAATTAATATATTATTCTCATAATATATTAACAAATTAAATATTCTTTTTTTCTAATTAATATATTATTCTCATAATATATTAATCTCTCTCTATACAAGCAATCTTGTCCTCTGCTAGGTTATGAGGGCAACCCAAAAGGACTGTGCTGCCATCAATTCAAGCATATATATCAATTATAGTTATAGCTTAGACACCTTAATCCAACAGTTTCCCACTTGGATAAGTCTATAACTATAATACAATATGGCTTCCGAATTGATTAGCAAATTATAGCTTCTCCCGCTTATTACCAAGTCTCAACGAGGTAATCACCAAGTCGAATTCATTATAATACTATTATATGTGTTTCATGGTTTCGATTAAACTTTCAATTAAGATTTATATGTCTATATACCCAAAATGACCTTCACTCTTTCCATGTATCCAAAATGTCTTTCATTGATACACTTCATTTCAGATAATCCAATCAGAAAATTTTCCGATGATATCTCACTGTGTCATAATGTCTTTCTCTCTCCTAACTCTATCCCGAAAATGGTGGTGTGTCCTGTGACATCTCATGGTTCTCGGGATCTTTAGTCTAGCTGACTGCACTCTAAGATGATTCCAAGGTGTTATGATGTGCCGGTGAACCACACGCGCTCCATCAGAATACCAATGAAACTCTTTAACCATGAAGTCTCTCAGCACCTCACATTGATGTCAATAATTACAGATTCGAAAAACCCTTTCAAATTATTATTATTACATTCACCTCAATGATCTCTCACGTGCGCTCGAACAATCCATCCAGTATTCTCAGCCAGGTTTTATCCTGAATCCAACTTACTATACTCTAAGCATCAAGTCATTAGGATAGGTCCATGACACTTATGATCGATCCAATTTGAAGAAGCTCATGGAATCAAATCTATTCTATTCCGAACCTTTCAGAATATGAGGATTACTCATAACCCCTGTGCCATGACTTTCATAAACCTTTTCTTTTGGAGACACGCATCTTAAATCTTATAAAGATTATACTTATATTGGCTAGGTCCATACTGACAGTTTCATCTATTTGATAGATGTTGGAAACTACGTGATTACGTCGTATTTCTCTTAGATCATGCAAATTCATTACACATTGTAATGTCAAGAAACTCGTTCCTAAAGTCATGCATCTCGAATCTTATCAAGATCAGACTTTAAATGGCAGGCTACACTGATGATGTCATCTATCTGATAGATGCTTGCGACCACCTGAGTATGTGACACCCCATTTTTACTGTTTGCAAATACTATGGTTTTTCGTATAAATACATGATTACAAAAATACGGTTTATCAAAAACCGATAATTTAAATGATTAAAACAGTGGGTGTACGAATTCATATCAAGCTAACCATAGTAAGCAAGAAAGGATTTAACCTTGAGTCCAATATAGGAGCTAACTTAAGCTCCACTCCAGCTAAACTTCATCCCATTGATAGCAACTTATATTGACCTGGAATACATGGCAAAACATAGAATACGTAAGACAAAAATTGTCTCATGAGTTACATGAGTTTTAGACTCAAACTTTTAACTTCTTTTCCAATCTTTGTATAAAACTTATGACATAAACATCTTTCAAAGTTTTAAAATACTAACATACCATAGTTCTTTATTCTTTTCAAAATCATTACATATCATACCATGCATAATTATCTTCTTTCAAAACTTTATAATAACAATATACCATAACTCTTTACTTCTCATAAAAACATTTTATGATTTACTTTACAAAAATAACGTCTTTCTTACTTTCATTGACTGGTTTTATAAGCTTGCTGGATTTTTATACTTAGGGCTTTAATCACTATAAGTGATACCCCAAGTCTCTATGGCTAGAAAGAACGGATCAATCCTCACCATAGAAGTGTTGAGGCAATCTACTTCGCGATGGGGCTTTTGCCCCAGTAGATCCCTTACCTAACACGGGTAGGTTGGAACATAGTTCCCTTACTAACGCTGCTTGCTACAATTACCAGTCATACAAAAAAAACTTGCTGCTAGCTTGAACATTTCTCATAAACATATAACTTGTGGCTAAATGCCAAACTACATCATTCTATGTCTTTATGGCTAGATGCCAAATACATAACTTTCCAAACATATTGTGGCTATATGCCCTTTCATTCTTGAAAACATATAAGGTTTGTAACCAAAACATACTTCTTAAACATTTTATGGCTATATGCCTATCCATACTTTCAAACATGTATAACTTGTATTAACATATACTTTCACATATTTGGTTCATAGACCAAAACATACTTTCACATAATTGGCTCATAGACCAAAACATAACTTCAAAGATAACATTATACTTTCACAAACGAGTTAGAGATAATACTCTTGCATATAATTTCACATATAGAAATTTTATAAGAAATCTTGAAAATACTTACTTGCCATGTACCCTAGAATGGGTAAAAATACTGCATGTACTCACCTCATGTATTGCTAGAAGATTGACTACATGTTCCTTGTATTTATACTCTTTTGATCCATTAGTCACTTGGCATGGACCTATATTTAACATGTTATACATTAACATTAATGCTAACTGACTCTATAACTCATTAGAGTCCTTATAATACTATCTTGGGTCACAACACTTATATATCTTTTAAATGACCAACTTTAGTTAAACCGTATTTTATACGTATTTTACTACAGTACCCTCGGAGGGTCGTATATCGATTCCGACAATTTTTCTTGAAGTTTCATAACATATTAGACTTATGTTTAAAATTTGAGGTCAAACGGACAAGTAAAAGACCAAAACTCAAAATCCATTTAGGCTTGGCAGGAGACTAATTGAGAAAACTGCATTTTCACTCTGCCGCAGGGCGCACCGCGCCCAGGAAAGGGGCGCACCGCGCCTACTGGGCAGCAGCCCAGAATCTCCCGATTTTTATGCTACAAATTTCCATTTTCTCATATTAAGTGCTTAATACACGTCTTAATACCTAGGGTTTGTTCCAAGACCAAAACCATTCATTTACTTCATGTTTTTAACCATAAAAATCATAGATTTTGATTATTTTTCCAAACATTCCCGTTTTTGCATTTTTGATTCAAAAACCGGATTTGTTCGAAAATAATCACTTCTACTGCTTTATTTTAACAATTACTACATATAGAACTTATCAAAACCCCTTTGAATTAATTTGATCTTGTAAAATTGATTTCCAAGGCTTTTGAACAAAATTCAAATTTTTCAACAATAGCAACATACTTTGATGATTTTAAGATATGTTCTTAATACTTGACTTAATTGGTTTAGGGTCATTTCCAGGCCCTAAATACCAACTTGTACTAAATTTTAAGCTTCAAAATCATCAAATCATCTTTATAAATTTGGAAATTCTTCCAAAATCACCATTTTTTCCAAAAACCATTGTATTGAATTTTCAAGCTTAAGAACTGATTTCTTACTTCTTTTATGTCATATTTGACTTAACAAAACTATTAGAACTATATGAAATCAGTTTCAACTCATTAACCCATTTCTAGGGTTCTTGAGCTAAAAACCCATTTCATCATTTCTTGGCATCTAAACTTCAATTCGTTTGAATTAATGACTATTACATGTTTCTTTCACCTTTTCTAACACATTAGATTAATCAAAACCATCTGGATTTTCAAACCCGTGACTTAGGGTTCTTGAGCAAAAATCACCATTTCTTGATTTTTAACATATTCAACTACTAGAACATGTTAAATGGATGATTTTGAGCAAGATGGGTTCGCTGGAACTATAATCTCTTGAAAATTAGAAGTTAAGGTTCAACTCTCGTTCAAGATTTTAACTTAAAACAAAGAAACCTTACATCTTGAAGCTTGGAAATCACAATTTCCAAGTGATATCTTCAATTTCTTGCAAGTTGATCAAAGCTTCTTCTCCTTCCCGTGTCCTCTCTCGTTCTCTCTAGAATTCTCCATAGATTTTCTAGAGAATGAGAGATAACTCTCATTTATGTTTATTTTTTTTATAAAATAATTACACTTAGGTCCCTAGCTTTCATCTGTTGCACTTTGGCCACTAAAAATCAATTTTTATTTCATATAACTTAGTTTCTTACATTTTTGGTCCAAAACCAAAATATACTTTCATACTAAATCTTATACATGGGCAAATGACCAATTTACCCTTTTATGGTCAAATGACCAAATTACCCTCTTTTAATAAAATTAGCTTTCAAATACTTCTCACGATTATTTGGTGTCAAAATTTTATTTCATTACACTTTAGCTCGAAAAATCATATTTTCCTTACTTAAAAGTCATTTGGATGTCAAATGACCATTTTGCCCTTTCTCACCATCTTTTTCCAAACTTTTGGTATTTTAACACATTTCTAAGTAAATTATTTTAAAACTTTCAAAAATATTTTTGGTCTTTTCCTTACGTATTTTCTCGAATATAAATTCGAGATTTTTGGGTCGTTACAGAGTATGTTGTATATATTCTAGATTTTTCATAGTGAATCATCTCTTAATGTCAATTCATTACACTTTGTAATGATAAGAGATGTTTCCTAGAAATGGTATGTAACCGACATACATAGACAGATCACAACGATATTCCCACTAGCTTTGACATGGTTATAGGATTTAGACTATCACAAAATCCAAACCTTCTGACATGATTAGAGGACTCTTTTGGGCTATTCACAGAACTCCAAACACTTGGCAAATTTGAGAATCCAAATATCCTTTCTTGTGAGGTTCCCGTAAGATGAATCTCGGGGTCATGTACCTTTCTGTTTGGATATATCGGCATGTTCTAAACCCTTTTGGTTGTGTCTTACACACAACCCTTGTGTTTTCTTTTTAAGTAAAGCGGTTCAGATAATCCGATCTTTCTATGACTCACGAAGTGCAGAAATAGCAGACGATATCCTTTCAGATTTAGTTCTGTTGAGAGCGTCTCTCTCAAAATCAATCTCATGACTTTGAGTATTGCCTCACTCAACCATTCTTGCTCAGAATGCAGGTACATTTTCTTCTTTGATGATTCAATTACTCTTATTGGTTCTTTAAGCCAGGTGTAACATCAATCAAATTATCACATAGATTCGGTCTCGCCCTCAGGTTCTCTCATTTGGCAACAACTGGGTACACCAATGCTTCCAAGTAGTAGGATTGCTTATCCGTACCAATCTTAGTGTTTTACCACTAATCGATATGTCACCCAGATCATAACACCTTATGACGGTGACTAACATTACTAGTATGCAAAGAGAAGAGTATGCCAGGTTTAACAGGAATCCGATTCATGGTCAAGTCCTAGAGATGACTAGAGGTTTTTTTCCTTGAACAATTCATGGTTTCAATCAATCGCTTATACCAATAAGCAAACTCATATTTGTCATACCAATTGGCAAATACTGTGAAGTACAATTGATTGTGTTTTATTTGCAGATTTGAGCAATTCACGATCACTAATGTGTCCGTTGCTCATAATCTCAATTTCGTTTACATTCCTATGTAAATTTATGACTTTGTTAACTGTTCAAGATATGAATTCAGCACTTGAATCTAAGCCAACTGATTCCAAAATCATATCCATTGGATCCTTGGGTGATTCATTTCTTACAACAATCCATTTTATCAAGAACGCATTTCATCATGTGACTCTAAGTCAAATGATTCCAAGGTCCTGTTCATCTGGACCTTTGGTTGAAGTAATTCTTATAAAACTTATTTTAACAATCATAGACGACACAATTCATAAATCCAACACACTTTGGATGCATCAACATTAATTATGTAATCAACACATTCACACAACATTTCAAGGATAATTTAAACAATCATGCTTTAAAAGAAAAATAACATTTTATTAAATCAAAATATCCTCAAACAATGTACTATGTGGAAAAACAATGGCATACTATCTACTGACTAATAACAATATCAAATATCTAACTGAACTTCAAAACTGCACGAGCTCGTGATCCAATCCTGCGTCCTACTAAGACCCTGCATACAAAGCAAATGTGACAATCACATCTTGTATCAAGGAATTAAGAATTAGGAGTTTTGAGTTTTTAGATATACCTGAGTTGCCAAACTGTTTAGCTTTGGAGCATTTCCTAATCTACCTATGACTATACCCTACCCTGTGGATTCCAAGTTTGAGACATCTCAAAACCGGTCTGGACGGTTTCCTGATGCGCTTCATAGCTGGACTCAATCCTGAACTATGCATCTCCATGAACAACTCGTAAAGAGTCAACATTGAATGCATTTCCATGAAGGTCTTGTGTTTGTCTCCTTTCCTGTACATCTATACGAACGATTCGTACTGCTTAGTCAGAGAGGCGAGCAAACAGTTGACGCTTGCCTCTTGACTGAAAGGGTGACCAAGCTTGTACAGCTCTTTCATGTATCCCTCAATCTTGAGAACATGTGGACTAGCCTTACTTCCCTTTTTCAGCCTGCACTTTCCAAGCTTTTCGAAGATCTTGACTTGTTCCTCTCTAACTGGTTCTTGGAACTTTTCCTTAACGAGTAGTGTTAACTCATACGGCCCCAGGAATTCAAAATCACTGCGGATGGCGGGGTCGATGGTCAACAGCATGAGGCTACGAACCTCTTCGGACTCATCAATCAGGAAGTCATGGTCATCAAGAAGCTGCTGTATGATGCCATGCTTCGGTAGGCGGGGAAGTAGACACTCGATCAGATATGGCTTTCCTACGTATCTCATAATCAGTTTCCACTGGCGAAGCCAATCTACGTAGTTCAATCCAGTCAACTTATCCATATTTAAAAGGTACTTCCTGAAGCTCTCAGGAATGGGTGTTGGAGGAGGAGGAGGAGAGTTGACACTGGCTTCAGACATCTTCAAAATCAAAATTTATTAGTTTAATATTTGCCCTTACAAATAATTACCCAATTAATATTTAATAAGGCTAGGACCTAAAATGCCCCAACTATGGTGTGAAGAGGGATGCCCTAATCACAACATAATGGTCATTAAGGTAGATATACTTTTATCAATTTCAGTCTTATGAAATTCATAGATCTGTGATATTCATTAACCGAGATCAATGGCATGTTTAATCTCGGATTATGCTCTTCCATTTGTGATTGGGATGCCGGGATCACAAATAAGATGTGAATAACCATGTAAATTGCTTGGTAACCTCAATGTCGTTTATCATCTCGATTGATGTGCCGGTTATCCACACACGCTAAATCAACAATGATAAATCACGATATACCCATTACTACCCTTTATGAGTCCCTATTAGTGTGCCGGTAAACCACACACGCTCCACTAACGACCCACAAAGTGCAATGTGCAATTTCATGGATTAGCATACTTTTCACATTTTCCTAAACTAACTAGATTGAGAGTTTAAAGGTTCTAGTACTTTTTCACTAATAACATTATACTTTTAATGAGATTAGGTTTGTCCCATCAAATCCGTTCTGCTAACGACAGTCCACTGATCAAGGGAGTGGTGGGTGAGAGTGGACACCCATTCAACCGCCATTTTATAGGCAGTTTCCTTATACCCTCTTATAGACCAGTTTTCTGAATGAGGTATACTAGCAATTTGTCTGACTTAATCTTATACATATATGTATTAACTTTTTAATAATAATATGTATAAGGTGTATTTTAAACATTTTAAAATATTTAGGTTTATCTTTTAAATTTTCGAAATTAAAACAATTTTAATTAAAATTTAAATTAAACGTAAAGTGATTTAATGTTTATCCTTTAATTAACAATTAATTAAATCACATAAGGATTAACAAATTAAACAATTTAATTTAATCCTATTCCTTGCCCACTAAGTTTTCCAAAAATAAAGGCAAAGGGTTTCCATTTATTAAATAATCATATTTACCAAAAATAGAAAAACCTTATGGGAGCCTCCTTATTTTCGAAAATAATGGTGGGTGGAGGCTAGGGTTTTCAAAACCCTAGAAAAAGTCGATCAACATGGTGACTAGGGTTTAAGACCATTAAACCATAACAACAGTTCAACTATTATAGCAGTTCAACAGAAAACAATCCTGATACCACTGATGGGTTTTAAGCAAACAATAAACTTAAAGCTCTTAAGTTCACATGCACCGTAATAGGATCTATGTTTTCTCTATTGAACCTATAACTAAGAACATATCAAGAACACTAAAGGTATATTAAAAAATCATAAAGAAAAACATACATTTTGATCTTTTGATCTTTTGGAAGCAAGCACAACAAGTGTAATGCATGTAATGGTTCACACCTAAAACTTAGCAAGCAAGAAAGACTAGAGAGATAGGAGAAGAACTCCTTGATTTGGCGTGGATATGAGGGTGGGGAGAGCCTCTATTTATAGACCCAAACTGATAAGTCATATGGCTTATAGCTGCCCTATTTGAACCCTTGATCTGATAAGCCTTTTATCATACAAGTCAATGCACTTATCATTACCATAAATAAGCAAAACTCTCATATATGTATATATTTCGAAAATATATATATTGATATATATATATATATATATATATATATATACATGTATATATATATATATATATATATATATATATATATATATATATATATATATATATATATATATATATATATATATATATATATATATATATATATATATATATATATATATATATATATATATATATATATATATATATAGGTT
Organism: Cichorium intybus; assembly: GCA_023525715.1. NCBI lineage: Eukaryota > Viridiplantae > Streptophyta > Magnoliopsida > Asterales > Asteraceae > Cichorium > Cichorium intybus. Next base: position 71,870,750 of record CM042012.1, on the reverse strand, counting down.
CCGGATCCTATGATGACTCTTTTTTCGGTGAGGACTCGCGGGGACACCTTAAAAAAATTGAAAAAATATAAATAATAAAATAGAGCATAGTACTATATAGGAGAAAAAAAGATTCAAAAAAAACTTTTGGATCATTATTTTTTTTATAATGAAATAATGATCCAAAATAAAAACAGAAAAAAGAGTCTTCACCGAAAAAAGAGTCCTCACCCGATCCTGATTATATATATATATATATATATATATATATATATATATATATATATATATATATATATATATATATATATATATATATATATATATATATATATATAATACATAATTTACAATATCTTAATGCATAAAAGTCTTAAAATGCCCCCCCTAAAATCAGTTTTATATTCAATGCATCAAAAGCTTGTACATAGTCTTAATTTTAAGACTTTTATGCATTAAGATGGTTGTAAATTATGTGTGTATTATATAATGATATATATATATATATATATATATATATATATATATATATATATATATATATATATATATATATATATATATATATATATCATTATATAATACACACATAATTTACAACCATCTTAATGCATAAAAGTCTTAAAATTAAGACTATGTACAAGCTTTTGATGCATTGAATATAAAACTGATTTTAGGGGGCATTTGAAGCATGGTTGTACAAGCTAGGTGCGTACCCGCGCAATGCGGCGGGAGGCAATTAGTTTTTCCGACGATTAGTTTGCTTTCAGGGAATATGTCACATTCTGAGCATTGATTAGCTTCTTTCGGTAGACGGCGATTAATTTTATTCTAACGAATTATTTTTGTTATGCTTGCTTTCTTTTTGCAAAGTCTCTTGTATTTAGAGAAAACACAATAATTTTTAATATCATTTGTTGTTTAAAAGATATATATATAATGTACGTTGTCATTTTAGGTTAGAAGTAAAATATTGTTGTTTCAGTTCAGAAATATAGCCACATTAATTTTTTGTTTTAAAAATAACAGTTTGCGACATCATCATGGCTCAATGCTTGTTTCGGTGAAATGTTTCCTTTCGACAAATTTTTAGACCGGATATTAGGGAGAGGGGAGAGTTAATATATATAAAGTTGTTTTTCTATTTAATAACAGTTTTTATCTTTTGCTTAAATATCATTTAATCCTTCAATAATTTAAAATATTTTGATATACTCACTTTCTTGCCATATCCCGATAATATGATGTGAAAGCTTGTAATTGTTAATTTAAAAGAAAAGCAGCAAGATAAAATTTTAAAATTGTGTTTACAATGATTTTCAACTCTTGTAAAATAGAATGATAAAAAGACATAAAACACCATTGTTATTATATATGGTGATAGCCAGAAAATTGGAAAACTTTTTATGTTACAGTGCACCATCCTAAAATCAATAATTATCAAATTCGTTGTTATAAAGACATATAACCATAATTACACTTGCTAAAATCCATGTAATAACCAAGGTTTACCCCTTGCACTCAATAGACGTCCCTTAGGACACTTAAACAAAATTCACATTCAGGAATAGATTTGTCACAAAGTTTGTATACACTACTACTGATTCGGAAACCATAAATGACAGAGTTGGAGGCCAGTCAATCAACTTGTGTTTATATATTATGTACAATCTGTAGTAATGTCATATTATTTGCATCACAGTTTAAAATACGTTTATGGTTTTATCATGTCTGATTGTTACTGTCATGGTTCTTTTTGTTCTTGACCGTGGTTATTCAAAATTATGTCCTATGGATATTTGTATTCTTCTGGTAGATAAATCTCATAAAATGTATTTGGCTTTTTTATAATGTATTTGACAGTATTGTATGGACTTCTTATGCTAAACACCACCAAGGGACATAACTTTGTAAAGTTGACCTATCTTCTATGACAACTTAGTACATAAAAGGCGATTTACTAAAAAATTCATGATTTTGTTTGTGCATTTTTAGTTAATACGTAACATAGTATTATATCTATGAAAAGCTCAATCTTATCATGGTTGGGGCTGCAAAAAGCTCGATGGTGGATAGAAGGGAAGAAATGTTGGGCTAGATGGATCTCAGTGGATGTTCTGTCATAATGGTCAGATCTGAAATAAGCATGTTTTCTTACCCATTTAATATTATTTTTGTGGGTTTTGTTTAGGATTCGATTGGGAAGTCTGTCTTAATGGTTAGTACAACAATGATTGTAGAAAATCCTACAAAAAGGTACAATAATGGTCATTTTAAAACACTCAACTTTCATTTTCCAGTGATCTCTATGTGTATGACTGCCTTTTTGGGTATCAGAATGTCTTAATGTCTTTGTTTGTGTTTGTGTATAACAATATGAAAATTTATGCAGTTAGTATTGGTGAGATAGCGGATCATGGACCTACACAGTATCACGGTACTGAATATCATGTACGAATAGCGGTCCTGTGCATCGCGCGGGTACATCCAAATTTAAGCTAGAACTGTTGAGGTCATAGTAGGGATTTAAGATAAACATACTGTTATTTTGGTTTATTATTTATTATTTTTCTCGATTATTTTGAATATTTCTAGACCAATGTATGTTTAAAATTTTGCTATCGCAGATATGGCAGCCTTGGTCACAATATCTTCAGGTTACTAATATCTATTAATCTAAATGCATAAACCATCTTTTGTGTTTTGGGGTTATGCCCTTTAATCAAAATGGTGTAGTGTTAGTCTCATCAAGTTTTTGTTAGATGAATCACAGGAATTTATAGGATCTTGAGTTGAAATCAGGAAACTATCCTCTTTTTATGTAAACAAAAGTTGATTGACTGGCCTCCAACTCTGTCATTTATGGTTTCCGAATCAGTAGTAGTGTATACAAACTTTGTGAAAAATCTATTCCTGAATGTGAATTTTGTTTAAGTGTCCTGAGGGACGTCTATTGAGTGCAAGGGGTAAACCTTGGTTCATTACATGGATTTTAACACGTGTAATTATGGTTATATGTCTTTATAAGGCCCTCCGGTGTGCTCGATGTCGGGCAGGTGCGACGAGCGCGATGAGTACGGTGAACACCGCCCCGCCCCTGTGACGTCGGGCTTTTTCAACCCCGCGCGAGTTCAAGACGTCGTGCGACGTTGGTGATTGTTTTTTGACCGTTTTACAACGGCTAATTTTATAAAAAAAAATTATTTAAATTTTCAAAAACCCCTATAAATACATTCACATCTCACTCATTTTTCACATACACATCAATACACACACATTTCACATACACATCAATACACACACATTTTCAAATGGCCGGTGTGGAAAATGGAAACGCTGTGGGAAATGGTAACCGTGCTCGGCAATGGACTCAACAAGAAGAGGCAGCGTTAGCGAGGGCCTAGGTCATCCAAACTGAAGACCCCGATGTGAGGAGTCACGCTCACGGTTTCTGGCAACGTGTTGCGGATTCGTTTCACACAATCTTGGGAGTAAATGAATTTAGGAGTAAAGATCATATTTGCTTCAAATGGAGGAATTTGTCATTCAAAGTGTATAACTTTGAACAAGTTATGCAAGCGAACCGCCACGAGGGGGTCACCGACGAGCAGATCCTTTCCCAATCCTTGGAAGAGTATCGGGCGATGTACGACAACGATTTCACGCATCTGGATGCGTGGAATGTCTTCAAAAATGAACCTCAATTTCACAGATATCGTGTCTAGGATTTTAATTATCGTATTTTGTGTTTTAATTATCCTGTTTTGTGTTTTAATTATCGTGTCTAGGATTTTAATTATCGTATTTTGTGTTTTAATTATCGTATTTTGTGTTAATGAAGTATTTTCTTTTAAAGAAGTATTTTATATTTTAGTTTATGAAATTATTTGTTGTGTTTTTATTTTATTTTTAATATAGTTTTTAAATTAAAAAGCGAGAGGTAGTGAGAGGTGAGCATTTACGGGGGTAAGGCGAGGAGAGAGAAATGCTGACTGTATGCTGAGGTGGCAGACAAAAAGTGAGAGGAGGAAAGAGATGACACCTGATGGCCTAACAACGAATTTGATAATTAATGATTTTTAGGATGGTGCACTGTAACATAAAAAGTTTTCCAATTTTCTGGCTATTACCATATGTAATAACAATGGTGTTTTATGTCTTTTTATCATTCTATTTTACAATGGTTGCAAATCATTGTAAACACAATTTTTTAAATTTTATCTTGCTGCTTTTCTTTTAAATTAACAATTACAAGCTTTCACATCATATTATCGGGATATGGCAAACAAGTGAGTATATCAAAATATTTTAAATTATTGAAGGATTAAATGATATTTAAGCAAAAGATAATAACTCTTATTAAATAGAAAAACAACTTTATATATATTAACTCTCCCCTCTCCCTAATATCCGGTCTAAAAATTTGTCGAAAGGAAACAATTCACCGAAACAAGCATTAAGCCATGATGATGTCGCAAACTCTTATTTTTTAAAACAAAAAATTAATGTGGCTATATTTATGAACCAAAACAACAATATTTTACTTCTAACCTAAAATGACAATGTACATTATATATATATATATATATCTTTTAAACAACAAATGATATTAAAAATTATTGTGTTTTCTCTAAATACAAGACACTTTGCGAAAAGAAAGCAAGCATAACAAAAATAATCCGTCAGAATAAAATTAATCGACGTCTACCGAAAGAAGCTAATCAATGCTCAGAATGTGACATATTCCCTAAAAGCAAACTAATCGTCAAAAAAACTAATTGCCGCCCGCCGCATTGCGCGGATACGCACCTAGTGTGTGTATATATATATATATATATATATATATATATATATATATATATATATATATATATATATATATATATATATATATATATATATATATATATATATATATATATATATATATATATATATATATATATATATATATATATATATATATATATATATATATATAGCTCAACTATTGAACAATTATAATTCAACCCCTGCATATTTAATTAATCCAATTAATCCCAAAATTAATTCCAAATTAATTTCTGATTAATCATCAATTAAGTATTATAATTTCTAATTAATATGTTATTATCATAATATATTAACAAATTAAATATTCCTTTTTTCTAATTAATATATTATTCTCATAATATTAATCTCTCTCTTTACAAGCAATCTTGTCATCTGCTAGTGTTGTGACTTCAGGCTCCGGGATGATGATGGGTGGAAGCTCCGGCGGTCTCGGATGCTTGAGATCACAGCAAAGAAGGAAACGACCGTTAGTCGTGCTCCGGGAGGCGATCCTGGGAGGGCGCTCCGACGGTCAAGTCAGTGTTGTATCGAGAGTGATTTGCTCTGGAAGGTAAGAGGTGATAGTCTTAAGAGCATGGGTCTTACCTGAAGGCCCCTTGGCCTTTTATACTTGAGGTTGAGTTCACTTTTGGGAACATTAGTGTCAGTCCTCCAGCAGGCTCGGGAGGAGATTGGACGATCGCCTGGTACGCGATCGTGGTGTAAGCAAGGTACGGTGAGTCACAGGTAGTGCGTCGTGTGCACCTTTTGTCGTCTGCGTGTGTCAGTCTTCCTGCAAGTTGTTGCCTTTGTAGTTCTGCGGGACGATTGTTATGGAGGTGACGACCCAGAAGAGTGACTGTCGGTGCCGTGGGGCAGCCTTGAGTAAGCCCAGCGCTGCGGGGCAGCGTTTATGTCCTTGGACCGATGGAGCTCTGCCAAACCGTATTTTATGATACACTATCAAGTCCCTCCAGTCTAGTAGTTATTGCATAGGCCCAGCGGGGCCGTAACGTTTTAGACTTATGGGAAGGACACGTGTAGGGCTGGGGTTTATTTGATCCGGGTTCCCGCCTGCCATGACAAGACCCGTGTGGCTTTTCATCATTATGGCAGTTTTTGGTTTTCGTGCCCGTCTTTTCGATTTATCCGGCTACTTATTTGGTTTCCTTATTTCAAGGAAACCCTTTCTCTCTTCCTCGTCCCGACCGTTTAGTTCTTCTGCGATTTCTCTCTACTTCTCTCCCCCCTTTTTTCTTTGTCCCTTTGTTTTTCTTGGCTATATGGCTAACGATGTCAGCGTTGCTCCGACCGACGAGCAGTGGGCCCTGCTCGTCGATCGGTATGGGTTTTGTCCTGACGATGGCATGCCGTTCCCTAGTGATGGCGCCAGTTTCTATCATCCCCCTTCGGGGAAGACGAGTATATTCGTGAAGACGTTCGATGCTGGGTATCGGCTTCCTACCAGCAACTTCATGGATGAGGTTTTACGAAGGAACAGGGTGGGCATTACTCAACTTGCACCCAATGCCGTGAACAAGGTAGTTTCTTTCGAGTTGCTTTGTCGCTCTTTGGGGATCGCGCCTGACTATTTCGTCTTCAAGCATTAATTCCGTTTTTCGCAAGCCAGTGACGGTTATACCTTTTATTCACGGGGACGATCCATCCATGTACTGGTTGGGGAGAAAGCCTCCCCTAAAAATTGGACGGAGAAGTGGTTGTGGGTCAACGAGGGCCGAGTTGGGAAGATGTGTGTTCGCCGCGATGATGTCAAGGATCCGGCCCCGGCGTTGTTTCCTTACAACCATGATACTCTTGTGATTTTGAACGCTTTTCATGTGGTGCCTGATGATTACCCCGAGTATATCCTTGCTGGTGGTGGGTTGAGCCTGTCGTGGAGGGCTAGAGAAAAAATGCCGGAATTCTTTTCTATGGTGAAACGTATGCATGTGTTTGTGTTTCTTATTGTCGTCTTTTCCCTCCTTTCCCGTCTCTGTTGTGTTTTAAAGCGTGATGGTTGTTTCTCCTGGTGTTGTTCGCCCGATTTCTTTTACAAATGTTTTGGCTGACAAGTATCCTGGAAAGTTGGAGTACCGGGAGGTGGATCTTGTAGACAAGGTGCCGGATCCATTTACATTCAATGGTTTTTCTGAAGTTCCTGCTGACAATGTTTTGAGTGCTGAGGGGATGAGGAGGGTGACGTTGCTGGGGGGTCTCCGCTGGTCGATGTAAGTTTAGGTACGTCTTCTTTCTAAGGTCCTACTGTTTCCGGTGAATCTGTGAAGGATAGCAAGGAGGGTATAACTGAAGCCGTTATGAGGATGGGTAAGCGTAAGGTTGGTGAAAGTTCTGTGGGCCCGGTTGATGTGTCGGCATATCTCATACCGGTCCGGCGTCTCAGCCGCCGTAAGCTTTTGTCCGGTTTGAGGAGTGCAGGTGTTTTTGGTGATAAGGAGGAGGTTATTCAGATTCCTGACGATGACACGCAAGTGGTGGACAAGCCTGCTAATGAGGCTAAGGTTGTTGGTGGTGGCGCAGAGCTGGCGGTTGATTTTGGTAAAAAGGTTGTTATTGAGGGTCCTGTGGTGGAAGGTGGAGGTTCAGTTGGTGTTGGTGTACCTGCGATGGAAGAGGGATCTGGAGTTGGGTTGGGAGCTAATGTCGAGTCGGCGGTTGGATGCCATGTTTTGACCGACTTTTCTTACCTTCCTTTTTCGCCGACTTGGGGCTAGGTTAACAGGTCCCGATTGACTGTTCGGTCGTTGGCTCTAGATTTTGCTGCTCATGTTTTCCCTCCAGCCACCGAAAATGACATGGAGATGTACCCGAATGATGCCCTTGTTTCTGCTTTGCAATTTACGTCTGCCCAAAGTGCGTACATGTTTGCCGCTGGGGACAGACGCTTGCAGAGGTTCATCTTTTCTGACTGGGACTTGGACGCCTTCCGCTCGTCCGAGCAAGAATTGAAGAGGCAGATTGGTGTGTTGGAGAGGGCCGTCGGGGAGCATGACGAGAAAATCCGGGTAGCCATTTCAGAAAAAATGCTGGTTAAGGAGAGGCTGAGTGCTTATGAGGCTGAATTAGAGAAAGTTCAACAATTGAATGAAGGTTTGGCTATCCAGAACGAGAGTTTGATTTGTGATGTTGCTAAGAAGGACAAGGTTGTGGAGGCTGGGAGTGCGGAGCTTGTGGGGGTTAAAGGCAATTTGGAGTGGTTGTTGCGGGAGGGGATCGTGCGGGTGATTGAGAAAGTGATGCTCCAGCCGGAGTTCATCCATGGCGTTGGTCAGATAAGGTGTGCATGTTATGCCGCTGGAGAGGAGGCTATGTGCCTTCGCCTTCGTGCTAATCCCTTTCTTGACCTTTCTGACGTTGCAGGTGGGAGCTATTTCTCTAGTTATGAGGCCGAGATGGATCGCTCTATTGAGGATTTCGTTTCCCTGGATTACGCCTCGTTGTTGAAGCTTGGGCAAGTCGGTGTGGAGGAGTTGAAGGAAATGTTGAAACCGGAAGAAGAGGAGTAGCGGTTTGTTGGCTTTGTTGGTGGTTTGTTGGTTTTTCTTTTTTGGACAATTTCGATATGGTTGTAACCTGTGAACAGTATTTCTCCTTGTTGACAATGTTTGTTTGGTTGCTTGCGATCATTTTGGCCGTTGTTTGACTTTGGGCTTGATGGTGCGTGCCCTTTTTGTTTGTGAATGGTTAAGTTAACTTCAGTATCTCGTATGTTGTCCTTCTTGTCTGGTTGGTGGTTGCTTTAGACTGTTCCGTTCCTTTTTCTCTTCGTAGGGTTGCTGTTTGCTTTTATTTTTTCCTTCACTTTGTTTGTGAACATTGTTTGAGGCTTAGAAAACTTGTTGAGTGATCATGCTTTACTTGAAGGCATACTTGGCCAAGATGAAGGCATACGAAGCTCTGTAAAAGGCAGCTGGGGCACTGGGGGCACCAGGGCGAGATAAAGGCACACGGAGTCCTGTAAAGGGCAGCTGGGCCGCTGGGGGCGCCATGCCAAGATAAAGGCACACGAAGTCCAGTGAAGGACAGTTGGGCCGTTGGGGGCGCCAGGCCAAGATAAAGGCACACGGAGTCCTGTAAAGGGCAGCTGGGGGCGCCAGGCCAACATAAAGGCACACATAGTCCTGTAAAGGGCAGCTGGGTCACTGGGGGCGCCAGGCCAAGATAAAGGCACACGAAGTCCTGTAAAGGGCAGCTGTGCCACTGGGGGTGCCAGGCCAAGATAAAGGCACACGAAGTCCTGTAAAGGGCAGCTGGGCCACTGGGGCGCCAGGCCAATTCGAAGCATGCATGCAAAAGACAAAAGACACTAGTGTTTTGAATTTTCGTGGTGAGGTAAAAAACGGCCTTCGGCGGGGTGATCAATCCCGTCGAAGCCTTGACATTTCATTAAAATCGTGATTTCGATACATTTCGACATGAGTTTTCCGGAAAATGACCCAAGGGGTGCTGGTGTTGCCATCATCGTTTTGTCGGTCTTCGTTAGAAATTGTATTTTCTTAGGTTTTGTATGTTCCACGTTCTCGGGATTGCTCTTCCCTCCATCGTTTCTAAGGTGTATGAACCATTGCGGTTTTTGATTCGACAATCTTGTATGGTCCTTCCTAGGTTGGGCCCAAATTTCCCTGGGGTTCTGCGTGACTTACTTCATTTGTCCTCAAGACCCAGTCGTTTACTTTAAGGGCTCTTCCCTTTACTCGTTGATTGTAATATTTCTCCGCCTTGTGTTTGAGGGTCGCTTGCCGTAGGAGGGAGGCTTCCCTCTTCTCTTCCAATAAGTCAAGATTCTGCCAGAGGTCTTTGTCAGTTTGCTTTGGGGAGAAGTTGGCGATTCGTAACGATGTTACCATTAGCTCTGGGGGTAGGACCGCTTCAGTTCCGTAAACCAGGCTGAAAGGCGTCTCTTGGGTACCGGTTCTGGGGGTGGTTTTGTAAGACCACAGAACGTTAGGTAGCTCTTCCACCCAGTTTCCCTTTGCTTTGCCTAGTCGCTTTTTGATCCCGTTCACTATTGTTTTGTTCGATACCTCCGTCTGGCCATTTGCTTGCGGGTGGGCCACCGAGGTAAATCGTTGGTGGATTTGCTTATCGGTGCACTATCCTTTGAAGGGATTTTCCGTGAACTGGAGTCCATTGTCGCTGATTAGGGTTATTGGTGTGCCGAATCGTGTGAGGATGGACTTCCACATGAATTTGATTATTGACCTTCCCGAGATGTTGGCTACAGGCTCGGCCTCAATCCACTTTGTGAAATAGTCTACCGCTACGATCAAGAACTTCACTTTTCTAGGCACTTCCGGGAAAGGGCCTACTATGTCTATTCCCCACTAATGAAACGGCCAGGGGGGCCGTTATGCTCGTTAGTTGTGTGGATGGTAGGCTTTGTACTGGCGCGAATGTCTGGCATGCAACACATTTCTTAGTTAGTTCCACTGCGTCCTGTTGGATTTCTGGCCAGTATACCCCCATTCGTAGTATTCTTCCGGTTAGTGCCCTTGCGCCTTCGTGCGCTCCTGCGTCCCTTGAGTGTGTTTCTTGCAATATTTCGTGTCACTCCTGGCTGGTGATGCATTTTAGCCATGGGACAAGATATTCTTTCTTGTATAACCTCCCGTCCATTATGGAGTATTGTGGGGCTTTGATTCTGATCTTCCTGGCCTGCGCCTCGTCTTCTGGCAAGATTCCATGTTTGATGTACTCAATGATTGGGGTCATCCACGCTGTTGTCTCGTTTGTTATTTCCTTCACTTGGGTTTCGTCTATGCTTGGCTCTTTAAGTACCTCCACCAGCGCTTTCTTTGTTGGATGGTCGAATGATGTCGACGCAAGCTTGCTTAGTGCGTCGGCCCTCCGATTTTCCGACCTTGGAATCTGCCTGATGGTGAATGAGTTGAACACTTTGGCCATGTTGACAACCATTTCTACGTATCGTTTCATTCTAGGATCCCAGGCTTCATATACTCCGTTGACTTGGTTTGTTACTAGCATAGAGTCGCTGAAGACTTCTAGGTCTTTAGCCCTGTTGCTCGTTGCAAGGCGCAGTCCGGCGATTAACGCTTCGTACTCTGCTTCGTTGTTGGAGGTCTGGAAGTCAAATCTTAGCGCATACGTCATTTCTTCGTTCTGGGGGTTTTGGAGGATCAACCCAGCGCCGCAGCCTTCCTTTCCGGGGGCGCCATCCGTGTGTAACTTCCAAATTGTGTTTTCTTTTTCCGGGGTCGTTATCTCATTGCATTGCCGGCCCTTCGCTTTTGGTACTCATGAATAACTCAAAGGGAAGCCATGTGTTCTATTGTAAATCATCATGTTTTGAATTCCGGAAATGAAAGTGAAATATCGGCTCATTGAAAATTTCAAAGTGTTCATCTTTATTATAGATGAGATGTTAATTGAAGAGACACACAAGGTTCAATATTCCATGCCACTGGCCAATTATTCCTTGTAAATCGGAAATTTGATTAATTATCATTTCATATATATATATATATATATATATATATATATATATATATATATATATATATATATATATCGGGTATTAAACGGGGCGGATAGTACTATACCCGTCCCCGCCCCATCCCCGTTTCGGGTGAAAAATCTAATCCCCATCCCCGACCCGTTACCCGTTAAGGCGGGGAATCCCCGATCCGTTCGGGTCGGATACCCGCGGGTAGCGGGGAATCCCCAACCCGTTTGCATCCCTAGTTCTCCAAGTTAGATTGCCCATTTCACCAGCCTTCCTGATGTCTCTGGCTTCATCATTATTTGCTTGAGCGGCTGGCTTGTTCTTACTTCGATTTTGTAGGCTTGAAAATACCGTCGTAGGCGTCTTGCAGCGTATATCAATGCGAGAACCAGATTTTCTAAGATCGGGTAATTGATTTTCGATCCTTGTAGTGCCCTGCTTACAAAGTACATCGGTGACTGTTTGCCTTCCGTTCTATTACTAATACCGCTGAGATGGCTTCTCTGGAGGCCAATAGGTACATCACCAGCGTTTCCTCGGCGATCGGGCTAGACAGTGTTGGTAGGGTGGTTAGGACTTTCTTCAGTTGCTGCCATGCCTTTTCTGCGTCGGGGGTCCATTTGAAGCCACCTCTGTTTACGTCACCTTTTAGGATGTTGAACAATGGTATTGCTCTTTCCGCTGACTTTGCTACGAATCTTCCCAGCGCTGTCGGTTTTTCGTTCAGGCCTTGCATGTCCTTCAGCGTGGCTGGAGTTGCCGTTTCTACTAAGTCCTTTACTTTGCTCGGGTTGGGCTGGATTCCATCGTTGGTGATGCAGTACCCCAAGAATTGTCCCTCCTCCACAGCGAAGGTACATTTGGACAGGTTTAGTTTCATTTTAGTTCTCTCCAGGGTGGTGAGTGTTTCTCGTATGTCTTCCAGTAGGTCTGCGCCGCTCCTGCTTTTAATCACCATGTCATCCACGTAGACTTCGATGTTCCGGCCGATTTGAGGAGAAAATACCCGGTCCACCAGCCGCTGGTATGTGGCGCCCGAATTCTTTAATCCGAAGGGCTTTTTTGGTAGCAAAAGGTCCCGTGTGGTCTGTGTAGAACGCTGTCTTTTCCTCGTCCTCTCTTTTCATTAAGATTTGGTGATAGCCTTTGTAGGCGTCCAAGAAACATTTTCAGCGGAATCCGTGCAGCGATTCAATCTTCTGGTCTATCTCCGGTAGCGGATAGCTATCTTTTGGGCAAGCCTTATTGAGGTCTTTATAGTCGATGCACATCTGCCAGCTGCCGTCACATTTTCTGACCATCACGGGGTTCGTGATCCACGTGGGGAATATTGCTTCCCTCAGGATTCCTGCCTGGACCAGTTTTGTTACTTCTTTGTTAATGGCGTCATTGCATTCTCCTGCTTGCCCCTGCTTTTTTGTTTCACTAGGGTACTGCCCGGTTGGATGTTGAGGCCGTGTTCAATGACTTCTCTTTCTATGCCCACCATGTCTGTGGGCTTCCATGCGAAAACTTGCTTGTATTGCTGCAGGAGGGCTATCAGCTCGCAGCGTATTTCTCTTGACAAAGTGGTCCCTATTTTGATTGGTTGTTCTGGGTAATCCGGGTTATTAATTACATTGGCGTCTGCCGTCTCCAACCTTGGATGCTTTTGATTCCGGGTGAGTTCTGACGGCTGGAGTATCTGGCAGCACTCCAACGGTTTACATACGCCGACGATTACCGTGGCTGGCCCTTCTAGTGCTGAAACTTTAGGGTGCCGTGCATCGTTGACGGTACCGCTCCGAATTTTAGCAGGCCGGGTCTTCCCAGCAGGATGTTATGTTATGAAGGGGTCCGTACGACCACAAATTCGATCAAGACTGTTTTCTTGGTTTTGTCATCGTGGCTTCGTAGTGTGAAGGGGACTGGGAAGATTCCCAACGGCCATATGCTGTGGCCAGTGAATCCTACTAGTCTTCCCTTTGCGGGTTTGAGGTCGTCTTTGATTATTTGGGGGAGTTGCCTGAAGAAATTCTCATAGAGGATGTCTGCGGCGCTACCTCTGTCGATGTATACCATGTGTACTTTAGTTTGTCCTACATATCCGGCTATCACCAGGGGGTCATTGCCTTGCCATTGGGCCGGCTTGGGGTCACTGTTCGAGAATTCCACGTGTAATGCTCTCTGGGCAGGCTGTCTCGTTGGGGCGCTAGGCTGGTGTGTCCTGCTCTGCTGGAACGATCGGATGGCGAGGATTTCCTTTTCCGGCGCTTTGTGCTGGTGATCACCCTTTTGTGGTTTGGCGGTTTGTTGTTCTCTCTCGTTTCTATCTCAAAGATTTCTTGCGATTTCGATTAGGTTACCTTTCAGCTGTTTGTCGGTTACTTCTCTACGTAGCATGGTGCAGTCGTTTGTATTGTGGATCTTGCTGTGGTGGTATTCGCAGTATCTAACTGTGTCTTCTGGATTTCGTCGGTTGTGACCGTCTCGGATGGTATATACATCGTTGCGTCTACCACGTCCTCCGTCTTTGGGGTGTACGTTGTACTTTCGGAACGGGCGATTGCCCGGATTCGCGTGTCGCTGGGCCGTCGCGCCGTACGGGTGGCTATGGAATCTATCTCCTCGTCTTTCTGTGGCGGCCCGGAGGTATGCCTGTTTTTCGGCTGTGCCTTCTTCTTGTCGGAGGAATCGCTCTACTCTCTCCTTCATTTCGTGTCGAGACTGTGACGGTCTCCCCAAGAACTTCCTTGAGAGCAGTCCTGGTAGGAGACCCCATGTGAATGCCCTGTAATGAGCTTGTCATCTTGTCCAGGGACGTCGAGGGTGGCCTTATTGAATCTTTGGAAGTAGTCCTTCAGGGATTCGCCTTCTCGTTGGTTACACCCCATGATGGCACTGTTATCCCCTCTGTATTTTCGTAGCTGCATGTAGTTCATTAAGAACTGTTGTTTTAGTTGTTCGAAGTTATGGATGTTGTTTGGAGCTAGACTTCTGAACCAGGCTCCCGCATTGTCGTCCAAGGTTGTCGGGAAGTATGTGCACCAGAACCTCTCATCCAATTTCAAAGACAGCATATGCCACTCGTATGTGTCTATGTGGCTGTCGGGGTCGGAGGTTCCACTGTAAGTTTTGAGGGTCGGTAACTTAGCTGTGCTTGGAATTTCGTAGTTCAATAGCTCTTTTACGAATGGGGATTGGTTGCTTCTTGGCATTGGTACATATTGTTGGAACGGTGTGTAGGGAAATTGTTGAGGGATCGGAAATATGGGTATGAAGTGGCGGTTTCCCGTTGATGTCGTTAGATACGCTTGGGGAAACGGTGTTACTGGTGTGAAAGGCGGCATAGAAACCGTGTATGGCATCGTATGCGTGTTAGTCGGCGTCTGAGTTGTGTTTGTGAGGGTTGCCAGCGGGGGGTTAGTGCTCATTATCGGTGCTAGCGTGGTTTGTTGTGTTGTTGTGGTTGGGAATGACATAGGTACGTAGGGAGGTGGGAAATGTATGCCTTACGACACCGGTGTAGTGGGTGTTGATAGCTGCCATGGTAGGAATAGAACTGTCGCTAGCGGTGTTGTTGTTGCTACGACGGAGGACACGATGGGTGTTTCGGTGTTGTCCAGTAGGTGCATGGGTCTCACCGGACTTGGTGAAGTGCCACTGCTTTCCCCGCCGGTCATGGTTGTATGCTTGCTTAAGGGTTGGTTGTGTTGAGCACACAACGGATGGCGCAAAATGTTGTGACTTCAGGCTCCGGGATGATGATGGGTGGAAGCTCCGGCGGTCTCGGATGCCTGAGATCACAGCAAAGAAGGAAACGACCGTTAGTCGCGCTCCGGGAGGCGATCCCTGGAGGACGCTCTGACGATCAAGTCAGTGTTGTATCGAGAGTGATTTGCTCTGGAAGGTAAGAGGTGATAGTCTTGAGAGCATGGGTCTTACCTGAAGGCCCCTTGGCCTTTTATAACTGAGGTTGAGTTCAATTTTGGGAACATTAGTGTCAGTCCTCCAGCGGGCTCGGGAGGAGATTGGACGATCGCCTGGTACGCGATCGTGGTGCAAGCGAGGTACGGTGAGGCACAGGTAGTGCGCCGTATGCACCTTTTGTCGCCTGCGTGTGTCAGTCTTCCCGCAGGTTGTCGCATTTGTAGTTCTGCGGGAAGATTGTTATGGAGGTGACGACCCAGAAGACTGACTGCCGGTCCCGTGGGGCGGCCTTGAGTAAGCCCAGCGCTGCAGGGCAGCGTTTATGGCCTTGGACCGATGGAGCTCTGCCAAACCGTATTCTATGATACGCTATCAGCTAGGTTATGAGGGCAACCCAAAGGGACTGTGCTGCCATCAATTCAAGTGTATGTATCAATTATAGTTATGGCTTAGACACCTTAATCCAACAACGATTAGGTTCAGTGCCTAGTGTATAGTGGTCCTTAGTTGAGTTAAGATTGATTTTACAAATTTAAAACGAGATATTACACTTTAAGCTTTTGGCATTGTCCAGGAGATTGATTTGCATGCATAAACTTATATACATTACATCATTGGTTACTTTTATTTCGTGGAGACTCTTTCATATAATGAAGGAGTAAGAAACAATAATTGACAACTCGATCGAGTACTAAAATTGCATATCGCACACCGATATAACTCATAATTTAGGTTGACTTTTTTGGCTCTTGGATGACATAGGGGATCCTTAGACTCTTCCTATGTTACTATGGTGTGACAACAATAATGATTTTCATAATGTCCACAATAATGCACTACATGATCGTTCAAAGCATATTGAGATCGACTGTATTTTTTTCTATCGACATGTTGTTGACAAAATTGTTCGTCTTAATCTAATAAGCTTTTAATAAGATGCACCCGTCGAGACGTTTCCAGTTCCTCATCTTCAAACTCAAGTTGGATCATATTTTACCTACTTGAGTATGAGGGGATGTTAGCATATGTTTTAGTGATTTTGAAGTTTTTGGGGTTACATTTGTATTTATATTTAATTGGTGGCTATTTTTGTATTTACTACATGTTACTTAGGTATATATCCCAGTAACTGTATATTATTGTAGATATACACTTTTCTCAAGCAATACAAATCAATTGACTGCTTCATAACCTCCATTGACATCTCAAATCCCTATCATAGTGTTTGGTATGCGTGAATGAAAGACGAAATGGATAACTCTATTCCTTTCCATCCAAAAAAATGTTGTTCGATAGATCACATGGCTGTTCAAAAATAAAAAAGATAAATCACATGGAATCATTCCTTCCAAAAGCGTGTTTTTTATTGCAACTCATCCCCCTATTTTTTGTTTCATTCCATGGGTTCAAGGAATGAAAATTACTTGTACTACCCTTTATCCCATTTTGATTTCATCAAAACTGCAAACTATTTTATCAGTTAATCAAACTCGCAAACCTAAACTTTTCGATTCATTCAAAATCACAACAGCGATTGCACAGTCGTTGAAGCGATTATAATAGTAGAAGTAACCAAATAATATCAATTGATTTAGATGGTAAAAGAAAATTCATTGAAATTTTCATCGTTGTTGAAGTTTTCACCATTTTTGAAATTGAATGGTTCATTATTAAATTACTCAACAACAATGTAAAAACATACATCAACAGAAAGACATGTAATTATTTATCTCCATTCTCCTCATTATATTTGACATTTAACTTCCAAAAGTTCATTTAAGTTAGTCGGTATAGCATAGTGTTTTGAGCAAATTTTTGCATATCAAATGTTTGAGGAAATGCCTGAAAGAAATTTTCTTTTTCTTGATTGGGCTCTTCTTTTGACTTGTTCCTAAAACAACACTTATGATTCAAAAAAACATCTTTTTAAAAAGATTATTGTAATGGTAAAATGATTTAAGAAACCTCCCGTTGTAAATAAATTAAAACTTATCATATGTTTCAACTTTATAAATTATAATTCTTATATAGATTAAAACACAGCAAGGAGTGTTACTAACAAGGAGGTCCAGGGTTCAAACCCTGGCACTAACATAACAAGGAGTAATTTAGGAGTAGGATAGATTTGCCGTTCAAAAAAAAAAAAAAAAAAAAAAAAAAAAAAAAAAAAAAAAAAAAAAAAAAAAAAAAAACAGATGTCTAGAAGGTTTGGAGGGGGTGGGGGTTTGAGGGTTTTAAGGGGATGAGTTTTTTTCACCAATCACATCCCACCATGTTTCAATCGACTGCTAATTCTGTTTACGACACCTCACCTCTCCTTTCCATTACACCCAAAACTCAGCAATCACAGAAGCAATCGCGATGTCCAACCTGGAGGACGAATCCGCCATGTGCGTGCTCGGGGATTCTTTCGTTGGCGGCATAAGAGCAGTGAAGATTTGGTGAACCGGAAGCAGCATCAGTTAGGTTCAGAGATGGAGACTAAGATAATGACAAAGAACAGTTGCATGAAGATCTACTAAAGTCATGATCATTCAAGTTAAAAGCAACTGATTCACCACCAAACTTGATTCTTCGAGTAGAAACCAACTAATTCCACCATACCTACTTCAGTTGAAGATAACTCAATACAATGATTCTGAAGTCCCGGTTCGAACAGGGATACAAACAAGTGGCAAATTAATTTTGAGTTGAATGAGGTTGATTGAACACGTTAAACAACGAGAAAACAATCAGATACGTACACACATAGCAAGCGAATTGAATACAGAAAAAACAGTACCTGTTCTTCGTTAGTTGGCGATTCAAAATTAGTGAAGTAAAAAACGGAGAGGGTTTAATTTGGGAGCGAGAAAGGGGTCGAGCGAATGTGGCGCGCTCTCAGTCGATTGAAACTCAGGTGCGCCCTAACTCCGTTTGGTTTATAGCATTCCCCCTTTTCCTGCAATTTGTTAAGGTTGATCTTCAAATCCTAGCGGGACTAGGGCACCGACAATATTGATGGTTTAATAAGAGATCAGCCGGTGAGGATTCCTCGTGCGAGTTTGTTGTCTTTCCTGATAGTTTGTGGCACTTTACAGCAACGAAGGCTCTTGAGAACCCATGGGTAATTAATTTTTTTTTTTTTACTTATCAAGAAACCCCATTTGAGGAATTGTACAACTACTAGAATCAGATGTGTGTGTTTTAGTTTTGAAATTCTTTACATTATGATACACTTGTGCAAATATGATAAATGATGGTTTATATATCTAACCAAGGCCAAATCAGCCATCGGTTAGATGATTCTCAAATCATGTGCTTTTGTTAAGTTCTAAACTTGTAATGCGTAATTAACATTTAATAATTTTACGGCAAAGACAATTATTGATGCTGTTTTGGGGCTTAATTTTGATGACACCCCTAGCAACCTGGCTGCTACGGCTTTATTTTTGTTTTTGACAAGTGCTGTAAGTTGCTTATTCCATGTTTTGAACAGATTCCAACATTCCAGTCGACATTCCATCTTTTTATGATTTCTCAACTTTGATTGAAATCGAAAGGTCTGAACAAGTTCTACGGGTGCAAATTTTCAAATCATCTATATAAGCTTATCTTCTGTTTTCCTTTTTTGTCCCGTACCTAATATATCTTTCAGGAGGCTTTGAAAGAAAGTATGGAGGCTTCTATGGTCCCCGTCTTTGAAGGCAAACTTTACAATAAACCGAGCCAACACATTTTCTATTGGCGATTGCTTTGTGGGTAAATCCTCGCATGCCTTATTCATCTATTTTTTTCCGACTACCTGTCAGTTTTTGTTTTCCTTTGTTGTTCTATTGATTTTGTGTGTTTGATTTCTCATGACTTATTATTATTTGTTTGTTTTTCTTTTTTTTTTTTTAATCAGAAAAGAAAGTGCATCAGGATATTTTTTTTTCTAATCACAAAACAAATGGCATCAATATATGGTAAGGTTAATAACTGGGGAGGGACCTGGATTAGGTATGGTATTGCAAACAACAAATTGTTACAAATCATTGACATATGAGTTATCGCATCAAATGTAGCCTTCATGCGCAAGTTTTGTTACCTATACATCAGAATTTACAACATGTTCTTTCAGATAGAGCTACTACTCAGAGCAATAAGCACTAAATAAAGTGGTCCAAGAATACAAAAGACAGTTTGGGGGTGGGGGACTGGAATATAAGATCCTTATAAAGACCGAACTGCAACCTTCTTTTGATTACGATATTATTGTATATATTTGATTATTAGATATGACTTTATAGCTTAGATGGGATTTTGCTTGTAGGAGTTTGGTGATCGGGTTAAGAACTGGAGATGCTACTGGTACATATGTATGAGGCGAGGAGAGGATGATGTCGGGCATACCGGCACTGCGCCATATATAGCAGCACACAACTTACTCATTTGTCATGCTTCTGTTGTGCAACTATACCAACAAAGATTTCAAGTAATACCTTCTATTTTTTCCTTAACTATGATCACTAATCATTTATATTGGTTATCGTTTTTAGTTTCCTACACTTACTACGTGGGTGGCATGCTAATTAATGAAAAATTAACAAAACCACCCATAAAGTAAGTACATATATATTGACAAGTGTAAGGTTTAGACAAGAGGATAAACATTTTTAATTTTTTTTAGCTAACTGGGATTCAAACCTTCAGGGGGAAGCCAAGTTTTGCAAATCTTCACAGATTTAAAAGAGCATCTTTCAGTTTTTGCAGAATATTCCCCTGGTAATTTTTATCCTTTTTGGATTTGATTCTCTTGTGATCGATGTTCATTTTGTTTCTTATACCCCCCCCCCCCGGTGGCGGTACAGGGAGCTTTATTTCATATTTTTGTCTAATTTGTAACTTTTCAAATATATATATATATATATATATATATATATATATATATATATATATATATATATATATATATAGTCTATGTGTTGAGGGAATATAAGGTTAAAAGGGTATTTGGGTACTTTTGCCAAATGACGCTGATCATTATTACTAGCATATTGGTTACTTTGATAACATTGCCAACAATTCAGGAATTTTACATCCATAATGAGCGGTTCAGAGACAGTTCTCATTATAAAATGTTTTAAATAGCATTTACTTCAGTTTATCTGTTTATTATAGCATGCTACTTTTTCTTCCGGTTAGATTGTTGTACTTGGAGAAAGCGGATTATTGCAATATCATCTTTGAAGCAAAGTGGAAATTTTGGATAAAATACTAAAATTTCATCTAATGTTTTTTAATTTCAAGATGGTTTGGGCTTCACAGGCCTGGGTGTTGATGCAACTTTGGATTATCACTTCCGGTTCTTTTTTCGAGATGGAGTTTCAAGAACTTGTAGACCATGTCAAGAACATGGTCACAGAACTATCAGCCAATCCCATGACCACAACACAATTGGTTTGGATCAGAGGTTTGTCATTTCTGTTAAAATTTTGGGATCTTGAAATCTTGACATTTGGAAAATGAAACAATTTTTATAAAACTATGAAATGATCAGGTTCGTATGAGGGATGATGTTATGGCACTTGCTTAATTTGCTGTTGTCTTTAATGGAGCCTCATGGACAGATCCTGATTCTATTGCTTTAATGGTGATTCAGGCTATGCTTGGATCATGGAACAAAAGTGCAGGATATGGGAAACATATGGGGTTTGTATTCTTTTCTTTAATCTAAATTTTTTCCTTTTTATATAATTAAAATATTTTTTTTTCATTTTTGGAAATTATGAACAGCTTATAGCTTGCTCAATTGGTAGGAATTAGCGAACTTGCTGAAAGCATGCCTGCTTTCAGCACTAACTATAAAAAGACACTGGCCTATTTGGTGTTTATGTTGTTGCTAAGATGAACTTTAATTCATTCATAAATAAAGATAGTTTTATTTTTATTTTTTTTATTTGAAAAATAATGATTTGTGTGACACAAGTAACAGTGCTTGTGAAGATAACTTAAATTTTGGACATATGGGAATATAACTTTCAATAACCATCGCAACCCATCCAACCCACTTAGAAGAAAAAGTACCCCAAGATCCAATCAATCCCGTGCTACACACGGGTCGAACACTAGTTGTACTCAAACTTCAACTTACTCAAATTATTACACACCCAAAAAGAACCAATCACATCATCACACGCGTCGCTGTTTCCTAAGTCGGCATCCATTATGCGGCTTCCGTGTCGTATCCTCAATATACACAACCGGATTCCGGATCTCGAATGCGTATACCCGTCTCTAAAACCCAAAACCGCCAATTTCTTTTTCTTAAAAAAAAGTAAACCCGTTAACCTTCACAACAACCGACTTCAATCCCATGCTCTTGGCTACGCGTCCCACATGTTCAGCCGTCGCTTCCGCCGCATACTTTGAAACCTTGGGCCCACCTTTCATTTCCGCCAAACACCCCGCAGATGCCCCCATTTTCTTATTCCCTTTCGAATCCGTCAGCGTCACAAATGTATTATTTCTCATTAATTTAATATGGACAATATCCGCATTTTGCTCCGTTACATTGTCTTTTATGATTCCCCTAACAAAATTCATGTCACGTCCGAATGGTCTGCTGTCCCGATTGAACCGGGTCGGTTCAATCGGAGATCGAGACCAGTCCATGTCGACTGGTCTCCGGCTCAGACCATCAAAGTATCCGCCTTGGTTGACCTCAGGTTGTCTATTTGGACCATTGAAGAAACCGGTGGGCCCGCTGGTGGTGCCTCTCTCGAGTTCTGTTGAAGTAATGGAATGTATAGGATTTGAGAATGTTGACAATCTAGGTAGAGAATTTGCTTGAGAAAAAGTTAATTTTTTTGTCAAATTAGCCAAGAATCTAGGCATTGCGTTAAGAAGAAGACAAATTGGAAGTTAGTGATTGTGTCGAGTTCCTGCATGATTATTGTAAATAAACAGGGGTTAAATGAAAGAAATAGCAACCCACTTTCATTGGTTTGTTACTATTGCATCTTATACAATGTTGGATTAGTAATAATAGAAGGTTAAATGCAAGAAATGGCACTTTACTTTCAAATACAAAACAATTTTCATGGCTATAACTGAGTAGATTTTTCAACGTATATTGCTTGATAAGAGAACAGTAGAATGTACAATGCTAAAATTGGTAATTTTTTCAGAGTAGAATGCCTTAATAATAAAAAAAATTGAAAGTGAAATGTTGTAAGGGGAAAAATGAAAGTATGATGCCATAATACAAAAATAAATGAAAGTAAAGCGTTATTTCTTGTATTTAGCCCTGGAATGAATTTAGAGTTAAATGCAAGAAATAGCCATTTACTCTTATCGATTTGTTTATTATAGCATCCTACTTTTGTTTCTCCATATTAAAACATTGAACTTTAAAAAATCTCTCAAATTATAGCAATGTCAAAATGTCATCCAAATACAAAACAATTTTCACTGATATAATTGAATAGATCTTTCAAAGTATAATGCTCTAAAGTAAGAAAATTTTATAGCCTTATACTTTCAACTTTTGTTTCTTTGTAAGACATTATACTTTGAAAATTTTACCCAATTATAGCAATCAAATTGCTTTGTATATCAACGACATTCCTATAGTTGGTAGATTTTCGAAGTACAATGTTGTAATATAAAGAAATGAAAGTAGAATGCTACGATAAACACGGCTAAATGCAAAAAATAGCAACATTCTTTATTTGTTTATTATAACATCCTGGTTTCATTTCTTTTTTTACAACATTGCACTTTTATTTTGTTATTATGGCATTGTACTATAATAAATCTATCCAATTATAGCATTGTACTTCAATTTTTTTTTCTTATTCAGACATCGTACTATAAAAAATGTAGCCAATTGTAACATTGTACTTTCAATTTTTTGCTTAGAGTTAAATGTGTTGTAGATACTTTAACACTTGCATTTTTGATGATTTTGTAGATGCCTTTTGCTGATAACAATCATGCTAGATGTGTCTGCATAACATAATCTTCTGATAGTGTCGGTACCATTTACAACCTATTTAACTAAGTGCTTTTTTGTTTAAGCTCCAAGAAAACACCTCCATCTGAATAAAGCTCAAAATTGATCCGAGTGAACACTAGCGAACCACAAAAATTGAACCCCAATAATAAAGCTGGACTAAAGGCATTAATCATCGAGTATACAGTTAATGGTGATAATATTTGTGAAATACTCAGACAGTAGTCACAGTACCCTCCCTGATCAGTTCTAATTCCAAGTGGGCAGCCCATCTATCCGATCTCATTGTCTAAATTTACCGTTAAACAAATCGCGGAATAGAGACCATGTTAAGGCGATTGAAAGTGTGACGTCAACAATGGCGGAAAAGCTTTTTTTTTCCGACGTATTCCATTATTATACAACTGAATTGAAAACAAACAAATGCGGTATCGCCGTTGGACAGGTCCCTCACCTTGATTAGATCATCTGAAGGTGAACCAATTGATCGTTTGACTGAAACTAAGCAATAAGATTGAATAGACTAGCCATGGTGATCGGAAGAGACGCACCTGTTATTAGCTACTCCGATGGACGGCGATTCTGCCTCTTCTTCGTTCTTCTGGGAGTAATCGCGGCTGGGAACAACTGAAAAAACCCACAGGTGCCTTCGTATTCTGTAGTGGGCTGGGTTGAAACTTTAATGGGATTGGTGATATGTAGTTTTAGTTATATTAATAAAGCTTTCAACTGTTATCACAGCGTTTCTGTGGTGTAGTGGTTATCACGTTTGCTTTACACGCAAAAGGTCTCCGGTTCGATCCCGGGCAGGAACATTTATATTTTTTTTATTCTTGAAAATACGAAGAGTTCATCTGATGTATAGTACCCTTGCTATTAATTAAGCAATTGATTCGTTTTTCTTATTCTTATGTTAATGTGTATGAGTTTATAATGTTTACATTCGTCTTCAATCAACTTGGAATAAGATTTCTACTTTTTCATGTGTTAGGTTTACTATTGACTTTCTTTTCAAGGGTTTTATGTTTTAATCATTCTCCATGGTGTTAGGAGGTAAAGTTTTAATCATTGTAGCTTTCCACGCTTCATTCAATTAGAAGACTTTGCTCGTAAACACATGGTGCTCAATGTACTTTCTGCCCTATTTATCGATTTTCTAAATTATCTAATTGCTTATATTTTTGGTGAGATTGCATTTTCAAGTTATTCTTTATTGTGAGGCCATTCAACTTGAAGCATGGGTTGTTGTGGACTTTATTTTCGCAAATCAATGTATAATTCCTTATTTGGATAATATAAGGAGCACATGCTTCATGATTGGAAGAAAACAAAATAGCAATTGTAATAATATAATCCCAAATATTGTGAATCTTTTATTGTTCATACTCTCTTATGCTTACTGCAAAATGACATTCACAAGATCCCTGTTTTAATATTGTACTTTGAAATTTTTTTTGTTTACAGATAATTGCATTGTAAATGCTTTAACACCTGCATTTTGGTTGATTTTGTAGATGCCTTTTGCCAAGATGTGTGTGCATAACATAAATGTTCTGATAGTGACAGGGTTTAAGAGTTTACAAGTAAATAACTACGTGCTTCTTTGTTTAAGTTCCAAGAAAACACCTTCCTCTGAATAAAGCTCAAACTTGATCTTAGTGAAAACTAGTAAACCACAAAAACTAAACCCCCAACGGTAAAGCTGAACTAAAGGCGTTGACCAGCGAGTATACAGTTCCAATAATGGTGATAATATTTGTGAAATACTCAGACAATTCCGATCTCATTGTCTAAATTTACCGATTAAAAATCACGCAATAGAGATCATGTTAAGGCGGATGAAAGTGTGACGTCAACAATGGCGGAAAATCTTGTGTTTTCCGCTCTGTTAAATAAATAAATGTTTCAACTCCTAACACAAAGTTTCTGTGGTGTAGTGGTTATCACGTTTGCTTTACACGCAAAAGGTCTCCGGTTCGATCCCGGGCAGGAACAAAGCCTTTTTGGTCAACATTTAATTTTGTACAAATATTTTCTTATTTTTCTTACGGGTTTTAAAACTTATCTGTTTAGATTTATTTTACGACTTTTTCATATCTTTGTTTTTACGGAATTCTCTTTTCAAAATTACCTTTTCAAAAATCCATTTACATTTTTGTTTTTAAAGCTTTCGCTTTTCTTTTCCTTTTATACATACTAATAGTATACTCGCAAGATGCAGCGTCGATGAATATTTTTGTTTTAACAATTAGAATTTACGGTTTATGGAGAGGGGTTGCATTTAATTCTCTTTCAGTTAACAGTTTCTTTTAGGAGATTAGTTTTTTTCTTAGGATGATTAATAGTTTCCTCTCGCACGATAGCTTGGGGCGCATTCCAATAACATGCCATCTTAATAATAGTTAAAACGATTTATGCATGTTGATGTCTTGGGTAAAAAACAAAAAATTATGTTTCAATTTCCGTTTAAGAATATAAGTATATTCTTGTAATGGGCTAGAGTATATTTTTCGTACCCTCGTAATGCTGCATACAACAAATAGCCTCCATTCGTCCATTGCAATTTAGGGTATAGAGGGAGGGGCACGTGAAACTATTTATGTATGTTGATGTCTTATGTTAAAAATAAATGATAATGTCATAAAAACTCATTAAGTTTGGCAAAAATGTTCGGTTTTACCGTTTTACGAATTTTATGTTCACTAAAGCCTAAAGTTTGCAAAAAAAAAAAATCATTTTTATGCTAGAAACCTACTATCACAGGTTTCTAACCTACTATGAATTGAAATATGCATAAAAACCATTAAGTCTACAATTTTTTACGGTGTGAGGTCGGCGATGAAGGTGGGTTCGAACCCACTGAGTTCACTTTTCTCCGGTATTGGTTTGATTGCGTTGCTTGAGGGGAATCATCTGGGGAGAAGCTTAGCTTGAGGTCGTGACTGGTTCACCATCGCCGGAGATAAAAAGTGTTGGAGGAGTGTTTACCGCCGGAAAGAACGGGCGTCGGTGGTGATGATGGTAGCCGGCTGGATCGAGCCTGGAGGTAAACATCTTTGACTTGTTGACTTTCACACTAAGTTTTAATTATGTAGCTAGTGAATGGACCGTATCTTCTGATGGGCTAAGTAGGATTGTAATTTCCTAATAGGGCTTGAAATTGGACTTAGTCTCTTGGGTTTGTCTAATCGATGGGCTATCAAAGAGGGATTTCAACATTTTATTTAATTAATCAATTAACTATTTAAAATATAAGCTTATTAGATTAAATGCCACTTAAATCCATTAATAGAGATAATATGGATTTTAATATGAATTTAGGTCGCAAAATATATAAAAAGGAAAATGCATTCTTAGATATATGTGGCTTTTTGGGAAGATGCATTGTCTAATGAAAGATATATATATATATATATATATATATATATATATATATATATATATATATATATATATATATATATATATAATGATTATTTAAGTATTACGAGTCGTTTAAGATAAATTATAGACTAGACTATCAAACTTAGCCCTCGTGTAGACATAAGTTCAATTATGCGACGAGACTTTAATCAAGTTGGAATAAAGACAATACATCTAGATCGCGTATTAATTTTTTTATACAAATGAATCATAGGAAATTGGAGGTTGAGTGAGATGTTGTCCAAGATTTGATGTTTTCAAACTCGAGGATGTTTCAGGAATAGTGTTGACTTTTCAGTTGACCTTCAGGTGAGTTTACCGGGAGTACACATCCCAACTATTATATTTTGTGTGTGTTATCAACTATTTTCATGCATGCTTTTATGTGCTAATTGTTATATGAGTACTATGTGTGCATTGCATGAAATAAGTCCTTTTAAAGATGTTTTTAAATAAAGACTATGATGTTGTTTTTGAAAGACGTTTTGAGCATCCTATTGTGCATTGCATTTCATATAGGATGGGATTGATTGCGTGAACCCTTGAGACCGAGTTTTGCCATTTTCTCAATTAAAAAGGGTGAGGAGACGCTATGAAGACGTATTGAGTTTTGCCCTTCTTTAAATTAAAAAGGGTAAAGAGACGTTGTTCTCGAAAATAGGGAACCGCATGAGGGAGTTACTAACCCTCATGGGGCTAGTGTGATGGCCACTAGTTCTAGTTTAACCTATAAGGGGATCAGGTGATATGCTTTGTGTGTGTCATTTGTAAACTTAGGTAGGTGTCATTGTGGTGAGTTGGACTTTTATGAGATGGACATAGGTCGGGATAGTTGCATCATGCATTGCATTGCATTCCATAACAATCCATTTTTGAGTAAACCTTTATGACGTACTAATGCTTTATGCAACTTTTGATATGATGAGTTAAACAACATTTGAAGCGTGTGTCAAATCTATTTTTGGGGGTTTGTCCCGAGTGTGGTAGTTCGCTGCCCACTCAAAATGGGTCAACCTTGGGTAAGCTCACTAGACATTTCAATTGCCTAACTTATTTTAATGTGTACTCAGGTTGAAGAGTTTAGAGGACTTTAGAGGAGATGTTTTTGAAGGCCACAGGTTGTGTAGTTTCATTTTAAACTGTGTAATGGTATTTGAAATGTAACAACCTCGCTACTTTAAAAACCAAGATGTTTTATCTAAGTAGGACCAAATGATTTTCCGTAACTTGAACCCTGAACGATTTCTTAACAAACTCAATGTGTTTTAAAACGGTTTTGAACGAAATTTGTATATTTTTTAAGACGTTGAAATTAAAGTTTTCTCTTAAAGATGATTTTTGAACAATGGTGATAAACTATGGGTTGAAAAAGGTATTTTATGAAAAGCCTTAAGCGAGGATGTTTCAACCACCCACCACCACCACCATCCTCACCACCCCGACATCACTATTGCCGCCACCATTGTCGCCACCACCTGCCACCACTGTCTCCACCACCACCGTTACTGTAGTAGTGGTGAGTGGTGGTGGCGGTAGTGGATGGTGGCGACGATAGTGGCAGTCGCGGTGGTGGTAATAGCTGGTGATGTAGGTAATGGTGGTAGTGGGTGGTGGCGGTCGTGGTGGTGGGTGGTGTCGGCATTGGTGATGGATGGTAGTAACAGTGGCGGTAAGTAAGGGGGACAATAGTGGTGGGTGGTGGCGAGGGTGGTGCGTGGTGGCAGCAATGGTGGGAGGTGGTGTGGTTGTGATATAATATGTAAAAAATTACTTAGGGTAAAAACTTAAAAAAGTTGAAAACTTAAGGGTTTATTTTCGTAATTCATTTTTCATTGTAACTTAAAAACATGTGATACAGTTTTTAAAGGTAAAAATAAAAATAAAAATTGCAAAGTTTAGGTTTTAATGAATATAAAATTCACAACCATCAACCCACCTGAAGCTTTGGTGGCGATTCTTTTTACATTTCCCCCTTCTACTGCCTCTGTTTTCTCCCCTTCCGATACGTTTTACTTTCATTGTGTTAAATAACACCTCATGCTTTGACTACCTTTTTTTTTTATCTCTATCTACTGGGTAAAGATGAGAGTCTTTCTCTAATGTCTACAACTCCAAGCCACCCTTTCTACTTTCATAATAGAATCCACGGGAATCCCCTTCTCCTTTTATTAAATAGAGGCAAAGGATTCAATACAAAGACATCAATCGGTTCTTGGCAGGTACGTGTCTAAAGTATCAGATTTATATCCAAAATCGGAGACTCTTGGCATATGAATCCTGGGTTTTAACAGGTTATCATTTTCTTCTAATCACCGTCCTTCTTTCTCATAACAGAAATGACACTTCTCGCCACCACCATCACCATATACGTCGTTTTTCGCCTATACGTCCACTGGACTCCTTTGCAGCCTCCTCCCTGCCAAATCGCCCAATCTTTGATGCGGATCATTAATAATCTTTCATGCGGATCATTAATTCAGTCGTTGCCAAGCTTCATGGCAAGAGGTACTGTTCTTGAATTATTATATTGATTTCATATTCTCCCTCTGATTTTGCTTCCGAATTTGAGCTATTATCAATTCCAACACAATAAAAACACACATTTTTTGTGAATTTCTTTTTATGTATATGTTTGTTAACTGTTATGACCAACACCCTAGATTTTTAAACCATTTCTGAAAATGAATTGGTAAATCAAATGAAATAGACCTCGATGATGCTGATGATACAATTTCTTACTTTTCTTGGGTGAATTTATCTTCATAGATGATGGGTATTTCCCTCTCTCTTTCTCTCTTTTATACCTAGATAAATAGAGCAATTTATCACTTTTGAGATTGATTTGTTTTCCTTATTCTTATGTTAATTTGTAGGTATGAATTTACAATGTTTACAATGGGGTCTCATGCTCTTCGGCCTCTTTGTCTTTAACCAGATTTCAGAATTTTTGTTTGCTTGATTTTCAAATGTAACAAATTGGTTCAACATTTTCAATTATAAGGTTTTGCTATTTAATTTTTTTTGTTAATTTGTTGTAGAGAAAGGTGAATAGACAATCGAAGAAAATGGATATTTTCTTTGTTCAGATCTTGGGTTTTAGTTTTGTTTTTGTTTGTTCAAATATGGAGTAGTAACTTTATGATATTTGGTCTGCTTTGAAATTTTGAATAGATGGGGCGAAAAAGTGTTATGTAAAAAGCAAGCTGAGTTTGATTTTTCTAATTCATCTCCACCACCACCATGTGATCCTCTTTTGATTCTGATCTACAAACGAATTTATCCATTAAAGCTTAAAAGTTCATCATTTTCTTCTTTTTTCTTTTCTATTTAATAATAATAAACCAATGTTTGTTGCAGATACCATGGTGAGCTGTTGTTAGGCTGTCAATTAGGCTACATCAAGATCCATAAATTAAACGAATCAAGGTTTGTTGTAGATTTGACCATCAACCAGTCTAATGTTTACATGTGAGTGTTATTTATGTAGTTGGTTATTGTTCCTATTTTGCATTTAACCTTATTGTTGAGTTTTTGTAGGGAGTTCTTTGGGATTTGCTGTCAAATGCAAAAAAATTTAGTCGGGCTTACTTTGGCAATTGCATATCATGATCTTGAAGAAGAAGAATATAAAAACATGGGAACAAGAGTTTTTAAAGGCACAAACTTCAGTCTCTCTTAGCAGCCTCTCTTGAACGTGATAATTGGTGCTACAACTCTCGAGGAAAAATTTTAAAATGAGGTAAGCATAAAACTCTTTATTTTGGAATAATCACAAAATGGCCAAAATGGGTGGTTCCATTTGACAATTTGACCACGTGTTTTACCTTTAAACAACATGACACGTAAAACTTTAATAATTTGAGAAATTGCTTTTATAGTATACTATGTGATTATTAAGTAATAGTATCGCCACAATTTAGGTTTTGTTAATATGAAAACTTCATTTATCTTTTTTTTTGTAAAAGCGTTTCTCAAGTGTGGGTAGTTAAGGTTTGTGCTGTGATCTAGAGACTCAAAACGTTTCTCTATTAACCGAATGATTACAAATTTGGAATTACAATGACTCAACTACCCTTCGAGAGGGTAGAAACTCTCCTGATGAACAATGTTCACTTTACAAAAGCTTGACCCCCTTTCTAACTGACTTCCAACAACTACTCAACGCCTTACAACTGACTTAATCCAGAAAGACCATAATGCCCCTGATCAGTGAACTTATTACAATACTAATAAAAGTCAATTCCAAAGTCAACCCTTACGGTCTGGCCCTTCTCGTGTAGGTAAACCTCAAAGGAGGTTTACCAATACCCCCTCCGTGAAGCTTCACCTTGTCCTCAAGGTGGGCATTGGGAAACTGCATCAACATTGCATCCAAGCTTTCCCAGGATGCTTCAAAAGCTGATAAACCCTTCCATTTAACAAGAATTTCAAGTTGGCCCGGTAGTCCATTGGCTGCTGGTCGAACTTTTAGAATGTCTTCCAGGTCGGCTTTCAGCTCCAAATCTTCTGTCAACTGATTAGGAATTGTAGGGGACGACATACAATTCCCAATAACTTTTCGAAGCTGAGAAATATGAAATACTGGATGTAAAGAAGTGGTATTTTGGTAAGTCGAGCCTGTAAGCTACCTTCCCAATCCGTTCCAATATAGCAAACGGTCCATAATAACGTGCAGCTAACTTTGGACTATTATTCATCACCAACGATCTCTGTCGATACGGTCGAAACTTTAAAAATACCATAGTTCCCACGTCAAACTCAACGTCTTTTCTGCCGGTATCAGCATATTGTTTCATTCTATTTTGAGCTTTCAATAATTGCATCCTAGCTTCATCTAATGCCAAATCTCTTTCCAGCAAATCATGATCAATTTGCTCAAGCTTGGAAGAGTGTTTCTGATATCTGATCAAAGCAGGAGGATCTCTGCCATAAAGTATTTTAAAGGGAACATCTTTCATACTTGCATGGTATGCGGTATTGTAGGAGTATTCGGCCCAAGATAGAAACTTTATCCAATTTTTAGGTTTCTCAGAAACAAAACAACGTAAGTATTGCTCCACACATTTATTTACAACTTCCGTTTGGCCATCCGTTTGCGGGTGATACGCGGTACTAAATTTCAGTTTTGTACCTTGCAACTTGAACAATTCTTTCCAAAAATGACTCTGAAAAATACGGTCCCGATCAGAGATAATAGCTTCTGGAATTCCGTGTAATCTGATCACTTCTCTATGAAAAAATTTAGCGACTGATTGGGCAGTAAATTGGTGTCGAAGTGCTATGAAATGTGCATACTTGCTTAAGCGATCTACTACTACTAGGATAGTAGGCATACCTCCTGATTTTGGCAGCCCTTCAATGAAGTCCATAGATGCTTCTTCCCAAACTTTCATTGGTAATTGAATTGGTTGGAGTAACCCGGCTACCGAGCCCGATAAATTTTTGTTTCTTTGACAAATATCACATGCTTTGACTTTGTTTATGACATCTTTTTTCATGCCCATCCAAAATATTTCTGAAGCTATACGTTTATAAGTTCTTTCTTCACCCGCATGACCACCAATCGGACTTTCATGAAACTCAGCAAAGAGTTTGTCAATTAAAGTCAATTGCTTCGGAATCACCAACCGGTTCTTAAACATCAATAATCCTTGGGCTAATGTGAATCCTTTATGAGCATCTTTATCATTGACTAAATCTTGAGTAATTTTCTGTAAAAAACCATCAGCCATAATTTCTTTTTGTAACACATCCCAATCTCTCCATTGAGGACCACCCATCACTGCACATTCTATTTTCTCTTTCTTCCTGGAAAGGGCATCAGCAGCCCTATTACTTGGGCCTGTTTTGTAAAATATTTCAAAATTATACCCCAATAACTTGCTAGCCCATTTCTGATATTCCGGTTCCACAACTCTTTGATCCAACAAAAACCGTAAGCTTTGTTGATCACTTCTTACTACAAACTTTCGTCCCAGTAAATAAGGTCTCCATTTTTTTTTTACTGCGAACACGATTGCCATCAGTTCTTTCTCATATACAGATTTTGTTTGAGCTCGTTTTCCCAATTGTTGGCTGAAGTATGCAATCGGATGATCTTGTTGCATAAGGACTGCTCCTAAACCATAACCAGATGCATCTGTTTCCAGCACAAATGGTTGCGAAAAAACAGGTAACTTCAAAACCGGAGCTTTGACTAACATTCTTTTTAATTCTTCAAAAGATTGTTGAGCTGTTGCTGACCATACAAACTAATTTTTTTTAAGTAAAGCTGTTAACGGGGCTGCAATCAAACCATAATGCTGAACAAACTTGCGATAATATCCCAAAAGTCCCAAAAAACCTCGTAATTCTGTCACTGATGCAGGAACAGGCCAATCAACAATCGCTTGCACCTTGTCACGATCCATTTCTACCCCTTTTTCTGAAATCACATGCCCCAAGTATCCTAATTTTGATTTTCCAAACTCGCATTTCTTTTTATTAGCATAGA
This sequence comes from Cichorium intybus, assembly GCA_023525715.1. Taxonomy (NCBI): domain Eukaryota; kingdom Viridiplantae; phylum Streptophyta; class Magnoliopsida; order Asterales; family Asteraceae; genus Cichorium; species Cichorium intybus. Next base: position 71,837,675 of record CM042012.1, on the reverse strand, counting down.
GTTTATGTTTGAGCAAAACTTGAAAAACTATTGCCAAATGATCTTTATGCTTTTCTTCCGATTGACTATACACCAAAATATCATCGAAGAATACTAACACAAATTTCCTTAAGTATTCTTTAAAGACCTCATTCATCAAACTTTGAAATGTAGCTGGAGCATTAACTAAACCAAATGGCATTACGAGAAACTCGTAATGCCCTTCATGTGTTCTAAATGCCGTCTTTTGGATATCATTCTCAATCATCCTTATTTGATGATATCCGGATTTTAGGTCTAACTTGGAGAAAACTTTTGCACCATTAAGTTCGTCTAGTAACTCATCGATTACAGGTATTGGAAATTTATCCAAAACTGTTTGTTTATTCAAAGCCCTGTAATCCACACAGAACCGCCATGAACCATCTTTTTCTTAACCAATAAAACAGGACTTGAAAAAGAGCTCTTACTTGGTCGGATAATCCCCGCTTCTAACATTTCACGAATTAACTTTTCAATTTCATATTTTTGGTAGTGAGGATACCTGTACGGGCGAACATTAACCGGACCAGTTCCCTCTTTTAAAACAATGGCATGCTCTCTTCCTCTAACTGGTGGTAATGCTTTTGGCATATGAAAAATGTCATCATATTGTGCCACCACTTCTGACCATACTGAAGTGACTTCACTCTCCAATTTGGTATTAAGCTCATTAGCATCCAAACTGCCCAACTCCACTACCCATCCCAAACCTTCTTTCACCATAGTTTTGGTAATGGATTTCAACGAAACTAGAGCTTTTTCTAAAGTAGGATCACCGTTTAAAGTTACTGTTTCTTGTCCCAGTTGAAACTTCATGACTTGAGTGGCCCAATTAGTGTGCGTGGTCCCTAATTTCACCAACCATTGCATTCCTATGATGATGTCTGAATTACCTAACTTCAAAGGTAAAAACTCCTCCACTATTTCTATGCCTTGCATTCGTATCTTTACCCGTCGACACACACCTTTCCCTTTTACCTCCAAACCAGTACCCATTTCAATCATATAATTGTGAGTGTGATCAACCGGTAATTGCAATTGTGCCACTGTTTCGTTTGAAATGAAGTTATGAGTCGCGCCACAGTCAATGAGTATAACTACTCTTTGGTTCTCAATCTTCCCTTCTAATTTTATTGTTTTAGGATTGGAAAATCCTATCACTGAATTCAGGTGCACCTATACTTTGTTCTGATCCTTTATAACTTCAATATCTTTTTTAGGTTCCGCTTCTTCAACATCTGAATCTTCTACTTCTTCACTGTCAACATGTTGGGTCACCAATACACTCATTTCTTTCTTTTTGCACACATGACCAGGAGAAAACTTTTCATCACATTTGTAACACAAACCTTTTGATCTTTTCTGCTGTAATTCTGCATCCGAAAGTTTTCAAAATTCACCCCAAGGTTTGTCGCCATTTACGGATGATTTGTAACTTGATTGATTTGTTCCTCTTACCTCCCCACTCATGTTAGTTGTCTTCTTATAGTTCCATGTGCTTAAAGATCTTTGTTTGGATAAAATCTTATTCTTCTCTTCTATTCTAGCGGCCAACTCCATTGCTTCATCTAAACTTGATGGGGATAACAGTCTGATTTCAGCTTTGATTATTGGTTCTAAACCATTCAAAAACTGACTCAGAAATGCCTCTTCAGAAATACTTTCCAAAGGTGCTGCCAATGACAGAAACTGTCTCTTGTATTCTTCAATTGTACCTTCTTGCTTAAGTACCAAAAATTGCTCACATAAAGAACCTCTCCACAAGAACAAAACTGCTTTAATAACATTTGCCTCAATTCTTCCTAACTCTTAATTGGATGCCTTCTATGTTCCCACTGAAACCATTTGAGTGCATCACCTTCGAATGAAATGAAAGCAACCTCAATCTGTTCTTCTACTGTTAATCGATTGAGATTAAAGTATCTCTCAGCTCTACTTAACCATCCGTCTAGATCCTTACCATTGAAAATTGGCATTTCAAGCTTTCTACCTTTTATTGCTAAAAATCGATTAGGATCTGGAGTACCTTTTCCCGATAATCGTTCTCTGAAACTTGAACCTTCTGGCGTATTGAGTTTTGGTGGAGATTCAACCCTTTGCTTCAGTAATTGTTCCATCATCTTCTTCATTGAGCCTATGTCTGATTGCATCGATCCCATGCCTTCTCTTAATGATACGATCTCCCCTTGTACTGATCCCATAGTCGATTCCATGTCATCAACCCGATTCAGTACCGTCCGTTCAGCTACAGAACGTGTAGTAGCCATTACAATTTCAATCTGCGACTCTTAAGTTCGTATTGCAAAATTGAATCGCCGACACTTCAAGTCAGCCTTCAATTTCACCAAATCAGTTGTTGCGCTTCACTAATTGTGTTGATTCTTCAGCAATTCGTCGGTTATCCTTCTCAATTTCACGATCGGCTCATCAATTTGAAACAAAAATTGTTGTCGCTTCCTTCTACTAGTGTCGCACCTTGAAAACCTTTGCCGATCTTCTCAATTTCCCAGGATTACTGCTCTGATACCAATTTTGCTGTGATCTAGAGACTCAAAACGATTCTCTATTAACCGAATGATTACAAATGTGGAATTACAATGACTCAACTACCCTTCGAGAGGGTAGAAACTCTCCTGATGAACAATGTTCACTTTACAAAAGCTTGACCCCCTTTCTAACTGACTTCCAACAACTACTTAACGCCTTACAACTGACTTAATCCAGAAAGACCATAATGCCCCTGATCAGTGAACTTATTACAATACTAATAAAAGTCAATGCCAAAGTCAACCCTTACGGTCTGGCCCTTCTCGTGTAGGTAAACCTCAAAGGAGGTTTACCAGTTTGTTGCGTATTTTTTTATTGTTGAGTGATATTGTTACTTAATATCATATACTACAGTAAACTTTTCATTATTTTGAATGATTTTCTTTTTCTTTTTCTTTTTGGAGAAAGAGCCTTAGGCAAATTATCTTTGTTTTTAGCAAAGGCCATATTAAACGATTTCATGATTTGCATATTAGAAAGACTTTTATTTTTTGACCATTTATTTAACCTGTAATTTGTAGATTGTTAATTGTACATAATATTTTGTAACTTATTAACAACTAATTTTATAATCATATTGTACCACATATACGAGTTATTTCAATCTGTATGATGTTTAACATTCAATTTTTTTACCTTCAATTTGCATGAACATGATGTTCTATGTAAATTAGGGTTACGACAATTAGAAATAGGTTTTACCATTTGACTATTCAATGTTTCTAGAAACGAGAAAGAGTCTGGGTTCTTGATTTTAAATTAAAACTTTGATCCAACATGTTCATGTATGATTCTTTAACCCTAAATCTATATGAACATGAAATTTATTGTTAGTTGTGGTTACAATTATCGTAAGAAATCTTTCCTATTTGATGAATAGTTATTCTTTGAAATGGTAAAGAGTTTCAATCCTTCAAATTTCATCAACACGCTGATTTAATCTATTCTTGCTTTTAGTGTATTGAAAAAACACCCGAGCATATTGACATGTTCTAAATATATTGGGTGTCAAGAAAAAAGTTGTTTGTAACATGGAGTGCAAGAATCAAACATCTTTTTGAGCAATTAAGTGACTGGATTTGTGTTTAGAATATAAATATTTCAAATTCAAATCTCTTTTAATTATTCCACTTGGAACAGCCTATTGTGTCAAAACAGCCAAAAAAGGTCAATGCAGTTTGGACATCCATGTTGAGGGGGATGTCATCAACCTCCATACTGACTGCAACAACAATTCCGGTCTCAAATTCAAACTTTTATGAGTTCAACTTTCCTTGGATCGGATCTTGAAGTCATACATGATAGATATAATAAACAGAAGAGTAAAATGTGGTTATAAGAATTTGTATAGATATCTTTTGAATTTTAGGCTAAATGAAAGGAGTACCAATATACTTTCATTTGTTTATGCATTATAGCATCCTATTATTATTCACATTTTTTGAATATAAAATCCTACTTCTTTTCTCCATTTAGCTTTTTTTGGGGTTGCCGCCGCATCGCGCAGGGGTTACTTCTATACATAAAACAATAATCATATTTTATTGCAAGGAAACAAACATTGGTAGATATTTTGATGGTGTGCAACAAAAAAATTATTGTTTGCTCGATTAGTTTGACTAACAGGAAACTTTTCCATGAAAAACTCTATCTCTTCATGTAATACCGTAACTTTAAATTATGGTAGAATTGTGTTAATTTTAATATAAATGAGATTAGATGAGTTAAAACACGAGTTAAGATGTTTAGAAACCTATCTAGGAGAAGTAGGATGTTAAAAAGGGTAAAAGAAACAATTTGGATTCTTGAAAAATCAAACCGGGTCGAGTTTTAAGACACGGGTCGAGTTGGATTGAAATGAAAATAGAAAAAAGAGTAACTTGGGTCGTGTTCTATGAACCGGGTCGTGTTCAACAAAACCCGGGTCGGGTTGGATAAAACAGACTGTGCTGCACCTTGGAGTAAAAACGAGATTTTGCAGAAAAGAACCCAGTTCGGGTTTGGCAACCCGGGTCGGGTTACGGGTGCAGGGTAGTTTTAAATGTGCGAAATTTCCTCATTTTGGGAAAAACCCATTTCGAGCCAAACACTCCCAAACCCTAGAAAATCGATTTCAAACCATCTAAGTCGAGATTAAGGCCTGTTATTCATGAATTGAAGCTAGAGATCAATCCTTTGAGCTTGAAAGGTAATCTTTCTTGAAATTGGTTTCATTTCAATGATGATTTTGCTTGATTGGAGGAAGTTGCAAGGGTGATGATGAACCACTTGTTAGGGGTAAAAGAAGTAACAAATATTGGTTGATTTTATGAGTATAAGAGGGTTCTAATCTTAGACTTGAACTAGTGAAATGCTAATTTTGTATTTCTAGAGTTGTATGAGTTGAAATGGTGAGATTGAAAGGTACAATTAGGATGGTGGTACTGTCTTTTGATTGTAATTCTTCTATATGGTTATAAATCTTTATTATTGTTGATATTGAGTATTATTGAGATTATTAAGAAGTTTGAGTATTGAAATTGAGTTGTTGTGTTACAGCTAAAGCTAAATAGGATCACACACGAGGTTCTGGAGTTCCACATATCGATTCAATCTTAGGTGAGTAGTGCTTTACTAAATAAACTATGTTTTGGTTGAGATGATTATTGTAGAAGAAATTCAAGTTCTATTATAATTGGTTGAGTATACAAATTGTATGAGTTTTGGAAGTGAAGAACCTTAGTATGATAATTATACTAAGTATTAAAGGTTATTCCTTGAGATTGATATGAACGAGATGACAGATATTATTGGCCGGTTAACTTTTAATTACTCACTGAGCTATTGAAGCTCATAATTTGTTTGTTATTGTTGTTTGTGTTAGGTTCTAGTAGTGCAGGTCATGGGAAACACATCACGGAGGGTTAGCTGGAATTGACTTTGGACTGGAATTGCACTGGTTGTTTGAACTTTATAGATATCCTGGTTTTTTTGTGTAAAAGTTGTGATACTTGTTGTACATAGTTTATGACTTAAACTAGGTTTTTGAAACAACTTTGTAACTAGTTACTCATCTTTTGGGTTTACACCAGTATAACACTTATGTTTGTTTAAATCTTTTGGTGTATCCTAAGATTGAGAAACCGGGCATTACAAGTTGGTATCAGAGCCGAGGTTTAAGGGAATTAAACATTGAGATGGGTTTAGACTTAAACCAATGAGGTAGAGAAGTCCCAAAGAGTCCCGAGTAGCTAAAATTCGTGATGTACTAAATGAGTCAATTATGTAACCATATATGAGTATTATGGTGGCATACAGAATGAGTTGATTATATAACCATATCGAGTATTATGGTGGTGAATGCTAAATGAGTTAAATTTCTTTTCAGCCTCATTATGAGTTCTGGAAAAGAAAAAAAGGGAGGTGATCGCCGAGACGAGCATTCGGGATCACAAGATTCGGGACTGGGGCGCCAGTCGAAAGGCGAGAGACCGCTTGAGTTAACATCATCTTTACAAGAGCTGATTGCTGCGAAGGTAGCAAAAGCCGTTAAAAGCTTATTGCCTACCTTAATAAGACCTCAGACGGAGGTGACAAATAGAGATGATCGAAACCAACCTCCTATCACATCTGTGGTTAAGGAGGGTCGGAGAGAGCCAGTTATTATACGTGCAGAAGCTGGAGGTTCGGGCGAACCAAAAGGTTGCAATTATGAGACATTCCGAAAATGTAAACCGAATGATTTCTTTGGTACTGATGATCATATTGTTGCACAAAATTGGTTAACACACATCGAGAAAGTTTTTCGTACGAGTAAGTGTGCGGAAAAAGACAAGGTTAAGTATGCTACAAATTTTTTGCACAAAGATGCCCAGTTCTGGTGGGAGAATATAAATCTTGATATAGAGAAAGGATTGGAATCAGAACCGACAAGGGAGGAGTTCAAAACAAAGTTTATGAAAGAATATTGCTCAAACACTGCAATGAAAAGTTTGGAGGAGGATTTTCTGAGATTGCAGCAAGGAACGCTGTCGGTACAGGAGTATACGACAGAGTTTAACGAGAAAGCTAGATTTGCTGCTCATCAGGTAGATACTGAAGAAAGAAATATTGATAGGTATCTATGGGGACTGAGGACCCAAATACGAGAGTTCTTACAGAGTTCAAGCTTTACCACTTACCAGCAGATTGTCGAGGCAGCCAAATCTCGAGAAAAAGAATTGCGGAGGCAAGATGATGAGAAAAAGGGGGACAAAGATAGTGGAGGTCAGAAAAGGAAGTGGGAAGGAAAATCGGGAGGCAATATCCAAAAACAACAAGTCCCAAGTTATCAGTCTCGAGGTGATTTGAGGAAGGTGGAAGGTAAATGGGGTGAAAGGTATTGTCAGAAACATTATAGAGATTTTGATGCGAGCACCCCGTCCCTTATGTGTTATCAGTGCGGGAAGACAGGGCATATGGCTCAAGATTGTTTAGAGAAAATCCGTGTGTGTTTCAATTGCGGAGAAAGCGGTCATATCCACCCAGATTGCCCGAAGCCGAGAACCGATTCACGGCATAAGACTCCGAGGGCGGGACGAGGTGATAATCGAGGTGATAGAAGAGATAGAGGTGGTGGGAATGTTAGAACTCAAGCTTTTCAGATGACCGTGGAGGAGGCTCGAGATCGGTCCGATGTTATCACATGTATTTTTAGCTTGAACTCTTCTCAAGCACGAGTACTTTTTGATTCTGGTGCATCTGTGTCCTTTATATCGGAGTCTTTTGCTTCTAAAGTAGATATTTCGTTAGTTGATTTATATGAGAAAATGATAGTAGATATAGCAGATGGGAGATGTGTTTTTGTAAAGAGTCAGTATAAACAATGTTGGCTTGAGATCTTTGGGGTTACATTCCTTATCGATCTGAAGCCGATTACAAATTATGAGTTTGATGTATATCGGAGTCTTTTGCTTCTAAACTAGATATTTCGTTAGTTGATTTATATGAGAAAGTGATAGTAGATATAGCAGATGGGAGATGTGTTTTTGTAAAGAGTCGGTATAAACAATGTCGGCTTGAGATCTTTGGGGTTACATTCCTTATCGATCTGAAGCCGATTACAAATTATGAGTTTGATGTAATAGTCGGGATGGACTGGTTAGATGACAATAGAGGTCATATGGATTGTCATGAGAAAACACTTTCCATAAAAACACTGAGTGGTTCCCGAATCTTAATACGAGGTGAAAGACGTTCTCGAAAGGTACCGATAGTATCATTAGCAAAAACTCGGAGATATATAGAAAGAGGAGGTGAAATGATTATGGCACATGTGATTAGTGCCGAATCAAAACTTTCCAAAATTGAAGAAGTAGAAATGGTTGGAGATTATCCTGATGTATTTCCAAATGATCTTCCAAGCTTACCACCGAGTCGACAAGTTGAATTTGTGATCGATGTCATACCGGGGGCGAAGTAGGTAGCTCGACCGCCTTACCGATTGGCACCGCCTGAGATGGAACAATTAAAGAGATACTTGCAAGAGTTATTGGAACTTGGATTTATCCGTCCGAGTTCGTCTCCGTGGGGTGCGCCTATACTTTTCGTGAAAAAGAAAGATGGTTCTATGAGAATGTGTATAGACTATCGAGAGCTCAACAAAATTACTATAAAGAACCGTTACCCGTTGCCGAGAATCGATGATTTATTTGACCGACTACACGGAGCTACGTATTTTTCAAAGATTGATTTGAGATTCGGTTATCATCAATTGAGAGTACAAGATGTTGATATTCCGAAGACGGCTTTTTGTACGAGGTATGGTCATTACGAGTTTTTAGTCACGCCGTTCGGTTTGACTAATGCTCCAGCTGCTTTCATGGATTTAATGAATCGAATTTGTCATCCTTTTCTCGATAAATTCGTAATTGTATTTATCGACGACATTTTGATTTACTCGAAGAGTCGAGATGAGCATAGATTTCATTTACAACAAATGTTAGATCTTCTTCGTAAGGAGAAGTTATATGCGAAGTTTACGAAGTGTGAGTTTTGGTTACGGGAAATCCAATTTCTCGGTCATGTGATAAATGAAGACGGTATAAAAGTGGATCCGGCAAAGATTGAAGCTGTGATGAGTTGGGAGCCACCAAAGAGTCTGATGGAAGTTCGTAGTTTCTTGGGGTTAGTGGGTTATTATCGGAGATTTGTTGAAGACTTTTCTCGAATCGCTACGCCCCTCACCAAACTGACAAAGAAGACAGAGAAGTTTAGCTGGACTGAGGCGCAACAGTCAGCTTTTGAACAATTGAGAGATAGTTTGTGCAAAGCTCCGGTGTTGGCCTTACCGTATGGAAGAGAAGACTTTGTTCTCTATAGTGATGCCTCTTTAAGTGGTCTCGGATGTGTGTTAATACAAAAAGGACGTGTAATTGCCTATGCATCTTGACAACTCAAATCACATGAGAAAACTTATCCGGTACATGATTTAGAATTAGCAGGGATAGTCCTTGCATTGAAGATGTGGCGACACTATCTTTATGGCATGCGGTTCCAGATTTACACAGATCATAAAAGCCTAAAATACCTGTTTGATCAGAAAGAGTTGAACATGAGGCAAAGATGGTGGATGGATCTGTTAAAAGATTATGATTGTGAAATATTTTACCATCCCGGTAAAGCTAATGTGGTGGCGGATGCACTGAGTCGAAAAGAGTCGTCTATTCGAATTGTATCGACTCGAATGGGAGTTGTGAGTCGATTGCCAGAGGTGATACGCAGATGTCAAAGAGAGGCTAATGATTTAAAGAAAGAAAGAATGATCGGGTATGTGGAGAAACTAGTAGAAAATGCGCAAGGAATCAAGACTTTTCAAGAGCGAGTTTGGGTTCCGAAACATGGTGAAGCGAGACAGTTGTTGCTAGAGGATGCTCACTGTACCAGCTGTTCGGTTCATCCAGGTAGTACACGAATGTATCATACTTTAAAGCCGTACTATTGGTGGCTCGGTATGAAGCGAGATGTAGGATGTTTTGTGGAGAATTGCTTGACATGCCTTCAAATGAAAGTCAATCACCAAAAACCGTTTGGAACAATACAACTGTTGCCGGTACCAATGAAGAAATGGGATGAAGTCACTATGGATTTCATTACAAAGTTGCCTCGGACTCCTTGAGGATATGATTCCATATGGGTTATTGTTGATAGATTAACGAAGTCGGCTCATTTCATCCCGATCTGAGAAGATTATCAAGTATCAAAATTAGCCGAGATCTATACCAGAGAAATAGTTAGACAACATGGAGTGCCAACTTCAATCATTTCTGATAGAGACAGTCGTTTTAATTCATATTTCTGGCAGATTTTTCAGAAGCATTTTGGTACTAAAGCTTTGTTGAGTACTGCGTATCATCCCCAGATAGATGGACAGTCGGAAAGGACGATACAAACACTTGAAGATATGCTACGAGCTTGTATAATTGATTTTGGGGGCAGCTGGGAAGATCACCTGCCTTTAGTAGAGTTTGCTTATAACAACACTGATCACTCCAGTACACAGATGGCACATTTTGAAGCTTTGTACGGTGCACCATGTCGAACGCCAACTTGTTGGACAGAGATTGGAGAAAAACCATTGGCGGGACCAGAAATTGTAGCTGAAACCGAGGAGAAGATACAAAGTATCCGTGAGCATATACGAGTAGCGCAAAACCGCCAAAAACAATATGCAGATAAGAGAAGAAAGCCACTAGAGTTCCAAGTCGGAGACATGGTGATTTTAAAAGTATCCCCATGGAAGGGAGTAATCCGATTTGGCAAAAGAGGTAAATTAAGCCCACGGTTTATCGGACCCTTTCGAGTCTTGGTGAAAATTGGAGCAGTTGCGTACAAGCTTGAACTTCCTGATGAGTTACGAGGTATCCACAATGTGTTCCATGTGTCACACCTTAGAAAGACGTTGCATGATAAATCCACTTGAGTACCTTTGGCCGGAGTTCAATTAGACAAGAAATTGAGATATCAAGAGATGCCGGAATGAAACTTAGACAAAAAGGTCAAGAAGTTGCGAAATAAAGAGATTGGCGTGGTCAAAGTACAATGGCGACATCATAGAGGGACGAATGTCACTTGGGAAGCCGAGGAAGAGATGCGGTCAAAGTATCCCTTTTTGTTTTAAGAGATTCTGAGGACGGAATCTTTTGAAAGGGGTAAGAACTTGTAATACCGTAACTTTAAATTATGGTAGAATTGTGTTAATTTTAATATAAACGAGATTAGATGAGTTAAAACACGAGTTAAGATGTTTAGAAACCTATCTAGGAGAAGTATGATGTTAAAAAGGGTAAAAGAAACAATTTGGATTCTTGAAAAGTCAAACCGGGTCGAGTTGGATTGAAATGAAAATGGAAAAAACAGTAACCCGGGTCGTGTTCTACAAACCCGGGTCGGGTTGGATAAACCAGACCGTGCTGCACCTTGGAGTAAAAACGGGATTTTGCGGAAAAGAACCCGGGTCGGGTTTGGCAACCCGGGTCGGGTTACGGGTGCAAGGTAGTTTTAAATGTGCGAAATTTCCTCATTTTGGGAAAAACCCATTTCGAGCCAAACACTCCCAAACCCTAGAAAATCGATTTCAAACCTTCTAAGTCGAGATTAAGGCCTGTTATTCATGAATTGAAGCTAGAGATCAATCCTTTGAGCTTGAAAGGTAATCCTCCTTGAATTTGGTTTCATTTCAATGGTGATTTTGCTTGATTGGAGGAAGTTGCAAGGGTGATGATGAACCACTTGTTATGGGTAAAAGAAGTAACGAATATTGGTTGATTTTATGAGTATAAGAGGGTTCTAATCTTAGACTTGAACTAGTGAAATGCTAATTTTGTATTTCTAGAGTTGTATGAGTTGAAATGGTGAGATTGAAAGTTATAATTAGGATGGTGGTACTATCTTTTGATTGTAATTCATCTATATGGTTATAAATCTTGATTATTGTTGATATTGAGTATAATTGAGATTATTAAGAAGTTTGAGTATTGAAATTGAGTTGTTGTGTTACAACTAAAGCTAGACAGGATCACACACGAGGTTCTGGAGTTCCACATATCGATTCAACCTCAGGTGTTTAGTGCTTTACTAAATAAACTATGTTTTGGTTGAGATGATTATTGTAGAAGAAATTCAAGTTCTATTATAATTGGTTGAGTATACATATTGTATGAGTTTTGGAAGTGAAGAACCTTAGTATGATAATTATGTTGGATTAGGTGTCTAAGCCATGACTTTATATTTATATTTATCTTGTTAATTGAAACAAAGTCCATTTGGGTTGCCCTCATAGCTGGAGGTTAGGATAGAGTTCAGTGAGTAAAAGGTTGATTTATTAATTGTTTAATAAATCAATAGAATTAATTAAATGGTTTATTAATATATTTAAGTGTTAATATATTAATTAGAAACTATATTAATTAATTGAGATTTAATCTAGAATTAATTGGATTTAATTTAGTGATTAAATTAATTAATTAAAGTGCAGGGGCTGACTTGTAGTTATTCAACAGTTGAATAACTGGAAAGAGATAAGCCAGGGGCCAAAATGGCGCCACCCTGGAGGCTTCTCCTAGGGTTGGCGAATACCCTAATAGGGTTTAAGGAAGCCTGGTCTAAGTGGCCAACAAGCTTGCCCACCTTGGAGGCTCCTTAGGGTTTCAGGTGTAACCCTTTGGAGGCTATAAAAGGAACCCTCTGGCACCCTTATTCTCTGCGCCATTTTTCACTATAATTACTCTGCTGGACTGTCTTCTCCATTGCTTAGGTGTGACACAATTTGAGGCAGGACATTTGTGCTGCTAGCTTCAAGGATCATAAGATCAAAAGGTTGGTTTTCTCAGTTTTGATCTTTAGAAATAATTGTTTTCTTTAGGATTTAGTTTATTATCTTTATAGAAGAAAACATAGATCTTTCTAGGGTTGCATGTGAACCATAAGAGATTATTTGTTCATTGTTTGCTAGAAAACCCTTCAGTTGTATCAGAGCATAGGCTTGTTTTCTTATGAATTGATATAAACTGCTTGAATGATTCTTGCCTTGAGTGTTTTTGCGAAAAACCCTCTTGGAATGGCCTACATTTCGTGGCCTAGGCTAGGGTTTCCTAACCCTAGCTGCCAAGCCCCATGGTCCCCTTTATTTGCTTGATTTACTTGCTTTTTATAAGTAGGTTGTTATTTTTGGTAACTGTATCTAATAAATAATTGGAACCCTTATTTGTTGGCTTGTATTTTTCGAAAATTGTGGGGCCCTAGATAGTAAAATTAATTTTGATTAATTTCATAAAATCTATCTTAGATTTAATTAGTTTAATTAACTGTTAATTAAAAGATCAATTAAATCAGCTTAAAGAATTAATTTAAATTTTCAAAAAATTGTTTAAAATTTGCGAAAATTCTTATTAAATTAATTCTAAAATATTTTAATAAGATTAAAATATATCTTATATATTTATGATTAAGAGTTAATTATTTATATATAAGAAAATTTGGTTAGTCTTACCGCAAGTAGGCCTCATTCACAAAACTGTCTTATAAAGAGGGTATAAGGCAACTGCCTATAAAATGACAGTCTAATGGGTATCTACTCTTACCCACCGCTCTCCTGGTCAGTCGAGTGTCGTTAGCCGAACGAGTTTGATAGAACCGCTAAGCCTCTTAAAAGTATAATGCTATAATTGAAAGTACTAGAACCTTGAACAAAACCCAATCTAGTTACTTTAGGATAAAAAATGTGGATTGGTGCTAATCCATGGAATTGCACATTGCACCTTGTGGAACGTTGGTGGAGCGTGTGTGGTTTACCGGCACGCCAACTGGGGTCCACAAAGACTTGCAATGAGTTTCTCGATTTTGTCATTATTAACGGAGCGTGTGTGGTTAACCGGCACGTTAATTAGAGATGGAAATTGACTTCGAGAGTACCAAGCTAATTTGCATGGTTATTCACACCCGGTTTGTGATCCTCGGCATCCCAGTCACAAACAGTGGGGCACATCCGAGACTAAACATGCCATTGAATAGTTCGATGTGTCTCAACATATCTAGGAATTTCATAAGATGAAATTGATAAGTGTATTATCTACCTTAATGACCATTATGTTGTGATTACGGCATCCCTCTTCACATCATAGTTGGGGCATTTTGGGTCCTAGCCTTTATAAATAATAAATTGGGTAATTATTTAAAAGGATAAATTAAAGTAATAAATTCTGTTTATTGTAGATGTCTAAATCAAGTGTCTATTCTCCTCCCTCTCCTCCTTCACCTATTTCTGAGAGCATCAGAAAGCACCTGCTAAACATGGAAAGGCTGACTGGCCTTAACTATAAGGAATGTATTCGCAATTGGAGACTGGCTCTCGGCATTGCTGGCAAGCTACATCTCACCGAGTATCCGATCCCGGTTCCACCGAAACAAGTCATCATAAAGAGCCTTTATGATAAGCATGACTTGTTAGTTGATGAATCCGAAAAGATTCATGACATCATGCTATTGACCATTGACCCCGAGTTCCGTAATGATTTTGAATCCTTGGGACCATATGAGTTAATGCAATCGGTTGAGGAAAAGTTCCAAAAACCGGTTGAAGAGGAAAGAGCTAGGATCTTCAAAAGACTTGTAGAGTGTTGGTTAAAAGAAGGAAGTAGCGTCGATTCGCATGTTCTTCAGATTGAAGCGTACATAGGCGAGTTGCACAAACTTGGTTATTCCATGAGTCAGGAGTCGAGTGTTAACACTCTACTCGCTTCACTGACCAGTAAGTACGATCTGTTCATTCAGACGTATAGAAAGGAAGACCAGAAAAAGAACTTAATGGAAATGCATCCACTGTTGACTTTATACAAGTCACTCTTGGACAGGCATAGCTCAAATGGTTCAGCTACTTCTGGATTAAGTCCAGTGAAAAGACACAGCAAGAAACGATCCAGATCGTCTGGACATGTCTTAAACTGGGAATCCACAAAATCGGATACAGTCGCGGAAAGATTGGAAGACGCTCCAAGGTCAAAATCTTTTGAAAGCTCAGGTATATCTAAAACCTCAAAACTCATGTTCCATAATTCCTTGATGCATAATGTGATAGTCACATTTTGGTTTGTATGCAGGGAATCAGTAAAGTACGGGACATTGGCGCATAGGAGCACATTTGGATTGGATTTCCGGCTCATGCAGTTTTGAAGTTTAGTTAGATATTGAAATATTGTTATTAGCTTTTAGATGCGTATGACATTGTCTTTCATATAGTACATTGTTCAAGGATTTTTTGTTTTAATAAAATTATCGTTTTCCTTTTAACAACTCTTGTTTGAAATTATCCTTGAAATGTTATATGAATGTGTTGAATGCGTGATTAGTAATAACTTCAATGCTGAATGCATCAAAAGTGTTTGGATTTTAGGAATTGTGTCCCTTATGATTGTTAATATAAATATTATAAGAATCAATTCAACCAAAGGTCCAGTTGGACAGGACCTTGGAATCACTTGACTTAGAGTCACTTGATGAGTTGAGTTCTTAATGTGTCAAGAAATGAATCAACCAAAGATCCAGTTGGACAGGACTTTGGAATCATTTGACTTAGAGTCAGATGATGATTAAGTTCTTTATAAAGCACATGTGGCAAGAAATGAATCACCCAAAGATCCAAAGGATAGGATTTTGGAATCAGCAGACTTAGAGTCAACTGAAGATTGCAAGTCTTGAACAGAATTAATAAAGTCATAATTTTACATAGAGATGTAAAAGAGATTAAGATCACGAGCAACAAACACATCAGTTGCTGTGTATTGCTCGAATCTTCAAATAGAACACAATTGTTTGTACTTTACAATATTTGTCATTTGGTATGACGAATATGACTTCGCTTATCAGAATAAGCGATTGGATTGAAACCTTGAATAGTTCAAAGTCTTCAAAGGAAGTACAAGACCCACAGAACCTGAGTGCCAACATAAACTGGGAAAATGTTTCACAGTTTATTCCCTTCCAAGAACATTAATAGTTATAATGTGTCTTAAGGAAGATGATGGAGCGTTGGTCGAAACAGTTCGATCCTCAATGTATGAGATACATTGCCAAAATTAGTTTCCGATACATTAATACTAAACCAGTCAGACCATATTCCAACCACATCATTCGACTAAGTAGGTTTTGCAGACACTGTCTGAAATGTAAAGCTGGGATTGTCCCACTTGTACATTAAAAGTCCAGGGTCTTGTAGCGTTCGTCCGAACCTCATGACTAGCCTGAATCTAATCAGAAATGTCGTTTCACTGGCTATCCCGCTATACCTGAAAAAAGAAAGAGCTCTTTTAGAAAGAACTCATATTCTAAGGAGACAGTGGGAGTTGGGACAGTCCTGAATGAGTTCAGGATTAGCCGAAGGAAAGAACCTTTAGTCATCACTAGGCTTAGAGCAGAAATCAGATTTCTGTTTTAATACTGACAAAATCTTCTCTTGACCAGTAGTATTGATCACCGTCATAATTAGTTATGATCGGGGTGACATACCAAATAGTGGTAAAACACTATAGTTGGTATGGATTTACAATCCGACTACTTGGAAGCATTGGTGGGCCCGGTTGCTGCCAATTAAGAGAACCTTAGGATGAGATGCAGTCTGTGTGACAGTTTGATTGATTTTACAACTGGTCTTAAAACCAGTGGGAGTAATCATCAAAAGAAACCAACATGGACAGAAACGTACCTTCAGAACATCTGGTTGAGTGAGACGATACCCAGAGTCAAGTAATTGACTCCGAGAGAAGCACTCTCAATAGAATATGAAATCCGAAAGGATACTGCATAATGTAAGTCGTTAGTGGAGTGCGTGTGGATCACCGACACACTAATGAGGACTCACAAAGAGTATGCCAGTATAAAGGTACGTGGGCCCGGGATTACCCCATGGGCATCTCGCAAGAAAGGATATTCAGATTCTCAAAATATGCCAAAGGATTGGATTTTGAGAAAGGGCTGAAAGATATCCATTAAGATGTCAGAAAGGTTTGGATTCTCAAAATGTGCCATAAGCTCTGGATTTTGTGAATAGTCCATAACCGTGTTAAAGCCAGTAGGAGTGTTGCTGTTATCTCTATCTCCATATGTGTGTTACATAATGTTTCTAGGAAACGTCTCTTTTCATTACAAAGTGTAATGACTTGGTGTTAAGAGACGGATCGCTATCAAAGACTTAATAAAGATACGGCATGCTCGGGTGGTTATAAATGTCTATGAGATAGATCGAAACTCTGCCAAAATGATCTTGATGAGACTCAAGATGCATTTCCAAGGAAATAGTTTTCTATCATTGCAAAGTGTAATGATTTGGCATGAGAAATATAAAGAAGGTGCAGCATACTCACATAATCCATTGACATATATCAGATAGATGTTGTCATCGGTATAGACCTGGCCATAGTAAGCATGATCTTGATAAGATTCAAGATGCATGAAGAAAAGTCTCCGAAAGGATATAGTTATTAAAAGTCGTGACACAAGGATTATAAGTAATCCTAAGATTCCAAAAGACTTTGGAATAGGACTAGATCGAATCCAACAAGTTTCTTGGATCGATCAGAAGTGTCATGAACATGTCTTGATGACTTAATGCTTAGAGCATACTGAGTCAGATTCAGGATATGACCTGGCTGGGAATACTTAATGGATTTTGTACATACGTGAGAAATCATTGGGAAATGATTGGGGTGAATGTTGATAACAATTTGAAAAAGAGTTTTCAAATAAGGACTTAAAGGTTAAAGAACTTCGTTGGCATTCCGATGGAGCGCGCGTGGCTCACCGGCACATCGTAACACCTCGAAATAGTCTTAGGGTGTAGTCATGTGGACTAAAGATCTCGAGAACCATGGAAAGTCACAGTACATAGAATGGAGTTGTTAGTGAGAATGACGGTATGACCAAAATTGAAATATCATCGGAAGGATATCCGATCGGATAAAGTGTATAAATGTGTAACATTTGAATACATAGAAAGAGTGAAAGATCAAGTAGACATAGATACATAACACGAATTAAATAGTTTAAAAGGAATCTAGAAACCGATAATAGTTTTATGTAAAATTCGACTTGGTGATTACCTCGTGGAGACTTGGTAATTAGCAAGAGTAGCTACCAGTCAGATTTTTTAAGTTTCGTCTTTGCATGTTTCACTTCCCGAATAATTTGATTATTCAAAAGTCCACAGTCGCTCATACTTTTCGGGAGTAAGTATGAACGAAGACTGTCGTGAATTGGTTTGTAGATTGTCTAAGGAGTTAGACATTGCAGTAAGACTGCTACAACGTTCATGAGTACTTAGAAATAGAGATTTGAGTATTGGATAAACCCGCGCTTAATAGATTGCTTCATAATTACATCACGAGCAATGTTGAGATGATAATATCGTATGATCTTGAAGCGGAGACATATGAGTTGAAATTTACGAGTCGATTGTGCATTGATAATGCGAAAACGCATCGGTAACTCGATGTTACAAAACGCATTGTTGTGTACGATTTGATAAGTAAAAGACACAATCATATGAGTCGAAGCTTATTCGTTCCGTGACCCTGGTGGGAAACAGATATCAGTAGGCCGCTCGATGATTTTGAAGTTGACTAAAGTGCTGGCCAGCCTGGACTAAATTGATGTGTTCAATTAGAAGTCCGAAAGTCATAAGCAGAATCGGAAATTGGGAAACAGAGTATCGGACAGAGATTGATCTCAATCCATGTCTCGTGTCTGGGAATATCTTGTTGGACGAAGGATCATATGATCACTTATCTATGGACAGAACTAACTGGGTCAGAGTTCGGCAGCAGTTTCTTGGAAGCTGCAGGTTGTTTATTAATTAGAAGATAAATTAAAGTCATAGACTTATCCAAGTGGGAGACTGTTGGATTAGGTGTCTAAGCCATGACTTTATATTTATATTTATCTTGTTAATTGAAGCAAAGTCCATTTGGGTTGCCCTCATAGCTGGAGGTTAGGATAAAGTTCGGTAGAGTAAAAGGTTGATTTATTAATTGTTTAATAAATCAATAGAATTAATTAAATGGGTTATTAATATATTTAAGTGTTAATATATTAATTAGAAACTATATTAATTAATTGAGATTTAATCTAGAATTAATTGGATTTAATTTAGTGATTAAATTAATTAATTAAAGTGCAGGGGCTGACTTGTATTTATTCAATAGTTGAATAACTGGCAAGAGATAAGCCAGGGGCCAAAATGGTGCCACCCTGGAGGCTTCTCCTAGGGTTGGCGAAAACCCTAGTAGGGTTTAAGGAAGCCTGGTCCAAGTGGCCAACAGGCTTGCCCACCTTGGAGGCTCCTTAGGGTTTCAGGTGTAACCCTTTGGAGGCTATAAAAGGAACCCTCTGGCACCCTTATTCTGTGTGCCATTTTTCACTGTAATTACTCTGCTGGACTGTCTTCTCCATTGCTTGGGTGTAACACCATTTGAGGCAGGACATTTGTGCTGCTAGCTTCAAGGATCATAAGATCAAAAGGTTGGTTTTCTCAGTTTTGATCTTTAGAAATAATTGTTTCCTTTAGGCTTTAGTTTATTATCTTCATAGAAGAAAACATAGATCTTTCTAGGTTGCATGTGAACCATAAGAGATTATTTGTTCATTGTTTGCTAGAAAATCCTTCAAATTATACTAAGGATTAAAGGTTATTCCTTGAGATTGATATGAACGAGATGACAGATATTATTGGCCGGTTAACTTTTAATTACTCACTGAGCTATTGAAGCTCATAATTTGTTTGTTATTGTTGTCTGTGTTAGGTTCTGGTAGTGTAGGTCATGGGAAACACATCACGGAGGGTTAGCTGGAATAGACTTTGGACTTTGGACTGGAACTGCACTGGTTGTTTTAATTTTATAGATATCCCAGTTTTTTTGTGTGTAAAAGTTGTGATACTGGTTGTACATAGTTTATGACTTAAACTAGGTTTTTGAAACAATTTTGTAACTAGTTACTCATCTTTTGGGTTTACACCAGTATAATACTTATGTTTGTTTAAATCTTTTGGTGTATCCTAAGATTGAGAAACCGGGCATTACACTTCATCCTTCTGAACATAACAATATGCAAGAACATAAGCTTGATTTATAATTTTCATTATTTATTCCACATGTAATAATTATAAAAAATTTTATCAATTCCTTAAATAATGGCATAGGGGTCCTGATTCTATGGCAAGCATGTATGATCTCCTATGGTCTTTTAGGCTTTACTACAACACTTTTCTCATGTGAGAGTGAAAATTAGAGGGGCAAATAAGGTTTATTCGGTACTTGTAGTAGACAAATTCAAAGGATATTTGGAAGGATCATTACATAGTTTTCAATAGCAGATAAAAAATGTGTGAAAGTACCTTCCTTGATGGAAAATAATGGCATAAAATGCTCAAACATGCAAGCAAGAAGATAAGCTACTCCCCTAAATGTGCAAGGATCTTGATGAGTATCTACATCCTTCTTGAGATCTAAGGGCGGTCCATTGACTTGGATCCTTCTTGATTTTCAATCAGAGAACCCGTAGTTGAGTGAATATGGCTTCAAGGTGATTGTCCTAGGTGGAATAGAAATAATTTGGCATAAGCTTAGTAGAAATCGATGAAAATGTTTATAGGAAATAGAGAGCAAACCATTTGTGAAGTTTACATGTGTTTGAAACCATCTTTCACCTATCAATTTCATCTAGATTTATCTTTCGAGTTCTCTTATTTTGGGACCTATAAACACACACATATAATTGCATATATAGTTAGACATATGCAAATTTTAACATATCAAGTTACCTCAAATTGCTTTGTCATCCTCAAATTGAACATAGCGGTCTCCTTAATAGTGTAAAACTGAAAACATCAAAGATAATACGATAGTTAATTTGCAGAAACAAAATCTGGAGTCGAAAAAGAGTAACCCCAAAACAAAAAATAAAAGATCAGATATCAGCAATTTTGTTTTTTTAGAAAATCAGATACACAAAAAATTCATAAAATTGATCAATTGGTGAATGTTTGCTTAAAATCTAGGGTTTAGGTTTCTATATCGAGAGAGGGTTGGCGACAAATGGTGGTAATGAAGGTTTTCTGCTCCATGATTGTTGAATTCGCTGATTTCACTGGGTCTTCTTTGATGGCAGGTACGATTTCAGTCAGTTTTTGCTTCATGATTGTTGAAGTTGATGAATTTAGTGGGTTTTATTTGATTACAGGTATGATTGTTGATATCCTTATTGATCTTCAATAATCCACTTAACTGATTATGAAAGCAACAACAATGTTTTAGAGATGTAATTTCCTTCATGTGTTATTGATTATACTCGTAGGAAACTGCATCAGACTCGTGCGTTGATAATTCTGATTCGTGGGAACATGGTTGATCACAAAAACCGTATGTTATATTTAAAGAAGCTTTAATTCAATTTGTACCTATTAATATCTTCATGCATAAAAAATTGTATAATTAGCTTTAAATTTTGTAAATTATTTACAGAAGCTTTAATTCAATTTGTACCTCTTAATACATTCATGCATAAAAATTTGTATAATTAGATTTAAATGTTGTATATTAAGTAAAATGATTTTTCTTTAAAAATTGCATAGATATAGATAGGTAAATCAAAGTGGTTATACTCCCCTTTTCAACTTTCATTTGTTACAGTCTTCTTCCGAATTATAAAATTTCCATTTTACTAGTATTATACTAATTTTCCTTTTCTTATGTTTTTTAAAACTTATATTTTAGATTTATTTTACAACTTTTTTATAATTTTATTTTTTACGCATTTCTTTTTCATTTTCAAAATTGTCTTTTTACAAATACTTATACATTTTCGTTTATATGCATGCTTTCTGTTAATTTTAGCATCTTCGTTTGTATGTATGTTTTTAAATATTTTTTCGTTTTTATAAATATGTTTTTTTCTACAACTTCAGGTTTTTACATATTCATTTACATGCATATACAATTTTATTTAATTTTTTAAATCTTAGACTTTTTAGATTTTTTTTTACAATTACTTTTACATTTGTATAGCTTTGTTTTTTAACTATCACAAAAATGAATAATCAAAGCATTTTTAGAGGGTTTTTTTTGTGAATCATGTTTTTTTCATCACCTAATGATTCATTTTGTTGGTTCGTCAAAAACATGCAACTGAAGCACTTCTTACCCTTCATACCAAAATTTTCTTTCTTATTAGATCCTTATTCTATATAGAAGTGTGTGTGTATATGTATGTGTGTGTCTATATATAAATATGTTAATGTATAAACTCTCCTATATTATGTGAATATATGCTATGATCAAATGTGGTCCAATCATTTCATAGGAAAATATAGTTATGCTATGATCAAATGTGGTCCAATCATTTCATAGGAAAATATAGTAAACTTACCTATATATTAATTAAGGAAATGTTGAATAATGTTTTTATGTTTTTATGTGACCATCACTGAAATAAGTCGAAATGTTTTTTAACAAATATTATCAGTATTTCAGGTTGCATGGATTCAAGATTGAACGTGAAGAAAAACAAAACACAGAATTCCAGATTGCTTCAGCAATCGCGACGCGACGGAAGGCCCGGTCGCGACGCGAAGCGGTCGCGACGCGAAGACCTCCAACGCGACACCACCAACTTCTTGATCGCGAGACTACCAACCCAACGCACTAACCAGTGGCCGACCAAAAGCAACCCGACACACGCACCTTCGCGACGCGACGCCATGCCTGGTCGCGACGCGATGCCTGTGTTCAGTGACTATAAATAAGAAGCTCACCTCTTGCCATTCTTGTGCAGAAAAAAAACTTTACACCACACCATACCCATTCAAGCACCAATATTATCCCACGTCCAAAGAGCAAAAAAAAAACTTGCCAAAACTATCAAGAAAACTCTTTTCAACCAAAGAAAAACCAAGTCCAAACAAACACCAAACAAAACCGCTACACCCATACTCTACCCGACACCAAACAAAACCTCTACCTAACACCATACAAAACCTCTACCCGACACCAAACAAAACCTCTACCCGACACCAAACTTCAAACCTCTAAACAACCTCAACCCGAATACCAAACTACAAAACCTACACACCCTCTACCAAATACATACACCACGAAAACTAAACCACAAAAACCCCATGCATCTCAAATAAACCGACACCAAAAACCCATTTCACCAAACACCAAAAACTACCAAACCTCATCCTATCGAAAAGAACAAGAATCGACGCTTCAAAGAAAACACCATCTTCCTCAGCTATCGATAAGTTCTTTTGAAATTACCTGTGTCGTTATTGATTTATTTAACCTGTTATAAATCAACTGTACCAAATATCCAATACATCCGAATTGAACCTTGACAACGAAAACATATATGGACTGTATTTAACCGAGACATCTAACTTCTAACTTCTAACTTCTAACCTTTTTATTTATTGTAAAAACACTTTATCGTTGATAATGACGTTTATTACATCTAACCTCTAACTTCTAACATTTACTTTATTTACCGCTTTCTGTCTATTTAAATACTGTCTAGTTTAGATTTACCGCTTTATTTTACTTATTTATAGCTTTCAGTTATTTAATTTTAGTTTATATTTATTCCGCATATTATAGATAAAATACATATCTGTCACACAGTAATCGGCTTAAAAACCTTACTCGTGGAGATCGGTTATTATTATTATATTTTCACAATTGGTATCAGAGCTTGTGTGATTTACTTTGAAATTTTTGTTGAGAACTTTTGTGTAGCGTTTTTATAAACCACCAATAAGTTTTCTTTAAAAATTTCATCTTAATATCACTTGTTCAACAAAAAAAAAAATTAAAATCTTAAAATTTTCAAAAAAAAAAAAAAAAAAAAAAAAAAAACCAACCCAAAAATGTCTTCCACAACCTACTCAAGAGCTCCATATGTCATCGATCAGGTATGGTCTATGATCTCAGAAATCGGTCTTTCAAGAACACCATTTGAGTCCCACATGACTAAGATTGAGAATAGTTTGAAAGCTGATCTCAAACTATATCATGACACAATAGTCAAATCTGATATCTACAAATCTGAATTACAAACCTTGCAACTCAGATTTGGAGAATCAACAAAGACTAGAGACAAACTTGAAAGAGACGTCGAACGAAAATCAGAAGAATATAATCACGTCTTAGATCAATTAAATGAAGCTCTAAAACAAAAAAAGGACTTGGAAATAAAAATCAATCTGTTTTTCCATCTGAAATAAAAGATGCCTTAGAAATAGAAGTCCTTCAGTTAAAACTAAAAATTCAAGATTTAACTGACATAAACTCTAGTTTGATTCTGAAATTAGATGATTTTTCAAAACAAATCAAACTTCTTGAATCCGAGAATCAAAGATTTCAAGGAAAACTGGATTTTATCAATCTTGCTAGAAAGCTAAGTGATGATATTTTCATCAAAGCAACATCCTTAGGATCTGGCAAAATCGATACGAATTACAGACCTGGATTAGGAAGAGAATCCTTCGAAATCGAACAAGCCAAACAAGAAACCAGGACAAACAGTGAAAACTCTGAATCAACTCTAACAGATCCATCCACATCTGTTAATGAGGAAAATTCAGACGACGAAACAGTTATCAACTGTAACCCAGATGATACTGATTTCAGTGTTTCCAAAAGATTTTTCACTAATAGGTCTTCAACCCACCAAATCCAAATTACCAACCAAAACTCCAAACTTAAAGACTTTTTGAATAAAGCAAACTCCTTTTACGAGAAAGGCAGTATCTCTAAACCAATTGCTCTTCAAAAGGAACAAGGCAAGCCCAAAGTTTTCAAACAAACCCAAAAGAAACCTTTGAAACCAACCTCCTTGCCACAAAAACAAAAAAATTTTCAAAACCATCCTCATCCCAAAAACAAAGAAAGGTTATCAGACAAGTCATTACATAAAGGATACCTTTCACATAATCAGAAATCTTTCCAAATGACAGGTTTTCAAAAACAAATCTTAAAATGGGAAAATCTGATAAGTCAAATCAAGCCTCAACCACTTCGTCCAATTAACAGAAACCATAATGATTTCAAATCACCGAAAACCATTAACAAATCAGGACCCACCACGGTTTGGGTACCTAAACTTACTGTCTAATTGCAGGCACTTTGTGCTGGAGAGCCCAAGGATGATACATGGTATATCGATAGTGGCCGTTCCAAGCATATGACAGGAAACCAGAGATTTCTACAAGACTTCAAACCCACACTACCTCCGATGCAGAAACTTCACAATCAAACCAAAATGATGCAGATACAGTCGAGGGGGAACCACCAAAACCAGAGCCTTCCTAAAAACACCCCAATCCACCTGTCCAAATGATCCCAATGCATCATTTATGGGAGAACCACCAAAACCAAATTCCTCTTTAAACAATCCCAATCTACCTATCCAAAATGATCCCAGTGCATCATTTATGGGGGAACTCTCGTTACCCCATTTTCACCCGCAAACCAAAATTTACCAAAAACATCCACATAATCAAAAATCACAAAAATTGAATAAAGTTTTATCCGTTTGGAAGTTTTTATAAAACCATGTGATTAACATCTTCTTGACTAAATTTTCAGATACTTATGCTCGATGAATGTTCTCAGTTATATTGATTCTTAATTAAAGAGAAGGTTCAAATTTCAAACATTTTTGTTATGAACATTCTCCTATTCCCTTTGAATTTATTTCAATTATAACGATTTTATCTATTAAGGGACATAAGATCAGGAGATTCAGATGAAAACAAAACCCATGTAAGAATTTGTGCCTCGTCTTTAACTGCTAAGTGAAATTCATTTCTGTGAGCAAAGGTGTTTTCATTATGACTTATAGGATTTATACTCTTATACCGTGATGCTAGTCTCATTTTTGCTTAGATATCAAGATGACCAGGGACGATACATTCATTTTCTTATATATTAGACAAACTGTCTATTATATCACCTATCCCTATCCTCAATCAAACCACTTCAAAGAAAAGCTTCATCATCTGGCATAACAAATCTGACAAATGAAGAAACGACAAAGTCACATCCAACAAATGCTGTCAACAAATCACAATTGGTAACCACATCAGATATCTTTTCACAAATCAAGAAAAGATAAAGACAAAGGTGAACACTTCACCAAAGAAAAGGAAGATTTACAACAACAATCAATCAAGACAGACATCTCTCAAAATTTTCCAAACAAACAGATTCTCAAATGCTTTATC
This sequence comes from Cichorium intybus, assembly GCA_023525715.1. Classification (NCBI taxonomy): domain Eukaryota; kingdom Viridiplantae; phylum Streptophyta; class Magnoliopsida; order Asterales; family Asteraceae; genus Cichorium; species Cichorium intybus. Next base: position 71,811,823 of record CM042012.1, on the reverse strand, counting down.
AAATATAGCTGTTAAAACCAAAGATTTACCGGGATACCGTAGCCTTCATAATTGAATATACTTAGTTGCAAACTGCACTATGAATATTTCTAAACCCCTCTACATGTATTTCCCAACGGAGAGAGAGTGAACATCAAATGAAGAAACCCTCTGAGTAATGCCGAAACCAGTCTTATGTGATTGATTATCTAATATGAAGACCAAGTGACTAAAGTATATAGGTATAAATCCACATTAAGCATAAGTCAACACCTTCAAACTGAGAGATATCACTCATCTTTAGTGATTATACACCAGTTCTGCACCCAGAACAAACAAACACATCAGTCAAGTGTGAGCTATACCTATGAGAAGTTCATCTGAATCGACCTATTAAGATCACTTGTCGTCTTTATAAATGTTATAAAATCTTAAGGAATATTATGAAAGTACATATACAAAAACCTTTTGAAAATTGAACATGAAACCTTGATTCAGAAACAAATATTCTTGACAAACATTTTTCAAAACATAAGTAAAATCTAGTCACACTTTTTCAAAACAAGTGATACGGTTTTATAAATGTTTTATCCAAACTTCAAGAATTTTCAATCAAACATTTTTCTCCTCATTTCATTAATGATCACATAGGGGGAAATTGTTGAATAATGTTTTTATGTTTTTATGTGACCATCACTGAAATAAGTCGAAATGTTTTTTAACAAATATTATCAGTATTTCAGGTTGCATGGATTCAAGATTGAACGTGAAGAAAAACAAAACACAGAATTCCAGATTGCTTCAGCAATCGCGACGCGACGGAAGGCCCGGTCGCGATGCGAAGCCCCATCGCGACCCGACAGCACATTTGTCGAGACGTGAAGAGAAGCAAGACAGAAGACCAAAATCCTTCAGCAATCGCGACGCGACGAAGGAGATGGTCGCGACGCGAAGACCTCCAACGCGACACCACCAACTTCTTGATCGCGAGACTACCAACCCAACGCACTAACCAATGGCCGACCAAAAGCAACCCGACACACGCACCTTCGCGACGCGACGCCATGCCTGGTCGCGACGCGATGCCTGTGTTCAGTGACTATAAATAAGAAGCTCACCTCTTGCCATTCTTGTGCTGAAAAAAAACCTTACACCACACCATACCCATTCAAGCACCAATATTATCCCACGTCCAAAGAGCAAAAAAAAACTTGCCAAAACTCTCAAGAAAACTCTTTTCAACCAAAGAAAAACCAAGTCCAAACAAACACCAAACAAAACCGCTACACCCATACTCTACCCGACACCAAACAAAACCTCTACCTAACACCATACAAAACCTCTACCCGACACCAAACAAAACCTCTACCCGACACCAAACTTCAAACCTCTAAACAACCTCAACCCGAATACCAAACTACAAAACCTACACACCCTCTACCAAATACATACACCACGAAAACTAAACCACAAAAACCCCATGCATCTCAAATAAACCGACACCAAAAACCCATTTCACCAAACACCAAAAACTACCAAACCTCATCCTATCGAAAAGAACAAGAATCGACGCTTCAAAGAAAACACCATCTTCCTCAGCTATCGATAAGTTCTTTTGAAATTACCTGTGTCGTTATTGATTTATTTAACCTGTTATAAATCAACTGTACCAAATATCCAATACATCCGAATTGAACCTTGACAACGAAAACATATATGGACTGTATTTAACCGAGACATCTAACTTCTAACTTCTAACTTCTAACCTTTTTATTTATTGTAAAAACACTTTATCGTTGATAATGGCGTTTATTACATCTAACCTCTAACTTCTAACATTTACTTTATTTACCGCTTTCTGTCTATTTAAATACTGTCTAGTTTAGATTTACCGCTTTATTTTACTTATTTATAGCTTTCAGTTATTTAATTTTAGTTTATATTTATTCCGCATATTATAGATAAAATACATATCTGTCACACAGTAATCGGCTTAAAAACCTTACTCGTGGAGATCGGTTATTATTATTATATTTTCACAGGAAAAATGTTACAAAAGCCCTTAAATTTGCAAGAAATATGCAGATTTAGCCTTTTGGACATTTTGGGTTCAGTAAAGCTGGAAGTTTGCATAAATTTTGACATTTTTGCCCCTTTAACAAGTTTATCCGGTCACCATGTAGGTGCTGACTAGGCATCCTTGGCTGACTTGGATCGTCAGCGACGTTATCTACTTAAAAAAGGCGTTCAAAAGGGTAAGAAATAGGGAGGAGAGGTTTTGAACCCATGACCTCTTGCACACAAGCCAAGCGCCTTACCACTAAGCTAGAAGGTAGTTGCTAAACAATATCCTGAAAACTCATATAACTTCTCTAATAAGGGAGTGCTTTAAATACAACCATTATTATTATTATTATATTATTATTATGATTATTATTATTATTATTATTATTATTATTATTATTATTAGGAATGTATATAAATATGTTGTTATTGTATAAATATATTTTATGGTATTTATACGTTTAAATACGTAATTATACATTTAAATACGTATTTATATATTTGAAAGCAAAGGTATACATTTAAACGTGTATTTATATATTTAAAACATATTAATGTATAAATGCATTAATATTTTTTAATATTATTCATTTATTAAATAAGTATTATTTATTTATTATTATGTATAAACCTATTCTATATGTAAAAATCCACACTAAATACGTATTTGATAACGTATGTATACATTAAAACATATTTATATATTAAAAATGTATTTCTATAATATATTTATACATTAAAATGTATTTATACATTAAAACATATTTTGTATTAAAACGTATTTATATATTAATATGTTTTAAATATATAAATACGTACTTAAGTGTATAATTATGTGTTTAAACGTATAAATACCATAAAATATATTTATACATTAACAACATATTTATATACATTCCCAAAAATAATAATAATAATAATAATAATAATAATAATAATAATAATAATAATAATAATAATAATAATGCTTGTATTTAAAGCACTTAGTTATATACGTTATATACGAATTTTCAGGAAATTGTTTAGCATTTCCTTCCAGCTTAGTGGTAAGGCGCATGATCTGTGTGCAAGAGGTCATGGGTTTGAAACCTTTCCTCCCCATTTCTTACCCCTTCAAATGCACTATTTTTTAAGTTGATAATGTCGCTGCAGGCATCCAAGTCAGCCAAGGATGTCTAGTCAGCGCCATGTAGGATAATGAACGGATAAACTTGTTAAAAAGGCAAAAATGCTAAAATTTATGCAAACTTCCGGCTTTAGTGAACCTAAAATGTCCAAAAGGGTAAATCCGTACATTTATTGCGAACTTAAGAGCTATGATTAATAATAAATAAGAAAACCATCCAGCTCCCCCTTCCCACCACTGCCCCCGTTATGTGAAATTACATCTATCACGGTCATTGGAAGATAATTTTTTTTCACCTTTTGATTTCTTAAAAACATACTTACGGATCGAAATTAATTAAAAATTTGATTAAATTTGATTCAAGACAATAAAATCAACCCAAAGTTGTATCCCACAAAACTCACATTCCATTATTTAATGAGCATAAAAAGTTGATACTACATTACTACCTTTATATTGTTCAAAGTGAAATAAGAAAAGTTGAGGAGGGTATTTTTACCATTTCCCAAAAGTATGAGAAATGAATTTGGGGGAAGAAATGAATAAGGTGGTAAAGAGTAAGGAGTAGGTGTGTAATCATGCAATAGTTGAATTGAAACCATGTCACCTTACATCGTTCAATCCCTCACCATCCAAACACAAAACCTACGCTAACCTTCCCGATTCTTTAGCATAAGATATGGAAAGTGGCAGATTCAGAAATAAAATCAAGTCGGGTCCATATTGTGAAAAGTTTAATGAGATAGTAGCCAAAATTTCAATAACCGTAGCTAAAAAAAACCCAACAACTGTTAATATTTAGAGATGAGGTGCAAAATTATTGTTCCAAAGCTTTCCAAATGGATGAAAAATGTTCCAAATATATGGAGTGAAAGACCGCATTAGTAGGAATTTAATTTTATAGGAAAATGCAGATCACAAATTATTAACATTAAAATACCATTTAATTTTATAGGAAAATGCATATTGGCACATGGCTTTAACAAAATTCCGGTTTGTTCCTTTTTTCCCTCTCCATTTAAACCCAACCAATCAAACTATTGCACTAACGACTATGACAAATTACATAACTTAAAACCTGTCAGTTTTAACTCAAGAAAAAAAAAAAAAAAAAAAAAAAACCACAGGTGCCTTCGTATTCTGTAGTGGGACCGGTGATATGCAAGAGGCAGGCCAATTTTAAGTTGGCTGCTACTATTTTCCAAATTTATCACTCTTATTGTAAAAGAACTTCCACCGATGCATACAATGTTTCTGTGGTGTAGTGGTTATCACGTTTGCTTTACACGCAAAAGGTCTCCGGTTCGATCCCGGGCAGAAACAATTGCTTTTAGTTACTTATTAATGAAGAAAAAAGTACGAAAATTGATATGATGATTTAAATATGAATATAAAATAGATTAAATTAACATTTCTTATTCATGAAAATACCAAGAGTTGATATGATGATTTTATTGTGTGAATTTATCTATTAAAATAAAACAAACTTTAAAAATGACATGTTAATCACAATTTGTATTTGCAAGACATGATTGTATTTAGTAGTTATTAAAAATTAATAATATTATATTGTATTTATAAAAAAACATGTTTAGGTAGAAAATTTTATATTCTTTTTATATTATCTCAAATTAATGAAGTAATTATAAATCATTATTTTGATAATCTTATGGATTTTCAAATGATTGTACTTTAAGGATAATAAACTCTACTATGATAAATATATAAACATACACGTACGTTGCACATGAAGTAAATTATGTGTTCAAAATATTATTGTGTAAATGTTCGAATGTGTTGTAGTTCATGTTAGAAACTTGTAAACAAATCGTATGATGGTTGCTTCGTGCATAATGTCTAAGCAAGTCTTTATGACAATCTCGTAAACGGTTATTTGTAAACAACATGTTTGCATAATTTGATCAACTTTGGTAGTAAACTATTATTTTGTAATCACTACATAATAGTTTGCTGACTAAATTGATTAAAACATAGCTAATATGACCATGTGAACCAATTATAAGACATATTGTGGGTGACACTGGCATGTGTCTGTGTGGTGTTTAACTAAATTATGTTTTATTTTATTATTTAGTGTAAATTGTAGTTTTGCCTTCATCGTATGAAGGGTTTTAGTCATTGAGAGATTTAAATTCATATATCCATTTTGAAGAGTCCACCTTCATCTTATTCATCTTGTCGTAAGCAGACCATTACTTTTAGTAACAAAATAACTTTTTAAAACTAAATTATGAAAAATCCTAAACATGTTTGAAAGTTTGTCTTGCACTTGTTGGTATTTCATTGAATATTTTATAATGAATTGAGAAGTGCATATTAGCGGTACCAAAAAAATAATAAGTTAAAATATACTTTAAATATGCAATCTCGAATATAATTTTCATCGTTATTGTAGCAAAAGTTTCGGTCATTAAAGCGTTTAAATGAAAAGTTAAATTCATATAAATATCCATTTTGAACATCACTTATTCATCTTATTCCTATTTTCCTAAAGACACCATTTTTTTCATTAATTAATAGTTTTTTTAAAACTAAATTTTAAAAAATCTTAAACATGTTTGAAAGTTTTTTCTTGCATTTTTTGTATTTCTTTTAAAATTTGATAATGAATTCAAAAGTACTTATTAGCGATACCAAACTCCAATAAGTTAAAATACACTTTAAATATACAATCGTAGACACCCATACAATTTACCTAAAGAGATTGTGTTGCAATCAACTAGATGACCAACACAAACCTCACAATACAAACCTCACAAAGCAAGAAAATAACGAAAAATAAACAGAAAATGATTTTTTGTTAGCATATGATCAAAGTATATATTGTATAAAGAAACATAAAGGGTTTTGATTTTTCAATTAAAATATCTGAATCGACTATGTATTTTACATGTGAAATTGTCTAAAAAATAACTAAGATAAAAATATAGAAAGAACTGAATATATTTATCTTATCATTTAATAACTAAAATATATAAGTCAATTTATTCTTTTATTCCTCTTTTAATTTGAAAAGGGAAAGCTTGACTCTAAACCCAAAACACACAACAATCAAACTAATTTTTATCATTTGAGACATACTCAAAACTCAAAAGCATGGTCAAACAAAAAGATATATTTAATTAGCTATCTGTCAAAATATATCATATATGAGCACTCGAGTGCCAGAAAATGTCACGACTTTCATTACTATATATAATTAAAATACAATGTTTTTCTAGAAGAATTGGTAGGGGTGGGGGGTTTTCGGATATTTTGCGGGGTGCTTTTGTTTTCCCAATCGCTTATCGCCATTTATTGGACAGACGTCTCCTTCTCCTTCCGTTTTCTCCACCTCCTGCTTCATTCTTCAAGAAATCGCCTGGTTCATTCTTCAAAGAAATCGAATTGTTTTTCACTGTTATTGTCGCTCATCCCACCAGCTGTACATTGCCGCAAGGGTTTTCGATTTTGAAGGATTCACGAATTTTGAAGATCCCACCACGCTTCTTCCCCATTTATTATCATCTGTATTCGGTAAGTTTCACTTTTCGATCGATTGGGGACTCAAACTTCCTTCTTCTGATTCGTTGCGTTTTCACTTCGAGTACAGGTATTTAGTGGTTTTTTTCGGTTACTTTGTCTGTTTTTTTGGTTTGATTCAAGTGTGATCCCATTTAGCCCTAATCCGGTTTGGTTTTGTTGACGGGCTATCTGCTTTGAAATTGGTGTGGATCAGAAAGAGTCTGGTTTGTGGTTTTTTTTTGTCTGCATCATATAACCGGAAAGGGAAAAACTCCAAAACGGTTGTTACAGGCACGACTGATCTCATCACGTTTTCGATTTCTGGTTTGCTGATCGATCTCACCTCCACAGATTTAGGGTACGCTTTTGTTTTTACACACAAAGAATACGATCTGCCATGCCTCGATGTCGCCTTCAACCTTCGATTTTGTGATGAACGCATCTTGCAACAGCTACAAGTCGGGCTACAAGTTGCAATTGAACCAATTATTACTTATACTACGAGTTACAATTAACACCAGGGTAAGGGGATACCATTCCACTTCGATACCTCCCGTTTCCGACATTGGTTCTTCAATTCTTGAAGGTTTGCTGCTGAATCTTCTTCTGCTCTTTAATTGTTAATTTTTTCAACACTTTACCACATGGTTTCAAAATCAAACTTTAAAATTTCATCCCTGAATTTATATTACAGGAATCTTTAATTAAGAGTTACTAAAATTCTCAAAAATCTTAGTAACCTTGATTAGTCATTGCAGAGTTTGAGAACTCGAGATCAAGAAGAACGAGTATCAACCCAAGTTTTACTCAAGGTACATGATATAAAATTGACTTCTTTAAAATACTATTTTTTAAATTTTATGGTACAAAAAATAATCGAACGATACTTATAAATCTTTGTTTGTGGAACAGGCGATTGCAGATGCTTGTAAGGTTCAAAGTTCAATCATGTTTATTTCAAGTTTGACTGAAGATGAAGTTTCTAATGTAAGTGAATAGTACTCTGAAGTAGACGAGGAGCTAGAACAATTAATTGAAAGCAAAATTTCCTTCAAAATCTTCCCGTTTTTAAATGGTAACGTTCAATAAGTAATCTCCTTAATATATTATATATGTATCAAATAAATATTTGTATTCTGGTAATCTTTATCGTGATGTCTGTTTTTCAGGCACACACACTTTAAATGGAGAAAGGAAAGTAATTCTTTCTGGATCATTTAATCATTTACATGATGGTTACCTTAGGCTCCTGGAAGTTGCAATGAGGTTATTTATATTGTTTTCATAGAACTGTTGGGGATTTTTTTTTACATTTTATATAAAAAAATTTAAAGATTCGTAGTACATGCAGCCTTTGTGATGGGGGTATCCATGCTTTGAGTTATCAGGCATAAATGCAGACAAACCTCCACTGAGTATTGCATATGATTATTTTAGGCCATACATGGATGTATAGTTAACTTTTGTACATTAACAAGGGTTAAATGCAAGAAACAACAATGTACTTTAAATTATTTGTTTAATTGTTTCATTATTCGTTATTTCCGGGTCTTTTCGTTGCATTCACTTACAATAAGAAAGAACCACCAGTGTTTGGTGCAACACTTTTTATTCCTTTCTATTACATCTTTTTTCTTATTAAGGCATTGTCCCTTAAAAATTTACCTAGATTATATAACATTGTACTTTTGTTTTTTTCTTTATTAGAACGTTATACTTTGAAAAATCCACTTAATTATATAAGTATTAATTGCTTTGCATCCTGATGACATTGCTATAATTGAGTGGTTTGTTTAATGTACAATGCTCAATAGAAGGAAGAAATGAAAGTAGAATGCTATAATAAACAAATGAATAAAAGTACATTGCTATTTCTTGCATCTAACCCTAATAAAAAGAAACGAAAGTAGGATGCAAGAAATAGCAATGTACTTTTATTCATTTGTTTATTATAGCATTCTACTTTCATTTCTTCCTTCTATTATGATAATTTTCTTTTTCTTTTAACATTTAAATTTATAATTTTTATTAGGCTGTCCTTATGCAAAGAGGTGGCAATGGTGAAGATTCAGAATGATTATTTACTTTAATAAGTGATTCTTAAAGTAAAAATGGTTTATCTCACACTGTTGTTTTTGAAGATCGTGGTGATGCAACAAACTTTTGTTATCTTTTGGAATCTTTTTTTCAAGATTTAAGAGACTTCACCACTAATATCATACCAATACCAACAAATGTAAGTACTTTGTTTTCATATTTGGTCATTATACTTTAGGACAAATTACGAAAAAAAACACTATATTTTATCACTTTTTCTGATTAAATTTTTATTTTATCTAATAAAACCGCCAATTTTTGGAAACAAAAAGATTTAACTACACCATTTGACCTGAAGAAGCAGGTAACAATGACTTTGATGAAACTTTTAACCAATAAATGGAGATTTTTTCTGTATCTTAAAAATTGTTGGTTAAACCGAATTTTTAGCAAAATATAGTGTTTTTTTTCATAATTAAGCCTAGATAATATTTACACTTTAATTCTACAAAAATCCGAAGGAAAAGTACGGTTGACCGGTCTTGGGAGCCGTGACAGTGTCCGTCTAGAAGCCGGGCTATGCCTTTATGGCAATGACATGGACCAGCACATAACAAGAACGATTTTCACAGGTTTCTGAATTTTTACACAAACCGTTAGCATTAACAGTATTTGAAGCCTTATGTGGGTTTATTACTTTTGAGGTAAATATAAATGATAAATCCTTACTTCAAGTTTCTTGAAGTTTTTATTCATTTGAAGTGATATGATCATAAAATTCACTCAAATCTTTCGTTATCATTTGTAGTTATTTGCAGGGAAAAAACTGCAATAATTATTGAGTTTATGCATACTTGCCTAATTTTAAATTAATTCTCAAATTAGTTTGCAGCCGTTTCTTCCTTCCTTCATGGAGAGCGTCTCATACAAGATGCCATGGGAGAGAAGGTTTGTAGATTATAATCCTAAGTACTTGAATTATGTCGTACAAAGTCGGTCATACTTTAAAAAAAATTATCTCCTTTAATGAATTTGCAGATAACTTAGATAGTACATTTGATCATCTCTACTTCCTGACATATTCCTTCATAGTATTTCATCAACTTGCCACCTCGCTCTTCTACTTTATAGGTTTCCATTATCATGATATCCTCCTTTGTTTATTTTTATCTTTTTGTAATTTCATCTCATCCCACTCTCTCAAAACAATTTTAATTTCTACATTGTGTTTTTAGGTTTTAAAAAGGATGAAATTTGAGTTTACCTTACTTCGTTTAGCATCTTATTGCTTAATTGGTGGGATTTGTAATGATAGATGGAGAAGAGGATTCACGCTTAGAAGACATTACAGAATATGAAGAATTTAATGTCAGAGCAATTACACTCTAACACAAAGCTATCACTTATCGATTCTTGCAGCCCCTTTGGTTCAAAGGTATTTCCCATTTTCTCCTTGATGATATAAAGAATCACATATATGTCCAACTATAATGTCTTAATAAGAAGCAGAAAAATAGTAGAATGCTGAAATAGAATAAAACATAAATAAATGAAACTACGTTACCATTTGTTGCAGGGGACGAGTGTGGTTGTCAGAATAGCTGCCACAACAACCGAATCAGTTTATAGGTTCCTTCATCACCAATTACCAGTAGAATCATTTAATTCTTAGTAGATGATCAGCAAAAAAAAAAAGTGTTTTCGCTTACACACCCCAACTGTTTGATATAATGCTTAACTGAAGGTTTTGATCCGTTGATCCTTTTTTATAATTTCTTATTAATTCCTCATAAAACTCAAATTGATCGATTATTTCTATTCAATAGGGCGAAACGCGATGCTTAATCAACAAATTCAAAACTTTGAGATTCTCATTGAGGTACAGGATCGATGTTTAGCAAACAGAAATATCGAATTAAATGATCTTGAGTCGTTTCGTGAATAAAAAAAAGAATTTAGGACGTCCCAAGCCGCAGGCGCGTAGCACGAAGATGCGACTAGTTGCTATTAAAATAGAAGATTTTCATTTGGCAATCACATTCAGAAGGTCTTGACATGCACCAAAGCACTTTATTCGATTATGTGCTTAAATCATTCATCTCATCTTACGTTTTACATCTAACAACATTCATAAATATACATATTAATCGGTCATTAGTAAATGTCATTATTTTAGAAATATTGTTATCCGAGCGATAAATGATGTTTAAAACATGTTTAGAGATATTAACACACTTTGGAAAAGAAACAAAGTAAATAACTAGGAGGAAATTTATAAAAGAGTAGTTCACCTCATTTCAGCGACTTTCTATATTACATAAAAGATATACGCACATAAATTAGTTATGGCCATAGCACGCAAAGTAAAAAAGAATTTATTTTATTTTAAATTACTTGTTGCGTGGATAAATGAAGTTTAAACATATTTGAGAAATATGTCGGCGCACTTGAGGAAATAAAAAAAAGAGTAAATTACAATTTTGGTCCTTGTGGTTGTCCCAAAATTACACTCTTGGTTATCCTTTTGGTTTTTCACGTTCATGATCCCTGAACTACATGTTTTCTTACATATTTGGTACCTTGGTCAGGTAAAAAAACTAAAAAACCTTTTTTAATTTCTTTTTTCTTTTTTCTTTTAATGTATTATTTATTAAATCAATTAAAAAAAAAGAAAAAACATAGGGTTATTGATATATTGGCCCTATAAACTATCCCAAAATATTGTAAAAGGTCCCTTAACTAAATTTTGGTCGTTCCAAGCCATTAAACTCCAGAATAAATTGTTCTGTTAGTCGAATTAATTGTATAGTATAGGTACATTTTACATTGATGTATAGCATAGGGGTCCTGATGTAACTTTGTTACCATGTCTGTATTATTTATATAGAATGAAATATACGTAAAACCCTAAGGGGTCAATTTTCACCAACATGGTATCAAGCCTAGGGTACGGCGCCTAGGGCAAAATCCGATCGTTTTTTTTTCCACTAAACTATTCTTGCCGAGCCTTCTGTCGATTGCATAGTCGTGATTCTCCTCTTCGCTAGTCACGACCTGTTCCTTGCCTCCTGGTGCCGCACCCACACACACACTCACATCCTCACGGTTTGTTGCTCCTGATCCCCGCTCTCTTCCGCTGCCTGCTTCACTCCACATCAACGGTACGGTATGTTTGCTACAATCCCTCTGCCTACGGTTAAGTATTCCATTGTTCTTCTGTTTTTTTGTCTCCTTTATTGTTTGGATTTTCTGGTTTACCATGTCCACACCCGCAAATACCTCCACTTCGGTTCCCACTTCCCAACAGCTTGTATATGCTGTCACCAATGTTTACAACCAGTTCAGCTTCAAACTTACCTCCGACGGTTCCAAATACAAGCTATGGTGCCGAATTTTTCAAGACATTTGTAAGGGTGCCAAGGTACTCGGTCATATTAATGGTGATTCCAAACCTAATGGTGACAAAGACGAAGACTGGGATTCCATTGATGCTCGTGTGAAGTCTTGGTTTTATTCCACTTGTGATCCCACTGTTTTACAAGTTATTACTAGCGATTCTTGCACCGCTAAAGACTTGTGGGACAATTTACATGAGTTCTTCATCAACAACAAAATGCCCCGCATGCTACAACTCCAAGAACAATTCCGTAACGTCAAGAAAGGTGCCTCCTCAATCACCGAATATTGTCACAATCTTAAACATTTAGCCGATGCTCTTCATGATGTCGACTCCGCAATTACCGAACTTGAACTTGTCATGCAAATTCTCCGTGGTTTACCCCCGTCATATCAAAGTATTATTGACGTCATCACCAACACCAAACCGTTTCCATCCTTTTTGGAAGCTAAAAACATGCTTCTTGTGCATGAGTCCCGTGATGAAAATCATGACCACACCATTGACCCATCTCCCGCTACTACCGCTCTTTACTCCCAACAATCCGGAAAATCCAAAAATAAATGGAACAAAAATCGGACTAATAATAAGAGTACTTCTAAGGGGGGGGGGGGGGTAATTCTAGCTTTCCTACCGGTACTAACCAATTTGCAGGCACAAACTCGAGTCAACCGTCTCAATTTGCAGGAATTATGGGGTCACATCCAAGTGCAAACGCCCCAAGCAATGCCATTTCCCAACACCCATATTTTTTTCCTAACACTAATATGGCAGGGAATTTTTTTGGTGCTCAAACTTCACCCATCGGACAACAATTATTGCCGCAGCAGTCATTTTTTGCACCTGGCCCACCTGGTCTAATGGCCCAACAGCAGCCGGCCCAGGCTTATCTCCAGCAGCAGCAACCTGGGCTCCCATCGGCTGCCTTCACACAAGCTCCACAAGGCCAGCTCCAGCCATTGTTTGCGATCCAGCAAAGACCCAACAGCCCAAACTTTTGGCAGCCCAGCAGCGTGTACGCGGGTCTGCCACCTTCGGTTCCGCCCAACGCTTCTCAACAGCCCACCGATCTCTCCACCGTCTTCCAAGCAATGTCCATTCAAGCTCCGCCCGACAACAATTATTACATGGATACCGGCGCCAGTGCACACATGTCATTTAACCAAGGTAAAATGCTTTCTCTTACACCTTGCTCTTCTAAATCCATAATGTTTGGTAATGGTGATATTGTTCCGGTTACTCACGTTGGTCACACGACACTTCCCTTTTTTCAACGTCGATTTTCCTTAAACAATGTTCTCGTGTCAAATAAAATGATTAAAAATCTTGTCTCCGCTCGTAAATTCACTACTGACAATAATGTTGCTATTTCTTTTGACCCTTTTGGTTTTTCTATAAAGGATCTTGAGTCGGACGCGCTCCTTCAACGATGCGACAGTGATGGCGATTTATACCCGTGCCTTCCTTCTTCCGTTCCTGCCAAAGCCTTAGCGGTGATGTCTCTTCCCACATGGCACCGTCGCCTTGGTCATCCCGGCTCCTCTGTTCTTCGTTTTTTACAAAATCGTAGATTTATTTCTAGTACTACGAACAATCTTCCTATTTGCCATGCTTGTCAAATTGGAAAACATTGTCGCTTATCTTTTTCTTTGTCTATTACGAAAACTTCTCGTGTGTTTGAACTCGTTCATTCTGATTTATGGACATCACCTGTTTCTAGTTTGAGTGGTTTTAAATATTATATCTTATTTCTTGATGATTTTTCTCATTTCTTGTGGGTTTTTCCATTACGTGCTAAATCGGATGTTTACGATGTTATTTGCAATTTTCTCATGTATGTTAAGAACCAATTTAGTACCGAAATTCAAGCTTTTCAATGTGATAACGGTCGTGAGTTCAACAATAACCGTCTTCTCCAATATTTTCGTAGTCATGGCATTATTATTCGTTTTTCGTGTCCGTATACGTCGCAACAAAATGGCAAGGCCGAACGTGCCATTCGTACCATTAACAACGTCATTCGCACATTTCTTTTTCAGGCGTCTCTCCCGACTAGTTTCTGGACGGAAGCTCTCTTAACCGCTGTTCACACTCTTAACTTACTTCCCACCACCACTCTCGCTTATAAGACACCGTTTGAGGTTCTCTTTGGATTTTTTCCCGCATATGATCACCTTCGTGTCTTTGGTTGTTTGTGTTACCCTAACACCTCATCCACTTCCCCCAACAAACTCTCTCCTCGGTCCACCGCTTGCGTATATCTTGGCCCCTCTCCCGATCATAAAGGCTACAAATGCCTTGATCTCGTATCAAAACGTGTTCTCATCTCCCGACACGTCACCTTCGATGAGGATCATTTTCCTTTTAGGGACTTTCATACACCTCCGTCCGACACTGAGTACTCATCCTTTATTCTCAATGACGACCCCCCCTCCTGTCGTGCCGCCCGGTCCAAGCTCCTCCATAGCTTCGGTTCCCTCTAGCTCCTCGGCTCCTACCCCTGCCACTGACCCTTCTTCCTCCACGCCTACGGGTTCGGCTCCAGCCCCCCTCCTGCTCATCCTATGACTACTCGGTCTAAGACAGGATCCCTCAAACCTCGTCAGATTCTTAATCTCTCTGCATCCACGAACATCTCCCCCATCCCTCGTTCTACCGCTCAAGCCATGTGTGATCCTAACTGGAAATCTGCCATGGATCAAGAGATGTCTGTCCTATCCGCCAATAAAACTTGGATTCTTGTTCCTCCACCGCCGAACACCAACATTGTTGGATGTCGTTGGCTCTATCGTCACAAGTTTGACTCGAAAGGTAATCTTGATCGCTATAAGGGTCGCCTCGTAGCCCAAGGCTTCTCTCAACAACCAGGTCTTGATTTTGATGACACCTTTAGTCCGGTTGTCAAACCCGCCACCATCCGAACCGTCCTTAGCATTGCCGTCTCCCATCATTGGCCCATTCACCAACTAGACGTTAAAAATGCCTTTCTCCACGGTGATCTTTCCGAGGAAGTTTACATGAAACAACCTCCTGGCTATGTTGATCCCCATCACCCCACGCATGTCTGCCGTCTTCGCAAAGCTCTCTATGGTCTAAAACAGGCTCCTAGGGCCTGGTACCAACGCTTTGCCGTCTATGTCTCCTCCATTGGTTTCTCGAGCAGTAAATCTGATAGTTCCTTATTCACTTTCCACCGTGGATCTGGCACTATCTACCTCCTCCTTTATGTCGATGGCATTATCCTTACTGCCTCCAGTCCATCCCTCATACGACGTGTCATTTCTCGACTATCGTCTGAGTTCTCCATGACGGACCTTGGTGCCTTGTCATTTTTCCTGGGCATTGCTGCTACTCGCTCTGCTACCGCGTTATTCCTCTCTCAATCATCGTTTGCAGAGGAAATTCTGTCTCGTGCAGATATGACCGACTGCAATCCGTGTAGCACTCCTACAGATACCAAATCAAAACTGCCCTCCTCTGGAAACCCAGTTTCGGATCCGACCTTGTATCGTAGTCTCGCTGGGGCTCTTCAATATCTGACCTTTACTCGTCCTGATATTGCCTATGTTGTTCAACAGGTCTGCCTGTTTATGCACGATCCTCGAGAGCCTCACTTCCTTGCCCTCAAACGTATTTTACGTTATCTCCGGGGCACTATCTGTCATGGTCTTCATATCCGTCCATCATTCACTGATTGTTTGGTTTCTTACACCGATGCTGATTGGGCCGGCTGTCCCGACACACGCCGCTCCACGTTTGGGTTTTGCGTCTATCTTGGCGACAATCTTATCTCTTGGTCCTCAAAACATCAACATGTCGTATCTCGGTCTAGCGCCGAAGCCGAGTACAGGGGGTTGCTAATGTTGTTGCTGAAGCAGCATGGTTACGTAATCTTCTTCTTGAGCTATCCTGCCCGTTATCTCGTACTACTGTTGTGTTTTGTGACAATGTGAGTGCTATGTATTTAGCCTCCAACCCTGTTCAGCACCAAAGAACCAAACATGTGGAAATAGATTTGCATTTTGTTAGGGAACGCGTTGCCATTGGACAGGTGCGTGTTTTGCATGTTCCGTCAGCTCACCAGTTTGCAGACATTTTTACCAAAGGACTTCCTACACAATTATTTGTTGATTTCAGATACAGTTTGAACATTTGAGAACCTCCTGCTCCAACTGAGGGGGTGTGTTAGTCGAATTAATTGTATAGTATAGGTACATTTTACATTGATGTATAGCATAGGGGTCCTGCTGTAACTTTGTTACCATGTCTGTATTATTTATACCGAATGGAATATACGTAAAACCCTAAGGGGTCAATTTCCACTAACATGTTCATTTAGTCCTTTTTTTGAAGAATTACCCGGTTACCCGGTTAAACTTTATTTTTAATTAAAAATAATGTAACGATAATTCCACATAAGCACCACGTGTACATTGTGGTAAACATTACACTGTGGTTTAATTGGCTCAACCACCATGTCCATGTTTTGACCCTTGACCGCCATGTGAAGAATTCCAAAGAAATTAGAGTGCAATACATGGTTCGAGCAATCTCTATCTAAATCTTTCTTGTCTATTTAATCTCCAATAAAGGATGTGTTAAATGGGTTTCAAGATCTGGAAAAAGAAGAAGCGAGAAACGAGTTGGAGAGTACGAGAAGCTGGTGGTGTCGGCCACCGTTGCAACGAAGCTTTAGGCGGGAACGGGTGAGTCTCCATGTCGAAGAATTCCTCCCATTCGTTCGATGTCTTCCCGAATTCAAATTCTTGTGCGTACATTTTGCCCTAATTTCAGTCCTAATCGTCGTCATTTTCACTCTCCAATTCCCCTTCATCACCGTCTTCTGATTCACCATCGTCTAATTCACCTTCGATGTTATCGAGCACATCTGTAACCTCTACCTTCTTTTTCTGATAATAACCCATGGTTATCCCTTCCTCTAAATAGAATGAAAGTTTCAAAAAAAAAACACACAAAATATGAGTTGCAGAGTGGAGGACCATCGTGGAAAGTCTTACTAGGAAGAAGAGACGGACTTGTGTCGAATCAATCAGGAGCTAATACAAACCTCCCTGCCCCGACGGAATCCGTTGGTAATATCACTGCCAATTTCGTCGTCGGCGGCCTCAACCTTACAGATGTTGTAACCTATCAGGTGCGATTTTCCGATATAAACAAGATCCAAAACATTTACTTCTTAAATTTACTTAGGAGTTAGGGATTTTCTTACTTGGATTTTGAACTCTGTAGGTGCGCATACGATCGGATCTGTGAGGTGTGTTGTGTTCAGTAACAGATTATTCAACTTCTCTAGAACAAACGATCCTGATGATACGGTATTAGACCATGCCATGGTGTCAGATCTTTAAGCTCAATGTCCGATTAACGGAGATGGCAACAAAACGACGGCTCTCGATCGGAACTCTGTGGTGTTGTTCGACAACCATTACTTCGAAAACTTGGTTGTATGTGTTGATGATAGCTTACCGTTTACGAAAGGACAGAGAACTAGTTCCGGTTTTCTAGACCAAGAAGTCAACACCATGTAGACATGTCTTGGTGACTAACACGAGACATGGCATGCCACGTAGGCGTGTTAACCAGATGACCCGGTGAAATATCTTAAAATGGTCTTTTTGACATAGATTTTACTATTTTAAGGACTCACAACACACAAAAAAAACTTCACTGACCATTTAAAATAAAAGACAAAAGTTCGTTGGGCCATTATGACAATAACCCAAAAACATAATCCTTTTCTCTGTCTCTCCGGTGAACTCGATGAATTTAGGGCGTGAAAGAAGATAGTAATTATCTTAGAAGTCTCGATGAATTTAGGGTGTGAAGGTGGAGACTGCTTGAACGCATGACGGCGGTGGCGATGCTGGTGGTGGAGGAGGGAGGTGCGACGATTAATCTTATGAACACCGGTGAACTTGTGAGGGTCGTCGGTGGGGAAGTAGGGAGCAAAAAACACAATCTTGAGAGCATCAACGCAATCATGATGCAGATGACCTTCGCCGCAATGTCACTCTGCTTTTCGATTCATGGAAGACAGACTCATGGTTCAGATATTGTTGGGATTTGATTCAAGTGATGGCGTCTTGTAATGTCCACCGGCTTACACAATTCTGGTCGACTTCTAATGAATATCTTCTTACTGTCGTTCAATTCCCGTTATATTCCCCAATTTCGTTCACTGAAAAAGCAACTGTTACGCTAATCAGAATTTGTATGAATCATCCTTATTGCATCGATTGTATGTTTGGATTTTTCGCTTTGAGAAACAGTCTCGTGGATAAGGACATGAGGCGGATGGATTTGATGGCGGATTCTGTGAAATTGATAGACGAATGTTTGAGAAACAGTTACTCCAATTCAGGAAGTAATTCGAGCATGAACAGTACGAAGTCCATTTTGACGTATTTCATCACACATGATTTGTAAATAACTTCTAATAGAACTCTACATTAATTCGAAACTACCTTCGAATCAGTTGATGAATTGGAAATGAAGAAATGTACCTTGCGTTTCCACTTGATAGCATCAGAACTCGAAGAAGCGGATGGAGGATGAGGAGTTTTAGAAGGTTTCTGCAGGAATTTAGAACGAAGAATCGCCATGGCCGAGCTAACTAATCTTCAAATGAATCACCGATGTTGGCAGTGTGAAGATAATGTTGACTGAGGAATTTTCAGGAAATGTATTCTGCATCTAATAGGTTCAAAACAAACACCTACGTATACCTAGTTTGTATTCATATATCATTCTGTATCTTTAAAAAAAGAAAAAATAAATTAAAAAGGATAGTTTAGTCTTTTTACCTGACCAAGGGACCAAATGTGTAAGCAAACGTGCAGTTCAGGGACCATAAGCGTGAAAAACCAAAATGATGACCAATAGTGTAATTTTGGGACAACCACATGGACTAAAATTATAATTTACTTTAAAAAATGGAAGAGAATTTATAAACTTAATGGGAAAATCCTCATTTCTGCAACCTTCTTAATTAGGTCGTTCTTTGTGCATTAACTTGTAAAGAACCCCTCATATATAGCTTATTAGGTTATAAACATTTGAAAATTAAAAATATTTCTATGTTTAATGATATGAGAAGATAACTAATATGATTTCTATAACTTTGAAATGTTGCGCCTATTTAGCCTTATTTTATGGGATTTACCAAAACTTTAGACTATTTAAATTTAGAATCTTTAAATATATAGGAACGAATTTGAAATTAAATTAATGATGATATTATGAAACATTAAAATGCTTTAGGGGGAATAAAATGAAAGGTTTTCTGCAAACCATGAACTAAATAACCTAAGTTCACATGCAACCTATAAGGATCTATGTTTTCTTCTAATTGAACATATAACAAAACCTAAAGGCCATAAGAAAATTAACTAAAAGAATAAAATTAGAAAAACCAACGTTTTAGAATTTTCTGGAAGCTGAGCAGCAAAATTATCCTGCCTCAAATGAAATCACACCCAAGCTGAGAGGTATATGGATCGAAAATTCCAGAGAGTATCTAGGTCAAAAGTGGCGCAGAAATAGGGTTTTAGGAACCCCTATTTATAGTTACAGAATAACCAGTTGATAAGCCTTAAGGATAAACCTTTTTGAATTCAAATAAGATAAACCTTTTATCTTATAATTCAAACTCCTATTTATCCTATTATATATCAAAATCGATATATATATATATATATATATATATATATATATATATATATATATATATATATATATATATATATATATATATATATATATATATATATATATATATATATATATATATATATATATATATATATATATATAAAATCGATTTCCACACTGGTCACTCCCACTGTCACTTACTCAACTATTGAATAATTACAGTTTTAGTCCCTGCACTTTTAATTAATTAATTTAATCCCCAAATTAAATCCAATTAATTCTGGATTAATTCCTAATTAATTAATATAGTTTCTAATTAATATATTATCACTTTAATATATTAATAAACCATATATTTAATTCCTGTTGATTTATTAATCCCATAATAAATCAACCTTTCTCTCTACCGAATTTTCTACCAAACCTCCAGCCATGAGGGCAACCCAAATGGACTGTGCTTCTATTAATTAGGTAAATACTAATTATTAGTCATGACTTAGACACCTAATCCAACAGTCTCCCACTTGGATAAGTCTATGACTATAATTACCGATTTAACCTCTAATTAACCAACACTTGTAGCTTCCTAGAAACCAATGCCAAACTCTGATCTAATCAGTCCTGTCCATAGATAAGTGATCAGTTGATCCTCCGTCCAACTAGATATTTTTCAGACTCAAGACATGGATAAAATCAACCTGGTCTGATTCACTGTTCCTCGATTTCCGATTTGCATATGACTCTTAGACTATCAATTCAGTCCCGGTTGGCCAACCATTTTAGTCAACTTCAAAATCATCGAGAGGCCTACAGATATCTGTTCCCCGTTAGGGTCAAGGGACGAATAAACTTTGACTCATATACTTATGTCTTTTACCAAACAAATTACTCACAACAATACGTTTTATAACACCGAGTTACCGATGCGTTTTTCGTATTATCAATGAACAACTGTCTCAGCAAATCATAACTCATATGTCTTAGCTTAAAAATCAAAAGATATTATCGTCTCAATATTGCTCGTGAAGTAATCCATGAAGCAATCCATTGAGCGCGGGTTTATCCAATACTCAAATCTCCATTTCCAAGTTCTCACGAATGGTGCAGCAATCCAATTGCAATGTCTAACTCCTTAGACAATCTATTACCAATTCATGACAGCCTTACTTCATACTTACTCCCTAAAAGTATGAGTGACTGTGGATATTTGAATAATCCAATTATTCAGGAAGTAAAACATGCAAAATGAAACACAATGATATATATTGACAAAATTAGTAAACCATTACTCATTAATAAATCTCTATTATTAAATCACAAAAGTCAAATACATTAACATTGTTACAAGTTTCAAAAATCTATCTAATTACAAAAACTTATATCATCTCTTAATCCAACGCTCCTAGCATGCTGATTATGCTTAATCCTACTCAGAGCCTTTGTCAAGGGATCTGCAGGATTATCTTCCGATGATACCCTCTTTACAAGGAGGTGACCTTCTTCTACCCTATGCCTGATGTAGTGGTACTTTCTGTCGATATGTCTGGACTTTCCATGATCTCGCGGTTCCTTTGTCAGGGCGACCGCACCTTCGTTATCGCAGAATAGTTCCAAGGGCTCCTGAATACTCGGGACTACTCCAAGGTCACCGATAAAGTTCTTCAGCCAAGCCGCTTCATTTGACGCTTCACTTGCTGCTATGTACTCTGATTCGCATGTAGAATCAGCCACTGTTTCTTGCGTGGAACTTTTCCAAGTAACTGCTCCACCGTTCAAAAGGAATACCCAGCCCGACTGAGACCGACCACTGTCTCTATCCGTCTGAAAGCTAGCATCTGTATATCCTTCAATTCTCAAGGTATCACTGCCACCGAGGACTAACACCATGTTCTTTGTCCTTCGCAGATACTTGAGTATATTTTTCACAGCTATCCAATGCGCCCTTCCAGGGTTACCCTGGTACCGACTGACCATGCTCAAAGCAAAGGCCACGTCAGGGCGAGTACACGTCATAGCGTACATGATCGATCCTACAGCCGAAGCATAAGGTACCCGACTCATTTCAGCTATTTCTTCGTCTGTACTCGGACTTTGAGTCTTACTCAATTTTGCATTACTTTGGATAGGCAGCTCTCCCTTCTTGGAATTTTCCATACTAAATCTTTTCAGTACCTTTTCCAAGTATGTACCCTGACTAAGTCCAATTAGTCTCTTATTCCTATCTCTCAGTATCCTTATCCCGAGAATATAGGCAGCCTCTCCTAGGTCCTTCATGGCGAAACATTTCCCAAGCCAAGCCTTGACATCTTGCAAGGTTGGAATATCGTTTCCCATGAGCAGTATGTCATCGACATACAGCACCAGAAAGGTGACTATACTCCCACTAGCCTTGACATATACGCAGGACTCATCCTCGCTCCTAGAGAAGCCAAACTCTTTGACTTTCTCATGGAAACAAAGATTCCAGCTGCGAGAAG
Source organism: Cichorium intybus (assembly GCA_023525715.1). Lineage (NCBI taxonomy): Eukaryota > Viridiplantae > Streptophyta > Magnoliopsida > Asterales > Asteraceae > Cichorium > Cichorium intybus. The sequence continues at coordinate 71,789,547 of CM042012.1, read as the reverse complement.
CTTGCTTCAATCCGTAGATTGATCTCTCAAGCTTACACACCTTATTAGGATACTTTGCATCGACAAAACCCTCTGGCTGATTCATGTAAACATCCTCAGTCAACTTCCCATTAAGGAAAGCGGTTTTGACGTCCATCTGCCAAATTTCATAGTCATGAAATGCAGTTATGGCCAGCATAATCCTAATAGACTTTATCTTGGCTACTGGTGAGAAGGTCTCGTCATAGTCAACCCCTGGGGTTTGAGTAAAGCCCTTCGCAACCAGTCTTGCCTTGAAAGTGTGTACCTTTCCGTCCATGTCGGTCTTCTTCTTGAAGATCCATTTGCACCCGACTGTCTTTCGACCCGGTACGTTGTCAACCAAGTTCCAAACTTGATTGTCATACATGGACTTGATCTCGCTATCCATGGCCTCTTTCCACTTGGCAGACTCAGGGCCCGCCACTGCTTCCTGGTAGTTCGCTGGTTCATCCAAATTTATCAGTGTCCTATCACTGACAAACGTGTCCCCATCCGAAGTTATATGGAACCCATAAAACTCTGGTGGCATGCTAACCCTACCAGAACGCCTAAGAGGTAAGGATACATCTGTCAGACCAACAGGAACTTCTTCCTCATGTTGGTTGCTAGTTACTTCTAAGGTTGCGTCATCTGATGACTCTTGAATTTCTTCCAGATCAATGGTACTCCCACTGTCCTCTTTGAATATGAGCTCTCTCTCTCGAAAGACCGCTCGTCTAGCTACAAAGACCAGGTCCTCGCTCGGTCTGTAGAATAGATATCCAAAGGACTATTTGGGATAACCAAGGAAGAAACACCTTTCGCTTCTTTCTGCGAGTTTGTCTTGAGTCTCTCGTCTAACAAAAGCCTCACAACCCCAGACTTTGATATGTGCCAACGAGGGAACTTTCCCCGTCCACATTTCATGAGGTGTTTTAGCAACCTTTTTAGTAGGGACAAGATTGAGGATATGGGCGGCAGTCTCTAAGGCATACCCCCAGAAGTGAATGGGAAGTGAAGCTCGACTCATCATGGAACGAACCATGTCCAACAGGGTTCGGTTGCGCCTCTCTGCAACACCGTTCAACTGTGGTGTCCTGGGAGGTGTCAACTGCGAAACTATTCCGCATTCCTTTAGATAGTCTAGGAACTCGATACTTAGATACTCTCCGCCTCTGTCGGACCTGAGCATCTTTATCTTCCTGCCTAATTGATTTTCTACCTCGTTCTTAAACTCTTTGAACTTTTCAAGGGTGTCCGACTTGTGCTTGATCAAGTAGATATAACCGTATCTACTAAAATCATCGGTAAAGGTCACGTAGAACCGCGTGCCATCCTTTGTGGTTGATCTGAATGGACCACACACATCCGTGTGAATGATGTCCAGCAGACCCTCACCTCTTTCAAAAGATCCTTTGAAAGGTGATTTAGTCATCTTGCCCAACAGACAAGATTCGCATACATCATCCAACCTGAGGTCGAATGATTCCAACACTCCATCCTTTTGGAGTTGGGTGATGCGTTTCTTGCTGATGTGCCCGAGCCAACTATGCCACAGACATGCCTTTTCTACACCACTAGTAGAATCAATATAATTTACACTATGTCCTAAATTGTCAACACATTCAACAGTTTCATACACACCATCACAAGGATAAGCAGTAAAAATCAAAATACCATTTTTGAAAACAGAAATAGAACCAATTTTATTATCAAAAGAAAATTGAAATCCTTGTCTGAACAATGCGTGAAATGAAATAATGTTTCTTGCCATTTCTGGCGAATATCAACAATTAAATAATTCTAAGCTAACATCACTACTAAGCACTAAACTGTAAACGCCGATCTTGGTAACAGGGGACGATCTCCTATTGCCCATGATCAAGTTCAGTCTACCGTGCTCCACCTCCCTGCTTTCCTTTAGGCCCTGCAGATCAGAACAAATGTGAAAACCACATCCTGTATCAAGGACCCAAGAATTAGAAGATGGTGAGTTTTTAGAGATAGTGTATATACCTGTTGTCGATGGCTTTACTTTCCCATCCTTGACATCCTGCAAGTATTTGGGGCAGCTTCTCTTCCAATGGCCCTTCTCTTTGCAGTAAAAACAGTTGGCTTCATCGGGGTTGGCCACACAAGGAATTTGGGAAGACTTGGTTCTCGAGCCATTGCTTGACGACCCGACCTGAACCTTTTCCCTCCAATTTTTCTTAGGAGGGTCCTTCCTTTTCTTTCCTTTGCCACTTCCAATGGCTAGGACGGGCTGATTGACCGAGGGTACACTTTTACCCTTCATCCCGTCCTCAGCAACTCGAAGCATGCGATGCAACTCAGTCAGGTTAGCCTGATTGTTGTTCAAATGATAAGCCAGCCTAAACTGGTCATAAGAACTCGGTAGGGAGTTAAGCACTATGTCAACGGCCAACTCCTCCGGTACAGGCATTGCAAGCTTTCTAAGCCGCTCCACGTAACCTTGCATTCTTTGCACATGAGCGCAGATGGACTCTCCATCTTTAGGTTTGCTGTTCGTGAAGTCCTTGACCACCTCGCACCTCTCGATGCGCTCTTGCTTGCGGAACTTTTCCGCAAGCTCCTTGTGCATCTCATAAGGCCAGTAGTCTTCGTATATCCTTTGCAATTCGGGGTTCATTGTGGCGATGATGATGCAGGCCACTTTGGTCGCATCATCAGAATGTTTTTGGTACGAGGAAATTTCCTCGGGAGTAGCAATTTCAGGGTCAACATCGACAAGCTCAGTCTCGAGAACATACTCTTTGTTCTCGTACCTCAGAGCCATCTTGATGTTTCTAATCCAGTCATTGTAGTTTGTCCCGTTCAATTGAACCTTGGAACACAGTGAGAGGATAGAGGGAACACTGGAGTTTGATTGGGGAGCAGATTGATCAGCAGAAGACATCTATAAAAGAAGGTAAGTTTAATTAGATACTTGTCGGTCCTTATAATAACCCAATATAAAATAAGGCTAGGATCCAACTATAACAATTTGCAACATAGAAGAGGGATGCCGTAATCTATAGGCAAATTTTATAAAGGTAGGCGAATGACGATTCAGCCAATTCCACCGCGGAAAAATAATCTTATTATAAATGGAATTCCTAGTTTCTTTTGAGATTTATTGAACTGTTCAATAGCATGTTTAATCTCAGATATGCCCCACCGTTTGTGACTGGGATGCCGAGGATCACAAACCGGGTGTGAATAACCATGCAAATTAGCTTGGTACTCTCGGGGTCCATTATCATCTCAAATTGATGTGCCGGAAAACCACACACGCTCCATCAACAATGATAACACCCGAGACACCCATTGCCACTCTTTATGAACCCCCATTGGTGTGCCGGTAAACCACACACGCTCCACCAATGTTTCATAAAGTGCAATGTGCAATTTCATGGGTTAGCATCAAATTCACATTTTTCCTAAAGTAACTAGATTGGGATTTTGTGTAAAAGTTCTAGTACTTTGATCATTATACTTTTAATGATTAAGCGGTTCTGTCAAACCCGTTCGGCTAACGACCCTCCACTGATCAGGCGAGCGGTGGGTGAGAGTGTTCACCCATTAGACTACCATTTTTTAGGCAGTCTCCTTATACCCACTTTATAGACCAGCTTCGTGAATGAGGCCTACTATTGATTTGACTAACCAAATTTATCTCATATATATATAGTATTAACTTTTAATAATATATATAAGATGTATTTTAAAACCCTTTAAAATATTCAAGGTTTATCTTTTAATTTTACAAAATTTAACAATTAAATTTTAAATTAAATTAAACCTTAAATTCGATTTAATCAATTTTAATTACCAATTAATTAAATTAATTAAATCTAAATATTTTAAACATTTTAAAATATTTTTTCCGGATTTTTCTATTAATTTTCGATAATTTAAAATTAATTAAATCACTTTTTGAATTATCTTTTAATTAACAATTAATTAAATTAATTCAAATGAAGATAGGTTTATCCAAATTAATCAAATTAATTAAAACCTATCCTAAACCCCCTAAAAATCGATTTCAAATAATGGGGTTTAAGGTTATCCATTTAATTAACAAATAAAGTTACCAAAAATAGAAAACCTTCTAAAACCCTAATTATGATTTTCGAAATAGGCAAGGGGGGATTAGGGTTTCCAAAACCCTAATCCTAGAAATCGATCCTTAGCAAAATTAGGGTTTATAGGCTTTAAACCCTAAAATAGTTATAACAATTCAACAAGAAAACAAAACAGGCTCTGATACCACTGGAAGGTTTTCTGCAAACCATGAACTAAATAACCTAAGTTCACATGCAACCTATAAGGATCTATGTTTTCTTCTAATTGAACATATAACAAAACCTAAAGGCCATAAGAAAATTAACTAAAAGAATAAAATTAGAAAAACCAACCTTTTAGAATTTTCTGGAAGTTGAGCAGCAAAATTATCCCGCCTCAAATGAAATCACACCCAAGCTGAGAGGTATATGGATCGAAAATTCCAGAGAGTATCTAGGTCAAAAGTGGCGCAGAAATAGGGTTTTAGGAACCCCTATTTATAGTTACAGAATAACCAGTTGATAAGCCTTAAGGATAAACCTTTTTGAATTCAAATAAGATAAACCTTTTATCTTATAATTCAAACTCCTATTTATCCTATTATATATCAAAATCGATTTATATATATATATATATATATATATATATATATATATATATATATATATATATATATATATATATATATATATATATATATATATATATATAATCGATTTCCACACTGGTCACTCCCACTGTCACTTACTCAACTATTGAATAATTACAGTTTTAGTCCCCGCACCTTTAATTAATTAATTTAATCCCCAAATTAAATCCAATTAATTCTGGATTAATTCCTAATTAATTAATATAGTTTCTAATTAATATATTATCACTTTAATATATTAATAAACCATATATTTAATTCCTGTTGATTTATTAATCCCATAATAAATCAACCTTTCTTTCTACCGAATTTTCTACCAAACCTCCAGCCATGAGGGCAACCCAAATGGACTGTGCTTCTATTAATTAGGTAAATACTAATTATTAGTCATGGGTTAGACACCTAATCCAACATAAAATAATAGCATGCTTAATATTGTGACACGTGACAAAAGAATACTCTGTGAAGGGCCATGTGGCACTTAATAGTTTACTTTATTATAATATATAGATTACCAATTAACTAAAATAGACCTAAACTCACACTTTAATGAAGCACAATACATCAAATTCACCTCCAACACAAAATCATTAACCAAACTGTTAGGGTACAAAGCTTTCCATGGGCTGATGACTTGTGGGCTTGGAAAGCCCACGATGACATGTGGGTATTAGGGTTTGACCTAATTGTGTATCTTGCCTATATATAGTCATTGTATTATTCATTATTAAGGGAGAGCTCACAATGTGAGAGATTGAGCGTATTTATAGTGCTCGGGTTTTTATACCCTCGAAGCCTAATCTTTGTAATCTTTCACATTTATGAATCATTCGGCACGTTGTATATTGTTATTGAGTGTTTATGATGTTCTTATTCCGCATTTATGCCAAATCAGGACTTCACAATTGGTATCAGAGCCGCACCTTGAAGATTTAAGCAATTCGTTCAAGGGACGATCTCGATTTGGCGATTTGTTATTCATATACATTCAAGTTACAATTACTTTTGGTGAGTCTCTCCTTGTATCATGTTCATAAAAGTGTTCTTCTTGTTCATATTACTTTTCTGGTATTTGGATTCAATTGAAAACAACTTCATACCTATTGAGCCAATATTGTTCAAATCCGACGAATCTCACTTTCTCGATTCACGATTCAAGTGTTTATCACGTTTCTTGTTTTGGTTCAGTCTTTAGTTTTACAATTTCTATTATCCAATCAATTTTCGTGAAAAGCTATTGAACATCTAGATCTGTTATTCAAAACAACAAAGGTTATTCACGTTTCTTTAATATTGAAATCTTGTACTTCATTCACACTATTTATTCCAGATCTGATATTCAATCATCTATCGTTTCTTTTGTTCGGAATTCAAATCGCAAATAAAACCTAGTGTTCTCGATATTCTGTTATAATTGACATTCGATAAACTTATCTGCAATAAGACAAATATCAATGAATTTAATATGCGAAAAAACGTGGATATCAAGGCTGATGTCAAGAACACCGATTCCTGATGATATATGTTACCTATTGTGAATCAGCAACTATTTCCAGAATCAAAAATTACGGATGGCTTATGGTTATGGTTTAATGGTAAATTTTGATGATGATGAACATCTAGGATGGAGTCTGCTATCTTTCTTGACCTAGCGTTCCTTCTTTGACGAAAATTATTCCAGATCTCCATCTCGTTTGTGATTCTCTCTAACTGTGTTTGTCGATCATGATCCTAAACACCACCTGATTTTGAATCAACATTATGTTGGTATTTTTCGTGGGTATTCTTCACCTTTATGTGAAAAACAAAGATCATAGTTGATATACGGAGATTCCTTGATCATGTTGTTGAAGCGAGTGACGAACTGAGTGATCAGTTACCTTCTTCGGTCAAGATGAATCCAGTAGAGAATAGATGAAGATGAGACCGTGAAAGAGATACATCTGAAGGACTTCGGATGATTGCTGATTTCACTGAAGATGAGACCGTGAAAGAGATGAATCTGAAGGACTTCGGATGATTGCTAATTTCGCCGACAAAGAAGGGATGGATGTTGTCAGAGATCCTTCGTTTGGTCTGTGCGATGAAGAAGACGGGATAGAAAAAAATTAGATTCAGATTTAACACTCAACCGATGGTGGGCCAAGATGGAGCCGCATTTAGGCCTAACTAAACCAAATTGGGCTGGTATTGCATATTACCGAACTGGGCTAATTTACTGCACAGATTTAGATGGTTGGGCTTAGGTATCCAAATCAAATGGGAAATTTAATGGGCTAGTATTTTAAAAACAAATTTGATGGACTGGAGTATTAGTGAATTTTTGGATTTTCACCGAAGCTGAAATTTAACGTCTTGAAGTTCGGCACTTGAAGAATATTTTTGGAGCTTCTATTTATTGCTTCGGTTCACTCGACACTAAACTTCGAATCAGAAATTTTGGACTTTTGTACTTCGAATGACGAGGATTTTTGTTTATCACTGACGTCATATTTTTTGGTTTTTGGGGTGCTTGATCATGGTGGATACAGATTTTATTACATATGCTCGTTGTCTTTTCGCAACTTGGAGCTTTATCTTTCGTATTTTTCCACTTTGATCCATTTGATTCAGTCATTATTTTTTCATCCACATGTCAAGGGGGAGTTCGTCATTTTTATACCGTTCGAGCACATTCTCATGCCTACACGATGTTTTATGGTCTTGTTTCGCCCATAAAAAAGGGGAGAATTAAGCATAATCATTCGAGAGTCAGATTGTAATATTCCGAAGAGACGATTCTTAGCGAAGCACGGGAGAGATTTATTGATGTTGGGTATTATTTTTAGTCTCGATATACTTTGATGTTTATTTGATGTGATGACTTGGGCGTTATTAACTCTCAACTTCGGTTTTTCTCAATCAAGTTTGGTTGAGAATTGGATTTTTTTATTATTACATGACGTTTTTTGGTGATTATTCTTTTGGCGGATTACCTCACGATTACATTTTTGGAGTCTGGTGTGACGAAGACGGGGAGTTTTTTTTCACGTTTATGAGGCGATTCGGATTTCAATTCCGAAGTGGATTTCTTGACGGGTCTGCGCTTATGCTTATCTTGGGGATTACTTTTGGTTGCTTGAGGTTTGGAGGCTCTCTATAGCTCATTTCTTATTCACTCCACTATCCCAGGGCTCGTTATTAAAGTCTACTGATGTACTGAGATTGCAGGATTCGCTTCTACACATTGCGTCATTATCGGCTTTAGATTCGCCAGATTGCTCGATATGGTACTTAGAGCCGCATCATCCATTCCAAGCTTCGAGGGGGAGATTGTTAGGGTACAAAGCTTTCCATAGGCTGATGACTTGCGGGCTTGGAAGGCCCACGATGACATGTAGGTATTAGGGTTTGACCTAATTGTGTATCTTGCCTATATATAGTCATTGTATTATTCATTATTAGGGGAGAGCTCACAATGTGAGAGATTGAGCGTATTTATAGTGCTCGGGTTTTTATACCCTCGGAGCCTAATCTTTGTAATCTTTCACATTTATGAATCATTCGGCACGTTGTATATTGTTATTGAGTGTTTATGATGTTCTTATTCCGCGTTTATGCCAAATCAGGACTTCACAATGAGAATGTTAGGATTCAGATTGTGATGATATTTGATATCCGAAGTACTTATGTTCCTGTCTGAAGCCTATGATGTATGCGAAGTGAGAGGTTGATACGAAGCTAATGAGGTTATACGAAGTTTGTTTGCTTATCAAAAGATTGTTATGTTTTTATACTTATCTTTTGTTATAGATAATGTCTAGGGTTTTGTACTTATCTGTAATTAATTGGATTAAGTGTTTATCCAATTAGATCTTAGTATATAAACACCATCAACCCTAGATGTTTAGTACGTACTTTAGAACAGTCACTTTATTCATTGTAACGTTCTTCATAGTTGCTCATCATAAGGATTTGGAGCACTATCTTTTTACATTGAATATAATCATTTGACTGGTTGAATATTCATACACTTATGTTCTCGTTGTTTGCTTTCATTGTTTATTTAGTCTTACAAGTGATATCAGAGCAGGTTGTTTGCTGATCTGATATTGAGATTAAAACTTATTTTCTTTTATTCGTGGATTCAAATTGTTCTTGAATCCACTCTTCCGTGTTTCAGAGCTTTTAATATTGATAATTTTCGAGCAACGATCTAATCTTTCAATGGCCTACAACGCGAACAACGCTATGATGAATTACGCCGCCTTACTTGTGTAACGTCCCAAAAATACTCATAAAAAAAATTTCTTGTGAAGATTAAATGTAATTAAAATACGCGTCCAAACCATTCTTTCATTTTTAAATCATTCATAAGGTTCACCAAAAGACAAAATAAGTGTTACAATCCATAGTCAAAAGTAAAAACAGCGGAAGTCAAATAAATGGATGCCAATGCTCGAGATCACGCCGTGCCCGAGCCTCCCGCGCCATGAGAACCTGAAACATTTTAAACATAAAACCGAGAAGTCAAAGTCAACAGGTCAACAAAAGTCAACTTCTGATTAAACAGAGAGATAGCGCCGCTATCAATAGCACCTCTATCTTCTGAGATAGCGCCGCTATCTCCTCTGTTCAGCCATTTCCTTCATTAAGTGCTTAATCCGTCTAGACAGAAGCTCCAACTTTCAGGAGTCATCCAAAACAGTCATCAGCTCATGAAAACTTAGTTTTTAACCACCAATCCTAGCTAGGTAAGCTCATGGTGACAATTTAACTCCCAAAAATGAAGATTAACAACTTGAAACCTTGTTTATAATCATATCAAGACTAGGCTTGGGTTTTTCTCTGGATTTCAGAGACTTAAAGGAGAGGAACTCATCCTTAGCCTCTGAATCCAACCCTCATCCAAGATATGGAGCCATCATTGTCTTTAAAGGCTTGGAAATAGCTTCATAACACCAAAAACAACAAGAACTAGTGGAGACAAGCTCCAAGAATAGATGACATGAAATGTTTTGGAAAAGGTTGACCTGCGATGCAAGGCAGTTGAGAAGATTGTTGAAGAGAAGTCACAACTTATTTAGGATCAACATACCGATAAACTCAACGAAGTAGTCACCAATCTTAGCGGTGCACACAAAGAAGTTCAAGCCAAACTTACTTCTCTAACTACTTCGGTTGAAAATCTCTCAAAAAGAAGTGCTGAGGAGTTTGATGTTTAGTTGAAGAGTTTACGAAAAGATGTTGAGAATGCCAAGAAAACCATTACGGCATATGAACCGAAGGTGCAGGAGTTAAACGCGTACAGAGAAGCACAGAAAATCAGTGACCAGCACATGAAGATTTTGGTCTCTCAAACAACAGACTCAATCCGAAAGGATATTGCACCATTGCTTACACTAGTTAGTCACTTACCAGGTGCTTCGAAGCCTTCCGTGCTTTCGTCACAATGGGGAGAAGGGCCTCGACTAACAGAAAGGTCAACACGTCAAACACGTATCACCTTCGCTCCAACAGCAACCATTACAACCCTAGCACCACTCACTCAAACAACAACTACCACTGCTGGTCCGACTACAAAACAATTTTTCGGATTCACTTCAGCGCCCTCATCAGCAACAATCTCCACAACATCACCATCAACAACAGTCCCTCCTGTTTGGGGACGAACATAACCAATTACAACTGAATCCACCTCCAGTCTCATAAAAAGATTCTCTGGTGGAATCAAAATCGGAGTAAGCTCTGCACCATCTTCAACATCAACAAAGACAACAACTTCTCAAGTTCCTCCTGAGACAGGCCCTTCGGTTGACAAGGGAAAGAAGATTGCTCAAGTACTGTCTAAATCTGAGGAAAAGAAATAGAAAGCAGAAGAGTATGAGAAGTTGAGGCATTTGTATGTAGTCTCAAGTGACAGGGCTGGAAAGAAAGAAATCTTGGGTCCAGTGAACAAAATATGGACATATGAGACAATTATGAATTTAGCTTTTACCACTGTGGAAATGTTTAATCGTTTGCCACTAGTGTCATTCAGTGATGAGAATACAACAGAGTTACAACTTGATATCCCATTCAATCCGAAGCTCTTTGCTGCTAATGTCTATGAAATTGAGTTCGATCCGGCTGAGAAGAGAAAATTTCAAGAGCAAAAAGCCAGGTTTCATGCGAACCTTGCTGCTGATCAAACACATGTCTAGTCTTGTGTAAATATTGTTGGGATTGACCGAATTGAAACAGGACCACTCTTTGAAGAAATATATCAAAATTTCACTTATCATGTCCGAAGAGGTGAACAGAAGATAGAAAGCTCTTTCACTGTGGCTGACTTTCCATTGATGAATCCAAATGACTTCGTTGTACTTGTTGAAAGATTCTACAGCCTGACACAAACAAGAATCTCCCAACAGGTTGGTCTTACAAGAGGTCAGAGAATAATTGGAAGGTTTATGGGTTCGTATCTTCGAAACTTCGCCCTATATGATTATGAAATCGCAAAACTTTTTAAGCAATCTGTTCCTGCTGCGGATAAAGAGCTTACATGGATAACTAAAATCAGTGATGGAAAGATTCTACAGAAACCATGGGAAGTAGTTTACAAGGGAAAACTTACAAAGAAAAGTCCACTGAAAAAATTATTCTTTGACATTGATGAGAAAGAGAAGTTTCCTTCTACCTTTTTGGAAGGAATGATAGCGAGAGTGACGGTCAATAATGAGAACTCTGATGATGTGAAGCTGGAGTTATGTACTCATTTGAAGTGGTGGTTACAAATTCGGGGGGAATTAATCAAAGCGTTTCATATGTTATAGACTTCGGATACATGGCATCTTCACCACAAAGGGGGAGAATGTTAGGATTCTGATTGTGATGATATTTGATATTCGAAGTACTTATGTTCCTGTCCGAAGCCTGTGATGTATGCGAAGTGAGAGGTTGATACGAAGCTAGTGAGGTTATACGAAGTTTGTGTGCTTATCAGAAGACTGTTATGTTTTATACTTATCTTTTGTTATAGATAATGTCTAGGGTTTTGTACTTATCTGTAATTAATTGGATTAAGTGTTTATCCAATTAGATCTTAGTATATAAACATCATCAACCCTAGATGTTTAGTACGTACTTTAGAATAGTCGCTTTATTCATTGTAACGTTCTTCATAGTTGCTCATCATAAGGATTTGGAGCACTATCTTTTTACATTGAATATAATCATTTGACTGGTTGAATATTCATACACTTGTGTTCTCGTTGTTTCCTTTCATTGTTTATTTAGTCTTACACAAACTAATCAAGATTACTAAACAAAATCAGAAAGCCAATCAAGAAGATTGTAGAGGCAACTTACGAGCTTGTTACCACTACGTCAAACTAAGTCGTTATTGAGTGAATCTTGTTACACGACAACTTAAATTAGTTGTTACATTCATCCACTTTAACTTCTTCGGTTTTGATGGGTGTTTTTGACTTTGGTGCGTCTCGTCTTTTTTAGGTAATATTTTCCATCTTTGCTTCTTTGAATTTGAAGGAAACAATATAAGCTTGTGTAGAAATGTATAGATAAATGCTATTTAAAAAGTATTTGAGAAAATGACGACATACTCAAGGAAATGGACGCAAAAAGTAAATGAGTGCTAATATGTAAAATGTTAGGACTTGGAAAGATTTATTTCCCCAAGTGTCTCTATTAATTCCTTCTTTCTACATCTAGTAATAAAGAAACAAACACTCATATATAGTTTACCATTGTTCGTAATAAGTCCATTAGGTAAAAATTGAACACATTACATCGATTTCTAGTGAAAACCAAATATTCTATCAAAGGGCTAAATGCAAGAAATAGCAATGTACTTTCATTTATTTGTGTATTTTACCATCTTACTTTCATTTCTTTCTATTACCATGTTATACTTTAAAATCTTTTCATCTTAAAGCATTGTACATTAAAAATCTACCGATTATAGCATCGTACTCTAACTTTTTCTTATTAGGACATTATACCTTAGAAAATCCACCCATGAAAACTGCTTTGTATTTGGATGACATGCTAAAACTGGGTAGATTTCTCATACTAGAATGCTGTAACAGAAACAAAAAAAGGTAGGGTGCTATAATAACCAAAGCAATAAAAGTACGTTGCTATTTATTGCATTTAACCATCGATCAAAAAAGTCCTTAAAATTAAGATTCATAACATGGAAGTACAACACTTGGCAACCATGAGATCAGTATAGAAAATTCATTAGTTGTTTATTTAAACAATGTATTATGCAAACATACAGAAGACAATCTTACGCAGTTGATTTGAGAAAAACTAATAAAGATTTATTGATCATAAAGCCAAAGTGTGACCATATTTGGAAAGGAATGAATAATTATATAAGCACCATTTAGTTGCAGATTTAATGCAACATTGTATCAGTTCTAGAAAGTTCGAAATCCATCACCAATTGCTTTCCAGAAATAAGATTACTTATGGTAAATGCACATTAATTCAAACAAAGCATATGATGGAATACTTTTGGAACTCCCCTTGAATCTCATTTAAATGGGGAAGAATCAGTTGAAAGCGTGAAAACATTGAGCTCTGATTCCAATATGGAACCTTTAATTCAAGGTCCCAATGGGGATTTTCAATAAGGAGTTGCCTGAATGGCTGAATACTCAAACAACTCCTAATTGAGACGGTATCAAGACTAAATCATCTAACAAACCACAAGAACTAGGACTAATGACAGAATAATAAAACCTAATTTCGGAATTCATACCAACTTTCTGGCAATTTGAGGTAGATATTCTATTTGTCGTACTCCCAAATTTGAACGTCATTTATGAACTGAACAGTAAACGATTTGACATTTAGAGTTGAAGTGAAGATTACTTAACGGAAAGGTTATAAAATGTATAAACTACGTACCGGATTGTAGAATGGAAGGAAGAACAGTCTCCGGCACGGCGGCACCGCCTCAGGATCACTTCCGTATCGCATCCACCCTCGTATTCCCCCACGTACTATTTAATCACCTTAAACAACTCGGAATTGAAACTCGCCTTTTTGGATCCTGAGTGATGATTTTGTAACGAAGAGCAAAATAATCCCACTTCCCTCGACATTGATTCAGCTTGCGAGTCACATCCAAGGCGTTGCAATTCTTGAAGACGATCTTCCATTTCTGGAAGGATGGGTGGGTGTCGCAACAATCAGAATCTACCGTAGAGACCTCGTTGACCGAAATTAGGATTCCTTCATGGTTTAGTCGGCAAGTTCGGAGGATCCGCAGGAGGCAACGCCATCGTGATCCATGGTGATTAGTGGATGTTTTGAGATGATCTGAAGTTTGGCAATCTTTTTTATCGGAATTGTTAAATCAACACATGGGGATGTAGCTCAAATGGTAGAGCGCTCGCTTTGCATGCGAGAGGCACGGGGTTCGATCCCCCGCATCTCCAATTTCAGAATAAGTTTTACATTTTTTTAGTTTCTTTTGTATCGCAACTGAGAAAACATAGTTGTATTGGATTTTCTTGTGTTGTTGGCTAATGTTATTTTGAAGATTTTCCTTATGTGTTGTTTTGGATTTTCTTGTTGTGAATATTTTTTTAGTTTCCTTTGTATCGCAAACATAGTTGTTTTGGATTTTCTTGTTTTGTTGGCTAATGTTATTTTGAAGATTTTCCTTATGTGTTGTTTTGGATTTTCTTGTTTTGTTGGCTAATGTTATTTTGAAGATTTTCCTTATGTGTTGTTTTGGATTTTCTTGTTTTGAATATTTTTTTTAGTTTCCTTTGTATCACAACTGAAAAACATAGTTGTTTTGGATTTTCTTGTTTTGTTGGCTAATGTTATTTTGAAGATTTTCCTTATATGTTGTTTTGGATTTTCTTGTTTTGTTGGCTAATGTTATTTTGGAGATTTTCCTTAGGTGTTGTTTTGGATTTTCTTGGCTAATGTTATTTTGAAGATTTTCCTATGTGTTGGTTTACCTAGACACGTATGTTAGAAATAACTTGGAACTCTACTATTATTCAAAACACTAAGAATTTATTATTAGTTTCCTTTGTATCGCAATGAAAAAACATTGTTGTTTTGGATTTTTCATGTTTTGTTGGCTAATGTTATTTTGAAGATTTTCCTTATGTGTTGTTTTGGATTTTCTTGGCTAATGTTATTTTGAAGATTTTCGTTATGTGTTGGTTTACCTAGACACATATGTTAGAAATAATTTGGAACTCTACTATTATTCAAAACACTAAGAATTTATTATTAGAATAGCAACTTCTAAATTAGGATCTAAGATGACAAAAAGGTACGGAAATTTAAACAGTAGAATTAAGGCAAAATTACATTGTAGCCCAACAAACTATCTCTTTCTGGTTTAAAAGGTCCTTCAACTATTTTTCTTGCTTTTTAGGGGTATGAACTCAAGATTAACCTCTTTATTTCATCCCTTAACACAATGTAGCCGGTTATTATGCCACATAGATAGATCTCATCCTACATGACATATGACGTGGCTGTACTGTAGCAAAATGAAATTAACATAAATATATGTATAATGTCTCCTACACCTCCACCCGCCGCCGCCGCCATCCTCCACCTGTCGTCGCTGCCAACCTCCAACCACCACCACCATTCATTTCCCACCACATCCACCATCATCAACCTCCTACCACCGTAGTCCATCTCCCACCACCACCATTCACATCTCAATACAATTAAACAAGATAGAAAAATCAAAGACAAGCCCAAATAAAACCACAAATAGAATTTGCCCCATCTACTTCCTACAACCATTCCAAGCTACTACTTTGGAGTAATCACCAACAATTCAAAGAACAGGAATTCATTATTCATGTACAACAATTCAAAGATATATACAACAACTCAAAGAAACTTACAACAACTCAAAGCTATGTATGATGTATCGTTCTCATGTAGAACAATTAGAGTATTCATCGGAACTAAATTTTGATTTTGTTTTCGATCGGATGAGATAAAGAGCCGGAGAACTGGTTTCGATTTCAATATGGCCCTTTGCGGCTTTTCCCATTTCGGCGTTTACTATCTCTGTTATCGTCTATGCCGTCATCAACTTCAAAGTTATAATCTTGCTTCGCGTTTCAATTCCAACACCAAAACAAAAGGGGAAGGTGCCCTAAGTGGTTCCCCTATCTAATTACGCACATCAAAAGCGATGTGAGAATCAAGTGTGCGATGAGTGTAACAAACACGTGTTGGATTAGGTGTCTAAGCCATAACTAATGATTTGTATTTACCTAATTGATAGTAGCAAAGTCCATTTTGGTTGCACTCATAGCTAGAGGTTTGGCAGAAATTCTAGGAGAGAGAAAAGATTGATTTATTATATGATTAATAAATCAATAGAAGTAGAATAAATAGTTTATTAATATATTATGTTGATAATATATTAATTAGAAATTATATTAATCAATTAGAAATTAATCTAGAATTAATTGGAATTAATTTGGTGATTAATTTGATTAATTAAAGGTGCAGGGGCTGAATTGTAATTATTCAATAGTTGAGTAAATGACAATTATAACAGTTTAGTGGTTGGCGAAAATAAGGATATGTTTATCCTTGATTTTCGAAAATAATAATAGAGGATAAATATGTTTAATTCAAATGATAAAAGGTTTATCTTGATTTGAATTTAAAAGGTTTATCTCTAAGGTTTATCTGCAACAAGCTGGAGCCTATAAATAGGGACCTTGGCACCACATATTTCTGTGCCATTTTACACTCTATTTCTCTCTGGATTTCGTTCCCCTCCTGCTCCCCGGATGTGATCTCATTTGAGGTAGGACACGTGTGCTGCTTAGCTTCAAGATTACACTAAATGTTAGTTTTCTGATTTACTTCTTTTAAGTAATTTTTTATTTGGCCTTTAGGAATTAGTTACATGTTCAAAGATAGAAAACATATATCCAATTTAGGTTGCATGTGAACTTAGGGTTTTAGTTCATAGATTTGCCTGAAACCTTTCAGTGGTATCAGAGATATTGTTTGTTTTCTAGTTGAATTGCTGTAATTGTTTTTTCCTAAACATTTAGGGTTTATAGCTTCTAAACCCTAAATGATGGCCAATCGATTTTAGGGTTAGGGTTTTTTTTGAAGCCCTAGCCCCTCCCCTATTAATTTCATTTTTTTCTTAGGGTTTTAGAAGGTTTTTTTTTTCTATTTTTGGGTAATTATGATTATTTAATAAATAGATAACCTTAAACCCCTTATCTGCTAATTTTCGAAATTCAGAGGGTTTAAGATAGGATTAAATTAATTTGATTAATTTGTGATGCCTATATGGATTTAGTTAATTTAATTAATTGTTTAATTAAAAGATAAAATTAAATCAATTAAGGTATAAATTTAATTTTGTATTAATTGTTAATTTCGAAAAATTAAATAGATAAACCAAGAATATTTTAAGAGGTTTAAAATACATCTTATATATAAATTATAATTAAAATTTAATATTATATGTATAAGATAATTGGTCAGTCAAATCAATAGTAGGCCTTATTCACGAAGCTGCTCTAAAAGGAGGGTATAAGGAAACTGCCTATAAAATGGCAGTTGAATGGGTGTCCACTCTCACCCACCGCTCTCTTGATCAGTGGAGGGTCGTTAGCCGAACGGGTTTGATATGACAGCTTAATCTCATTAAAAGTATAATGTTATTAATCAAAGTACTAGAACAGTTTTATAAAACCCCAGATCTAGTTTTAGAAAAAAATGTGAAAAGATGCTAATCCATGAAATTGCACATTGCACTTTATGAGACATTAGTGGAGCGTGTGTGGTTAACCGGCATACTAATAGGGGCTCATAAAGAGTGGCAATGGGTATCTCAATCTTATCATTGTTGATAGAGCGTGTGTGGTTTACTGGCACATCGATTAGAGATGATAATTGACTTTGAGGTTACCAAGCTAATTTGCATGGTTATTCACATCTAGTTTGTGATCCTCGGCATCCCAGTCACAAACAGTAGAGCATATCCGAGATTAAACATGCCATTGAACAGTTCAATGAATCTCACAGATCTAGGAATTTCATAAGACTGAAACTGATAAATGTTTATCTACTTTAATGACCATTATGTTGTGATTATGGCATCTCTCTTCACACCATAGTTGGGTAATTGTTTAAGAAGGATTAAAATTAAACTAATAAATTCAAATTTTATAGATGTCTAAAGATAGTGTCAATTCTCCTCCTTCTCCCCCTTTACCCATTTCTGAGAGTCTCAAAAAGCACCTGTTAAATATGGTAAGGCTGACTGGCCTTAACTATGTGGTATGGCATCGCAAATAGAGAATAGTTCTTAGTTTTGCCGGCGAGCCATATCTGATTGAGTGTCCACTCCCCGATCACACAGCAGCTTGTGATGAGCATGACTCCTTGACTATTGAGTCCAAGGAAGTTCGTTGCCTCATGCTATTGATCATTGACCCCGAGTTCCGCAGGGATTTAGAATTCCTAGGGTCCGATAAGTTAGCATAGCTGGTCGAGGAAAGGTTCCGAGAACCGGTTGACAAAGGACGAGCTAAGATCTTCAAAGAGCTTGAAGTGTGCAGGAAGTAGCACCAGTTCACATGTTCTCAAGATTGAGAGACACATATGTGAACTGTAAAAATTTGGTCACCCTTTAATCGAGAGTTGAACATTAACTCGACTCGCTGGTATGTTTATCCAAATGTACAGGAAGGGTAACCAGATAAGACAATCATGGAAATGCATTCAATGTTGACACTGTATGACTCGTTTATGGAGAAGCGTAGTTCCATTGATTTAGCTGCTTCGGGATTGAGTCCAGTAATAAGGCACATCAAGAAATGATCCATATCGTCTGGACCGGTTCTTCGATGCCTCAAACTGGGAATCCATAGGGTGGGACACAGTCACAGAAAGATTGGAAAGATGCTCCAAAGCCGAGCAGTTTGACAACTCAGGAATATCTTAAAAACTCAAGACTCCTGATCCTTATTTCCTTGATATAGGATGTGTTTCTCACATTTGCTCCGTATGCATGGACTCTGTAGGATGCAGTATTTTGTTGCATAGGAGCACATTCGGATTGGATCTGAAGCTGGTGCAATTTTGGAGTTTAGTTAGATATTATGATCTTGTTATTAGCTTATTAGATGCGTGCAACATTGTCTGTCATATAGTACATTGTTCAAGGATATTTTGTTTTAATAAAATGTTGATTTTCTTTTAATACATGTTTTTTAAATTATCCTTGAAATGTTGTATGAGTGTGTTAATTGCATGAATGGCAATAACTTGAATGTTGATACATCCAAAGTATTTGGATTCATGAATTGTGTCGTCTATGATTGTTAAAGTAAATTTTATAAGGATCAATTCAATCAAAGGTCCAGTTGGATAGGACTTTGGAATCATTTGACTTAGAGTCACATGATGAGTTGAGTTCTTAATAAAATCATTTGTGGCAAGAAATGAATCACCCAAAGATCCAGTGGATAGGATTTTGGAATCAGTTGACTAGGGTCAGGTGATGATTGCATATCTTGAACGAAGTTAACAAATTCATAAATTTACATAGAGATGTAAAAGACATTAAGATTATGAACAACGGACACATTAGTTACTATGTATTGCTCGAGTCTTTGAACAGAACACAATTAGTTATACTTCATAATATTTGCCAATTAGTTTGACAAATATGGCTTCGCTTATCAAAATAAGCGATTGATTGAAACCTTGAACTGTTCAAGGACTTCAAAGGAAGTATAAGATCAACAGAACCTGAGTGACAACATAAACTGAGAAAATGTTTCACAGTTTATTCTCTTCCAAGAACATTAATGGTTATAATGTGTCTTATGGAAGATAATGAAGCATTGGTCGAAATAGTTCGATCCTCGATGTATAAGATACACTTCAAATTAGTTTTTCCAATGAATTGAATATTCAACCAGTCAGACCAGAGAAAACATATTCCGACCACATCTTAGACTAAGTAGGTTATGCAGACACTGTCTGAAATGTAAAGCTGGGAACGTCTCACTTATACATAGAAAGTTCAGGGTCATGTAGCGTTCATCCGAACCTCATGATTAGCCTGAACCTGAACAGCAATGTCGTTTCATTGGCTATCCCGGCTGTAACTGTGAAAGAAGAGTTCTTTTGGAAAGGACTCATATTCTAAGGAAACAGGGTCTGGGGCTCCCTATTTATAGCCTCCAGCAGATAACCAGATTAGCCTTTAGAGATAAACCTTTTTGAATTCAAATAAGATAAACCTTTATCTATCAATTCAAATCATATTTATCTCATATATATAATTGAAATTATTTATATCCAATATATAATTTCGCTGGTTACTCCAGCTGCTAAATTTGTCACTTACTCAACTATTGAATAATTACAAACTTGCCCCTGCACCTTTAATTAATTAAATTAATCACCAAATTAATTCCAATTAATTCCAGATTAATTTCTAATTAATTAATATAGTTTCTAATTAATATATTATCACTTTAATATATTAACAAACTATTTATTTTATTTCTATTGATTTATTAATCATATAATAAATCAATCTTTCTCTCTCCTGGATTTTCTACCAAACCTCCAGCTATGAGGGCAACCCAAATGGACTTTGCTTCTATTAATTAGGTAAATACAAATTATTAGTCATGGCTTAGACACCTAATCCAACAGTTTCCCACTTGGATAAGTCTATGACTATTATTACCAATGTAACCTCTAATTAATCAGCAAACTGTATCTTCTTAGAAACTGCTTCCGAACTCTGACCCAGTCAGTTCTGTCCATAGATAAGTGATCATATGATCCTCCGTCCAACAAGATATTTTTCAGACCCAAGACATGAATTAAGATCAATCTCGGTCCGATACTCTGTTTCTCGATTTTTGATTTGCATATGACTTTAAGACTACTAATTGAACACATCAATTAAGTCCTGGTTGGCCAACACTTTCAGTCAACTTCAAAATCATCAAGAGGCCTACATATATCTGTTTCCCGTCAGGGTCAAGGAACGAATAACCTTCGACTCATATGCTTTATATCTTTTACCAGTCAAATCACTCATAACAACACGTTTTATAACATCGAGTTACCGATGCATTTTCGCATTATCAATGAGCAACTGCCTTGCAAATTATAACTCATATGTCTCCGCTTCAAGATCATAAGATGTTATCGTCTCAACATTGCTCGTGATATAATCCATGAAGCAATCTTTTGAGCGTGAGTTTATCCAATACTCAAATCTCCATTTTCTAAGTACTCATGAACGTTGTAGCAATGTTGTTGCTATGTCTAACTCCTTAGACAATCTACAAACTAATTCATGACAATCTTCATTCATACTTACTCCAAAAAAGTATGAGCGACTGTGGATATTTGAATAATCATATTTCTCAGGAAGTAAACATGCAAAATGAAACACAATGATAAACAATTGACAAATAACAGTAAACAATACTCATTAATAAATCTCTATTATTAAATCACCAAAGTGAATTACATTTACATTGTTACAAGTTTCAAAATCCTATCTAATTACAAAAACTAATATCATCTCTCAATCCAATGCTCCTAGCATGCTGATTGTGCTTGATCCTACTCAGAGCCTTTGTCAAGGGATCTGCAGGATTATCTTCAGATGATACCCTCTTTACAAGGAGGTGACCTTCTTCTACTCTATGCCGAATGTAGTGGTACTTTCTATTAATATGCCTAGACTTTCCATGCCGGGACTACTCCAAGGTCACCGATAAAGTTCTTCAGCCAAGCCGCTTTCTTTGACGCTTCACTCGCTGCTATGTACTATGGTTCGCATGCAGAATCAGCCACCGTCTCTTGCTTGGAACTTTTCCAAGTAACCGCTCCTCTATTCAAAAGAAATACCCAGCCCGACTGAGACTGACCATTGTCTATATCTATCTGGAAGCTGGCGTCTGTGTACCCACTAACTATCAAGGTATCACTGCCACCAAGGACTAACACCATGTTCTTTTTCCTTCGCAGATACTTGAGTATATTCTTAACAGCTATCCAATGCGCTCTACCAGGGTTCCCCTGGTAATGACTGACCATGCTTAATGCAAAGGACACGTCAGGACGAGTACATGTCATAGCGTACATGATCGACCCTACTGCCGAAGCGTAAGGTACCCGACTCATGTCAGCTATTTCCTCATCTGTACTCAGGATTTGAGTCTTACTCAACTTTGCATTACTCTGGGTAGGCAGCTCTCCCTTCTTGGAATTTTCCATACTAAACCTCTTTAGTACCTTTTCCAACTCTGTATTCTGACTAAGTCCTATTAGTCTCTTCTTCCTATCTTTCAATATTCTTATCCCAAGAATATAGGCAGCTTCTCCTAGGTCTTTCATGGTGAAACACTTCCCAAGACAAGATTTGACATCTTGCAAGGTTGGAATGTCGTTTCCCATGAGCAGTATGTCATCAACATACAGCACCAGAAAAGTGACTATACTCCCACTAGCCTTGACATATATGCAGGACTCATCTTCACTGCTAGAGAAGCCATACTCTTTGACTTTCTCATGGAAGCAAAGATTCCGGCTGCGAGAAGCTTGTTTCAATCCGTAGATTGATTTCTCAAGCTTAGACACCTTATTAGGATGCTTTGTGTCTACAAAACCCTCTGGCTGATTCATGTAAACATCCTCAGTCAACTTCCCATTAAGGAAAGCGGTTTTGACATCCATCTACCAAATTTCATAGTCATGAAATGCAGCTATGGCAAGCATTATCCTAATGGACTTAATCTTGGCCACTGGTGAGAAGGTCTCATCATAGTCAACCCCTAGGGTTTGAGTAAAGCCCTTCGCAACCAGTCGAGCCTTAAAGGTGTGTACCTTTCCATCCATGTCGGTCTTCTTCTTGAAGATCCACTTGCATCTGACTGTCTTTCGACCTGGTACATTGTCAACCAAGTTCCAAACTTGATTGTCATACATGGACTTGATCTCTCTGTCCATTGCCTCTTTCCACTTGGCAGACTCAGGGCCCGCCACTACTTCCTGGTAGTTAGCTGGCTCATCTAAATTTATCAGTGTTCTATCACTGACAAACGTGTCACCATCCGTAGTTATATGGAAACCATAAAACTCGGGTAGCATGCTAACTCTACCGGAGCGCCTAAGAGGTAATGATATATTTTTCGGACCAACAGGAACTCCTTCCTCTTGTTGGGTGCTAGTTTCTCCTAAGGTTGCGTCATCAGATGACTCTTGAATTTCTTCAAGATCAATGGTACTCCTACTGTCCTCTTTGAATATGAGCTCTCTGTCTCTCTCTCTCTCTCTCTCTCTCTCTCTCTCAAGACTCCTCGTCTAGCTACAAAGACCATGTCCTCGCTTGGTCTGTAGAACAAGTATCCAAAAGACTATTTCGGGTATCCAATGAATACACACCTCGCACTTCTTTCTGTGAGTTTATCATGAGTCTCTCGTCTTACAAAAGCTTCAAAACCCCAGACTTTGATATGTGCTAATGAGGGAACTTTCCCTGTCCACATCTCATGAGGTGTTTTAGCAACCTTTTTAGTTGGGACAAGATTGAGGATATGAGAGGCAGTCTCTAAGGCATACCCCCAGAAGTGGATGGGAAGCGAAGCTCGACTCATCATGGAACGAACCATGTCTAACAGGGTTCGGTTTCACCTCTCAGCAACACCGTTCAACTGTGGTGTTCTGGGAGGTGTCAACTGTGAAACTATTCCACATTCCTTAAGATAGTCAAGGAACTCGATACTAAGATACTCACCGCCTCTGTCGGATCTAAGCATCTTTATCTTCCTGCCCAATTGATTCTCAACTTCATTTTTAAACTCTTTGAACTTTTCAAAGGTATCTGACTTATGTTTGATTAAGTAGATATACCCATATCTGCTATAATCGTCAGTAAAGGTCACGTAGAAACGAGTAGCATCCCTTGTGGTAGATCTGACGGGTCCACACACATCTGTGTGTATGATATCCAACAGACCTTCACCTCTTTCAAAAGACCCTTTAAAGGGTGACTTGGTCATCTTGCCCAACAGACAAGCTTCGCATACATCATCTGACTTGAGGTCGAATGATTCCAACACTCCATCCTTTTGGAGTTGGGCGATGCGTTTCTTGCTGATGTGCCTAAGACGACAATGCCACAAGCATGCCTTTTCTACACCAATAGAAGAATCAATATGTAATACACTATTTCCTAAATTATCAACAAAAGTCACTGTTTCATACACACCATCACAAGGTAAAGATTTAAAAATAAACACACCATTCTTAAAGACATAAATTGAACCATACAATTTATCAAAAGAATAAGTGAAACCTTGTTTGAACAATGCATGAAAAGAAATGATGTTTCTTGCCATATCTGGCGAATAGCAACAATTTAGTAAATCTAATCTAACACCACTACTAAGAACTAAGTTATAAACTCCTATCTTAGTAACAGGTGACGATCTCCTATTGCCTATGATTAAGTTTATTCTCCCGTGCTCCACATCCCTACTTTCCTCTAGGCCCTGCAAATTAGAACAAATGTGAAAACTGTTGGATTAGGTGTCTAAGCCATGACTAATAATTAGTATTTATCTAATTAATAGTAGCATAGTCTATTTGGGTTGCCCTCATAGTTGGAGGATTGGCAGAAAGTCCGGTAGAGAGAAAGATTGATTTATTATGTGATTAATAAATTAATAGAAATTAAATAAATAGTTTATTAATATATTTAAGTGATAATATATTAATTAGAAACTATAATAATTAATTAGAAATTTTTCTGGAATTAATTGGAATTAATTTGGCAGTTAAATTGATTAATTAAGGTGCAGGGACTAAAACTGTAATTATTCAATAGTTGAGTAAGTGACAGTTGAGTGAGTGAGAGTGGTGGTCGAAATTATATATGGAAATATATTTATTTTCGATTTTGATAATGAGGATAAAAGGGTTTGAATTATTAAGATAAAGGCTTATCTTAATTTGAATTCAAAAAGGTTTATCTGATCACCATTTGGAGCCTATAAATAGGGAGGCTCACCCTAACCCTAAAGCCACGATTTTGAAGCTCTATCTAAAGGTATTTTCGGCCAACAACTCCAAGCTAGGGTGTGACTACATTTGAGGCAAGAGGTTTCTGTTGCTTTGCTTCCAAGATTCACTAAAGGTTGGTTTTTCTTGATCTTTCTTTTAGTTCATCTTTTTCTGGCCTTCTAGGAATTGTTATATGTTTAATTAGGAGAAAAACTTAGATCTAAATAGGTTGCATGTGAACTTAGGATTTTTAGTTCATAGTTGCAGAAAACCTTTCAGTGGTATCAGAGCATTTGGTTGTTTTTCTTGTTAAATTGCTATAACTGCTTTCCTTGTAATTAGGGTTTATAGTCTCTAAACCCTAATTTTGGGCAAATCGACAATTAGGGTTAGGGTTTTGAAAAACCCTAGCCCTCCCCTCTATTTTGGCGATTTTATGATTAGGGTTTAGAAGGTATTCTATTTTTGGTAACTTTAAATTGTTTAAAAGATAAACCTTAAAACCTTTATCCTAAAAATCGAAAATTAGGGGATAAGGATAGGTTTTAATTAATTTGATTAATTTGATAAACCTATCTACATTTGAATTAATTTAATTAATTAGTAATTAAAAGATAATTCAAGGATTTAATTTAATTTAGATTTTAATTGTTTAAATTGGCGAAAATTAAAAGGATAAATCCTAAAATATTTTAAAAGGTTTAAAATATCAAATTTAATTAATTTAATTAATTGGTTAATTAAAATCAATTTTCAAGGTTTAATTTAATTTGAAATTTAATAGTTTAAATCGACAATAAATTAAAAGATGAACCAGAAACAATTTTTTAAGGGTTTAAAAAATTACATCTTATATATATTATAACTAGGAAGTTATTATTTATATGTATGAGATTAAATGGTTAGTCAAATCATTAGTAGGCCTCATTCACGAAGCTGGTCTATAAAGTGGGTATAAGGAGACTGCCTATAAAATGGCGGTCTAATGGGTGAACACTCTCGCCCACCGCTCACCTGATCAGTGGAGGGTCGTTAGCCGAACAGGTTTGATAGGACCGCCTAATAATCACTAAAAGTATAATGATTCAATGTACTAGAACACTTAATAAAACCCAAATCTAGTTACTTTAGGAAAAATGTGAATTGGTGCTAATCCATGAAATTGCACATTGCACTTTATGAAACATTGGTGGAGCGTGTGTGGTTTACCGGCACGCCAATAGGGGTTCATAAAGAGTTGCAATGGGTTTCCCGGGTATTGTCATTGTTGGTGGAGCGTGTGTGGTTTACCGGCACATCAATTAGATATGATAATTAACCTGAGAGTACCAAGCTAATTTGCATGGTTATTCACACCCAGTTTGTGATCCTCGGCAACCCAGTCACAAACAGTGGAGCACATCCGAGATTAAACATGCCATTGAAGAGTTTAATGAATCTCAACAGATCTAGGAATTTCATAAGATGAAATTGATAAGTGTTTATCTACCTTAATGACCATTATGTTGTGATTACGGCATCCCTCTTCATACCATAGTTGGGGTATTTTGGATCCTAGCCTTATTAAATATCATATTGGGTAATTATTTAAAAAGGATCAATTAAACTAATAAATTCTATTTTCTCTTATAGATTTCAAGTGTCAATTCTCCTCCTTCACCCATTTCTGAAAGCATCAGAATACACCTGCTAAATTTGGAAAGGCTGACTGGCCTCAACTGTAAAGAATGGCTTCGCAATTGGAGACTAGCTCTCGGCATTGCTGGCAAGCTACATCTCATTGAGTATCCGATCCCAGTTCCACCGGAACAAGTCATCATAAAAGGTTCTTATGATGAATCCGAAGAGATTCGTGACCTCATGCTATCAACCATTGACCCCGAGTTCCGCAAGGATTTTGAATCCTTGGGGCCATATGAGTTGATGCAACTGGTTGAGGAAAAGTTCCAGAAACCAGTTGAAGAGGAACGAACCAGGATCTTCAAAAAACTTGCAGAGTGCAAGCTGAAAGCAGGAAGTAGCATCAATTCGCATGTTCTTCAAATTGAAGCGTACATTGGCGAATTGTATAAACTTGGTTATTCCATGAGTCAGGAAGAGAGTGTTAACATCCTGCTCGCTTCGCTGGCAAATGAGTACGATCTGTTCATTCAGACGTATAGAAAGGAAGACCAGAAAAATACCCTCATGGAAATGCGTCCACTGTTGACTTTATACGAGTCACTCTTGGACAGGCATAGCTCCAATGGCTCAGCTACTTCTGGATTAAGTCCAGTGAAGAGACGTAACAAGAAACGGTCAAGATCGACTGGACATGTCTCAAACTGGGAATCCGCTAAATCGGATACAGTCACGGGAAGATTGGAAGATGCTCCAACTCTTTTGAAAGCTCAGGTATATCTAAAAACCTCAAAACTCTTGTTCCAAGATTTCTTGATACATAATGTGACAGTCGCATTTTGGTTTGTATGCAGGGAATCAAGAAGGCACGGGACTCTGGCGCATAGGAGCACATTTGGATTGGATCTCAAGCTCGTGCAGTTTTGAAGTTTAGATAGATATTGGAATATTGTTATTAGTCTTTAGATACATTTTTGACATTGTCTATTACATTGTTCAAGGATTTTATTTTTAATAAAATTGTCATATTTTCTATTAACACCTATTGTCTGAAATTATCCTTTTTATGTTATATGAATGTGTTGAATGTATGATTAGTAATAACTTGAATGTTGATGCATCCAAAGTGTTTGGATTCAAGAATTGTGTAATTTATGATTGTTAATACAAATGTTATAAGAATCAATTCAACCATAGGTCCAGTTGGACAGGACCTTGGAATCATTTGACTTAGAGTCACTTGATGAATTGATTTTTTAATGTGTCAAGAAATGAATCACCCAAAGATCCAGAGGATAGGATTTTGGAATCAGTTGACTTAAAGTCAACTGAAGATTGCAAGTCTTGAACAAAGTCATAAGTTTACATAGATATGTAAAGGACATTGAGATTAAGAGCAACGGACACACCTGTTGTTGTGTATTGCTAGAATCTTGATATAAAACACAATTGTTTTGTACTTCAAGATATTCATCATTCGGTATGACGAATATGACATTGCTAATCGGGATAAGCAATTGAATTGAAACCTCGAACAGTTTAAGGACTTCAAAGGAAGTACAAGTTCCACAGAACCTGAGCGATAACATAAACTGAGAAAAAGATTTCACAGTTCATTCTCTTCCAAGAATATTAATAGTTATAATGTGTCTTAGGGAAGATAATGGAGCATTGGTCGAAACAGTTCGATCCTTGGTGTATGAGATACATTGCCAATTAGTTTCCAATAAGATGAACACTATACCAGTCAGTCCATATAAACCATAATCCGACCACATCCTAGACTAAGTAGGTCTTGCAGACACTGCCTGAAATGTAAAGCTGGGATTATCCCACTTGTACATAGAAAGTCCAGGGTCTTGTAGTGTTCATCTGAACCTCATGACCAGCTGAACTTGATCAGCATTGTCGTTTCATTAGCTATCCCACTGTAACTAAAGAGCTCTTTTAGAAAGAACTCATGGTCTAAGGAAACAGTGCGAGTTTGGACAGTCCTAAATGAGTTTAGGATTAGCAATGAAAGAACCTTTTAGTCATCACTAGGCTTAGAGCAGAAATCAGATTTCTGCTTTACAACTGACATAATCTCCTCTTAACCAGTAGTATTGATCACCATCATAAGTAGTTGTGATCGGGGTGACATACTGATTAGTGGTAAAACATTGTAGTTGGTATGGATTTGCAATCCGACTACTTGGAAGCATTGGTGAGCCCGGCTGCTGCCAAATAAGAGGACCTTAGGACGAGACACGGTCTGTGTGAAAATTTGATTGACTTTACACCTGGTCTAAAAACCAGTGGGTGTAACTGAATCATCAAAAGAAAGCAACATGGACATATACATACCTTCAGAGCATCTAGTTGAGTGAATCGATACTCAGAGTCAAGCAATTGATTCCGAGTAAAGCACTCTCAATATAAGATGAAATCCGAGAGGATTCTGCATGGCATAGTGTGAGTTGTTAGTGGAGCATGTGTGGTTTACCGGCACACTAATAGGGACACACATAGAGCATGCCATTACAAAGGTACATGGCCCCGGGTTTCGTCCCACGGGCATCTCACAAGAAAGGATATTCAGATTCTCAAAATATGCCAAAGGATTGGATTTTGAGAAAGGGCTGAAAGATTTCCATTAAAATGTCAGAAAGGTTTGGATTATCAAAATGTGCCATAAGTCCTGGATTTTGTGAATAGCCTATAATCGTGTCAAAGCCAGTGGGAGTCGTCGTTATCCACTATCCCTACATGTGGGATAAATAATGGTTCTAGGAAACGTCTCTTTTCATTACGAAGTGTAATGACTTGGTGTTAAGAGACGGATCGCTATGAAAGCCTTAATAGAAATACGGCATACTCAGGTGGTTGTAAACGTCTATGAGATAGATCCAGATTCTGCCAAGATGTTCTTGATGAGATTCAAGATGCATAGACTTAGGAAAATTTTTTCTTGTCATTGCAAAGTGTGATGACTTGGCATGAAAGAAATAAAGAAGGTGCAACATACTCATGTAATTCACAGTCATCTATTGGAAAGATGAAGTCGCCAGCATAGACCTAGCCATTGTAAGCATGATCTTAATAAGATTCAAGATGCACGAGAAAAGTCTCTGAAAGGAAAATAGTTTTTTGAAAATCATGACACAAAGGATTATAAATAATCCTTGGATTCCGAAAGGGTTTGGAATAGGATTAAATTGGGTTCCACAAGTTTTGGATCGATCATAAAGTCATGAACATGTCCTGATAACTTAATGCTTAGGGCATAGTAAGTTGGATTCAGGACATTGCCTGGCTGGAAATACTGGATGGATTGGTTGAACTCAAGTGAGAATTCATTAGGAAATGATTAGGGTGAAAGTGATAGTATTAATTTGAAAGATTTTCAAAGTGGTAATTATTAACATCAGGACATGATGTTAAAGGACTTCATGGTTAAAGAGTCTCGTTGGTATTCTGATGGAGCGCGTGTGGTTCACCGGCACATCATAACACCTCGAAATAGTCTTAGGGTGCAGACCCAGAACCATAGGAAGTCACAGTACACATTACCAGAATGGAGTTAGGAGAGAAATTGATAGGATAACATATTGAGATGTTATCGGATGAGTATCCGATTGGATCATCTGCACTAAAGTGAATAAGTATAAGATACTTTGGAAACATTGAAAGAGTGTAAGGTTCATAAAGACATAGCTGTAAAATTAGAATTGAAAGTTTAAAAGAAATCATGAAACCGATAATAGTTTATGACAAGGTCCGACCTGGTGATTACCTTGTGGAGACTCGGTAATAAGCAAGAGTAGCTGCCGGTCAGATCTTTATGTTTCGTTTTCGCATGCTTTACTTCCCGAATAATTTAATTATTCAGATAGGTCCACAGTCGCTCATACTTTGGGAAGTAAGTATTGAATCAAGACTGTCATGAACTAGTTGTAGATTGTCTAAGGAGTTAGACATTGCAATAAGATTGCTGCAACATTCATGAGTACTTGGAAATGGAGATTTGAGTATTGGATAAACCCGCGCTCAATGGATTGCTTCATGGATTACATCACGAGCAATATTGAGACGATAATATCTTTTGATCTTTAAGCTAAGACATATGAGTTATGATTTACTAGACGGTTGTTCATTGATAATACAAAAAACGCATCGGTAACTCAGTGTTATAAAACGTATTGTTGTGAGTAATTTGTCTGGTAAAAGACATAAGTATATGAGTCAAAGTTTATTCGTTTCTTGACCCTAACGGGGAACAGATATCTGTAGGCCTCTCGATGATTTTGAAGTTGACTAAAGTGCTGGCCAGCCTGGACTAAATTGATGTGTTCAATTAGAAGTTCTAAAGTCATAAGCAGAATCGAAAATCGGGAAACAGAGTATCGGACAGAGATTGATCTCAATCCATGTCTCGTGTCTGAAAAATATCTTGTTGGACGAAGGATCCTATGATCACTTATCATTGGACAGAACTGACTAGGTCAGAGTTCGACAGCGGTTTCTAGGAAGCTACAGTTGCTAATTAATTAGAGGTTAAATTGGTAATTTTAGTCATAGACTTATCCAAGTGGGAGACTGTTGGATTAGGTGTCTAAGCCATGACTAATAATTAGTATTTATCTAATTAATAGTAGCATAGTCCATTTGGGTTGCCCTCATAGTTGGAGGATTGGCAGAAAGTCCGGTAGAGAGAAAGATTGATTTATTATGTGATTAATAAATCAATAGAAATTAAATAAATAGTTTATTAATATATTTAAGTGATAATATATTAATTAGAAACTATAATAATTAATTAGAAATTTTTCTGGAATTAATTGGAATTAATTTGGCAGTTAAATTGATTAATTAAGGTGCAGGGACTAAAACTGTAATTATTCAATAGTTGAGTAAGTGACAGTTGAGTGAGTGAGAGTGGTGGTCGAAATTATATATGGAAATATATTTATTTTCGATTTTGATAATGAGGATAAAAGGGTTTGAATTATTAAGATAAAGGCTTATCTTAATTTGAATTCAAAAAGGTTTATCTGATCACCATTTGGAGCCTATAAATAGGGAGGCTCACCCTAACCCTAAAGCCACGATTTTGAAGCTCTCTCTAAAGGTATTTTCGGCCAACAACTCCAAGCTAGGGTGTGACTACATTTGAGGAAAGAGGTTTCTGTTGCTTTGCTTCCAAGATTCACTAAAGGTTGGTTTTTCTTGATCTTTCTTTTAGTTAATCTTTTTCTGGCCTTCTAGGAATTGTTATATGTTTAATTAGGAGAAAAACTTAGATCTAAATAGGTTGCATGTGAACTTAGGATTTTTAGTTCATAGTTGCAGAAAACCTTTCAAAAACCACATCTAGTATCAAGGACCTAAGAACAGGAAGATGATGAGTTATTAGAGATAGTGTATATACATGCTGACGATGGCTTCACTTTGCCATCTATGATGTCCTGTAAGTATTTCGGGCAGCTCGTCTTCCAATGACCCTTCTCTTTGCAATAGAAGCAGTCGGCATCTTTGGGATTTGAGACATGAGGAATGCCGGAAGACTTGGGTCTCGGGCCATTACTGTCTTTCGTTTCTTTCCTTTGCCTTGACCAATTGACAAGACGTGCGGGTTCACTAAAGGTACACTTTTACCCTTCAGCCCATCTTCTACAGTCTGCAGCATGTTATGCAACTCAGCCAAAGAGGTCTGAGTGTTGTTCAAATGATACGCCAGTGTGAACTAGTTATAAGAACTCGGTAAGGAGTTAAGCACCATGTCAATGGCCAATTCCTCATCAACTTGCATTCCTAGCTTCTGCAGCCTCTCCACATAACCTTGCATCCTTTGCACGTGAGTGCAGACGGACTCTCCGTCCTTTGGCTTGCCGGTTATGAGGGCTCGGACAACTTCGCACTTCTCGACACGCGCTTGCTTACGGAACTTTTCTGCAAGGTCCTTATGCATCTCGTAAGGCCAGTAGTCCCCGTAGAACCTTTGCAATTCGGGATTCATTGTGGCAATCATGATGCAGGCCACTTTGGTCGCATCATCATAATGTTTCTTATACGAGGCATATTCCTCGGGAGTAGATGTGTCGGGATCAACTTCAATGAGCTCATTGTCAAGAAGATACTCTTTGTTCTCAAACCTTAAAGCCATTTTGATATTCCTCATCCAATCATTATAGTTCGTGCCATCTAATGTCACTTTAGAACATAGTGAAATGATAGAAGTAACATTACTGTTGTTGGAGTGGGGTGCGGATTGGGGAGCAGAGTTATCAGCGGAAGACATCTATAAAAGAAGGTAGTTTTTAATTAGATATAAAATTCCTTAATATTAACCCAAGAATAATAATAAGGCTAGGACCCAACTATATAATTCATAACTTAGAAGAGGGATGTCGTAATCTAATTGTAAATTTTATAAAGGTAGGCGAATGACGATTCACCAATTCCACCGCGGAAGATAATCATATTATAGTGAAATTCCTAGATTTTTTGAGATTTATTGAACTGTTCAATAGCATGTTTAATCTCGGATATGCTCTACTGTTTGTGACTGGGATGCCGAGGATCACAAACTAGATGTGAATAACCATGCAAATTAGCTTGGTACTCTCAAAGTCAATTATCATCTCTAATTGATGTACCGGTAAACCACACACGCTCCATCAACAATGATAAGATTGAGAAACCCATTGCAACTCTTTATGAGCCCCTATTAGTGTGCCGGTAAACCACACACGATCCACTAATGTCTCATAAAGTGCAATGTGCAATTTCATAGATTAGCATCTTTTCACATTTTTCCTAAAGTAACCAGATTGGGATTTTATAAAGTTGTTCCAGTACTTTGATTAATAACATTATACTTTTAATGAGATTAAGCGGTCCTATCAAACCCGTTCGGCTAACGACCCTCCATTGATCAAGAGAGCGGTGGGTGAGAGTGGACATCCATTAGACCGCCATTTTATAGGTAGTCTCCTTATACCCTCCTTATAGATCAACTTCGTGAATGAGGCCTACTATTGATTTGACTAACCAATTTATCTTATACATATAATATTAACTTTTAATTATAATATATATAAGATGTATTTAAACTTTTAAAATATATCTGGTTTATCTATTTAATTTTTGAAAATTAACTATTAATTTTAAAATTAAATTTAAACCTTTAAATGATTTAATTTATCTTTTAATTAAACAATTAATTAAATTAATTAAATCTAGATAGGTATCACAAATTAATCAAATTAATTTAAACCTATCTTAAATCCCTAAATTTCGAAATATAGCAAGCAATGGGTTTAAGGTTATCCAATTATTAAATAATCACAGTTACCAAAAATAGAATACCTTCTAAAACCCTAGCAAATATCGAAAATTATAAAGGGGAGGGGCTCGGGTTTCTAAAACCCTAACCCTAAATCGATTTGGCCAAATTAGGGTTTATAAGCTTTAAATCATAAATCTTAGGAAAACAATTATAGCAATTCAACTAGAAAACAACCAAATAGCTCTGATACCACTGAAAGGTTTTCTGCAAATCTATGACCTAAAACCCTAAGTTCACATGAAACCTAAATTGGATCTATGTTTTCTAACTTTGAACATATAAATAATTCCTAAAGGCCAATAGAAAAAATTACTAAAGAAATAAATTAGAAAAACTAACCTTTAGTTTAATCTTGAAGCTAGCAGCACAAGTGTCCTGCCTCAAATTAGATCACACCCAGGGAGCAGGAGATAGGTCACGAAAATTCCAGAGAGAAGATGTGTAAATGGCATAGAAAATAATGGGTCTGGGGCTCCCTATTTATAGCCTCCAGCAGATAATCAGATTAGCCTTTAGAGATAAACCTTTTTGAATTCAAATAATACAAACCTTTATCTATCAATTCAAATCATATTTATCTCATATATATAATCGAAATTATATATATCCAATATATAATTTCGCTGGTTACTCCAGCTGCTAAATTTGTCACTTACTCAACTATTGAATAATTACAAACTAGCCCCTACACCTTTAATTAATTAAATTAATCACCAAATTAATTCCAATTAATTCCATATTAATTTCTAGTTAATTAATATAGTTTCTAATTAATATATTATCACTTTAATATATTAATAAACTATTTATTTTATTTCTATTGATTTATTAATCATATAATAAATCAATCTTTCTCTCTCCTGGACATTCTACCAAACCTCCAGCTGTGAGGGCAACCCAAATGGACTTTGCTTCTATTAATTAGGTAAATACAAATTATTAGTCATGGCTTAGACACCTAATCCAACAATGAGAACCTGAAACATTTTAAACTTAAAACCGTAAGCACATTGCTTAGTGAGTTCCCCATATTTTCCAATAATTCATAAACATCATATAACAACATCGTGTGACTCTCGAGCTTATCCCGATCCGTAGGAAATCATCGTGTGACTCTCGGGCTTGCCCCGATCCGTCAAAAATCATCGTGTTACTCTCGGGCTTGCCTCGATCCGTCAGAAATCATCGTGTGACTCTCGGGCTTGCCCCGATCTGTCCTGGCTCTCGGGCTTGCCCCGATCCCCCAATAATCATCGTCATCGGCTTTCGCTGGAAAACATCATCATCATCATAATCGATAAAGTGAGGAGACTCACCCGATTTGTTGCTAAGCTAAGGTAAGGAAAAGGTCGGTGAAATCCCCCAAGCTTCCTATGATGCAAACATCCCATTAATACATGGTTTCCATCTAAAATCCCTAACTCAAAATTAACACTAGGGTTTTCCTTAGGTTTTTTGACACAAAAGTCCACTGACCAAGATGTCAAAGTCAACAGGTCAACAAAAGTCAAACAGAAGAATTAGCGCCACTAATCCCTTAGGATTAGCACCGCTAATGGCCCTGTTAAGCCCTTTTCTCCATTAAGTGCTTAATCCATTGAGACAAAAGCTCCAACTTTCAGGAGTTGTCCTAAACAGTCCCTTAACTTATAAACATGTAATTTCAACCACCAATCCTAGCCAAACAAGCTCATGGTGACAAATCTAACTCTAAAAATGAAGATTAACAACTTAAAATTTCATCCATAACCATATTAAGACTAGGCTTGGGTTTTCTTAAGGATTCAGAGACTTAAAAGAGAAGAACTCATCCTTAGCCTCTAAATCCCACCCTTATCCAAAATATGGAGCCATCATTGTCTTGAAAAGCTTGGAAATAATTTCATAACTCCATTAACAACAAGAACTAAGGAAGAACAAGGTTCTAAACACTTACAATGGTCCAGGGACAACAAGAACTTGACTCTTTCTAAGCACCACTCTCTCTTGAGCACCTTTATACCTTCTTCCTCCTCCAAGATCCTTCACAAACCCATAAATGAAGCTTAAACAACCATAGAAGCTTGAGAGAGAGTTTATGAGTGTTTTCTGGAGTTCTAGGGGTAAAATGACGAAGTTGGAAACGTTATATGACTTAAAAATGGCCCAGATCATGAAATATTGGACTTATTACCGCTTAAACAAAGTTAGCACCGCTAACCTGAAAGTTAGCGCCGCTAACTGCGAGTCCATGCAGAGTCAACTTCGCAAACAGTCTGAAATGCGCCTGATACGGGATTTGGTCCATTAGCACAGCTAACCTAAAGTTAGCGCCGCTAATGCCTATTTTCACCATTTTCCTTATTTTGTCTTTATTTTTAAACAGTTAAATGCTATAACTTCGATACCTGGTTCCGGGCTTTACATAGTGTGTCTATTTAGTTGGTCTTTTCAATTGATGGAGACTTAGGGGAGTCTAGATTTGTTTCACCTTCAGTGGTTGGAGGAAGTTTTATGATAAACTTTTCCTTCTTTCCTAAGTAAGTTTCAACCTGATCACTTTTTCTCCAGCAATATCATCATTCTATCCCTGTTGCTCCACAATAACTGGAGGTCAATCAAGAGTTTCTCTCAAAGCAACCTCCACATGCAGGCCAATAAGTGTGGGCAGAACGTTCTGAACCACCTGTATGACTTAGTCTGCAATTATTGCTCCCAAATCTTTCGGGCCTCATGGTGGTGCTGCAACTCCTGGTCTATGCACCGAGCTCTAGGAAACAACCCGAATTCCTCGAGGAGCGCCCCTTCTGGATCTGTCCCTACCCTGATTACTTCGTGTATCCATCATCTTAAATATAAAACAAAGAGAATTAGTTTCATTTGATACACTACATGCATAAATACATTTCTGCAATAAGTTATCCTATTAATGGCTTCTATGGTTCAAGTCTAGGAAGGTATTCTATAGACACCTAGTTCTCTTAAACCACGATTGTAATACCAACTTGTAACACCCAGTGTTTAAACCAAGTACACCCAAAATTTTCACTTTTAAAACATGCATATTTGAGCCCAAAAGATAGTATTGGTGTACTAGATCCAAATACACAGTTACAAAGCTATATCATAAGGAATACATATACATATAATGTTCCCTAAGCCAGGTGTTACTAATACAAAAAAACTGTACAATATCCACAAGCTATAGTCTCTACACCCCCTATCCATCTACATCCTTCCCTTTCCTGGGATCCCTATACCTGCAAGGATAGTAACAACAACAACAACAATGAGCTACAAGAGCTCAGTGAATTATCAATGACATAACAATCAACATAAGAACATATCGCTATGATAAAATTCATAACAACATTCACACCACAATATACTCATCCATATCCACCACTTTACACCCCCACCAACCTTCATAACAATAACATTAACAAGTCCCATCCCCTCCTCAACCCGCATGGTCTCGAGTCACACCACACCCCCACCAAAGATAATACACCAAGTGTTACAAAGGAATGTACAACGATTAGCCATAAGGCTTCAACGTATAAAATACGCCACCACTAACCACAGAGGCTCCACAGAGTAACATCAGTAGGTGTTGGCCACGTAGGCTCAACAAAGGGGTAAATCACCACAACAAAGTAATATTGCCATAAACGCATCATAGGAGGCTAGATCAGAGATTACTCAACTTATAATATAGTATGATGACGACGGGTGAATGTGAGTAATCCGAAACTAAATGTTTCCGCTCACCTCAGTCAACTTACATTGGGTTTCCAACCACATTTCAATGAATCTATACCAATTCAATACCCACATTAGTCCTAATTGTCATTAGGTACAATGCCATAGCTTTATAAGCCCAACCGACCCCTCTAAGAGGTCTAGAAAAAGTTTATGTCCAAATTTACACGACGTTATCCTTAGGTGATAGCGTCGCTATCGTCTTGGCTGCGAAGATTTATCACGATGGGTTGCTGCAAAGCGGCGCTATCCAGTATGTTACGTGACGCTATGGTCACGATTGGTTAGTTCTTTGGTGTGTCCCGATTTAGACTGTTACACTAGTTTACTAGTATATCAACCAACCGGGTTTTGGTCTAGACTCATTGTACTATCCAACTTACATGTCTAATTCAACGAATCACCACTAATTTCTCACCTAGGGTTTCAAGCCCCCACCAATTCATCAAAAACAACTAAGCATACCTTGATTTAAGAAGTTTGCACACCCTCTTAGCTACTAGTAGGTAAATTCATGGTTCCCTTCTTTAATTACAGGTCCAATTCACATACCTTCGCCCCTAATTATCTTGGAGTATGAGTAAGTGTACATTAGTCTCAAATGACCGACATAATACACTTAATTAAAAGGGTTTGTTCAAGAATTTGCGTCGCGATCATTAACCCTCTTGGCGTCGCTATTTAATGACCCGCGACACTATTCGGTTACTTTCACATCGCTATGCTCATGACATTATCCTTCCATATTTAATTCAATTAAGGCATCATACTTGCTGATAGCGTTGCGACCCTGCTGGTCATAGCGGTGCTATTATTTGGGCAGAATGTTTGTTTTTCCTTCGAATTTCCTGTTATTAACCTTTAAACACCAAATTCACTACAAGGCGGTGTGCAAGCAATCTATATACAACTACTAAGACCTTATATAGCATAATATCACAATTACACTAAAGAATTCGCAAGGATAACTTACCGAATCAAAATAGGGGTTACAATACATGACAAAGTTCTTGATCACACAATTGAGATGATGCTACTCTAAAGCCAATTTCAACTCGTTGACATCTTTATTAAATCATTACTTTGCTAAAAGATGTTACCAATTGCATCCAAGATGGCTTATTAAAAACACCTCTGCTAGTCCATGATGAGGGGGCATATTACTGTTATAATTATGTATATTGGTTGTTGATTATGTTAATGATAATGTTAATGGTAGTTATAACGGTTCATAGATGGTTAGTTTGTTATAACTTACGATAACATTAGAGGCATATGTTAACGGTATATGCACGTGATCAATATTAGCATGGTGAATTCATTATTTTCTTCTTTTTCATTTCATTTTTAAGGGAAAATGACACTGTAGCCCAACGATGTTTATCATATTGGTTTAAAAGGTCCCTAAACTATTTTTTTTTGCTTTGTAGGGGAACAAACTCATGTTTTCAGTGTTAGAAAAGCCACTAACTCCCAGTTGAAGGGGTAAACCAGTTACCCCTTGCCTAATCATCAAAGAACTCTGCCACATATTTTGCACATTAATAATCAAAATTCCACATCATTTTATTAGTCCGAGTGTACGTCAGTTCCCACTGCTATCCAATTGAATGACCTCAGAAAGTTGTCGATTGGTTACTTGATGCTGCTAAGAATGAAATTGACGAAATTACTTATTTTAGATTTCGTGAAATTAAGAGATCAAACGGACCTTTGATTTACATATAATCAGCGGATTCATGACCAGAAGCATCTCTTCATCAGCGAGGGAATGAATGCTGCTACGAATGAAATTGACGAAATTACTTATTTTAGATTTCGTGAAATTAAAAGATCAAACGGACCTTTCATTTACATATAATCAGCGTGGATTCACGGCCAGAAGCATCTCTTCATCAGTGAGGGAATGAATGCTGCTAAAAATGAAATTGACGAAATTACTTATTTTAGATTTCGTGAAATTAAAAGATCAAACGGACCTTTCATTT
The DNA here is from genome assembly GCA_023525715.1 of Cichorium intybus. NCBI lineage: Eukaryota > Viridiplantae > Streptophyta > Magnoliopsida > Asterales > Asteraceae > Cichorium > Cichorium intybus. Next base: position 71,750,090 of record CM042012.1, on the reverse strand, counting down.
ACATATAATCAGCGTGGATTCATGGCCATAAGCATCTCTTCATCAGTGAGGGAATGACGAAAGTGACAACGATGACCATAAGGACAGATGTCACCGGCAAGAACCATACGACATACCTCAGTTTTGTAGCGTGGGTGCCTTATTACGGGTCGGAGTTCACTTATTCCGTGTGCGAAGTGACAATTATCTCCATAAGGATAAGGATAGGCTCCGGTCTCCTGCCACTTGTTGTAGAGCTCAGTCTTCGACATTCCTTGATCGTATACCTCGAATTCCAATCCCTCCCCTGCTTTCTTCTCCCCTGGCACACATACTCGTTGCTGTGTCAAAGCAAATTTGTTACGAATTCCAATCCCTCCCCATGGGGTTGAATCGCTTGTTTATATCATATAGCGACTTACCGATTGACCCAATGGAGCATTTGTAACTTGTTGGTGAGTTGGTCGTGAGTAGAAATCGATTTTAGATAACCCTTGGAACGAACGGAAATGCTTTTCGGCATTGAAACTCTCTCGCTATTGTGACTTGATTTCCCGAACAAGAAACGCCAAGAAATCTTATGAGCCCTAATCGTAAATTTCTTACGTTTTGAACATTGCGAGAGCATGAACTGCAACATTCAAGATCTGCGAATTTAGAAATGAAATGAGGTAATCGTACCTTCGATTGGTTGATGCGTTTATGTGGAAAGAGACGGAGACCCGTTTTTGAAGCCAAGGAATGGACGCCTACGTCTTGAAGCCACCTCACGAAGTGAAAAGAGACGACGACCCATTTTTGATGCGTTTATGCGTTTAGTTATTTTTTTAATAATAAAGCCACCTCACGAAGTGAAACCGGTTGTTACAAGTGAAGGTCTTTTTTTAACAGGTAAAATGAAGTTTAGGCCCGTAGAAAACCAAAAAATAAATAAAAATTAGGAACCTTTTAGATCAAAACCCAAAAGTTGATTGGGCTACAATATCATTTTCCCCATTGATAATGCATATTATTTCTCTTCAACCAACATTTACAATACATCTTATTTCTCTTCAACCGACTTTTGAACATTTGAACATTTTTTCCTTCTTTTCATAGTATTTCTTTATTTATTTTATATTTTGTGATTGATGGAGAGTATGAAGTAAATTAGAAATGTGAAGCTACAAACTTAAAAAAATAAATAAATAAATAAATCTACAAACAAAACACAAAATTTTCCCCGATTCTAAGTTTCTTTGTCACCCTGCCAATCAGTGACGGACCCAGAAAAATTGGACACGAAAGGCACTGAGGAGCACATTTTTTTTAGACGAATGACACCTATATATACAATTTTTTTTTACTCTATGGTATAAAATTTCAGGGGATACGGTCAAACCTGAACACCCCTTAGGTCCGCCCTGCTGCCAATCACTTCCCCAAAATTACCAACCAGTATAAGGTTGATTGTCAAATTTTTCCCAACTTTCTTTTCTTCCTTCATATGGTTCTTTTTTTTTTTTCAAAATATACAAAAAATTAAAATAGGATGCAAAGACAAGTGAGACCTTTTTATTTTACTAATATATTTAATTGTTTTAAAAAAATTAATCTTGACCAAAATTCAAACAATAAAACGCTCCAAATAAAAAAACTAAAAAGAACGTACAGCTTGATACATACCATAGGGACCTAACCTAAAAAAAATAATAATAATAATAATAAAGTATCAAAAGCCGCCATCCATTCCCGACTTGTCAAACAAAAAAAAGTAAACGAGAACTTGACCAATCCAATAGTCACAAAACCCCCAAACACGCCATCCGCCATAAAAGGACTCGCATCCATCCAGAAACCCTCACAAACACCCACCGATAGAAAGAAGGTTTGTTCCGATAGAATAAACAAGTTAACAGGATGTGTTACGAGGTCAAGTGTTCCAAGTGCGGCAAAACCTCGTGGGGTGGTTGTGGGTTTCATGTCGCCGCCGTTTACAAGGGAATCCCTGACGGCCAACACTGTCAGTGCAAGGGGTGGCCCGGTGTTAAATCGGCAGCTGAAGGTTCTGCTTCCGCCGGGGAAGAATCCACTTCTTCTTCCTGCCGTATTCTATGAAGATATATGGCTTCTGCTAGATCTGTAAAATTTTATTTCGCTAATTAAATAAAGTCAACCTTGTTAATTTCTTGTTTTAGTCGATTGTGGTAGCCAAAAATGCTTAATTTTGGAACGATTTTACGTTTTATTGTTACGTCTATTTATCTTCAAGATTTATACCTTTTCCTGATGCAAAAACTCCAAAGTTCCCTCACCATGACAATGTTTTAAAACCCGGCTTGACTGGGTTGGTTAAACCGGTTGGATATTGATCCGTGAAAAAAAAAGATCAATTATGACTGGGTTTTTGGTAATTTCTCACTCGAATTGAACCAGCTGGTTTTTCTAAAAAAAAAAAAAAAAAAAAAAAGGTTAGACCGGTAACTCGGAACCGAGTTGATCCGACGATTGAACAAAAAAAATTAGAATTTAAACTTTAAAAACTTGGTTAAAAAGTCCAATGCGCAAACTATTAAAATTAGTTTATCAAATTTAGTCAATTTTTTCAAAAGAAATTTGACAAAAATATCTTTTTTGGTACAAAAACAATGTGAAGTTACATTAGTTATGTTTTATAAAAATATTATTATGCTAATAAATATGAAATGTATGAAAATTATAAACACTGGATTGATCTGGTTGACCCATAATTCCGTCACCACATCAGGTTACTAAAAACCCAAGGTTTAAAATATTGCTTCATGGTGGCTGATGGTGGTTGTTAAAGTTCGAAGAATTTGATGCTACTTTTTTTTTTCTTTCTGGGTCTTGTCCTATCGTGTTTTTTTTGGGTTTAAAAGATTATACAATGTTTGTATATAACATTTTTTTTCCAAATTATAATGTTTAGCTATGGTATCTCTTTTTCTCAAAAAGTTTTTGGTTAAGCCTTGGAAGATTATAATTTGATTTTGGTCTGCCGAAAATTCGTTATTGAAGCAAGAAAAGAGAAGTATTTAATGATTAATATTTTCTTGTTTCATTTTAGCTTATAAGCTAGCTTTTCAATAAACTAGCTTCAAGTAGCTTATGAAAAGCTAGCTTATAAGCTACTTTTTAAGATACAATAAGCTACTTTAGTGGTTTTGCCAAACGCCAAAATACAATAAGCTCAAAAAATAAGATAGCTTTTAAGCTAGCTTATGTGCGCCAAACACAGCCTTAAACAGATCACATATTAAATTTCTAATAATTTTAAAATAAATATGAAAGAACTTTATGAAATCAGATAAAAAACATTCAGAGAAAACCGTAACAGCAATTTATATGCAGTCTATTGTACGTCTTTGCAAATTGCACCACTACAAATTTTGTATTACACATATTTCCTATTTCTTGTATGCTTGGTTTGAACAAGCGTAACCAACGAATTCGGTATAGATTTGACCGCGGGTTGAAAATCATATATCAATCTAATATCATCCGCTATCTATAAAACTTATCTTCAACGATATAGTGGTAAAAAAGTATTCATCAATTTACTAAAAAGAATTACTTACTTGAAGGAGATCAGCGGATTCCTTTTAACTTCTAAATAGGGGTGGAAGTTATTTGGTTTGGAACTGAAAAACACGAAAAACAAACCGAACCGAAACCGATTTCGGATCAAACCTATTCGAATTCGGTTTTTGGTTTGGTCTTGGACGAAACTGAATTTGGAATTTGGTTTATCGTCTTGTTTTTGGTCTCCCGTGGTTTAAACCAAACTGAACCGAAAACCGATTATTATTAAATAAGTAATATATATATATATATATATATATATATATATATATATATATATATATATATATATATATATATATATATATATATATATATATATATATATATATATATATATATATATATATATATATAGGGTTTGGATCATGGAGGAAACCCTAAAATACTAAGAACCTGAGAACCCATTAAAAAAAGGCCCAGCCCACTAAAAACGCGTCCAAACCCGGAAGTAAGGCGGAGGGTTAAAATCGTCATTTCAAAATAATACATATCCGGATGCCGTTTCGACACGTTCGTGATAACTGGGAAAATACGACACGCTAAAGAAAAGTTGCGAAAAGAATATCTATCTGAAATTTCAATTCAAATGCAAAGATTTGATTCGATTCTGTAAAACCCTACCATTTTCTCTACCTTAAAATCTGCTATTCTCTCAAAATTTTCAAAGGAACCTTAAGTTTCAAAGAAACCCTAACCTTTTCTCGAACAGATCGTTCAAATCCTTGTTCGAAATCAAGACGGTTCGCACAAGATCGTTCAAATCGAGGTATATTTCTACGATTTTTGGAAAGTGTTAACATACGATTTTAGGGTTTTTGGTAACTTTTTAGCGTTTTGCGTAACTTTTTAGCGCTAGAAAATAGAGCTTGAAGGTGATCTTGGAAGTCGAGATTGAAATTGAAGCTTACTCTCCACTCATTTTCTTCAATTTTGTCTTCTAGGTTTAGCATTCTCCACAAATCCACAATTCCATGGTAATTTGCGCTTTAGATGGAAGTTTTGTTAGGATTCTATGTTTAATTCATGAGTCTAATAACATTATCTCGTGATTTTGCTTGAATTCTAGTTTACAGTGTTCTCTTGGAGCTCGTAAATCAAAACTCTATGAATAAGGAATTGAAGTTTTAAAAAATTAAATCGAATGATATTCTAGCTTATAATTTCGGTTGATGGTTTCAAATCATAAGGCTAGTGTTCTCTAACCTAATGGATCACTCTTTGATATATCTAAATTCGAAGTTAATCCTTTAATTGATGGATTAGTTGTGTTAATGGTGTTAATCATGTTCTGATTTAGTGTTAGGATACACTTTGAATTTCAATTGCTCATTAGAAGTTGAATTAGATGTGTTAGATTGTTTTCAAAAGTGATTCATGTTTATTAATAACTGTTATTTCGATTGTTACAGGTTACATAAAGTTTCTTCTTTCAAAAAATTATGAGAAAAAAAGTGAAAGGATTTTGAAAAAAAGCTTGAGGAGGTTCAAAAACGAAAAAGATGATCCGGTCTTGGTAGAAGATGATGATCCGTAGCGAAATCATGATATTCCGTAGCTAAACACGAATGGCTACGGATTTTGCTACGGAACCGATCCGTGGAGAAAATCCTCGTAGCTAAAGGGTCGTTACGGAATCCGTAGCAATTTTGCTACAGGATTTGCTACAGAATTATTTCGTAACACATTGGCCACGGAGACATTTTGTAGCAGTTTTTGTAGCAATTTCACTACGGACTAATTCTGTATCAAATGTTCTGTAGCAAATTCGCTACGGACTAATTCCGAAACAAATGTTCTGTAGCAAATTCGCTACGGACTAATTCCGTAACAAATTTTCCGTAGCAAATTGCAACGCCCTAATTCCGTCTCTAATATTCCATAGAAATTTCGCTACTCCTAATTCCGTGACAATTTTCCGTAGCCATTTCTCCACGAACTAATTCCGTAACAAATATTTTGTAGTAGAATCGCTACCGACTAACTTCGTAACAAGTATCCGTAGCAAATTTGCCACATGCTAATTCCGTAACAAATATTTTGTAAAGGCGTATGAACGCACTAAATTCGTAGTTAATATTCCATAACAAAAAATATGACGGAATAAATCCATAGCAACTTGGCTACAACTTAATTTGTAACTAAATTCATAGCAAATTAACAATGGGATATTTTTGTAGCAAAAAATGACGATGAGATAAATTTCATAGCAAAATGCACACCATTACAACATAAACTCTTCCAAAACCATTTTCTAAAAATGTCAACATTACGAAAATGCAATAGAAAATAAAATAAATTATATAAGTTCTTAATTGTTCAAAACATCAATCAAACAATCAAATAGCATACGTAGCTGCAAATAGTAAAATAACAATAAAAAATGTATCATTTTTCAATCGAGCTTCTCATATTGTTTATCGTGCTTCTCATTTCGTTCAACTCCATTTGTTGTTGTTGTACGGTATCCTCCAATTTTTGGATCTTGGACTTGACTTGATGTTGTTCAGAATGTGAATTTATATCTGGTGGAGTACACTCTTTAGAAGAGTTTGCAAGAAAAATCGACCTACCATATGACCCAAGCCCATAAATTCTTCTTTTGCGGTCATGTCCTCCCACAGCTCTATAAAAAAGATCGTTGTCATCAACTTCCTCTCCTATTACTTCCAAATTCGCACGTTGTGACACATAATAATCCTAGAATGTCATCATTGCATTAATATATAATTTATAAAAGATCTTTAACTTACTATTATTATATAACTTCAAAATAAACTTACATGAACTTTTTTAGATCTCTCATCAACTAATGTCTTCCCGTCATGATCCTTAGTATGAGTAAACATGAATATATCAAAGCAAGATGGAGACTGTCCCGTATATTCCTCCTAAATTAATAACAAAAATATGTCAAATCTCACCACAATATGTATTAAAAATATGATATTAATCAGTAAAAACAATTACCATATCAATAGCAATTTGCTTATGAGAAGCCGATCCACCATTATGGGTAGGTGGAGCCTTTCAACCTTCTACACCTTTACGCCTATTTTTTTTTATTTTGCTCAGACTTTTTTTTTGAACTCCTCTGAATTCCATATTGCATTCCAAGCAGTCCACACTGCTTGTTCTATGTGAACCGGCTTTTCAAGGGTTGAATTTCTTTCAGGTGAGCTCATGTTATATATATACTGTCAATAACTCTGTTTAGCCTTATGTTCCCAAGCAGTCTTGACGGACCCAACATCTGCAACATCCCAATGACATTTTTTCTACAATACATAACACTTGAGTTATTAGATAGCATAATATGCCTAATAGTTACATAAAAGCTTAATAATAGTATATGTACCTGAAACTCTTCCCAATAAAATTGTTTTATCTCTTCGCTTATAGTCGCCCACTTATACCCATTTGGGTCCACTCTATTTAGGAATGATTTTTTAATTATATATGCACATTTGCCTGAAGGTACTAACCTACATAACAAAAAATAACAATGTATTATGATTGTAATGCTCAACGTGGATAAAAATTAAGAATGGAAGTAAAATTAAACAAAAATATATGAAAACAAATCGGTATTTAACTTACTCCTTCGCCTGAACTTGAATATGTAAACGTCCATCTAAGCGTGTATCTTGTTCTTCAGTAACAACCGGTGTAGATTGTGCTGTGGTAGGGGAAGGAGCAGACGATGGGGCTGGTGTGGGGGAAGGGGCAGGCGATGGGGCTGGTGTGGGGGAAGGAGCAGACGATGGGGCTGGTGTGGGGGAAAAGGCTGACGATGGGGCTGGGGTGGGGGAAGGGGCTGGTGTGGAGGAAGGGGCAGACGATCGGGCTGGTGTGGGGGAAGGGGTAGACGATGGGGCTGGTGTAGTTGAAAGAGTGGATGATGAGCCTGATACAGTACCAAACAGCGGGGATGTAGATGACAACGCAGGCGTAGATGCTTCATTAGTACGTCTTTGTAACAGTCTGTGTATGTGCTTCCGTGGCCCTGTTGAAGCTCCTCTTAATGGAAACGATGACATCTTTCCTCTATTAAAACATAAATACACTTGTTATTGTACAATGTATAAGCTAAAATAGTTGTATCGTTTTCATACGTAGCAAAAACAAAAACGTCACACACTCCAAAGATAAAAATACTAATTTACCTTTAATAATTTATTTTTTAATTCCAGTATTTGTTTATTATTTTTTTCAATTAAAAAAATAGAAACCCAAATACCCCATCCGTCCATTTGGAATCAGATGCATTCTCTCTCTCTACTCCTCTTCTTCTCTTTCTACTATCGAACCAGGTTTGCCGGAGAAAAGATCACCAATCGACACAGTGCCACCTCCTCCCGTCGTCTCATCGGAGAAAATCAGGTCCGTCGGAGAAGGATCCAAGAACAAAAAAGAATAACGAGTTCTAGAGCGATGACTTCTTTAACAATCTGGGTGTCGAGGGTTCAAAGGGGTAATCGACCAACCGAGGAATGAGGGTTCTCCCATATCGTCCCAACTTTTCAACCCTAACCATCACTAGAGACCATTGAACCTCCACTCTGCAACTCCCTCTTCAGATTCTCTTACCCCTACACGACCTCAAAACCATTTCTCTTCCACCATCTCTTATCGTCGGCCTACACCGGTCACCAATGGATCATCATCAAAATGCAACCGACTACCTCATTCTTCCCCTCCCTGCCTCATTTGTTCTCATATTTTCTTCTTCGTTCGAATCGAAGAAAACCCCCATCCCATCATTCCTCTTTTTCTCTATTGTTCCCCAACGGATGCAGCCAAGTCTAAAGACAATCCATTTGCATCTGAGATCGATTTACAGGCAATAGAGGTTTGTTTTTTTTGTATATCGGTTTACGTGGGTTTTATTTTTTGTTAATCGATTTGTATTTGAGTTTGAGTTGTAGGTTCGATTTTGGATTTAGATTTGAGTCACAAGTTTGATTTTGGTTTTGGATTTCAATTTCAGGTTCAATTGTGGTCGGAAGAGGTGAACACTATACTTGTGAGATTTGTTATGATGTAAGTTCTTAATAGGATAACCCAACCTGAGTAATTTCATTTCATGTTCTTTATACATCTGAAGTTGGTTGTATCCTGAACATCTTGGTTATATTAGACTATAGGATTACAAGGGGTGTTAAGACGGATCTTGTTGCTTTGGTGTATTAAACATCAAAAGCATGGTTGCAACTTAAAGACAAGATAAAAGCATTTAGTGCCTACAGGATTGACCAAAATAACCCTGCATCAGACCTACGCCGCTTCCATTGTCATTGAGTGGTACGTACAATCTTTCTTACTCCAAAATTGCAAACACTAAAACCTAAAATGAAGTGGTAAATTATAAAACCGAAGAACTATTTCTATTAAATCTTTTTTTACTTTTATCCAGATCAACTCCCAACTCATAAGTAACGTATGCATAACCGCAGTTACAACAGAGAGAAGGCAATTCAATTCATAGATACTGCTCAAATACTAGAGATAAAACACAAAACACACCAAGGAAAAGCATAGAGAGACAGACCTGGAAGATGAGTGAAGCAGGCCGAACGAGAGGAAGCAGCGGTAGATATCCAGAAGACGATGAGGGAAGACCAGCAGCACAGTTACGAATTATGAACTTTTCATCTAAGTAGGCAAGTTAGGGTTAAATTAATAGGATTTGATTTTCAAGAGTGAATATCGGGAGATTTGTTTTGCCGGGAATGGGTAGAGCGGTAGAGGGAATTAATGTTCAAGCGGGTGAAAAAGGCTCCAAAGTCCAAAATTCAAAACACTTTCAGCCCTAAAATTTTCGTACGATACAAAGTTTTAAAGCTGGTCAAAGTGAAAAACGCTACTAGTCTCCAAAAGCTATGATTTGATTTCCCATTCTTGTCTCCAAAAGATGCGATCATATGAATAAGAAATGTACAAAAGGGGCCCACCCATCATAGATTTATAGGTAAAACTGTGAAATGATCGTTAACATTGAAATTTCAACTTTAGGCCGAAAGTGTATATCGTCCACATCATTTTTTTGTAAAAAAAAAAAGGAAAAAAAACCTTTTTGATGAGTAGTGTGTAATACCAACATGTATATGTTGGTTCATGACTTATGTTTTTTGCTAATTACTAATTATATTAGAAATTTAAGATTATTAAACTTGTATATATTAATAATTTAGAGTCTCCGATTAATCCCCGATTAATCTCTGCCAACCCCGATTAATCCCTTAACCCTAGGCTACCGCCGAGCGACCGTCAAACCGTCTTTCACAACCTTGATATATATATATATATATATATATATATATATATATATATATATATATATATATATATATATATATATATATATATATATATATATATATATATATATATATATATATATATATACACAAACACACACACACACAGATCGTCATTGTGGTTCGATGCATCTTACACGTTTAGTTTCTATATTTTTTTATCACTCGAACCATTCCTATTGTTTGCTTTTATCGCGAGTTTAGTGGTATAATTGACTTAAAATGTCCAAATCACACTTAACATATATTTTTCTGTATTTTATTAAATAATATTATTTAAAATATATTTAGACAATAATGAAAATATTGTATGAATTTCAAAGCATAAGAAATTCCAAAGCACGATATTGGCTACAAAGTTCAATTCCATAACAAATTCCGTAGCAAACTTGCTACAAATTTCCATTCCATAGCAAATTCCGTAGAAAAATAACTACGGATTCTATTTCTGTAGCCAAATTTCGTAACTGCTAAGATATTAGCTACGAAGTGCAATTCCGTAGCAAACTTGCTACGAAATTCCATTCCATAGCAAATTTCATAGAAAAATAACTACGGATTATATTTCTGTAGCCAAATTTCGTAACTGCTAAGATATTAGCTACGGAGTGCTAAAAATCAAATGTAAAGGTTTACGTAACTAAAATGGTCTAAGATAGATATGTCGTTACTATCTTTACATGAAAAATGACCATTTATAAGAAAAACGTTATTTTAGACGTAACAACGACTATTTGAACTTATAATGTCGTAATAAGTTTGGAAAATGACTTTTTACAAAGCAATTTGTATTTGACAACAAAGATAACCATTTTTAAAGTATAGTATATGAAAAATGACAGTTTGGAGAGATTGCCATCGTTTTGGTAAAACGACAAGAACTAAAAATGTTGCCATCACTTATGTAAAATGACCAAAACTAAAAACCTGTCATGACTTGTTTGATAAATTGTTAATTTATCTTGTTATTTATATTTAGTGCTTTAGATGTAAGAAATTACACATTTCAACTACTTAACATCTTTTAGGCATAAATACGTTAACATGACGATAACATTTATATAAATTATAATGGGTATAATTTATGTAACAAACGACAAAGATACGACAGAAATACGAAAGGTAATTATATAAATATATAATTATTACATACTATAATTATCATTGACATTTTGATACTTTCAAATACAAAGGAGTTTTCAATACATTTACAAGTAAGGTTTTACGCTATAATTATCATGGATACATTTTGATAATTACAAATATAAAGGAATTCATTTCAGTACGAACTAGGATAAAACATATCGTTGGGTAGTTATATGAGACATTTCTTCACCGTACTAAAAGAAGTACACAATAAGTCCTGTATTATAAATTTAATCATTCATGAGCGATATAGTTTTATATAGATCTATATGGGACTGACAATCCCCACCTATGGTTGTTAGCTACAACTACGACCGACGGGTCAAGTGTGACAAATATCTTAACATTGCGACGTCTGAAGAGTGTCGTGCCAGGCCATCAGGTCATAGCGGAGTTATAATAACTCACATTAACAACAACGAATATCCTTGGTTTGGGGAAAAACATCTCCAATCGGTTCTATGTAAATATAAAACTAGATGTTTCTCTGTACAAAATATAAGTACGGTTTTACTTATACATACGGGTTTTATGAAATTGAAACTGCATTTATCAAGATATAAATATAAGTGCGGTTTTACTTATACATACGGGTTTTATGGAATTAAAACTATATTTTATCAAGATACAAGTATAAGTACGGTTTTACTTATACGTACGGGTTTTATGGAATTAAAACTATATTTTATCAAGATACAAATAAGTATGGTTTTACTTACACACGAATTTTATGGATTTAAAACTACAATTATGTTAAAAAATATACTGTTTTTGTTGGTACATATGCTACTGGTTTTTCACAAAGGAAAATACTGAGTTTCTCACTGCAAAATCTTATGAACTCACCAACGTAATGTTGACACTTGTAAAATTACTTGTATTCTTAGGTAACAATTAGTCCTGTACGACTAATCTTTTCAGATGGGACGCGAAGACGTATCTTTTGTTTATTTTGTTATCATACTGTAATTGGGTTGAAACAATAAGGTTTGAACAATGTAACTTTCCAATTATAATGTATGATGGTTGTTTATATACTTGTGTTTCAATGTATGTAATGGTTGTGATACTATGTTCCGTTCCACCCCAGACGATTCCGCCATCGTGGTTTGGGGGTGTGACAGATTGGTATCAGAGCAATTGTCTATAGTGAACTTAGATAGTATCACAATAAAACAATCCAAGAACATTAGAGTTTATGTTGAACGCTATGATTAGACTTAGTATTATATGTTATCAAATCATGGGAGGACGTAGCCTGATCAACTACGTTTTACTAGGGTTTGACCGACATATAACTAAGTGTGAGCATAATGGGCAATGAAGTAAAACTCAAGAACTCTTCAACAATTAGTAACCACGTCAACATTTAACACAAATACTTTGATAGTATTAGTTATTATTAAGAGCCGGTATTGGCCATCCTAAGTCGACACTAATATCAATATTATCTCAATACCCCTTTATCGTCTGCATACCTGAGTTATGACTAAGAAAAAGGTTCTAATGCCGGCAATGGCGACAATATGATCTTCGTGTAAGGGGACAGTTGAGTCGTAAGGAGTTGTCACAACTTGAAAACCATTGGTGAGTATTCCCGATATGACTCACGAGGAGTCACAAAAGTTTAACCCATAGTTGACTGATACATGAGACTTTCCTTTTGTGCTACGATTTTAGCCTTAGGATTTTTTCCATATTGAGCTTAAGACTTATGCTAGGATATCTCTTGATTCTAAGCCTTCTCTTTTAGGAATGCTTACCCGACCATCTTTACTTCGTATATCGTAATTCAATGCACAAACCGCTTCCTCTTACACTTTCCAAATTATTCACATGTTTCTGGAACAATCTTCGACCTTACGCTTTTCATTCCCTGTTCAACTTCGTGACACGCCTAGGTCGTCGTGCGGTCAAAAATAGTAAAATACTTCACTCTCACTAGTATAGTGGTAGTCAGGGTTGATCCACAGGAGTTACATGGTCAAGGTAGGCAACAGATTACCAATTGTAATGTCCCTCTACAACCGGAGGATCTAGTTTCTAACTTTTACCAAAAACAGTCCCGAAATCACAAAATCCAACAAATCTAAAAACTAACTCCAACATTAACCAATCCAATTCAATTTCTAAACTAAAAGAAGTTACTGAAATCAGAAAGTATAATCTAAATCCAGAAACACAAGAACAATCCAACACAATCAAACATTCAAATTCATCCAAAAGCATTCCAAAGCATAAAAACCATAAAAAGAGCAATTAAAAATAACCGAATGATTAACTATTAAAAACTCAGATCCCACTTGTTCAAAACAATAAACAAAAGATTTCAGAAACATAAACCTAATGCTAATGGTTGTCACACCCAATAACACTAGCCAAGCTACTAAAAACTACTAAACTACTTGAAAATTAAAAGAGAAAACAATAAATACAAATTAGGGTCGACTGAAAACTAAAACTTGGAGTCAAAGAAGCCTTGGGGGTCGTTCCTATGCCAGGTCTTTGCTGCTGATTTCGACCTAGAACCCTCTATTTATAGTTTTGAAAAATAAAAGACTGCGTCGCGCGCATTAAGAATCCGCGGTGCGCATACGAGATTATCCCCGTTTTTTCGGCATTTGAATCTTCTCCACCGCCTTAATCATGACTCAGCGCATCGTGCCCTTGTACATACCCGCGGCGCGCATGTGAATTCGACTCTTTTGCCTTTATCTCCAAACTTATTCCATTTTGTATGCATTTAGCCCCTGTTTACATCTTTTCTTTCCAAACAAGTACTGACACAAAAAGTGAGAATACCACAGCATATATGATATAAATTCACCAAGAATAGGGCTCAACAACGACTAAAATACTTGATATTACTAGGCGTTGTCAAACTCCCCACATGTGCATTTCTTGTCCCTAAGCAAGAGAGTTTTTAACAAATTCTAACTAAGACTCAGACATTTTTGAATGTGTTCAATTTCAAAGCTTATTGCCCTAAGAGTTAGAGTGAAATAGTTTGTGAAAACATAACCGGAATATTCTTTGGAATTCATGACTTTCTAGAGAACCATTGATTACAAATTTTCTGTCCACAATGAAGTGTACGTACTCATTCAAATTCTAAAGGCCATTAAAGAACTGTCCATGACTTTCGATGTTGTCCGTGTAACGAGCTTTTAGAAATACCATCCCAGACCAGACGATCTTAGGTGGCAAGGTGTATAAGTCCCACCCATTTTAGACTTACCGGCTCGAACAACAAAGGCCACTGATTGACAATTCCTTCCTAAATTCCAAACTTAAAACACTCCAATCTTCTAACTCTTAAAATCAACTTATTTGACTAAACTCATAGCATGATAACAACTAAACAGTATTTTTTGAAAAATACCAATGCTAAACCATTCAGAAACTATTCGTTTCAAAATTACAACCTATTAAAAATTTTGAAAAGTTGCTAAATTTTTTGAAAATGACTCATTTCCCGCAAAAATTTTCAAAAACACTCTTTCGACCGTCCACACCCCACACTTAAAACTGTACAACGCCCTCGTTGTACAAAATTTAATTTCAAAAAAAGGGAGAAAGAGTTACCTCTTTTGACGGTAGATTGCTTGATGGTACTTGGTTTTCACAGGTACACAAACACGAACAATTCCTCGACTCAGAATTCAGGAGTTGTAGCGTAACAGTGAAACGCGCCAGTGATCATGGCAAGTGGAGGGAGCACGGTGACCTCAAACTTTCCTGAAACAACTCCTCCATTTGGTATTACATGCAACACTTACAAAAAAATTAAATGCAAACGAAACAAACAAAATAAATATAAACAGACAGACAAAATAAAGTAGTATCATAGGTACAATACATATATCCTAAAAAGATAATAAAAATACATCAATCGCCACCTGGTGGCCTAGAAGGACCTGCCTCATAATCGTGGGCTCGGGCCGGGAATGTTCGGGGGCGTCGTCCCTGCTGGGTGGCCATCTCCAAAAGTACCTCCCCGATCCATGCCAGCTGGTCCTCAATACCAGGAACCCTGTCTACCAATCGTCGGAGAACTGTCATGTCCTCTGACTGCTGTGGCTGTGGTGGTGGAACTGGTGGTGCAACCCTCTGGCGTTGCCTCGCCGGTCCCTCCTCGTGGGCTGGTCGTGGCGTCCTCCGCGCCTCTGTCATCTCCCTCACAAAATGCGCTGGACGTGGCTGGTGGATCAGGTGCATGTTCTCCAGTGCCCGCGCCGACGTGCGAACTGGAGGAATCGCCGTCAGGGAGGCCATGGTCGCAACAGTGAGTAACCTATATGATCGAGGCAGGCGGGTAATGTAGTGCCCGCCGGCTAAAGGACTGTTGGCTGACGCACCCACTGCCCGAGTGGATAGAGAAATCGCCAAGGCATACGGTAGGTTGAGGAACCTGGTGGTGTCAAGGAGCACCCACATATACGTCATGTCCTCACTTGATACCTTCTCGCCCCCTTCCCTCTGCATGATAGAGGTGGTGACGATGCGGTGCATGAGCTGGTGAAGCGGGTTACGGAGCTGGCTCTCCTTGGACGACCCCGCCTAAAAGAAAACGTTGGACAATATGGCCAAAATGGCAGCATTGGCATCACGTGCGGGCTGCCCCTGAACACACGCCCGGAGAAATGGCGTAAAGTGCTGGCTCTGGAGCTCCTCTTCTCCGTGTATATACCCGTGCGCCTCCCAAACTCCCGGAGACTGCACTCCCTGGGGACTCCCCCCAATCTGAATCTGACTAGCCTGGATCGGGCATCCGACGAAGCTGGTGCGTAGCGGACCGTGGAGAGAAACCCAAGAGAAGCTCGGTAAAGACGACATCGTCCTGGTTGACCATAAGCATGTCCTAACCATGACATGTAAAGATATTGGACCCATAAGACCAAGTGCGGTGCAGAAAAGGCTCGATCTCGGCCCAGAGTCCGGCCGTCCTGAGAATATCCCGGTCTATAATTGTCGCCTCAAGAACCCGACGACTAATCAGTGCATCCCTCCTCTGGATGTACTCGGCAGAACTCTCCAGCTCGTCAGGGAACTGGAGAAAAGGATGATCGCGCCTGAAAGCCATCTGGACACAGAAACCACACAAAACAAAAATTTTTCAAAATAAGTGCTTATCCTCCCCACCGAACCGCGGGGTGGCCCAAGAACCAGGGCGCGGCGCGGCGAGCGGCTGTTTAGAAATCCAACCCTAATGCCACTGATTTTCACCTGTTAACTCAATCCAAACATACTACAAGGTAGCCTAAGCACCGACTAGCCCCTCTAGGGTGATTATTTGGCAAACAAAACACCCTACGAGCCAGCATTGCCGATTTCTAAGTTTTTCAGTTTTTGGAGAAATCAACCAATTTTACGGCCTAATCGCTAGTTCTAATAAGTAAAAACTAGTTAGAATGACATACCTCAATAGTAGGAATAAAATGGACGAGAAAAACGTGAGAAAAACTTCGGTTGATCGGAGCTCTGAGGCACGGCATGGGTGATGTGTGTGAATAGTGAATGCGACGTACCTTATAAAGGAAGAATCTGACCGATCGATTCCCGCGGTGCGGGTAAGAGCAAACCGCGGCGCGCGTGTTCCCAAATCAACCCCTGCGCATCGGGTTGGTCTGCGATGTACAATTTTTCAAATTTCCTTCATAATGACCCCACACTTGCCTCGAACCAATAACACCTGCAACGATGATGATAGAATCTTCCTAATTACTCCTAAGAATTATAGTACCTAACCTATGAAGATGGGTTGCCTCCCATAAAGCGCTAAGTTTAACGTCTTCAGACAGACGTGCACTTACCTGGCTTATAGCGTGTATACAGGAATATCTGTCACGAACTCTACCGTTTCCACTTACAGTTTCTGAAATGTGCCTGCAATGACATAGGGTTTGAGTCTATGCCCATTGACTTTGAATGGTGGTCCACCTTTGAAATCCCAGATTTCTACTGCATCGTAGTCTGTGACACTAACCACTTCGTATGGCCCATTCCATTTGCTTCTTAATTTCCCTGGGAACATCTTCAGTCTCGAATTGTATAAGCACACCTTCTGCCCAACTTCAAAAGTTTTCAACCGGAGTTTAGCATCATGATATCGCTTCATTTTTGACTTGTACATGGCAGCATTCTCGTAAGCTTCGTCTCGCAACTCTTCTAATTCAGACAGCTGTAACTTCCGTTCTTTTCCAACTTCAGTGTAGTCCATGTTCACTTGTTTGATTGCCCACAGGGCCCGGTTGGCTAGCTCTACAGGCAAATGGCAGCCCTTCCCATAAACCAACTGATAGGGAGTAGTTCCGATCGGTGTCTTATAGGCAGTTCTGTATGCCCATAATGCGTCATCCAACCTCTGCTACCAGTCTTTCCTGTCTGTTCTGACCGTCTTTTTGTTGAGCCTATTTGTGCTGAAGTGCTCAACCATCCGAAGACCCTCTATCAAAGGCCCCGAAGTAGAAGACAATAAGAAGACCCTGCAGTCTGAAGACTCCGAAGGGTATCACCTGGAGGATCCGAAGACTTCACAGCTGTCAAACCCTGGTGCAAGCGTGGTTATAGACTACGTGTTGCATGACCCTATCATTTTATTGGATAGTACATCTGATAGAATATTCTCTGAAAATTATTGTACTATGCGTATCACTGATTTAGTATAAATAGCAGTGATACCATACCGTGTTAGAGTGTGATTGAAAAACCCTATTGTAAAACCCTAAGTTTATAATCAAGCATTCGGCACAAGTTATCCATTTCACTTTGTTCATCTGTTTGCTTTACATTACTCATGCATAATTGTTAAACTCTTATATAATTGGTAGAACCATAGTCATTATTCAACTCTTAATTGATTTCAACACCCAACAAGTGGTATCAGAGCAGGTCAGCTCAAAAACCGGTTAGTAGAACTTTTATTCCATTGCTACGGTTCTAGATTTGAATTGTTTCTCAGATCTAGTCTTCCGTAACTGTTTCAAATCTCTATTGCTCGTTTTACTGCAAAGATCCTGTTGAAATCTATTCAAGATGACTGATTCCACAGCAACTTATGCCAATATGCTCAACTATGCAAACCTCATTGGTTCTGCAACCAAAGCCCCTATTCTAGTAACTTCTTACTATGATTACTGGGCTGGAAAAATGAAGGATTATCTGATTGGACTTCATAAAGACCTATGGAGGTCTGTGACTGATGGTCCATATACAGACATTGCTGGTCGTTTTGTTTTCCCCGATGGAGAAGAAGCTGTAGTTCTAAATGCAACAGATATAAAGAAACTTGAAAATGATGAAAGGGCCATGCGTGAACTATGAAGTGGACTAGGTCCCGATGTCAGCCATCATATTGCCGATGCGAAGTCTGCCAAAGAGATGTGGGATAATCTTTAATTTTGTTTTGGAGGAGATAAGATTCTTCACACCAGCAAGGTTCAAGAAATTTTTGCAGACTTCGGGAACTTCAAACAAGAAGAGAATGAGTCTCTCAAAGCATGCTATGAACGTCTCAGCAACATGATCTATACTCTAGACAAGTATGGGGAGACATGAAGCCAACAGGAGATCAACATTAAATTTCTTTATAGTCTTTGCAAAGAATGGAGACCAATCATGCTCATGGTTAAATCCTATGAAAACATTGAGAAGTACAAGTTGGCTGCTCTGTACAATCTGCTAAAGTCACATGAACCAGATGTCGTGGGTCGTAGAAGTGAAAATGCTGGATCTGGACCACTTGCCCTTGTTTCAAAAGAAGAAGAAGAAACCAGTGATGAAGAAATAGCTGCCTATATGGTTGATGACAATGGTGAAACCGTTGCTCTCTATACTGCTAACAGTCGAAGGTTCAAGAAACCACTCATTAAGAACAACTCTGGGAAGCCTTTTGTCAAGAACTTCAACAAATCAAACTTCAATTCGAAACCCAAACCAGAAATGTTAACTCCAAAGGATGAAAATGCAAAGTTTCCTACTCCGAAGCCATCTGAAAAACAGGCTTTGGAGTCATTCAAAGAGAAAACCGAAGAGAAAAAGGTCTCCGGTGATTCAGGCTATGACTGCAATTACTGCCATGGTAAGAATCATTTTGCAAAAGATTGTATGCTTCGCAAACAAAATGAGAAGAAACCTCAAGTGAAGGACGGAGCATACTATGCAAGGAAAATGGAGGAAGTTAGAGTAAGGACCAAAGACCTAGCTCAAATGGTTGCTGATGATCGTCAAGGATCTTATCAAGTTTGGTCTTCGGACTCGGAAGATGATGAAGTGAGAAAGCCAACTCATAGTGCTTTCATGGCATATGATGTCGGTAAGAGCTTTCTAAAAGGCACTTCTGAGAAGATGGATGATGAAGAGAAGCTGGAGGTTGAAACAACTGCTAGTCTTGATTCAAGACTTCGGAGATGAATGAGATGGTTGATGATGTAAATACGAAGACCTGGTCTGACGACACTTTGGATGATGATGAGGAGATATGTTTGATGGCAAATGACGCACACCTGACCATTCCTGAGCAGGTATCAAAACTTCTCTCAACTTTTAAAATTCCTATTTCTCAATCAACTCCTATCATAAATGAAATAACTCGTGATTGTTCTGTGATGCATAAAATGCTTATTGACGTGAAAAATAGGGAGACACTTAGTGAGCAAGAGATTCTCAACTTGAGGGGGAGAGTAGAAAGTCTGAAGCTAGCCCTAGAAAAGTCCAACCTTAGAATCTCATTGTTAGAAGAAAATAGAGAAAAACTTTTGAACAATCATGATGTAATTTTGAGACAACGCAATATATTTTGTGAAACTACAAAACGTTTATATGCTCATATTACACGTATCTACCATTCAGCTGATGTATGCAATGTTCAACATAGAAAACTATTACCTTTTATTGAGTTTAAGCTTAAGGAAGTTGATAGTATATCTTATGAGTGTGAATCTATAGTATCTGGGTCCGAAGTGACCAACTCTTCGTATAAACATGGTTTGCTATCTGTAGAAAAACATCTCACTGCTGATAATCTGTTGAAATTATTGCCACAAGAAATCCCAATCTTGAAAAAGAATGTTCCTCAAATTGAAAACAAAGAAAAGGTTACAGTTGAAACCGCATCTGAGAATGATTCTCAAAGCGATTCAGATATGGAGGAAATTGATTGTTCTTCATTAACTTTATTAAAATCATCCTCCACATCCGAATCACCCTGCAAAGACATATCACAACTGTCTTCGAAGGACAAAGGAAAAGCAAAAGTTTTTTGTGAACCTAAAACTTTTGAAAACAAAGAAATTGCGAAATCAAAATTACAAATCTCAGATGTATGTGTCTCTTATGATCAGTATCTTAAGGACAATTCAAAAAGGCTAGTTCATGTGGCTTGTATCTATCCAAAGATATCTTATTTCAAAAATGCCATCTTTGTGAAACTAGGTGGATCACCTTTGTTTGAAAACGATTTAGAAAAACTTATTGAGGAGGATAATTCCACAGTCACTGAGGAAGGATTCTTCTCCTCTTCTAAAATGGTTGAAAACGAAATGAATGAAAGAATGGAAGTTAAAGTCAACATAAGAAAAAAAGATTTGTATGGCCATAACATCTAGAATCGTCTATGTTATGAAAAAGAAAAGATTCCTAAAAACATGTCACACCTTTTAAATCTCAAAAATTATAATCATATCTACACTAATCGAAATGATAAACCAACTTTTACACCAACTAAACCTAACTTTCCCAATTCAAAATTCCAAAAACCCACGAAGAAAACATTTTCAAAAGGCAACAATTTGATAGATACATTTCATCAGTGGCTAGACAAAAATTTGGATTTGTTTAAAGATAAGAATCTTTCACTAAATGACTTCAAAATAGCATACGAAGAGTTCCTTTGTACCTCTACGTTGTGTAGTTCAATCTCAAGGAAGTCAACAATTGAAAAATCAAAACAAAACTAGAAAAGAAATGATTTGAATGAAAATTTTACTGCTAAAACAAAATTTTCGAAATCTTCAAAGAGTTCAAAATTTTCAAGTGAAGAGAAAACATCAAAAACCTCGAAGTCAAAATCATCCAAACAAAAATGGGTTTCGAAACTTGCATTTTTTCAGTAACTTCGTGTTGGTTATATGCCCATCGTTATAACAAGTTGGTAATATTACTATAAATAGTAGGGTCCTTTTGGGTTACACACAAGAGACGATTTAGCTAAAAGAGATCGAAAACAAACTTGAGGGGTTAAGTTTATTAATATATCAAAGTAAAGGTATATTAATTAGAAACTTAATGGTTAAGTTTATTAATATACCAAAGTAAAGGTATATTAATTAGAAACTTAATAAGGATAAAGGACCAAAGTGAAATATCCACAAGGGAGGGGATAAGGATGAGGAGCACTATAAATACAACCCTAGATCTGAGTTGTAAGAGCTGCCAAAACCCTAATTTTCGTCACCCTCCTCCCACCCCTCGGTATACGGCCGATTTCTTTCAAAACCCTAAGTATTACGTGCTAAAACTTCAAGCAAAGGTATATACTACATCAACGGGTGCTGGATCGTTGTCTTGGGTGCGATTACATTAGAGGAGTTCTACTTTGGGCTCTCGTCATCCTAACAAAATCAGATCTGAGATTTAAAAGGTATGTCTTGAACCCTCTTGATTTTACAGTTACAAAAGTGTGCATGATTCTGTGATCTTGGTTGAATACGATTTTGATTTCTGTTTCCGCTGCATTGTTTTTATGCTATCGTATTCCAACAGTGGTATCAGAGCCACTTTATCATGATTTTGTACTGTTTAGATTCGATTAGATATGTTAAAAATCGTTTTTTTTCTGATTTATCGAATCTGTTCGACGTCCGCGCCGTGGTACTTGAAATATCGCGTCGCGGGTTTTTCAAAAGTTATGATCATTAGGGTTTTGCCGTGTCGCGTTTCCTAGTGTTCCGCGCCGTGTCGTTCTTGACATGATCGATTTCTGTTGATTGCCGCGTCGCGTTTTCTCGTGATCCGTGTCGCGACGGTCGTGACGTTTTATTTTCTGAAATCAGATTTCTTGTTATAAAATGGTGATTTTAGTATTATAGGATTGTTTAGATTAATGATTGACATTGAATGCTTGCATGCTCAATAGAATTAATAGCTAAACACAAAATTTAAAATGCTTCAAAATTTAATGGATAATTGTTTAAATTAATTATTAACACTGCATCCTTGCGTGTTTAATAGAATTAATAGTTAAACATAATTTTCAAAGAATACTTAAAATTTTAAATGATATATATATATATATATATATATATATATATATATATATATATATATATATATATATATATATATATATATATATATATATATATATATATATATATATATATATATATATATATATATATATATATATATATTAGAATTGTATCTATATGTATAACTTAAAATAAAAACATTGGTCAGACCGTGACTAGGCTCACCTACTCTAAATGTGTAGAAGGTTTAAGGAGGTCTTTTTGATTCCTAATGAGGTCGGTTTTTAAACAGCATTCACCTACTCTAAATGTGTAGAAGGTTTAAGGAGGTCTTTTTGATTCCTAATGAGGTCGGTTTTTAATAGAATTTTTCAAAAGTAAATTCGCATTTCAAACTGGTTTTAAATGTTTAAATTGACCATTTTTGCCAATTAAAAGGTTAAAGTGTTTTAACAAGAATGATATATGCAAAACTAGATTGTTAAAAGTTGTTGACATGTTTTAAAAATTATTGGCAATTGTAAGACGGATTTTAAAAGTTTAGAAGACCATTTTGCCAAAAAGAAAGTTAAAATGTTTTAACTTAACAAAACGAAATCCCATTTTATGAAAATGTGAATCTCATGCTACCCACAAAGAACCACACATTTAACCGGGCCCTTCCGGCGTGGGAAGTGCTATAGCCAACGCGTCGGATTGGACTCGGCTAAAATGATGTGATACTCGCGATAACTCATGAATCATGGGCCGGGTGTCACGTGGGTCTTCGTGGTCGATTTACCATCTAAACTCGTGATCCGCGGCATACCCTTCACGAGAGAGAGGATGAGCATGATGGGATTAAACATGCCATTGATCAGATTCAATGAATCCCAAAAGATCTAGAAGCTTCATAGAGATTGAAGTTGGCAAAAGAGTATTGCCTACCTAAATAACTTCTGGGGATGACTACGGCATACCTCTTCACCACCAAAAGCGAAATATAGATTCTAGCCTTAAGTAAAATAATTTTATGGGTAATTAATTTATTAAGGGATAATCAAACTAAACAAAACTCTATTTTAGATGTCAACTAAAGAAAGTTTGAAAGTTACAAGTTTTTTTTACTGCGTGGCTTCCTCGATCAAAGTAAGTTCAACGACATAGATTATGCGTGTTGGTTCCAGAACTTGAGAAGAGTACTCAATGTCGAGGGAAAGTTTTATATGATTAAGGAACAAGTTCCTATGGATTATCCAGTCAGATCCACTAGTGCTGAAATAGACGGTCAATCATCTTAGACGTCTAAATGATTCGAATAAGGTTGCTCGTTTCATGTTAGACACTATGATTCCCGAGCTTCAAAGAAGATTGTGGGGTCTTGGTGCTTTGACATGATTAACCGGCTTAAGGACATGATCCAAGAGCAGGTTAAATGGGAACGATTCGAAGTCATGAAAGCATTCTTTGGATGTAGGCTGTTACTAGGATGGAGAGTCAATACCCTTATGTTTAGCATAAGAGGGTACGTTGACCAAATGTGGAGGTTGGGATTTCCAATAAGTCAGGAGTTAGTCACAGACATTGTCCTTAACTCGCTGACTAGTTCTTATGATTAGTTCATTCTGGACTTCATTATATAGAACTTAAAAGGACCCTTCGAGAGATTACATAGCATGTTGAGGAAAGTAGAACTTTACATGGCTAGGGAATCCAACACCACAGTTCCTAAAGGAGGTGTCAAAAGGAAAAGGACAAACCCTACCAAGGGAATGATTTTTCTAAAGAAACCTCAATACTGAAATCATGAGGAAGATTTTTGTTTCCACTGAAAGGATGTGGGACATGGAAGGCATAAATGCTCAAGATATCTGACGCAATAGAAGTAGTTGCAAGCCAAAGAGTATGGCACTTCAGGTATATTTGTAATTCTATAAGTGCTTTGATTATGACCAGTATTGCCATTTGAATGGGCAGAGACTGGAATAAAGCAGAGGTACAAACCATGGAGAGCTGGATCGAATCATGGACTACAAGCAGCTTGCTTTCATCTATAGGATTAGGAACCAACTTCTCTATAGTGTTTTAGTTTATGGTTTTGCAATTTGAAGATTGTTGATGTGAACATTGTTTCATCAGATGGTTTTGACTTGGTTTAAATAAAGGTTGTTTTAAATAAAAGTTATTTTGGAACAAAGTTATGGTCATTACATCTATGAGAACTGGTTCACAACAATAGTTCGAAAAGATTGATTCAAGAGAATCCAAATGTTTGGATTAATGGTATGAATGGAATTGTCTTTTTTTGTAAACTTGAAAGAAGCTACTAGAACTCCAGATGGATAGGATTCTGGAGATCATTTGACTGAAAGTCTTATGATAACTGCTATTCTTGTCTACATAGAGAGATAACTATGCACTGCTCACAAGTTATTGCGGGCAAAGGCTGAGAATCTGTTGGACCTTGTACATCTAATGTATTTGGACCGTTCAGTTTTCCACTAAACCGTCTAAAATACTCTATTGAGTTTGAAACCTATATGGTGATCAGTACTTCAAGAACAGAGTATTGAATCAAATGAGCAAAGGATGAGAATTCTAAATCCAAGTGCGGATAAAGAGTTTCTTAGTCAAAGATTATACAATCATCTAATGGACTGTGAAAATTGTTTCAACAGTCAAATCCACTTAGAACGCTACGAGCATCGTATGGTGTGTCTAAGTTATAATCGAACATAAAGGTTCGACTTATGATGGATTGTATTATGCTTCCAATCTATGTCTGAGGTTAAACCTTAGAGACAATAGAGTCCTAACCCTTGCACCAACACAAAAGGTTCTATAAACACTGTCTGAGAAATATGGAGTGTAGATGTTTCTTCACTAGAATATTTAGAAATTTGGGGTCTTGAGACTTACGGTTTACCATGTAGCTCAGAGGACGCCAATTAACAGAATGTTATTCCATTAGATTACTTGGATATAATAAGCATTTTGACAACAGTATGATGTTGTATAAATGGCAGTCTTCTATGATAGGAAGCTAGTATTTAAGAAATCAGTGGGAGCCTGACTGATCTTGATGAGACTCAAAGGATCAAAGAGCCTGATGTTAGCACTAGCACTCAACCAGAGGTAGTAAAACCTGTTGAGACTCAGTAAGAGTTTGCTGAGGAATCTGACATAACTCCATCTCCTGTTCGAGAAACTGATAAAGGACGTCATACACCTGGTTTTCATGAATTACATGTTGACGAAGGTGATGAATGTCTGGTGGATCATTGTGACCCTACCAATTATCGGAAGTCGTGGCAGGCCCCTTGGGTTGCCTTAAGGAAAGAGATAATGGAGAGCGAGATGAAATCCATGTATGATAACCAAGTTTGGAACCTGGTTGATCAAACATCTGGCCTTAAAACAGTTGGGTGTAAATGGGTCTTCAAGAAGAAGACAGACGTGGATGGAAAGGTACACACATACAAAGCCAGACTGGTGGCAAAGGGTTATACTCATACCCAAGGGATTGATTATGAGGAAACTTTTTCACAGTGGTGATGATTAAATCTATTAGGATATTGTTTGTCATCGCAGCATTTTATGACTACGAAATATGGCAAATGGATGTAAAAACCGCTTTCCTTAACGGATGACTTTCAGAGGATGTGTATATGACACAACTAGAGGGTTTTGTACAGTCCAAATATCCTAATAGAGTGTGTAAACTTGTGAAGTCGATTTATGGACTCAAACAAGCATCTCGTAGCTGGAATCTCTGCTTCGATGAGAAAATCAAAGAGTTTGGATTTTCGAGAAGTAAAGATGAGTCATGTGTATATGTCAGAGCTAGTGGGAGCATTGAAGTCTAACCTATGTCGTACACAGATAGCAAAGTTCTCATGTAAATGTCCCTATCTCGAGAAATATGAAATAAATGAGAATTGCTATGCCATAAATGACACAGGAGAGACTTAATGCGTATGAAGCATTTTGATCCATGGAGATAGAATTAAGTGCTTCATAGGGATTTTGGAAACAAAAGTGAACTATGTAAATGTCAGTGATAGTGGGAGCACTGAAGTCCAACCTATGTTGTATGCGGATAGCAAAGTTCTCATGTAAACGTCCCTATATCGAGAAATCATAAATAAATGAGAGTTGCTGTGCTACAAATGACATAGGAGTGACCTATTGCATATGAAGCATCATGATCTATGGAGATAGACCTAAGTGCTTCATAAGGATAAGCTAGAGTACATGAGCAGTCGGATCTAGAGATACAAGACTCCTATAAGGGATTCAAGTTTCTGTATCAGGGTTTAGGACTGAGTGAAACTCAGAGTCCTAGTTCCATTAAGATCCTGGATGAAATGAGTTGAGTCCCGTATGCACTTGCATATGGATCAATCGCATAATGTACAAGACCTAATGTATCATATGCCTTGAGCATGATGATTTGACATTAGGCTAATCTTGGCAAAAGTCAAATGGATGGAAGTCACGAAGTATCTTAAATGTTTAAGATATTCTTGATCCATTATAGTATGGAAGAACTCAGTGTAAAGAAGCACACTGATACTAGCTTCGAAAACTAATAGAAACGGTTCTTGTACGCAGTCAGGTTCCGGGTTCTTACCAAAAGAGACATCTCAGTTAATAGAGCTATATCGGATGAGGCAAGATAGCTGATCTGATCACTAAGTCAATGTCTCGGACTAAGCAAGATCGATCATGCTAAGTCCATATGCATTAGATATGCAAATGAATTGACTTTGAGTGAAGTTAGTATAGTTTGATTTGTATTTGGAACTTAAGCAATGAAAAACTCTATCTGATATGAAGATTATTATGTGGAGAACATAATATATGCATAAAGGCAATCATTACATTAGTTTATCATTATGTTCTGATTTTGCGTGTTTTATTGACTTCCTGAATAATTTAATTATTATTCAAACTGTCCACAGTCGGTCATACTTTTGGGAGTAAGTATTGATTCAAGACTGACACGAGGAATTGGTAAATTGTCCATAGAGATGGGCATAGCATGGAGATGCACTAATTCTCATGTGTACTTAATAGGGATTAAGTATTGGAGTAACCTGCACTTAGAGATTACTTCATGGAATCTGTCACGAGTAATTCTAAGATGGTAATATCTTATATTCTTCAAGCGGAGATGCATTGATTCTTTGTCCTGCAGTCTGTTGTGCCTTGGTTTTCTCCAACGTTGTCCGTAACTGGCAGCATATAGGGAATGTCCAGGTATGACATGATGAGTAGGCGAGATCCGTGTAGTCAAAGTTTATTTGTTCCTTCTGCCCTAACAGGAGAAGCGATATCCATGGGCCCCTCGATGATTTGGTGCTGACAGCAAGTGTACGGCCGTACCGAGACTGAATTGATATAGAATCAATAGTGCAGTTTGTTGTGGTCATCACAAATCTCTATCGGGAAACATAATATTGAATGTCTGAGACTGACATGATTCCATGTCAGACGTTCATAAGGATATCTTTTAGAACAAAGGAATATTTGATCACTTGCCTAAGGGCTGTTTCATTAGATGAACACGGCACTTGTCTTGGATGACATACACCTTACTAGGTTAGGGAATATTAGACCATACAGTTGTTATAACAAGTGCAAGTGGGAGACTGTTGGTTATATGCCCATCGTTATAACAAGTTGGTAATATTACTATAAATAGTAGGGTCCTTTTGGGTTACACACAAGAGACTATTTAGCTAAAAGAGATCGAAAATAAACTTGAGGGGTTAAGTTTATTAATATATCAAAGTAAAGGTATATTAGTTAGAAACTTAATGGTTAAGTTTATTAATATACCAAAGTAAAGGTATATTAATTAGAAACTTAATAAGGATAAAGGACCAAAGTGAAATATCCACAAGGGAGGGGATAAGGATGTGGAGCACTATAAATACAACCCTAGATCTGAGTTGTAAGAGCTGCCAAAACCCTAATTTTCGTCACCCTCCTCCCACCCCTCGGTATACGGCCGATTTCTTTCAAAACCCTAAATATTACGTGCTAAAACTTCAAGCAAAGGTATATACTACATCAACGGGTGCTGGATCGTTGTCTTGGGTGTGATTACATTAGAGGAGTTCTACTTTGGGCTCTCGTCATCCTAACAAAATCAGATCTGAGATTTAAAAGGTATGTCTTGAACCCTCTTGATTTTACAGTTACAAAAGTGTGCATGATTCTGTGACTCTGGTTGAATACGATTTTGATTTCTGTTTCCGCTGCGTTGTTTTTATGCTATCGTATTCCAACACTTCGGACTCATCAAATTTGACAAAAAGCTTTTCAGAATCATGTTCAGACTCCTCGGAATCATGTTCATCACATGAGGCTTCGGAGAATCTGATCAACTTAAATGCAAATGAAATATCAGAAGAGGCCGTAGAAAAATGGATTCAAGAATCCTTCGCTTACCCTGAGGACCCAAGATTGATTGGGTACCAACTCCTTCTTGATTAAATGCAGGTAATGTCTACTGAGCGGTACGACACTAAATGGTACATGGATAGTGGCTGCTCAAGACACATGACTGGGAAGAAGGAATATCTCAGGGACTACAGGACTTTGGATGATGCTGGAAATGTTTGCCTTGGTAATAATGAAACATGTCCAATTCGGGGTTACGGAAAAATAACAAATGGCCAATTCACAATCAGTCGAGTTGCATTTGTTGAAGGGTTAAAACATAATCTTGTGAGCATATCTCAATTGGTGGTTGGAACGGGCAATGATGTTACATTCAACAACCAAGGAAGTGTAATCACAAAAGAAGTCTTGCTGAAATCTGAAAGGAAGGGATCGATGTTTCCCTTGAATCTAAAGCCTGTAACCGGTGGGCAATCTTTGTGTCTTCTCTCAAAAGCCAACTCCGATGTCAGCTGGCTATGACACCGAAGACTTGCTCATCTGAACTTCAAAGATTTAAACAAGTTAGTAGCTATGGACTTGGTTCGAGGAATGCCTGCCCTCAAATTTGATAATGACTCTCTTTGTTCTGCTTGTGAACATGGCAAGCAAACAAAACAAAGGCATCCAACAGTGATCAATCCCAAAATCACCGAACCCCTTTCACTTCTCTACATGGATTTGTGTGGACCATCCGTATTTGAGTCAATTGGAAAGAAGAAATACATTCTTGTGATAGTTGATGACTATTCAAGGTTTACTTGGGTTTGATTCCTAAGAAACAAATCAGATGCTGCTGAAGAAATCATTAACTTCATAAAGAAAATGGAATTGATGCTCAACAAGAAAGTCCGAAATATGCACAGTGACAACGGTTCGGAGTTCAAGAATCAGACTCTGGATGGATTCTTGAAAACAAAAGGAATTAGTCATAACTTCTCTGCACCTTATACTCATCAACAAAATAGTGTTGTGGAAAGGAGAAATCGTTCTTTGTGTGAAGCAACTAGAACTAAATTTTGTAAACTTGCCTATGTACTTCTAGGCCGAAGCCGTTTCTACTACGTGCTTTACTCAAAACAGATCCTACATTCACAAGCGATTTCATATCACACCTTACGAAGTACTCAACCGAAGTGAAGGAAATGCTAGTGTTGAGGTGGAGCCAAACAACAGTCTAAGGGGAGCTAACAGTCCTACCTCACCTCCACAGGAAATCTCTAATATCATGACCCTGTATCCAAAAGTCCAGGGGGAGGCAGAGATTACCACTCCGAACTCAGCAACACCAATCTCTTCGGATAGAGCTACCACTTCCTCAACACCAACACATGTCGAGGGGGAGAACACTCTAAACTCCACTTCACAACTGCACACACCACAATCTAACACAACTAATTCAAACAATCATTTAATCATGGATGATTTCCCTTCCACTTCGGGGTATCCTTCAGACATCGAAGACATTGATTCTGAAGGACCACCTGACTTTGATCCAAATTATCCTCCCTTGGACAAATGGACGAGAAATCATCCACCATCAATTGTCATCAGTAATGTTCGAGATAAAGTATTGACTCGTACACAACTTCACCAAAGGAAATTAGATCATAAAAAAACTTCCAAGTTGTGCATGTTCAATGTTTTTATTTCTAAGGTAGAACCTAAGAATGTTAAAGATGCATTTGATCATTCAGACTGGATCGAAGCTATGCAATTGGAATTAGAAGAATTTGAAAGAAACAAAGTTTGGAGGCTTATTCCAAAATCTGCAAATGCTTCAATTGTTGGTCTGAAATGGGTGCACATAAACAAACTAGACACCGAAGGAAATGTGGTTCGGAACAAAGCAAGACTGGTTGTCAAGGGTTATTGTCAACAAGAGGGGATTGATTACGAAGAAACATTTGCTGTTGTTTCCAGACTCGAATCAGTTCGGATATTTTTAGCTTATGCTGCACATAAAAACTTTGATGTCTATCAAATGGATGTCAGATGTGCCTTTTTGAATGGTGATCTCGAGGAAACCGTTTTTGTTGAACAACCACCTGGCTTTGAAAGTAAAGAACATCCAAACCATTGCTATGTGCTAGACAAGGCTGTCTATGGTTTAAAACAAGCTCCAAGAGCTTGGTATGAGACCTTGACAAAATTTTTAAAAGAATCAAGCTTTAAACAAGGTTCAGTAGATCCAACACTTTTCAGAAAGAAAGTTGGATCTCATTTGATGTTAGTCCAAATCAATGTGGATGACATAATCTTCGGATCCACTAACACCAATTTATCAAAAGATTTTGAAAAATTAATGAAAAGCAAATTTCAAATGAGTATGATGGGAAATATTAACTTCTTCCTTGGATTACAAATAAAACAATCCAAGGAGGGGATATTCATCAATCATCGAAAGTACACGAAGAGTCTGCTTGAACGCTTCGGAATGACTAACTGCTCCAAAGCAAAAGTTCCTTTTCCTGCAGGTACAAGGTTGAATCCTTCACAGCCAGTCGCCCTGATATCATGTTTGCAGTCTGCAATTGTGCAAGATATCAGGCAGACCCAAGAGAACCTCTGACAGCGCAGCGGTCGTCGTGCGGTCAAAAATAAGAGAAAACCTAACACACACTAGTATAGCGGTACTCAGGGTCGATCCGCAGGAGCTTCGTGGTTAGGCTAGATGAGAGATTGCCAACTAGTTGTGTCACAGCTACAGTCGGAGGATCCGAATTCTATCTTCCTAATCACTAGCAAACAAAAGCAATGATAAAACAAACCCAAGCCAAGCTAAGCTATGCTCAAATAACCTAGTCACTTTCTGAAATCAGAAGTACATCTCTGAATCAGAAGCGATCAAAAGCATTCAAACTAGCAAAACCAAGCAAAGCATAAACTAGCCACTAGCTAAAGTTCTACTGAACAGTTACTAGCCAATGTTTAATGCTTACAAACTAACCTAATTAGCTACTAATTTCAGCTAAGGAAAACAGTCCCAACAAGGTCCAAAATACAATTCAAACACAACCAATCAATAAAAACCAAACACAATCATCAAAACACCGAAAAGCTAAGATTAAATGTAACCAAATGCTTTTCATTCACTAAATCCGAATTCCAATCACAAAAACAGTAACCAAATGTTTCAAAATCAGAAACCTAAGTGCTCAAAGTCAGTGGTTGTCACTCCCAAAGACTTTAGCTACAAAAACTACTTGCTACTAAAAGGAAATTCAATCAAAAATCATAAAATACCAATTGTGAGCTTGCTGAAATGAAATCCTGGAGTCAAAGAGCTTCAAGGTCGATTTTACACCCGGTTCTTTGCTAGGGTTTTCGGCTGCAAATGCATCTATTTATACTTGCAAATTTCCCGCAACCGCGCCGTGCAGAAGTGAAATCCGTGGCGCACGTACTGATCTCTTCCCGATTGTTCGACATTTGAATGTGTTCCACCGCCTTAAGCCCGTGTCGCGCATGGTTAATTCCCGCGGCGCGCGTACGAGTTCTCATGATTTTTCACTCCTTCCCAACTTCTTCCTTTTGTACGCTTTTAGTCCCTGTTTCTATTCTTTTTCTCCAAACAAGTCCTGGCACGAAAAGTGAGAATACCCAGACATATTTGATATAATTTTATCAAGAACAGGGTTCAACAACGCCTAAAATACTTGATATCACTAGGCGTTGTCAAACACCCCACACTTGTGTCTTGCTTGTCCCCAATCAAGAGAGTTTTTAACAAATTATAATAAAGAATCAAACAATTTCTGACTGTGTTCAGTTTTAAAGTTTATTGCTCTATGAGTTAGAGTGGAATAGTTCGCAAAAACATAATTGACTTGTTCTTTGGAATTCATGGCTTTCTAAAGAACCCTTGATTACAAACTTTCCGTCCACAATGAAGTGTACTTACTCATTCAGATTCTAAAGGCCATTAAGGAATTGTCCATGACTTTCGATGTTGTCCGGGTAGCGAGCTTTCAGAAATATCATCCCAGACCAGACGATCTTAGGTGATAAGGTGCATAAGGCCCACCCATTTTAGACCTACCGGCTCGAACAACAAAGGCCACAGATTGACTTTTCCTTCCTAAATTCCAATCCTAAAACAGCTCAATCTTCGAAACTCATAAAACTCAACTTATTTGACTAACTAATAGCATGATCACAAATAAACAGTTTTTCTCGAAAAATACCAAAGCTAAAACATTCAAAAGCTATTCGTTTCAAAATTACAATCTATTAAAAAATTTTGAAAAATTGCTAAAAATTTTGAAAACGACTCATTTCCCGTAAAAATTTCAAAAACACACTCTTTCGACCGTCCACACCCCACACTTAAACCCGTACAACGTCCCCGTTGTACATAAAAAATGTCAAACCAAGGGAGAAAGAGTTACCCCCTTAGGAACGGCGAATTGCTTGATTATCGGGATCATACTGTAGCAGGGTCGATCGTTCGCGTCATTCATGATGAAATTCGGGAGTCGGGGCGTAGCAGAAAACACGCCAGCATGATACAAGTGTAGGGGTACGGTGACCCCACACTTGCGTTATGCAACTCCATCAGTTGGTGCAGCAATCACAGTTTGGATAGATACTATTCACACTAACAAACACATTAAAAAAAAATAAAAGTTGCAAAATACAAAAGAAGATTACACATTGCGAGTTGCTGTCCTTGCTGATTCCCCGTCTCCGCGACGCCAGAGTGTCAATATTGCGTCGCGTAGATGCTATGAGATCCAGTGTCAATCGATCAAGGTTGAAGATCTGCGGCGCCAAATGAAGATGTCCGCGTCGCGAGATGCACGAAAAGCCCCTGTGTATCGGGTCTCTCCTCGACCCGCGTCGCGGTTTGATGATGTTGGCCGCGCGTGTGTGCATTGTTTTGTTTTTTCTTTCGAATCCCTCATGCTCACCCCACACTTGGGTCATACCGTATCGCACTCAACAATGATTATCTTCAATGATATTTTGACCAAAAATAAAAATGGAAATAAAAATACTTATCGAAAATCGGGTTGCCTCCCGAAAGCGCTTCTTTGTTCGGTCTTTTAGCTGAACCGTCTTTCCATGGCTACGGTGGATCGTATGCCATTTGTCTCCATTGAATTTCAGTTACCACCGTTCCTTCATCGATCCCATACTCCAATTTCCCCGGGTCAAATGGTTTGCCGGTTCCTCTGCTACTGCCCGGTTGTCGTTTTCTGATTATTTCACGTAAATGCTTAGAAGTGGCTTTAAACCTCCAAGCTCGGTCCTTCCTTCGGTGTCTCTTCAACATCATCGGCTTAACGTGGAGCGCGCCCAGTGCCTCTCCCAGTAATTGTTTTGCAGATTTCATTTTGCTTGCGTCTCGCGTGCTAACTTCAGTTTGCAATTTTGGCTTGCACTACCAATAAAGGTTTTCCAATCGAATGGGATCGGAAGGCAATATATCGGGATGCTTCCATATATCCTCATCGATGGTATTGATCACATCTAATTTTCCATTCATGAATGGATCATGAGTGCCAAAGAAATCATGTTTATTATTTTCAAAGACCAACTCGTCGGCATCATCTTCTTGATCATCGTCCAATAGGTGGATCGGGACCAAGAGTGAGCGACTAGTTTGATCTAGTGGTGGTACAAAGTCACCCATCACCAGATCCTTACTTTCAAAATGCTCAAAATTTTTAGGAATTGTTGGGCTGGGGTCTGTACTGTCACTTACAGCCTCCTCCACAACCTCCTCATCAATCAAATCGTCTGGTGATGGTATGGATTCCCTCATCACCAGCTCGACATTATCAACATTTTCAAAAATATCAAAAACATCAAAAGCTATTGAGTCAGAGGTAGCATTGTCACCTACAACCTCTTCATCAACAACATTTTCGACCCTCTCAGTGGTCTCTTGACTTTCCCACGGTGCATGCCCTTCCATCACATATTCGGGTGATGCAAGTTCACACACATTATCATTGGTATAAAAATCACTCGCCTCCGGTTCTGGCGAAGGTGGTGAACATTTCCAACTTTCCTCTAACTGATCTAAAGAAGCTTGCAATCTTACAAGAGCATCAGCCTGGTCTTTCTGCTCTTGGTGAGTGTTATACACGAGTACCCAAAGTTGGGCCCAGGTTGCAGAATTTTCAGGTTGAGATGACTCCTCGTTCCGCCATCCATTGTCATCGGATGATCCATTGTAGCAATCATCCTCGTAATAGGTGTCGGCCGGATTTTCATAATATTTATAATACTGATCCGGGTACATGTAATCGCCCATTATGAAGACGTACACATACCAAAAATCAACAAACTAAAATCAAACATCAAAAGAAACAACCCTACTGATCGTCTATCCTAAGCGCACAACTCCCCGGCAACGGCGCCAAAATTTGACAGCGCAGCGGTCGTCGTGCGGTCAAAAATAAGAGAAAACCTAACACACACTAGTATAGCGGTAGTCAGGGTCGATCCGCAGGAGCTTCGTGGTTAGGCTAGATGAGAGATTGCCAACTAGTAGTGTCACAGCTACAGTCGGAGGATCCGGTTTCTATCTTCCTAATCACTAGCAAACAAAAGCAATGATCAAACAAACCCAAGCCAAGCTAAGCTATGCTCAAATAACCTAGTCACTTTCTGAAATCAGAAGTACATCTCTGAATCAGAAGCGATCAAAAGCATTCAAACTAGCAAAACCAAGCAAAGCATAAACTAGCTACTAGCTAAAGTTCTACTGAACAGTTACTAGCCAAGGTTTAATGCTTACAAACTAACCTAATTAGCTACTGATTTCAGCTAAGGAAAACAGTCCCAACAAGGTCCAAAATACAATTCAAACACAACCAATCAATAAAAACCAAACACAATCATCAAAACACCGAAAAGCTAAGATTAAATGTAACCAAATGCTTTTCATTCACTAAATCCGAATTCCAATCACAAAAACAGTAACCAAATGTTTCAAAATCAGAAACCTAAGTGCTCAAAGTCAGTGGTTGTCACTCCCAAAGACTTTAGCTACAAAAACTACTTGCTACTAAAAGGAAATTCAATCAAAAATCATAAAATACCAATTGTGAGCTTGCTGAAATGAAATCCTGGAGTCAAAGAGCTTCAAGGTCGATTTTACACCCGGTTCTTTGCTAGGGTTTTCGGCTGGAAATGCATCTATTTATACTTGCAAATTTCCCGCAACCGCGCCGCGCAGAAGTGAAATCCGCGGCGCGCGTACTGATCTCTTCCCGATTCTTCGGCATTTGAATGTGTTCCACCGCCTTAAGCCCGCGTCGCGCATGGTTAATTCCCGCGGCGCGCGTATGAGTTCTCTTGATTTTTCATTCCTTGCCAACTTCTTCCTTTTGCACGCTTTTAGTCCCTGTTTCTATTCTTTTTCTCCAAACAAGTCCTGGCACGAAAAGTGAGAATACCCAGACATATTTGATATAATTTTATCAAGAACAGGGTTCAACAACGCCTAAAATACTTGATATCACTAGGCGTTGTCAACCTCACCTGGCTGCGGTGAAGACAATCTTTCGATATATTCATGGCACATCTGCTTATGGCCTGTGGTACCCAGCAAACTCCGGCTTCTACATACAAGCTTATTCTAACTCAGATCTTGGTGGATGCTCTATTAATCGCAAGAGCACTTCGGGGGGTTGTCAATTCTTAGATGGAAAACTGATTAGCTGGCAATCCAAGAAGCAAACTTGTGTCTCTATCTCCACAGCAGAAGCAGAATATGTAGCAGCTGCAGCATGTACCTCACAAATCATTTAGATCCAAAGCCAACTGAAAGATTATGCCATCAACATGAGAAAAATACCTTTGTTCTGTGACTCCCAAAGTGCAATTCATATATGCCACAATCCAGTTCAACATTCCAAGACGAAGCATAGAGCTCTTCGCTATCACTTCATCAAAAGTCATGTTGAGGAGGGGAATATTGAGGTGCACTTTGTTCACACAACAGAACAACTAGCAGATATCTTCACAAAGGCCCCGAATGAAGAGGCATTCACAAGAATAGTTCGTGGACTTGGAATGATAGATGGATCCACTCTTCAATAAATCTCAGATTTGCTCACTATTACTCTTTTCTTCAGTCTGATAATTTGTAAAATCACAACACTCCGCAGTCCTCCGAAGAGTTTCATCGCTTTGGAGCTCATCGGAGTAAAACAAGAAAAATCACTTAGAATTACACCGCAGCACTCCGAAGTAAAATATCACTTCGGAACTCCGCGAAACAAAATTTTCTGTCAAATAAAATCATGAAAATGGAAAAACTCATTTAAACATATTTTGACTTCACTTCTTGAGGACAATCATAAAAAGGTTTGAGCATAAGAAAAATCAAAAACAAGAAAAATAAAGGCTCTTATACATACAGATTATGTTTTGAGAAAAGTTTGATGCACAGTGGCAAAGATTATCCTTACTATCATGAATCAATCAAATAAAGGAAAAAAACTTTGATTTTAGATTCTGATAATCATGCCTTATTGCACTAAAAGGGAATTTGGGAATCGACTTGAAACATTGGTAAGAAAATAGACTTCAAGGTGAGGTCAAGGCTATTTTATAATTTGAAGCATTGTTTGATTCCAATATCTTTAGCAAAATGTGTATTTCTAACCTCCCTTCTGAACTTGACTCGCTTCAACTTCAAATTAATCATGTAGCCTCAAAACTACACAGGATAACTCAAGTGTTTCGAAGTTTTCTTCAAAAATAGTACCAACATTGTCTGATAAGCAAATTTAAATCTCTTTTCATTAATGGTACAAAATTGAACTATAAAAAGATTTTCACACTCAAGGATTGTATAAAACAAAACCAAAAAGTACCAAGAAAGAAACTAAATGGTGAAGTTTTTGTATCTTTGAATAAGGAAATCCAAAATAGAAAAGATAAAAAGGACAAATTGAAAATTCTCGAAAAGTTAAACAGAAAACAAATTGTCAAAAGAATCAAAGACAACAAACAAAAACAAGATGACAAACAAGTGAATGCAAAAGAAAGATAATTCAACATTCAAAGGCTTATTCTTCTGTTTTAAATAACAATACAAGGAACTCCTATAACATAGTCGAGTACTTTGTAGAGAATATGAACATTTCAAGTAGTATATCTTAAATGATAAAGTTGGAGTGGAGTACGAAGCTCAAAGGCTTGTCATTAGAGCCTAGTATCCAAACACTTCAATTGATGAAAGGGAATAGATTTTTCAAAAAGGTTCTTCAAAAACAATCCAATTTATAAAAACACTTCTGATGTTTAATTCAAGAATGAAAATTTCTTTAAATTTCAAATGCATAGAATGTTACCATTATTGTGTATGAAAAATTTGAAACACAAAAGCAAAATTCAAACCATGTTTCAAAATGTGAAATCAAGTTAGTGATGGGGTGATTAGACTTATACATTCATGACTGATATTGAATCAAACAACCTTTGAAATGAAAAATGGACTTCCAACATGATTCGAATGATTCTGAATATTAACTTGTTAAATCATCTTTTCATAATATTCAGGGAAGTTAAGGATAAATGTCATATTGCATCACTCAAAAGTAAAACCAAAACTTCAAAGGAAAACCAATGAACTTCGGTGTCCTAACAGATACTTCACAAACACATGTTATCCACCGAAGTGAAAATAATACCCTTCTGAGTTAATCATGACTTTATGCCTTCACTCCGAAGAGCACTTATAACGGTCATAATTATCCACATAGATCCGAAGTCAATTTATTGTTCAAATGATTTCCACATTTATGATTATCTCAGAGACAAACATTCTTTTGAATTTAATAACCGTTGTTACACAGCTGTCACTGAGACAATCGTGGAAAATCGTAACAATAAGATCGTGTGAAAATGGCGGTTCCATTTTAAATAATGATGACTGACAGGCGAACGGTTGCGTTTTTGCAGAGAAAGTGGAACGGCTAGGCGCTGAGGTGTCATAATATTAGTGGACCAATTCCCACACGCATTAAATGGCCTTGGGACCACGAATACTATATATACCTCACGACCCATCAGTTCATCTCTTTACGCGATCATTACTCTCAAAACTTCTCTGAAAGAATTCTCTCAAAGAAACCCTAAACTTCTTCATCTTCTTCCTTTTGTCAACAATGGCAGCTGAAGCTTCATCTCAAACCACTGAAGCCATTTCAATCCCAACCCTCAAGAACCAATATGCTAACCTGGATCTCCGTAACGATCTGAAACTCTACCCTCAACCAATAGATGCAGTGGTTG
Organism: Cichorium intybus; assembly: GCA_023525715.1. Lineage (NCBI taxonomy): Eukaryota > Viridiplantae > Streptophyta > Magnoliopsida > Asterales > Asteraceae > Cichorium > Cichorium intybus. The sequence goes on along the minus strand of CM042012.1, from coordinate 71,711,125 downwards.
AATGCTTAAAAAGGCCAGTTCTCGGTTACGCCCTAACTTGCACTCCTTCAATCCCTGCGACTCTGGTTCACAGGTCACACTACACATCAAATGTCTTGTTCGACTCCAACAACCACGTCAAATCGGTGTTCTATGAGGCTGATGACTCCAAGGGCAAAACCAAAAAGGTGCAACTAACCAAGGAGAAGTTCGTTGAAGCCCTCCATCTTCCTATCTACAATTCCAAGGAGATGGTTGTTCCCTCAGCCGATCAACTTGTTGCCATGTTCAATGAAATGGGCTATACACCTCTTCTCGACAAGATCAGTACATTCAAGAAAAATCAACTTCCTGATCTATGGAGATACTTCTTCAGTATCTTCCTTAGATGTCTATCTGGAAGAACCTCAGGCTTGGACTCTGCAAGCGTTGCCTTCCAAGGTCTCATGTACGGAATATACTATGATGTTAAAGTAGATTTCGCATCGATTCTATGGGCTGATTTCTGCTCCCACATAAACCACAACATGAAGGGGACAGAAATTTCGAATGCCAGATTCTGGGCGATTGTTGTACATGCCCACTACCAGCAAGCTGGGTATGTTCCCGATCCTTCGCTTGCTCAGATGAAATTCACTCCCATTGCAATTCCTACACTAGATGATGAACCGGCAACCTTCTACGCCCAAATTCCTCAAGCTATGCTCTCCAAAGTGTCCATGGAGTGCAATGAGGTAAACACTTACAGAAATACTCTTATTATTCCATATCCTGTTCGGGATGTTACTCAGGAAGAAATTCAAACTGCATCAACAAAAGCCCAAACGAAAGCTAAGGGCAAGAAGAAAACAACTGGTGGACCAAGTGGTCCAAAGAAAACCGAGAAAAAGAGAAAGGCTTCGGAGCAGACCACTCCAAAGAGGAAACAACCGAAGCGGTCAAGAAAGGTGACCATTGTGGATGAGTATTTGGAATCAGAGAAAAACCCCACCGAAGCCATTCCAGAAGAAGAAGAAGAACACCAATCCTCACCAATCCATGAAACAAGACCACCCACTCCACCAAACACTACTGAACCACCATCACCACCTAAAACAACCAGACCACCTACACCTCCTCATACAACAACACCTCCACCCCCTCCTCCCACAAGTGCACAACAAACAACAACAATCCACACAACTTCATCCGAAGTGCCACCTCCTCCACCACTAAAATCAACCTCCACCGAAACACCACCGATTTCATCCGCTTCGGATCCGTTTTTGAACACTTCCACAACTGGTCTGGATACATCACTGCCTGATTATCCATTCCAAGATGACTTCGATTTTGAAGCCAACATTTCTTCACAACCGCCATCCACCGAAGAGGCCTTGGCTGCTTTCCACATGGCGCCTATCACCATAGAGGAAAACGATGATGAAAGTCTGGATGATACAGACTTCATTTTAGGGAAACAATACAAAATCCTCAACCGAAAATTGGATGTCCTACTGCAAACCAACACTGGCTTCTATCCCACAAAGAAACCTGAAGCCAGTATTGAAGACCTGATTGCTGAGGTTGAAAAATCCTTGACCGGGAAAATGGAAGAATTGGTCAAGGCTTCAGAACATCGTGTTCTGGAGAAGCAAATGGAAATTCAAAGGGCCATTGAAGGAAAGCTCAACACTGCGGTTGAGCAGATAAATGAGAAGCACCGGCTCCTTAAGGAGCAAAATGACAAACAGATTGACGAGCTGGTGAGAAAAATGGAGTTATCTAACTCCAAAGTGACCAAGGAGCTTCATGATCTTCGGAGCTCAACTGAGTCCTTCAACTCACAATACCAGACAGGGTTTTCCAAACACCTTTCTGATGCCCACAAACGTGTGGAAGAGCTTACTGCAGAATTGTCATCCTCTGCAGTTGCTACTTTTGCCAAGGAGCTCCGAACTACAAACCAGGCCATCATCACCGACGTGGTCACAAAGTTGAAGACCACACTCCAACCCATGATCAACGTCTCCTTAAAAATGGAGAAATCACAGGCTGAAAAAGGGAGACCCAAGAAAATTGCTCAGGGTGAACACATTGTTCATCCTTCACAAGGGGGAGAATCAGAAGTCCCTGGGTCTCAAGCTGTAGAAACCGCAACCTCCGAAGTCCTGGTAACAACAACAGAACAACAAACTACCCACCAATGAACAATCTTGGGTAGACTATCCTTTATCCCTCCAATTCCCTCCAAGGCTGGCCCCACCTTTGGAACCACAACGACAACTGAAGTAGGTGGTTCCAGTTCTCAGCCTTTGGCGAAAGAAATCAGGATTGCTCCTCACATGGAAGAAGTCCACAAAGAAAGGGAAGAGGAGTACAGGAAGATCCTCGAAATTAACAGGATTGCCATTGAAAACCAAACATGGACCGAGGAATTAATCAAGGCCATCGGTTTCACTGACTTTCATGTTAACAACAGGCTTCCACTCAAGAGCCTTGAAACAAAGAATGGCAAAAACCAGCAGCTGGATCTTCCCTACAATCTGAAGACATTCGCCTTTCTGCAGTTTGAAAGGAATGTACCAAAAGAAAAGCTGCCAGAATACAAGACAAGAAAGGTTGTATTCCATGCAAAGTTCATCCAAGCTCCGAACTATGTATGGAGTGAGAAGAAGATTGTTAAAATAATTTATATCAAGAGAGGAGAGGAGTATGTAGGTTTTCAGAACCTAAATTTTTTCGTACTTCGGGGTATAAATGAAGATGAAGAGTCGAAGTTCACCATTGCTGACTTCCCGATTATGAATCCTTCGGACTTCATAACTCTTCTTGACATCCTGAAATTCTCAGCAGGCAATGAGTGCGAAGATATGGGGGTCTTCAAAACAGCCAAAACTTACATCTCCTCCTTCTTATGAAACTATCTTCTAAGAGTAACCAGGTTCGATATTGTTGTGGCTGAACTCTTCAATCAATCCCTTGCACCCCCACCTACCACAATAGAAAACTTTGAGCATCTGAAGGCTGGGCAAATTGTTGACAAGCCCTGGGGCGTGGTATTCAAAGGATTGTCCCATGACAATGAAACCATGGTCACTAAATTCTTTGATATTTACTTCATGGGTCGCTTCCCTTCGGAGTCTATCAAACAAGTTCTTGCATTGGTCAACAACTGCTTCGTGAACAACTGGCAAGAGAAAAAGAAAGTGAGAGAACACCTCAACTGGTGGTTGACAGTGAGGCACACTTTGAAGCAAGCCTACAAGAAGCACTACCGACAACAAAGATAGGTTCGGATGCACTTCACACAAAGGGGGAGATTGTTGAGCCTATTTGTGCTGAAGTGCTCAACCATCCGAAGACCCTCTGTCAAAGGCCCCGAAGTAGAAGACAATAAGAAGACCCTGAAGTCTGAAGACTCCAAAGGGTAATACCTGGAGGATCCAAAGACTTCACAGCTGTCAAACCCTGGTGCACGCGTGGTTGCAGACTACGTGTTGCATGACCCTATCATTCTATTGGATAGTACATCTGATAGAATATTCTCTAAAAAGTATTGTACTATGCGTATCACTGATTTAGTATAAATATCAGTGATACCATACCGTGTTAGAGTGTGATTGAAAAACCCCATTGTAAAACCCTAAGTTTATAATCAAGCATTCGGCACAAGTTATCTATTTCACTTTGTTCATCTGTTTGCTTAACATTACTCATGCATAATTGTTAAACTCTTATATAATTGGTAGAACCATAGTCATTATTCAACTCTTAATTGATTTCAACACCCAATACTTTTGAAGAATTTCTTTGATCTATCGGTTGGACACTTTTACCTGGCCGCTCGTTTGTGGGTGATATGGTGTTGCAATTCGGTGGTTCACCCCGTAATGCTTCAGCAGCCTCCCAAATTTTAAAGTACGGCCCTCCATCACTTATGATAACCCGTGGGACTCCATGTTGAGTGAAAATATTTTTCTTAACAAATTTGCACACCGCATGATGATTATTTGTATGGGTCACTTCTGCCTTAATCCACTTAGAAACATAATCCAGTGCTATGAGAATGTAGACATAACCATGCAAGGTGGGAAATGGCCCCATGAAGTCGATTCCCCATACATCGAAAATGTCTACCACCAAGATCGGGTTTAAGGGCATTTGATCCCTTTTCGATATATTCCCCAGTTGCTGGCAATTCAGGCACTCCTTGGCAGTTTTGTAAGCATCCCTGAAGATGGTCGGCCAATACAGTCCTGCTTCTAAAACTTTATATTCCCCAGTTGCTGGCAATTCAGGCACTCCTTGGCAGTTTTGTAAGCATCCCTGAAGATGGTCGGCCAATACAGTCCTGCTTCTAAAACTTTGTATCCTGTCTTCTTGCCACTAAAGTGTCCTCTACATGCTAAAGCATGACAATGTTCCAGAACATCACCAATCTCGCTATCGGGCACACACCGACAAATTATTTGATCTTCCCCCACCTTAAAAAGATCAGGATCATCCCAAATAAACCTCTTCGCATACGTACGAAATAGCTTCTGTCTCTGTTTCGTCCAATACGTTGGCATCGCTCCTGTAGCTAAGAGATTGCCATAATTTACATACCATGGAGCCCGAGTGAGTTCCAACAGCTGCTCGTCTGGAAATGAATCTTTGATGCCGACTTCTAACCCTTCTGCTAGCAGTCGTGAGAGATGATCTGCCACTATGTTTTCCGCCCCTTTCTTATCATTGATCTCTACATCGAACTCTTGAAGCAATAGTATCCATCTGATCAGTCTTGGTTTAGACTCCTTCTTTGCAAGTAGATGTCGGACAACACTGTGGTCAATATAGACCACCGCCTTTGATCCCCAGATGTACGATCTGAACTTATCTAACGCAAATACTACGGCTAATAACTCCTTTTCGATGGTTATATAATTCAATTGAGCCTCTGAAAAGGTCTTACAAGCATAGCATATGACTACCGGCTTCCTATCAACCCTTTGTCCTAATACTGCACCAGTAGCATAGTCACTAGCGTCACACATAATTTCGAAAGGTTGGGTCGAATCGGGAGGTTTTAAGATGGGAGCTTCGACCAATTTATTTTTAAGGATGTTGAATGCTTTTACGCACTCCTCATAAAAAATAAAAGGTGCGTCCTTCAAAAGAAGGCCACAAAGAGGTCTAGAGATAGTACTAAAGTCCTTAATAAACCTACGGTAAAAACAAGCATGGCCTAAGAAAGATCTAACCCCATTCACGGATGTCGGGGTGGCAATGTGGAAATAACCTTAACCTTAGCTTGATCTACCTCAAATCCTCTCTCCGAGACTACATGACCTAAAACGATTTCTGTGACAATTATAAATTTTGGTCAACGAAAGTCAACTGTAGTCAAACGAAGCATACGTTAAACCACATATTGAAAAGTAATTTCCATGATATTGCGATGTATTATTAGATATTATAATACTACGTACGCTAATTCAAAACAATTATCGATTAAGCGTCGAAAATACGGACAGTAAACTACTGTAGCGTAAAAATTCGATAATCATACAATTGTTATTTTGAGAATAATAATAAAACGATCTACTCGTAAATACGAACCTGTGGATATATAGAACGTCGAAAACGGAGTTCGTATGTGAAAGTTACAACGATTAAACCGCTGTGAACGGATAAATGTACACAGGGTTTGAACTCAAAATACAAAATGTGGTGCCTTAAACATCAAATACGGAATAACAAATCATATATTATGGAACGTAATACTATCTAATATTTAATTCCAAAACCAAATACAATTTTCGGTAAAATGCCGAAAATCGCGAAATCGGAAGAATACTGCACTTAAACGCGTATTTCAACGTCTAACGAGTTATAATTCAATCTAAATGAATGTTTACCAATGTTTTTATATATAATATTTATTTAAAGGATCTTTTCTCCAAAAACTTATAAAAACACGCAAAACGTTTTACGTATTTTATAAAAATACTCATATTTATAAACTAAATGATATAAATTATGAAAAACCAACCCACCCATACCCCACCCCCTCTCCCAAAACGTCAGCCACCCTTCACCATATAATCACAACCAACTTTTCACTCTATACTCCTATCTAGAAAAGTGATTACAAGAAATACAATAAACTAATATATACACCTTACTTCCATTTTATATATATATGATGTATGCTAACCCATTTAAAGACCAAAGATCAAACTCCTCCATTCTCTCTAGAAATCAGCCAACATCCTCCCTCCACCACCCCTCCACCATACCGCCACCACCATGAACCACCGTCGGCCACCACCTTCCACCACCACCGTTCTTCGTTTTCAAGCGTTTTTCAAATCTTTTTGGTAAGTTAGCTTCCTTATGTGATTTTAAACCTTACCACACCACTTTTATCTCACTTACACACACTAACATCTACGTAAACCCGTTGGATAATAGCTTTGTCCAAGGGTCATTCGAGCTCCGAAGCTTAGATCTTGTCTTCTACCGTAAATCCCGCAAGAAGAACCTTGTTTTTAAGTAAAACACGCATCAAGTGTGAGTTCATACCCCTCATTTTCATCTTTTCTAAACTTTTTGGTGGAGAATACAAGTTTATATATTATAAATGATGTTTTATTCAAGTTTATATGTGATTGTATGCTAAAAATGATGATTTACACAAGTTTATAAAACTAGTAGTTGTGTAAAAATGTTTTTGACATGAAATATGGTTAGATCTATGTATTATAAACATTGTGATATATTAGGTTTGTGTAAAAGTTACAAAACTATAAATAAAGTGTGTAAAAATACTAGATCTTGGATATAAACGTCATAAAAACGAAAACTAGCAAAAACTACGTTTTTGTAACCGGAAACACTATTCTCTAACAAAAATGGTTATAACCAAGTTATTACACCATTTTTGTGGGAAATATCTTAAAAGATGTTATTTATAATCATCTAAAAAAGTTATTTCGTTATTGTTCGTAAAAATATGATTATTACAACGGTATACTAAAAATAGACTATTATAGGAATAGTATGTTTTTGTGACCGGAAATACGACTTTTCTAGTGATTTATAAAAAACACGTCAATTTGACGTGATAACGACTATTTAGACTTATAACGTCATAATAAAATTGGGAAATGATATTTTTACAAGGAAGTTGGTATTTTAAACAAAAATGACTATATTCAAAACATTGTGTATGAAAAGTGACCATTTGAAAAGATTACCATCATTTTGACAAAATGACAAGATTTAAAATGTTGCCTTAGATGTAAGAAATTATACTTTTCAACTCATTGACATCTTTTAGGCTTAAATACGTTAACACAACGAAAACATTTATATAAATTATAATGGGTATAATTTATGGAACGAACGACAAAGATACGACAGAAATACTAAAGATAATTATATAAATATATAATTGTTACATACTATAATTATCATGGACACTTTGATAATTACAAACGTAAATGAGTTTTCAGTATATTTACATATTATAATTATCATGGATATTTTGATAATTACGAATACAAAGGAGTTTTCACTACATTTACAAGCAAGGTTTTACACAATAATTTCATGAGTATATTTTGATAATTACAAATATAAAAGGGTTTTCATTTCAGCATGAACTAGGATAAAACATCACGTTGGGTGGTTATGTGAGACATTTCTTCACAGTACTGAAAGATGTACGCACTAAGTCCTGGATTATAACCTTAATCATTCATGAGCGAGATAGTTGTGTATAGATCTATACGGGACTGACAATCCCGCACCTAAGGTGCTAGCTACAGCTAGACCGGCAGGTCTGGGGTGACAAATGTCTTAACATTGTGATGCCTGAAGAACGTCGTGGCAGGCCTACATACTAGTCACAGCAAGGTTATAATAACTCACATGAACGACAACGAATATCCTTAGTTTGGGGAAAACATCTTCAAATGGTTTTATATAAATATAAAACTACAGGTTGCTATACACAAAATATAAGTATGGTTTTTACTTATACATACGGGTTTTATGGGATTAAAACCACATTTTATCAAGATACAAATATAAGTATGGTTTTACTTATACATACGAGTTTTATGGTATTAAAACTACATTCTAACAAGTTGCAAATATAAGTATGGTTTTACTTATACACACTGGTTTTATGGAAATTAAAACTACATTTCATTAAGATGTGAACATAAGTACGATTTACATATACAAACAAGTTTTATGGTATTAAAACTACATTCTAACAAGTTACAAATATAAGTATGGTTTTACTTATACATACAAGTTTTATGGAAATTAAAACTACATTTTATCAAGATATAAATAAAAGTACGATTTTACCTACGTAAAGGTTTTACGGAATCAGATCTACAATTAATCAACGAATAAACATGTATTTACATAGTTTTGTACAAGAATAAGACTATACAATACTATTTTCAAGTATAGAAACACGTATACATTTTCGGTCTTTGGGTTTTAAGACTACGACTCACTTATATGAAAATATTGGATTTCTGGTTTCAAACACTATCTCTTTACAAGGAAAAAGGGACTATGGATTTTCTCAATACAAAAATCTTATGAACTCACCAACGTAATGTTGACACTCTTTCAAATTACTTGTATTCTCAGGGAACAATTAGTCAGGTCCGACTAACCTTTTGGAATGGGACGCGAAGACGTCTCTTTTACTTATTTCATTATCATACTGTAATTGGGTTGAAACAATACCGTTTGAACAATGTAACTTTCCAATTATAATGTATGATGGTTGTTATCTACTTATGTTTCAATGTATGCAATGGTTGTGATGCTATGTCCCATTCCGCCCTCAGACGATTCCGTCATCGTGGTTTGGGGGTGTGACAGATTGGTATCAAAGCATTGTTTATAGTGAACTAAGTATATCAATCCATTTAAGATATACAACTATAAATACAATGGGACTAAAACTCTCTAAAACTTTTCGTATAGGTATACTTTTAAAATACAATGATATTTATATAAAAGTATACAAATACAAACAAAGATAGTATCACAATACAACAATTACAATAACATTAGAGTTTAAGTTGGAAATTACGTTTAGACTTAGTATGATATGTTATCAAACCATGGGGAAACATAGCCTGATCAACTACGTTTGACTAGGTTTTGACCGACATGTAACTAAGTGTGAGCATAATGGACAACGGAGTAAAAACTCGAGACTCCTACAATACTTAGTAACCACGTCGACACTTAACATAAATACTTTTGACAGTATTAGTTATTATTAAGAGATACTAAGGACAATTTTAAGTCGACACTAATATCAATATTATCCCGATACCTCTTTATCGTTTGCTTACTTGAGTTACGACTAAGAAAAACGGTTCCATTTGCCGAAAAGGGGCAACAACAAGAGCTTCGCATTAAGGGACCGTTGAGCCACCATGAGTAGTCATGACTTGAAAACCATTGGTGAGTATTCCTGATATGACTCACGAGGAGACACAGAATTTCAACTCATACTTGACTGATACGTGAGACTTTCCTTTTGCGCTACAATTTTAGCCTTAGGATCTTTTCCATCTTGACCTTAAGACTTAAGATAGGATATCCCTCGATTCTACACCTCCCTTTTTGGGAATGCTTACCCAACCACCTTTACTTCGTATATCGTAATGCACCAACCACTTTCCCTTATGTCAAAAATTTCTAAGTTTTAATTCAAGGCCCTCATATACATGAGTGATATTCTCAAGTGTACCATCATGTTATACTCTCCAAATTACTCACATGTCTCTAGGACAATCATCGACCTTACGCTGTTCATTCCCATATCAACTTCGCTCTTCGTCGACACATAGAAATTCCTACAACTTTGAGTTATCTTTCGACTCATATCGTTTCATACATTCATTTGAGATCTTCTAACATCATTGGTATTCTCATTATTATCGAGAATTTAATCACCTTACGCCACACGTCAAACCTATAGCTTAACCACTAACTCTATAAAAGGTACAAAACTGCACTCACACCATGAAAAGGTGTGCAAACATTTTGCCAGGCCCTTTATTTTGAGGAGAGAAAAGTTTTAAACACTATGATTTTCTATCCTCTAAACGATTGCTTTCCTAGAGTCACTAAGTTGAGAATGTACTCATTCTCAATGATCAATACTTTTACGCCTTCCTTCAACGTAGCACCCTACCCTTACAATTTCAAATGATTTCCTAACTCCTAAACTCATTTTTATTCCGACTCCTTGCAAATTGCGATTGGCTTGACTTAAATAGTTGGATAAATCATCAAAATGGAAATCAAAATAGTCCTATACGAGTCCCTCATCGACGACTTAGACCTTTATCATAATGAATTTCTTCATTCTCTTACTACCTCGTTTGGTTGTCACACGGGCTTCTTCATTCACCCGGAGTTGTAACGCACTTTGATAACAGTGAAGTTACTTATCGTTCTAAACCCTTCTAACATCACCTAGATCATGTGGTTTCATTTATCATGAGCTTTCACCGCCCCGTTAGCGACAATGGCTCCCTAAACATATTCTTCGAATATGGTTCTGTTGTAAGGAGAGTGCTGCAACAGAAATTGCGGCTCCAAGAGTCCTCGATCATTTCATAACTTGCTTTGTAGACGACGCTTGAACAGTCCTTACATTTTAGACATATCAAAACTTCGTTGCCTATCCTTAGTATGTACCTTTAGGAAATTTATCGAAACAGTATTCCGGGAATCTCCCAAAGTGCAACGAATGTAATTTTCATCATTACGGTGCCTGCAGAGAGACGACCTACTATGACTGCAAGTAGAAGGGACATACAGCCAATTTTTGTAAGGTTCCGGCACTGGGAACCCATCAAGCATCCAACTCGACTGTCAGACGTGCTTGTTTTGGGTATGACGAAACTGAGCACTTCAAGAGAGACTGCTTGAAGGCAAAGGGGTCCAGTCAGATGCGATCAAGGAAGGAAATCACTAACATACCAGAAGTCTGTGACTTTCCTGATTGTTCTAGAACATCATTCGGGGATACCCCCAACATGACAGGTCAAGTTCAGAATCGACCTGATTCCGGGAGCTGCCACCTAGCAAAGTCTCCATACAGACTACCCCCAACAGAGATATAGGAGATAGCTAGTCAACTACACGAACTACAAGAAGAGGGATCTATTAGACCGAGCTTCTTGCCTTGGAGAGCACCGATTTTATTTATGAAAAAGAAGGATGGATCCTTTAGAATGTGTATTGACTATAGAGAACTGAACAAGTTGACTATCTAGAACAAATACCCACTTCACAAAATCGATGACCTATTCTACCAGTTACAGGGATCCAACTACTTTTCAAGGATCGATTTGAGAGCTGGGTACCATCAACTTAGAGTTCAGGAGGAGGACGTTCCAAGGGCATCATTTAGGACCCGGTATGGCCACTGCGAAATTGGTCATGATACCTTTTGGGTTGACCAATGCTCCGACGATGTTTCATGGACTATATCCAGACTCCAAAGTTCGGTGGCTTTATGCAGCTAGTTCTGGAAGAGACTCGCAAGACAAAGGATACTGATGGCCAAACATGAAAGCAGAGATTGCTACTTATGGGCAAGTGTTTGACTTGTGCCATGGTCAAGGTAGAATATCAAAAGCCCTCGGGTTTACTACAACAACCAGAAATACCCGAGTGGAGGTGGGAGCGGATAACCATGGACTTCATAACTAAGTTACCCAAGGCAACTGGTGAGCTGGACACCATATGGGTAATTGTCGATAGGTTAACCAAGTCCGCACATTTCCTACCAATAAAAGAGACAGACAAAATGGAGAAACTAACAAGGACGTATATCGAATAGACTGTACGATTGCATGATGCGCCAATATCCATTATCTCAGATAAATATAGTCGATTTACGTCATGTTTTTGGCAATCATTGCAAAAGACCTTGGGTACCAGGCTCAACATGAGTATAGCTTACCATCCATAATTGACAGGGCAAAGCGAGAGAACAATCCAAATGCTGGAAGACATGTTGAGAGCAGGCGTGATAGACCTCGGTAAGTCGTGGGACACCCACTTGCCGCTCATCGAACTTTCATACAACAATAGTTATCACACGAGCATTAAGGTTGCTCCATTTGAAGCTTTATAAGGACGCAAGTACAGATCCCCTTTGTGCTGGGCTAAGGTGAGTGATACTCAGTTAGCCAGAGGTCAAGTACCTAACAGCACTCTCACCGGTCCTGAGATCATATGAGAGATGACACAGAAAATCGTTCAGATCCGTGAACAATTGAAAGCATCCCGTGACCGACAAAAGAACTACTCGGATAAACGACGCAAGCCCTTAAAATTTCAGGTTGGCGATCGAGTGCTGTTGAAGGTCTCACCGTGGAAAGGAATGATACGCTTTGGCAAGCGTGGGAAACTGAACCCCAGATACATTGGACCATTTGAGATCCTTGCTAGGATCGGTCCAGTAGCCTAGAAACTCCAACTTCCACAAGAGCTCAGCAATGTCCATCCCACCTTTCACGTGTCTAACTTAAAGAAGTGTCTATCTGATGAGACTCTTGTCATACCACTCGACGATATTGAAATGAACGAGAACCTTCATTTCGTTGAAGAACCAGTAGAAATCATGGACAGAGAGATCAAGAGAACGAAACAAAGCCGCATACCGATAGTTAAGGCCCGTTGGAGCACCAAGCGTGGACCTGAATTTACTTGGGAGCGTGAAGACCAAATGAGACAAAAGTATCCACATCTCTTCCCAAACCCTTGAGGATCTACTCAAGTGATAAATTTCGAGACGAAATTCTTTCTAACAGGTAGATGATGTGACAATTATAAATTTTGGTCAACGAAAGTCAACTGTAGTCAAACGAAGCGTACGTTAAACCACATATTGAAAAGTAATTTCCATGATATTGCGATGTATTATTAGATATTATAATACTACGTACGCTAATTCAAAACAATTATCGATTAAGCGTCGAAAATACGGACAGTAAACTACTGTAGCGTAAAAATTCGATAATCATACAATTATTATTTTGAGAATAATAATAAAACGATTTACTCGTAAATACGAACCTGTGGATATATAGAACGTCGAAAACGGAGTTCGTATGTGAAAGTTACAACGATTAAACCGCTGTGAACGGATAAGGGTTTGAACTCAAAATACAAAATGTGGTGCCTTAAACATCAAATACGGAATAAAAATAATATATTATGGAACGTAATACTATCTAATATTTAATTCCAAGGCCAAATACAATTTTCGGTAAAATGCCGAAAATCGCGAAATCGGAAGAATACTGCACTTAAACGCGTATTTCAACGTCTAACGAGTTATAATTCAATCTAAATGAATGTTTACCAATGTTTTTATATATAATATTTATTTAAAGGATCTTTTCTCTAAAAACTTATAAAAACACGCAAAACGTTTTACGCATTTTATAAAAATACTCATATTTATAAACTAAATGGTATAAATTATGAAAAACCAACCCACCCATACCCCACCCCCTCTCCCAAAACGTCAGCCACCCTTCACCATCTCATCACAATCAACTTTTCACTCTATACTCCTATATAGAAAGGTGATTACAAGAAATACAATAAACTAATATATACACCTTACTTCCATTTTATATATATATATATATGATGTATGCTAACCCATTTAAAGACCAAAGATCAAACTCCTCCATTCTCTCTAGAAATCAGCCAACATCCTCCCTCCACCACCCCTCCACCATTCCGCCACCACCATGAACCACCGTCGGCCACCACCTTCCACCACCACCGTTCTTCGTTTTCAAGCGTTTTTCAAATCTTTTTGGTAAGTTAGCTTCCTTTAGTGATTTTAAACCTTACCACACCACTTTTATCTCACTTACACACACTAACATCTACGCAAACCCGTTGGATAATATCTTTGTCCAAGGGTCATTCGAGCTCCGAAGCTTAGATCTTGTCTTCTACCGTAAATCCCGCAAGAAGAACCTTGTTTTTAAGTAAAGCACGCATCAAGGGTGAGTTCATACCCCTCATTTTCATCTTTTCTAAACTTTTTGGGGGAGAATACAAGTTTATATACTATAAATGTTATTTTATTCAAGTTTATATGTGATTGTATGCTAAAAATGATGATTTACACAAGTTTATAAAACTAGTAGTTGTGTAAAAATGTTTTTGACATGAAATATGGTTAGATCTATGTATTATAAACATTGTGATATATTAGGTTTGTGTAAAAGTTACAAAACTATAAATAAAGTGTGTAAAAATACTAGATCTTGGATATAAACGTCATAAAAACGAAAACTAGCAAAATCTACGTTTTTGTAACCGGAAACACTATTCTCTAACAAAAATGGTTATAACCAAGTTATTACATCATTTTTGTGGGAAATATCTTAAAATATGTTATTTATAATCATCTAAAAAAGTTATTTCGTTATTGTTCATAAAAATATGATTATTACAACTGTATACTAAAAATAGACTATTATAGGAATAGTATGTTTTTGTGACCGGAAATACGACTTTTCTAGTGATTTATAAAAAGCACGTCAATTTGACGTGATAACGACTATTTAGACTTATAACGTCATAATAAAATTGGGAAATGATATTTTTACAAGGAAGTTGGTATTTTAAACAAAATTGACTATATTCAAAACATTGTGTATGAAAAGTGACCATTTGGAAAGATTACCATCATTTTGACAAAATGACAAGATTTAAAATGTTGCCTTAGATGTAAGAAATTATACTTTTCAACTCATTGACATCTTTTAGGCTTAAATACGTTAACACAACGAAAACATTTATATAAATTATAATGGGTATAATTTATGGAACGAACGACAAAGATACGACAGAAATACTAAATATAATTATATAAATATATAATTGTTACATACTATAATTATCATGGACACTTTGATAATTACAAACGTAAAGGAGTTTTCAGTATATTTACATACTATAATTATCATGGACATTTTGATAATTACGAATACAAAGGAGTTTTCACTACATTTACAAGCAATGTTTTACACAATAATTATCATGAGTATATTTTGATAATAACAAATACAAAAGGGTTTTCATTTCAGCATGAACTAGGATAAAACATCACGTTGGGTGGTTATGTGAGACATTTCTTCACAGTACTGAAAGATGTACGCACTAAGTCCTGGATTATAACCTTAATCATTCATGAGCGAGATAGTTGTGTATAGATCTATACGGGACTGGCAATCCCGCACCTAAGCTGCTAGCTACAGCTAGACCGGCAGGTCTGGGGTGACAAATGTCTTAACATTGCGACGCCTGAAGAACGTCGTGGCAGGCCTACATACTAGTCACAGCAAGGTTATAATAACTCACATGAACGACAACGAATATCCTTAGTTTGGGGAAAAACATCTTCAAATGGTTTTATATAAATATAAAACTACAGGTTGCTATACACAAAATATAAGTATGGTTTTTACTTATACATACGGGTTTTATGGGATTAAAACCACATTTTATCAAGATACAAATATAAGTATGGTTTTACTTATACATACGAGTTTTATGGTATTAAAACTACATTCTAACAGGTTGCAAATATAAGTATGGTTTTACTTATACACACTGGTTTTATGGAAATTAAAACTACATTTCATTAAGATGTGAACATAAGTACGATTTACATATACAAACAAGTTTTATGGTATTAAAACTACATTCTAACAAGTTACAAATATAAGTATGGTTTTACTTATACATACAAGTTTTATGGAAATTAAAACTACATTTTATCAAGATATAAATAAAAGTACGATTTTACCTACGTAAAGGTTTTACGGAATCAGATCTACAATTAATCAACGAATAAACATGTATTTACATAGTTTTGTACAAGAATAAGACTATACAATACTATTTTCAAGTATAGAAACACGTATACATTTTCGGTCTTTGGGTTTTAAGACTACGACTCACTTATATGAAAATATTGGATTTCTGGTTTCAAACACTATCTCTTTACAAGGGAAAAGGGACTATGGATTTTCTCAATACAAAAATCTTATGAACTCACCAACGTAATGTTGACACTCTTTCAAATTACTTGTATTCTCAGGGAACAATTAGTCAGGTCCGACTAACCTTTTGGAATGGGACGCGAAGACGTCTCTTTTACTTATTTCATTATCATACTGTAATTGGGTTGAAACAATACCGTTTGAACAATGTAACTTTCCAATTATAATGTATGATGGTTGTTATCTACTTATGTTTCAATGTATGCAATGGTTGTGATGCTATGTCCCGTTCCGCCCTCAGACGATTCCGCCATCATGGTTTGGGGGTGTGACAATTCCTTCCATAACCATAAAATGGCTTTTCTCCCAAGAAAGCACCAAATTTGATTCCACACATCGTGATAACACTTTTTCCAATTGACTCAAGCATGCCTCAAATGTTGATCCAAAAATCGAGAAGTCATCCATGAAGATCTCCAACGCATCACCAATCATGTCGAAAAATATTGCCATCATGCACCTTTGAAACGTAGCGGGAGCATTGCACAAGACGAATGACATTCTGCAAAATGAAAAAGTACCATACGGACAAGTAAATGTGGTTTTCGCCTGATCCTTGTGGCGAATGGCAATCTGATTATACCCAGAATAGCCGTCCAAGAAACAATAATACTTCTGTCCAGCTAGCTTTTCTACAATCTGATCAATGAACGGTAATGGGAAATGGTCCTTAGATGTAGCGGAATTGAGTATCCGGTAATCAATACATACCCTCCATCCAGTTACGGGTCTCATGGATACCTTGTCACCATCCTTAGTGTCCACTACAGTTATACCATATTTCTTCGGCACGGTTTGTGTCGGACTGACCCACTCACTATCGGAGATTGCATATATGATCCCAGCATCCAACCATTTCAAGACTTCCTTTTTTACGACTTCCTTCAAATTTGGATTCAATCTTCTTTGCGTATCCCTAGCAGGCTTGGCTCCATCCTCTGTGATGATTCGATGCATACATGTAGTCGGGCTAATTCCCTTCAAATCTACGATCGTCCAACCAATGGCCTCCTTATGTTTGGACAAAACCTTAAGCAAGTCCTTCTCTTGTTCCGTTCTCAAATTCGCTGCTAAGATCACAGGTTGGGTTTCTTTTTCTCCTAGAAAGGCATACTTTAAATGAGCTGGTAACGGCTTCAATTCTAAAGTTGGTGGTTCCTGTAGAGACGGATTTAATGTCTTAGGAATCTCCGTCGGCAGCTTCTCAATGTGTGCGCATTCTTCATGCTTCATGCCCTTATCTTTTCCTGCTACTTCCTCTTGCTTCTCATTCACAGCATCTCCTTCCTCATGAATGTCCATCGCCTCTTGTTGTAGCACTTCAGCTGTGTATTGCTGTACCAACTCATCTATGATGTCCACCTGGTAGCATTCTTCATCTTCCATTGTACTTCCCTTTGCGTTAAAGATATTAATCTTAGTTTTCTGATGCCCAAAGGAGATCCCCATCTCTCCTGTACGACAGTCAATGTTTGCATTAGCTGTAGCCAAGAAAGGTCGCGTCAGAATGATTGTTGGTTGCTCCCCATTGGCTGCCTAACTGGTATCTAAAACTAAGAAATCAGCTGGGTAATAGAAATCTCTTACTTTAATGATGACATTTGACAACATTCCCCTAGGAATCTTCGTAGACTTGTCAGCAAGCTGTAAGATTACATCAGTAGGCCTCAAAGTACCGAATTCATACTTGCAAAATGCTGTCCCGGTAGAATGTTCATGCTCGCACCCAAATCTAACAGAGCTTTCTTGATGTGCACATCACCCAAATCGACTAAAATGAGAGGAACCCCTGGATCCTTCAGTTTAGGTGGTAATGCATCCATAATTATAGAACTTACATTCTCGGGCAAGCTAATCCTTTTTGGAAGATGTGACAGAATATGCTTCTTGTGAATAGACATGTCTTTGAGAAACTTTGCATAAGCAGGGACCTCCTTGATAAGCTTAACTAATGGAATGTTAACTTTGATATGACCGAACAGATCCCATATATCCTCTACTTGTGGTCCTTTCCTCCCGTATGGTCTCTTTTCAGGTTTTTCCAAAGCCGCATGGAAAGGGGTTGTCCCACTTGTTTCTCCCTTTTCCCATGTACTTGCTGGTTTCTTCTTTTGTGCTTGCCCTTCTTTTTCTTTTTTCTTTTCTTTTTCCAGTTCTTCCTTTTCATCAAAGACTACCTCCACATCACTATCCTCTTCTGCTCGTGGAGCTGTAACTTTTTTGTCCACCTTTTCCCACTTCTGAGCATGATAACCTCATTTACTTGCACTTTTGGCGGTTGTGCTTTTTCCTGTTGTCTATCCTTCTCCAACTTCATAATAAATTCCCCTGACGTCAAAATTGCTTGCGAATTGGCATCTTCCACTTCCTTGAGTTTAAGTAACATTTCGAAAATCTCTTGCATGCCAATGTTCATATTTCTTGCTGGAGGCGCTGATTGTATATGCTGCTGCCTTAGTGGTGGTTGCCTCACTTCCTTCTGCTGATTATTCCTGAATGGTCGTGGTGTATTGTGGAATTGACTATATCCGTGCACCTGAATGATTTCCTCATGTGTCATTGAGCATTCACTGTGGTTATGTCCTACTTCACCACATATAGTACAGATAACTTGCCCATGTAATACATACGCTCCTTTCTCCTTCTAAAATCTTGTGAGCATTTGATTAAACTTTTTAGTAACAGCGCTTAGCTCATTTTGGATCTACTTTTTCCACTTATTTTCTGCTTCTATATTTGCCACATACACTGTGCTGTCCTTCATGGATCCGCTAACCTTAAATCCTAAAATTAACTGTTATAAGAATCTCCACGCATCCTCTGGCTCTTGCCACATGAATGTCCCACTCGATGAAGCGTTTATCATCGCTTGATACGTCTCGTTCATTCTTTCAAAAAACAACTTCACCAGCTGCCACTTAGGAACTTCGTGATGCGGACAGGAACGCAACAACTCCTTCAATCGATCGAAAGCCTCGTGAAATACTTCACCAGACTTAGCCTGAAGTTGATCCCAAGTAGTAATACTATTAGGTGGAAGGGATGTAAACCAGTACTTGGCTTTATCCTTTAAGGTGAAAGGAAACAATCTTAACTTAAAAATATCCCTATTGGTGTTCCTAGGAGTATTGGAATTTGCTATGGCTAGGAATGCATACAAATGATTATATGGATCATCCTTCTTATATCCTCTAAACTGTGTTAATACTCCTATCAACTGGGGCCTAATTTCTACTTGAAAAATGGGCGATGAGTTATCATACTCTCGCGGTTGGAAGTGTATGCAACCGACTGCCCTCTCGGTTATGCAAAGTACAAGGGTTGAGCAGGATTACCGTTATAGTGATGATCGTTGTTGTAACCTTGCTGACCTTGCGGTTGTTGTTGCTGTGGTGCTCTTCGTGGAGGTCCCCGACCTCGGTTCCATTATTGTTGTGGTGCTTGTGGAACCCATCCTTCTTCCTCATCATCGTATCTCTGATCAACTTCCTGGTACGGGTATCGCTGCTGGGGAGGTTGTGGTTGATATTGTTGTTGTGATTGTTGTGGTATGGTTTGAAAAGTGGTTTGTGGTTTAAAGATTAATGGTGGTTGTAATGGTTGTGGTTGAGAAATGGTAGTGTACTGCCTAGGCATCGATATGCCATCACAGGTCGGCACTCCCCAAGACATAGAAGATGTAAAAGGGTTTGTAGATTATGTTTGAAATGGTGGAACAGAAGGCGGAGTGCATGATGGTATTGATGCAGGGGCTGAAACCGCACCACCAGTAGCACTCGTGCTTCCAAACTGAAATTCTGAAACTGGGGTAATAAATGGCATCCCCGTTGCCTCACCCGAAGGTTCCTGGGCGACATCCTCTAAACTACTACTAACATTACTAAAACTCATTGTATCCAAACGCCTACGTGCACGATTCTTGCGCACGGTTCGTTCGATCTCCGAGTCAAAATGCAAAGGGGATAATTGCTCACCCCGACGGGTACGCATGCACTAGTGCAACACGCCCGTCAAAACCAAAAAGAGAAATACTAACCAACTGAAAATCTCAACACTAAACCAAAAATCAGAAACTAAAAGTCCTACAAATCGCCTACTCTCAAGCTCACAACTCCCCGGCAACGGCGCCAAAATTTGACACGCCTAGGTCGTCGTGCGGTCAAAAATAGTAAAATACCTCACTCTCACTAGTATAGTGGTAGTCAGGGTCGATCCACAAGAGTTACATGGTCAAGGTAGGTAAAAAATTACCAATTGTAGTGTCACTCTACAACCAGAGGATCTAGTTTCTAACTTTTACCGAAAACAGTCTCGAAATCACAAAATCCAACAAATCCAAAAACTAACTCCAACATTAACCAATCCAATTCAATTTCTAACTAAAAGAAGTTACTGAAATCAGAAAGTATAATCTAAATCCAGAAACACAAGAACAATCCAACACAATCAAACATTCAAATTCATCCAAAAGCATTCCAAAGCATAAAAACCATAAAAAGAGCAATTAACAATAACCGAATGATTAACTATTAAAAACTCAGATCCCACTTGTTCAAAACAGTAAACAAAAGATTTTAGAAACTTAAACCTAATGCTAATGGTTGTCACACCCAATAACACTAGCCAAGCTACTAAAAACTACTAAACTAGTTGAAAATTAAAAGAGAAAACAATAAATACCAATTATGGTCGACTGAAAACTGAAACTTGGAGTCAAAGAAGCCTTGGGGGTCGTTCCTCTGCCAGGTCTTTGCTACTGATTTCGACCTAGAACCCTCTATTTATAGTTTTGAAAAATAAAAGACCGCGGCGCGCGTACGAGATTATCCCCATTTTTTCGGCATTTGAATCTTCTCCACCGCCTCAATCTTGACTCAGCGCGTCGCGCCCTTGTGCATAACCGCGGCGCGCATGTGAATTCGACTCTTTTTCCTTTATCTCCAAACTTCTTCCATTTTTTACGCATTTAGCCCCTGTTTACATCATTTCTTTCCAAACAAGTACTGACACAAAAAGTGAGAATACCACAACATATATGATATAAATTCACCAAGAATAGGGCTCAACAACGACTAAAATACTTGATATTATTAGGCGTTGTCACTTCGCACTTCTTCGACACTCAGAAATTTCCTATAACTGCGAGTTCTCCTTCGACCCATATCGTTTCATACGTTCGTTTGAGTCCTTCTGGCATTACTGGCATTCTTATCAAGGTTTACATCCCCTTACGCCACACATCAAACCTATAGCTTAACCGTTGACTCTATAGAAGGTGCGGAACTACATCCACACCATAAAACGTTGTACAAACAATTTTTCATGTCCTCTATCTCGGGAAAAGAAAAGTTTTAAATGTTACGATTATCTATACTCCGAAGGATTGTTTCCTAGAATCATTAAATTAAGAATGTACCCATTCTCGATGATCAATATTTTTACGCCTTTCTTTAATGTAGCATTCTACTTTACAATTTCCAGTGAGTTCCTAACTCCTAAACTCATTTTTATAAATATTCCGACTCCTTGCAAATTTACAATTGGCTTGACTTAAAAAGTTGGACAATTTATCAAAATAGTAATCAGATTAGTTCTATATGAGTTCCCTCATTGACGACTTAGACCTTTTTGTTGGGTTTTAGTGCAAACTTTAAACTAAAAACCTAAGTTCACATGCACCTTATAGGGTCTATGTTTTTCACAATTAAACCTATATCTAAGGCCAACAATAAAATAAATAAAAGATGAATTTTATACCTTATACCTTTAGAAGCTAGCACCACAAATGTCGTGCCTCTAATGGCTCATACCCAAGAACTAGCAAGCTAGATGAGCAAGAGAGAGCAAGGAGAGATCCTTGAAGTTGGGATGAATAATGGGGCGCCAGGGACCTCTATTTATAGTCTCTAGGTGATAAGCAATAAGGAGTATAACTGCCTTATTTAAGATCCTGATATGATAAGGCTTTTATCAGATAAAGGGATCTGCTTATCACTGCCATAAACAGCCTCATGGGCTGTGAAATCCACAAGGCTCCAAGCCTTGGATTTCGTCCAACCCATTAGGGTTTCCAGGTTATTCATTGCCCAACTATTGAACAAATACAATTCAGCCACTGCACTATTCATTAATCCAATTAATCCCAAAATTAATTCTAATTAATTTCTGATCAATTATTAATTAAATAATATGATTTCTAATTAATATATTATCTGCATAATATATTAATAAATCATTATTTCTCTCTCTTAATTAATCATCTAGTCCTTTGCTAGTTATGAGGGCAACCCAAAAGGACTGTTCTGCTGTCAAATTAAGTGTACTTCTAAATTATAGTTATTGCTTAGACACCTTAATCCAACAGTATCCCACTTGGATAAGTCTATAACTATAATTCCATACAGCTTAAACTTGACCAGAAAATTGTAGCTTCCAAAAGTCGCTGCGTAACTCTGACCTAGTCAGCCTATGTCTTAAGATAAGTGATCGTATGACTCGTCGTTCTACAAGATATCATTCAGATCTGAGGCATGGTCCTTAGTCTGATTCCGTGTTTCCCGATTATTGATTTGTGATGATGTAGGACTTCTAATCGAACACATCAATTAAGTCCTGGCCGGGCCCAGCACAATTAGTCATCACCAAAACACCGAGGGGCCCACAGATATCGCTTTTCCTGTTTAGGGCAAAAGGAACGAATAAACTTTGACTCATATTCTTATGTCTTTTACTCGTCAAATCGCACAAAACAATACATTTTATAACATCGAGTTACCGATGCGTTTACGCATTATTAATGGGCAACCGATTTGTAAATTTCAACTCATATGTCTTGGATTTAAGATCATAGGATATTAGCATCTCAGAATTACTTAGTGACAATTCCATGACGTAATTTTCTGAGTGCGGGTTTATCCAATACTCAAATCTCTATTTCTAAGTACTCATGAATATTACAGCAAGGCTGTTGCTATGTCTAACTCATTAGACAGTCTACAATTCAATTCATGATAGTCTTAGTTCATAACTTACTTCCAAAAGTATGACTGACTGTGGATGTTTGAATAATTAAATTATTCAGGAAGTAAGACATGCAAATTATGAAACATAAAATGTACTATTGATAATGCTAATAAATAATTCTATATTATTTAATCACCAAATTCAATTAATCATCAAGTTTCAAAATATCTATCTAATTGCCAAAACTAATATCATCTTTCAGTCCAATGCTCCTTGCATGCTGATGGTGTTTAATCCTGTGAAGAACCTTTGTTAGAGGATCTGCAGGATTCTCTTCAGATGATACTCTTTTCACCAGAAGGTGACCTTCTTCTACTCTATGTCTGATATAATGGTACTTTCTGTCGATATGTCTGGACTTTCCATGATCTCGTGCTTCCTTGGTCAAGGCAACCGCTCCTTCATTATCGCATAATAGTTCCATTGGTTCCTGAATGGTCGGGACTACTCCAAGGTCACCGATGAAATTCTTTAGCCAAGCCGCTTCCTTAGAGGCTTCACTTGCAGCTATATACTCTGATTCACATGTTGAATCAGCCACTGTTTCCTGCTTGGAACTTTTCTAGGTCATTGCTCCACCATTTAATATAAATACCCAGCCTGACTGAGACCGGTAGTTGTGTCTGTCTATCTGAAAACTGGCATCACTATATCCACTTACTCTTAATGTGTTTTTGCCACCAAGGACTAGGATCAGGTCTTTCATCCTTCGCAAATACTTGAGTATGTTCTTAACCGCGGTCTAATGTGCTTTGCCCGGATTTCCCTGATATCGACTGACCATGCTCAAGGCAAAGGTTACGTCAGGGCGTGTACATGTCATAGCATACATGATCGATCCCATAGACGAGGCATATGGTACTCGACTCATTTAAGCTATTTCTTTATCTGTACTTGGGCACTGAGTCTTACTCAATTTAGTATTTCTTTGCATTGGTAATTCTCCTTTTGTGAATTTTCCATACTGAATCTTTTCAGTACCTTGTCCAAGTAAACACTTTGGCTGAGTCCAATCAGTCGCTTCTTTCTATCTCTCAATATTATTATCCCGAGAATATAGGCATCTTCTCCAGGGTCTTTCATGACGAAATACTTACCGAGCTAACATTTTACTTCTTGCAGGGTCAGTATGTCGTTTCCCATGAGAAATATGTCATCAACATATAGCACCAGAAAAGTGACTATACTCCCACTAGCTTTGGTATATACAAAGGACTCATCTTCACTTCTACAGAAACCAAACTCCTTGACTTTCTCATGGAAGCAGAGATTCCAGCTGCGACAAGCTTGTTTCAATCCATAGATTGATTTCTCAAGCTTACACACCTTGTTAGGAAACTTTGCGTCTTCAAAACCTTCCTGTTGATTCATGTAAACATCCTCAGCCAGTTTCCCGTTAAGGAAGGTGGTCTTGACATCCATCTGCCAAATTTCATAATCATGAAATGCAGGTATGGCAAACATTATCCTAATGGATTTAATCTTGGCTACTAGTGAGAAGGTTTCGTCAAAGTTAACCCCAGGGGTTTGAGTGAAACCTTCTGCGACCAGTTGAGCCTTGAAGGTGTGTAACTTTCCATCCATATCGGTCTTCTTCTTGAAGATCCATTTGCACCCAACTGTCTTTCGACCTGGTACATTGTCAACCAAGTTCCAAACTTGGTTGTTATACATGGACTTGATCTCGCTGTCCATTGCCTCTTTCCACGTAGCAACCTCAGGGCCTGCCTTTGCTTCCCTGTAGTTAGCTGGCTCATCTAGATTCACCAGTGTTCTATCACTGACGAACGTGTCACCATCTGTAGTAATATGGAATCCATAAAACTCAGGTGTGTGCTAATTCTACCAGAGCGACTGGGAGGTAATGAACTGATTCCCGGTTCAACAGGAACTGATTCCTCTGGTTGAGGGCTAGTGTCATTTATGGTTGCCTCATTTTCAGGTTCTTGAATTTCTTCAAGGTCAATAGTCCTCCCACTGTCTCTTTGGAATATGAGATCTTTCTCTCGAAAGATTCCCCTTCGTGCTATAAAGATCACGTCCTCGCTTGGTCTATAGAACAAATATCCAAAGGACTGTTTCGGGTAACCAATGAAATAACATTTCTCACTTCTGGCTTCGAGCTTGTCATGAGTCTCTCGTCTTACGAAGACTTCACAGCCCAAACCTTAATATGTGCTAACGAGGGAACTTTCTCTGTCCACATTTCGTGAGGTGTTTTGGCAACCTTTTTGGTAGGGACAAGATTAAGGATGTGGGTAGCTGTCTCTAAGGCATACCACAAGAAATGTAAAAGAAGAGAAGCTCGACTCATCATGGAACGAACCATGTCTAACAAGGTTCGGTTGCGCCTCTCAGCAATGCCATTTAATCGTGGTGTTCTTGGAGGAGTCAACTGTGAAACTATTCCACATTCCTTAAGATAGTCTAGGAACTCGATACTAAGACACTCACAGCCTCTATCGGATCTGAGCATCTTTATCTTCCTGCCCAATTGATTTTCGACTTCATGTTTGAATTCTTTGAATCTTTCAAAGGTAGCAGACTTTTATTTGATTAAGTAGATTTATCCATATCTACTATAGTCATCAGTAAAAGTCACATAAATCGATTTGCATCCCTTATGTTAGTCCTGAAGGGTCCGCACACATCTGTGTGTACGAGATCCAACGGACCTTCACCTCTTTCACAATATATAGTGAAAGGTGATTTAGTCTTCTTTCCCAAAATACAAGATTTGCATTCATCGTCTGGCCTTAGGTCAAATGATTCAAATACTCCATCCTTTTAGATTTGGGCGATGCGTTTCTTGTTAATGTGTCCAGGACGACAATGCCATAAGCATGCTTTGTCTATACCGACAGATGAATCAATTTGAAAAACATTATTACCTAAGTTATCTACACACATCACAGTTTCATACACACTATGACAAGGTAATGCATTAAATATAAAGACACCATTCTCAAATGCCGAAATAGAACCATTCTCATTATCAAATGAATATCTTATTCCTTGTCTAAATAAAGCATGAAATGAAATAATGTTTCGAGCCATATCAGGCGAGTAGCAACAATAAATTAAATCTAATTTAATATCACTTCTAAGAATAAGGCCATAGACTGCAATCATGGTGACAGGTGACGATTGCCTGTTTCCCATGATTAGATTCATCCTCCCATGCTCTATCTCACTACTTTCTCTTAGTCCCTGCAGATCAAAACAAATATGAAAACCACATCCTGTATCTAAGACCCAAGAATGAGAATATGATAATTTGTTATGTATAGTGTATATACCTGCAGATGATGGCTTTACTTTCCCATCCTTTATGTCCTGCAAGTATTTGGGGCAGCTTCGTTTCCAGTGTCCCTTCTCATTGCAGTAGAAGCATTCGGCATCTTTGGGGTTTGAGACGGGAGGAATATCAGAACCAGATTTTGCCTTTGAGACACTACTAGATGACCCGGCATAGGACTTTCCCATCCAGTTCTGTTTCAGAGGACCTTTCCTCTTCTTCCCTTTCCCATGTCCAATAGCCATGTTGAGTCATAATTGAAGATTGACTCAAAGATGCTGATCTGATATTTCGCCATATCTTGTGCCTTTAGTTTAGCTATCGGTTATAGAATGGGCCTGTCCTTCCATACTTAGTTTTTGTATAAATAGCATGCACGTACCCTAATTAGGGTTAACTTTTGTAATCTTTTTACGGCACTCATACAGAATAGTTCACATCGAATTGTTCTTGAGTTGCATATAAATCATTCGACATCAGTTCTTCATATTGCCTGTTCTTGATCTTGTTTATTATTATTATTCCGCATTATTTGAATCTCCATCCAACTCTTTTGTTTCAACAATTGGTATCAGAGCAGGAGTTTGTGTTATTCATAGATCTGTTTTGATTATCTTTATCGTTTTGATCGATTTTGAATATCAGACTTTGATCTTTACGTTAGATTCTTCTTTTGATCTATTCTTACACTTCTGATTAAAACCATAAACTAGTTTCAATGGCTTTTGACGACTCACATAATCAGTCATTCAATCTTTCAAGCAGCATTGGATCCACTACCAGGACTCCAATACTATTCACACAGGAATATGAGGTTTGGGCGTTGCACTTTGAAGATTATGTTCTTGGCATTGAAGAACATGGAGCAACAATCTGGCAAGCTATTATAGAAGAAACCTTTGCTCACACTGCCACAAGAAGAGTTATTAAAACCCTAAAAGAATACAACAATCTACTTGTTGCTCACACAAACATTCCTCAAGACGAGAAGGATAAACTGATGTGCAACATTAAAGCATTCAGAATTATCAGATTCGCTCTCCAAGCAGACACTCTTCGTCTGGTTAGTTCATGTGAGACGGCAAAAGATATTTGGGATAGACTCAAAGAACTGTACTCTGGTGATGCAGACCTTGAACATTCAATTCAAACTACTCTTCTTTCCGATTTCAGATCGTTTGTACAAGGTCCGGAAGAAACCCATACTCAAACGTTCAATCGATACAATCATCTTCTCAGCCGATTATTAAAATACAATCTGGCTTGGACTGTAATTGAGCAAAAGGTCACTTTTCTTGACGGTCTTCGTTCCGAATGGAAGGCTATCGTATCAACCATAAAAGCACATGAACAGTTTAAAACTTACACTCTAGCTAAAGTTGTGGGAATCCTCAAGTCCCATGAAAAGGAAGTCATTTCGGAAGCCAAAGCGACTATCGGTCTTGGTTCACTCGCACTGGTTGCTGCTGGGAAGAAATCGGCTGAAATCGATTCCGATTCAGATTTTTCCGATGATGATCTGACCAGAGAAAACAAAGGCTTAATGGTATCAAATCCCAAGAAGTTCTTTAAGAAAAACTTCTCCAAATACAAAAGCCGAAGTCGACAAGGGGTTTCAATTCTGAAAAGTCATTGGAGGAAAGCCAGAAAAAGAAAGGCGATGAAGAGAAGAAACTCGTTGGCGACTCAGGTTATGATTGCCATTACTATAAAGGTAAGAACCATTTCGTGAAAGACTGCTTGCTCCGAAAGCAAATTGAGAAGAAGGAGCAGGTAAAGGATGAAGCTTACTATGCAAAGAAGATTGCGGAACTGAAAAAGAATGATGCTTCATCTGCCATAGCAGCCTTTGTGGTAAAGGAGGATAGCGAGTTTGGTGCCGTAGAGGTCTGGTCAATGGACTCGGAAGATGAGGAGATGAGAAATCCGATGCATGGCCGATGTTTGATGGTGAAGGCTGATCATTCCGACAGCAGAGGGTACTCTACCAATGGGTGCCAAACCTCAGCAAGTTGTTTTGCTGCGAAACCTGTTTCTGAACAAGTAGAGGAATGTGAGGCTGTGGTCAACAAGGTACGCTCTATCCTTAAATCTTTAAATATCCTCTCTTCTAGTTATGATATTGAATTAAATGATCTTAGATTCACTGTCTCTAGTTTGAGTGATAGCTTAAAAAGAACACGTCTAAGCAATTCTAACCTAAAGGATCAATTGAGCAGGGTATCGAATAAGAATGAGGAGAGACGAATGAGAATCGAGGCGTTGGACAGTGAGTTAGTTAGAGCACGAGATGATATCATTTGTGTCAAAAGGGATAATCTAGTTCCTATCAAACAGAGAAATATTTTTTGTTTAATCGCAAAGCGTCTTTACAATAATATTACTCAATTGCATCTTGACTGTGATATAGGCAGGGGTTTACACAAAATGATTTTCCCCTTTCTTGAATTGAAAGAGGATGAAATCGATGCAGAATGCCACAGGTGTGAAACCATTGTTTCATCCGATGAGGTTTCGGAAGCTTATCGAATCGGACTTGATAAAATTGAAAGTTATATTCAGTCCAAACAACATAAAAATATGGTTAAAGAATATTTTTCAGAAAATGATAATGAGGAAATTAAAACAACGACCTTAAAGAATTTTCACTCACTGTGCTCTAAATTAAATTCTGATAATACTCCCATTAATGAGAATATTTCTAATTTTGATGAAAGTGATATGAGTGAGATATCTGTTGAGGATGAAATTGACTGTTCGGAATTCATATCCAATTCTACTGAAACTAAGAAAAATCTCATTTCTGAAAATTCAGTTGCCTTTGCGAGAATTGTTGAAAATGAAGGATCACACACTTTAAACGAACAGGCCACTGTTTTTCCAAAAATTCAGACAATACCAAATCAAGTTTTCGTTAAACCATGCCTAAATACAAAAGATGTAAGTGAACTTAAAGTCCTAGTTGATAACGATAATTCCGATGTCTGTGATTCCTTCTTTTGGTCGGAACCGATTGACAACTCGGATGAGACCAAAGGTCTTTCCGAAATGACCTCGTAGAAGTCTCGTGGTAACTACATTTCTGGATCGTTGAATTATAAAAATTCTGGTTAGCAAAATGGTTCATGGGGTACAACGAATTTGAAATTCAATTCTTCAAACTCTAAGACAAGTACTTTCAAATCTGACTCTAACCACTGCTCAACATCTTGTATTCATAAGTCTCCTGAAGAGTTGATAGCCAAAAGGAAACAAATGAATGCCAGGTACAAAAAGAATTTGAAAGAAAGAAAACAGTTTTGGAAAACAAAAACGACTTAAACTCAACCCAGAAAGTCAATCCAATTCCCATTCCGAAATTTGAGAATACTCCAAAACCAACACCTAAAGCCTCAGCCTCAACAACAACAAAGAATCCCACTCGTATTCTTAGCTCAAGTGATTCAAAAGGGAAGGCAAAGCTCTATCCTGAAACCAGTCAAAATCTCAAAAACAACAAGATTCAACCAACAGTTATTTCTAAACCAAACTCCTCATCTCAGTCAGTTAAACTTCCAAATACTACTCATAACTCTCCCAGTCAGAAAACCCATTATTATCAAGTAACCAACACGTTCACTCCTACGAAATCTCGTTTTGCTAGAGAACAATGGCAATCCATAAAAATGAAAGTGTTCCGAATTGATAATAAGAAAAATCAACCATTTGTGAGAAAATCATTTTGGGTTGAAAAATCATGCATTTTTCCTATCTCTCGTAAATTCTCACATGGGCCCACATTGGTTTGGGTTCCTAAATCTCTCTAACTTGTGCAGGTTCTACGTGACGAACAGTATGATCCAGAATGATACATTGATAGCGGCTGTTCACGTCACATGACAGGGAGGAAGGAGGAATTACGAGAATATCGCTCACTAAAGAATGTAGGAAGAGTAAGCTATGGAAACAATGCAACCGGAAAAATCAAAGGCTATGGCATGATCACTAACGGTGAAATTTCGATTCGAAAAGTGGCATATGTTGAAGGACTTCAGCACAATCTAATGAGCGTTTCGCAACTTGTTGTTGGTACTGGTCTCAGAGTTTCATTTGATGAAGATGGTTCCGAACTAGTTGAAAAGGAATCTAAAAAGCTCGTTCTGAAGTCAAAACGAAAAGGAAAGATGTTTCCTTTGGACATGAGACCCATCCAAGTAAAACCCGCCATATGCTTACTTACAAAAGCTTCGTATGATGATAGTTGGTTATGGCATCGGCGCTTATCTCACATGAACTTTCGTGATATCAATTAACTGGTGCTTGGTGATCTTGTGCGAGGATTACCACTACTCAAGTACAACAAAGACCAACTGTGTAATGCATGTGAGCTGGGAAAACAAAGCCGAAAGAGTCATTCTACAATTATCAACACAAAGATCATTGAACCATTGGAACTTCTGCATATTGATCTTTGTGGTCCGTCTGCCATCGAAAGCGTTGCTCACAACAAATACATTCTGGTTGTGGTAGATGACTTCTCTCGCTTCACATGGGTGTTCTTTCTGAAGCGAAAGTCTGAAGCAGCAATCAACATGATTAACTTCATCAAGCAGATAGAAACTCTTCTCCGAAAGCAAGTTCGGATGGTAAGAAGTGATAATGACACAGAATTCAAAAATAACATTCTAGATGATTTTCTTGTCAATAAAGGAATCTCGCATAACTTCTCTG
Source organism: Cichorium intybus (assembly GCA_023525715.1). Taxonomy (NCBI): domain Eukaryota; kingdom Viridiplantae; phylum Streptophyta; class Magnoliopsida; order Asterales; family Asteraceae; genus Cichorium; species Cichorium intybus. Next base: position 71,679,991 of record CM042012.1, on the reverse strand, counting down.
CCCCCTATACTCCTCAACAAAATGGAGTGGTAGAAAGACGAAATCGTTCTCTTTGTGAAGCTGCTCGCACTATGCTCTCTTTTGCGAAACTTCCTCTCTACTTCTGGGCCGATGCCATCGCAACTGCGTGCTTCACCCAGAACCGTTCGAACATCAACAAACGATTTCACCTCACTCCATATGAAGTAATAAACAAAAGAAAACCAAACGTGAAATTCTTTCATGTTTTTGGATCTAAGTGCTTCATTTTTAACTCAAAAGAAAAACGAGTTAAATGGGATGAAAAGGCTGATGAAGGTATTTTTCTTAGGTACTCTCTTACGTCAAAGGCCTATCGCATTTTGAACAAATGATCTCGGAAAATTGAAGAATCGTACTACATCACCTTCGATGACAGCTACAATTCAAGAGCAAAACAACCTACTCCGAAGCCTCAAGAAATCTTTCCAGAATCAAACAGAACAACTATTCCTCTTATGGATCTATATGAGGAATTCATGAATTTGTTTGATGAACCAGAAAACGCAAAGTCAGCAGAAGCAAAAGCAAGAGACGACCAAGGGGATGAGCTGTTAAAACTAATAGACAGTGTCGTCAGTGAAAATGAAACTTCACCTGACAACTCCACAGATGTTCCGATTGCGAACACCGCTTCCAGTTTCAATACTCCAACTTCCATTTCCGATGCACCCGAACAAGGGGACCGTTCTACACCTATCCAGGGGAGAATCCAGCATCCTTTCCGAGGGAGGATTCTTCTTCTGACACAGCGACAGGCACACCTTCAGTTGAAGAAGGCAACTCCGATCTTGTTCATGCAGGAAACGATGCAACCTTCCAGAGGGAGAATGAAATTGAAAACAATGACCTCGACACACAATCAGAGGTACAATCGGAAGCTGAAGAAATTATTCCAGAGATTAATCCTGAATATGATCCAAATTATCCTCCAATGATAAAATGGACGAGAGATCATCCAAAATCTCAAATCATCGGAGCAACATCTGCTGGCGTTCTCACTCGAGCTCAAGCTAAAGAAAAGCAAGCTGCATTATTTTCAAAAGTGGAATTTTGCATGTTTCATTCATTTATCTGCAAGATCGAACCTAAAACAGTCAAAGTCGCACTTGACCATGCTGACTGGGTCCAAGCAATGCAAGATGAGCTTAATGAATTTGAACGCAACAAAGTTTGGAGACTAGTTCCGACTCCGGAAAAGGCTTCGGTTCTCGGAATGAAGTGGGTATTCCGAAACAAATTAGATAAGGAAGGAAATGTTATTCGGAATAAGGCTTGACTGGTTGTCAAAGGATACTGTCAAGAAGAAGGAATTGATTATGAAGAAACGTTTGCACCAGTAGCTAGACTGGAGTCAGTTCGAATCTTTCTTTCATATACAGCACATAAGGGTTTTGATGTCTATCAAATGGATGTTAAATGTGCTTTTCTGAATGGAGAATTAGAAGAAACAGTCTATGTTGAACAACCACCCGGCTTTGTGAATAGAACACATCCTGATCATTGCTATGTATTAGATAAAGCTGTTTATGGACTGAAGCAAGCTCCAAGAGCATGGTATGAAACTCTAACTCGCTTTCTCAAGCAATCCAAGTTCAAGCAAGGCTCTGTTGATCCAACCTTCTTTCGCAAAAAGGAAGGAAGCCATCTTATGATTGTTCAAATTTATGTCGATGATATCATTTTCGGATCCACGCATCAAAGCCTAACGGCTGAATTCCGAAAACTGATGGAGACAAAGTTCGAAATAAGCTCCATAGGCAAAATCAACTTCTTCCTAGGCCTTAACATCAGACAAAGCTCAGAAGGCATATTCATCAATCAAGAAGCTTATACCAAGTCTCTCCTAGAGAAATTCGGAATGAAGGGAGATTCTAAAGTCAAGGTTCCGATGGCCTTCGGAACCAAACTCACTCCTTCACTAGACAAACCTGCAGCAGATATCACTCTTTACCGTCAAATGATAGGTTCACTTCTCTACCTTACTTCAAGTAGACCATTATGTTTGTTGTTTGTTACTGTGCTAGATTTCAGGCTAATCCTAAAGAGCCACATCACAATGCTGTGAAGAACATATTCCGATATCTCAAAAGAACAACCTCTCTTGGACTATGGTATCCATCAGGATCTGGGTTCTTCGTTGAAGCATTTTCTGATGCTGATCTTATTGGTTGTGGATTGGATCGCAAAAGCACTTCAGGAGGATGTCAACTTCTCGATGGAAAACTCATAAGCTGGCAATCAAGAAAACAGACTTGCGTGTCTCTCTCAACAGCTGAAGCTGAATATATTGCTGCTGCTTCATGCACCTCTCAGATAATATGGATTCAAAACCAACTAAGAGACTATGGAGTCAGTATGAAACGTATTCCTCTTTACTGTGATTCCGAAAGTGCGATTCGGATCTGTCACAATCCAGTGCAACATTCAAAGACCAAACTCATTGCACTCAGATATCACTTTATCAAAGATCATGTCGAAGACGGGAACATTGAGATTCATTTTGTTCGTTCAAATGATCAGCTGGCAGACATCTTCACTAAGGCACTTCCTGAGTTATCATTTAACAGAATTCTACAAGGCCTTGGAATGATGGTAGCAGAATCAGTTCCGAAATCAACCTGACGTTCTGATTGATTCCGAAATTCGGAATGCCTCGGAATCGGAATCTAGACAAGAATAATTCGGAATGCATGTATCCTTTCTGAAATTTTGTTTTATTTTTTTTCTTTCAAAAACATCAAGAATTTTTTTTTAAATATCAAAAATATTTTCTATTTTTTTTATTTTCTTTCTTCTTTATTCTATTTTAATTTTTTTTTTCTCAACAAAACATCAAAAATATTTTCGGTAAAATTTTCTTTGTTTTCGTAAGTTGTATGTTTTATTTTGTTTTATTTTATTTTACCTTAAGTTTTTAATTCTTAATTTTTTTTTGTTTTGTTCTTCTTGCTGTCCATTGTACTTAAGAATGCAGATACAGAATGCAAAGAGAAATTCATAAACAAAAGCACGGCACTTTTTATTTAAACTGAAGGAAAGTAGTTCAGTACATCAAAAGGAACATCAAAAACTACTTCATCCTACAACTTATAATAGTGCCACATCGGAGGATCACCAAGGTGGAAGGCTTGATGGATTCTCACCTCACACTCATCCACGAAGAGACGACTCTCATCCGCCAGTCCCACTAAGAACTGGTTGTGAGGAGTTGTCCGGATGATCACCTCTGGCCACCATCCCCGCTTGTGCCAGACCTCCACGAGGTCGAACTGTTTATACTCCACCAAGATCTTTGGTGGGACAGGCTGCAAGTAGGGATAACTGGTCTGGATCGTCAGGGGACCACTACCCTCACTATCCTTGAGTGTGGTCATCTTGACCTCGTACCAATGGTTCCACACCGCCATGATGACTCCACCATAAGTGCCACCTGCATATTCACCTTCACGCATTTTCACCTCGACCTTGTCACCGCAGTAGTAAGGACGTTGAGCCATCTGATGAACCGTCTGAAGGTAATCTCTCGAGAATGTGTGCTGTTTCTGCTAACTCCATTTTCCTTTTATAGGCAAACAGGACACCGATTAGGCTTCCCAATAGTGGATATTAAATTACTTTTTGGGAGTAATGATGCAAATCTTTTGCAATTATCACGCGTCATCAAAGAAGAGACGACTGATTAGCATTTGATTGGAAGTTTCCCACTCTTTTCGCCTGAGCATTTAATGAATTCTCATGATGACTTTATCTCTCAGCAGTATTTCGCAGTAAATTTTTCTCTCTTTCCACCTGTCTAACTATTTAACGAATATCTATGATTATTGAAATAAAAAGCAATTTCAATATATGATTTCGAAAAGTCTAGTCAAAGATCGCAGCTCATTTTCACCATGAGAAGCTGTGAGACTCACACAATCTCTCTCGACCCTTCTATCACTTCTCCACACTCAATTCATTTCCATATAACTGTAACCCTTATGAAGGCTTTCAGCATTACCACTGAAAACTGATGGTTACACAAAATCTGTGTTCATGATTTCGGAATTGTTTCTACCACAGTTTCGAATGAAACCAAAAAATCCGAACACACTAAGGAATTGACGACAACTTCAAAGGAAATCTCAATATTTTATTTTTGCGTGATCTTTATGAAATCTACTCGACCAAAGTAATTTCTATCTAAAGAGATCCAGTTTTAATTTCTTTTGAGATTTCAAAATATTTCCTAAGTTAGACAAAATTCTCCTTACCCTCACTTGTTCTTATGACTACACTGGTCAAAACAAGTCCTTTCTTCCGATTTCGGACATTTCTCATGTTTTCGGAATTCGAAAGAAAGTTCAGCCCACCCCATAAAGCTAAAAACTAAAAAGATACCTTTCAATAATTCTTATCAATCAATTGATCGTAATTCAACAGGAAACCACAAAACACTTCCGAATCTCTCTTGATTCCGAAGGAGGAGATCTTTGCCCGGGATCATATAGTTTTATGTCGATCCGACATCACACATTCCCAGATAAACTTTGATTTTCTTTCTTATCCTTGGCACACTCTTGCACCAAAATCACTCTTGGAATTTCTAACTCTGGTTGATTTTATGATAAGGATTCAGATTGATGACTTGGCAAATTTTTTTCACTCATCAAATTTTTGAAATTTTGGATGATGTAATTAAGACGTGGCAGTTACAACGTCATCTCAACAGCAGCTACTTTCTCGCTTTTCACGCGCCTGCAATGCGACTTTTGGGGGCCACTCATGATGATAAAGTGTGATTCTTGGGAAACGGAAACGACTGAAGCGGGATTTCCTCTTTTTAATTGGATTCCAAAAGATATTTAACGGGTTTCTTGGGTTTCTTTTTTCTCTTCTCCACATTTTATCTATCACGCAAGAACATTAAACCCTCAACGTATTCTTCTTCTCCAAAATTCCCACGCTCTCTCCCATGGCTAGTTCATCCTCTGCAAACGACAACACATCTTCAACACTGATGTTGAAGATCAAAGCAAATCAAAACTTGATCATCGATCTCAACTCCTCTCACTACAGTGAATCCATTCGGCCGATGATCGAGTGTTTGAAGTACTCCCCAATCGCAACCGCCCTGACTGCATCTGCTACGGTACCCATCTCGCTTCTCTCCGCCGCTTACTCCACCGCCTTCTACAACAAATCGAAGGAGTTTGTCTCTTTTGAAGTGGGTTCTGTCAAGACGAAGATTTCAAAATCAAGATTCAGTAAACTTCTAGGGTTTACTGCAGCCGAAGACCTAATTGACCCGGAGACGCTTCCACCTGTAACCCTTCTCCGTCTGTTCTATCAAATGGGTTACAAAGGCGACATTACCCAGTTGTCTAAATTCACCAAGAAAGGTTTACCACCACAGTGGAATGCCCTTTTCACCATTCTCTTCAAAAGCTTCTCCGAACGAACTACTGGAACTGACAGTGCGAGTAAGCTCTTTTACTCCTTTTTCTATGGTCTTTACAATGCTGTTAATCTTGACTATGGGTCAATACTTTGGAGTCAATTTGTCGAAAGTGTGAACTACAGACTCCGACATCAAGAAATCTCATGTGCTCGTTTTTGGTCCCTTGTTGTTCAACGAACAATCGAGAAGCATAATATTCATATCATGATGGATTCTGTGATGTCCGTCATCCCAACCTTGCCAACAGCAACCTTCGTCACCAGCAAGGCGGAAGACTTCGATTTCATTGGTGCCATTCCGATGGCAATGCTTGATCGTGTTCCGAAAGATGTCAATTGCATTGTTGATTACTGCAAGAAGACAACTTTCGATGTTCGGAACCTGGACGACAAAATTCAACTAGCTTTTGACAAGCTTGAGAATCCCAGGAAAGTAACCAAGAGGAAGGGCAGGGGTGCCGCTTCTGACACCGAAAAACAATCAAAGCGATCCCGAAGGCTTCGGAAAATGGTCATACAACCTCAATCGGAGGATGACAACTCCGACGACCATATTGTCACACATTCTTTAGATGACGACCTGGATGAAAATGAAGGACCACATCAAAGGCCTCCATCACCTACTCTCGAAACCACTCCAACACTCACACCTCCTGTCTCTCCAAAACATCAAACACCACCTAAATCTCCAACTCTCCATCAATCACCACCAAAATCTCCACCACCTAAATCTCCACCCGAACAACAGTCACCACCAAACTCTCCATCACAAAAATCCCCTCCACGAAAATCCCCAACACCAGAAGCCACTACCCACAACTCTCCAAAAATCCAAGAGCCAACTTCCGAATAGGAAGATGAAGACGTCCTGATTTACGATGATCAGGATGACCTAGCCGATTACATTGAGTCTCCATTCAATGTACGCTTTCATGATTCGGAACCTTCTGCTCCTATGAATCAGGAGCAATTTCAAGAATTGTCTACGAAATTGGACAAACTTCTTGAAACACAGCAGGGCCCTTCCACTTCCGACTGGCAAAACTGAAGTAGAGACATTGATTTCTGCAAATGTCAAACTTATGGAAGAATTCTCTACCAAAATGGAGAAGGCTAATGGCAGCATGGAGGAGAATGCCAAAAAGTTTGCCACCTTAGAATCTGAAATTTTGGATTTTATGAAGGCCTACAATGAATACACTCAGTCTTACAATGATAAAATGCAAAGGGTCATTCATGGGTTTGCGGAGACCCTAAAAGCTGAAAAGGAAGCGATTGCGACGCTTCGCTCCGATCTCTAGCAAGCAAATTCCGATCTGGCATCTGCCTTAGGTCTAAGATTGATAAGCTGCGAGACGATCTAGCATCTGAAAACGAGTTGATGGATCTCATGGCATCTAAAACTACGAAGATCTAACTCCTGAAGGCCGAACTGAAGAATACTACAACGGTCTTATCATCCGCTGTCTCTCAATCACAGGCAGTTCGTAACTGTGTCACCAAGATTGACACATATATTCGAAGGATGGTAGAAGAAGACGATCCAGCCCTAACTCCTTACCTTCGTAGTCATATTACGAATAAACTCCATCCAGTCATTTTGTTGCTAAGCAAAATTCAAGGTGTTTCGGAAGACGCTGCCATTCCAAAACAAGGAGGAGATGAGGACAAAACGAATAATTCCGATGACAATGATGGAGACAACGTACCTGAAAAATCAATTGAAAAAGAGAATAGAGACGATACTGCTGATGTCTCTAAAAACGACAAGGGCGAAGGAACAAAGAAACCAGGATTCTCTACTATCACTAACCCGAAGAAACCAGGGACTCAAGAGTCTACTGATGACATTCAAAAACCAATAGCTGATTGGTTTGAGAAGATGAATGTTGGTGATACATCTGTCGATCCTTCGAAACGAAAGGGCAAGAAGATCGGAGAAGATGATGTAGATGAAAATCTAGACATGTCGGAGGATGCCAAACTGGCCAGAGCTGCAAGGGAAAAAGAACTTGACGAACTTATTCGGATCACCAAACAGCTTGATGCCGAAGATGCAGCCAAACGACAAGCGGAACTTGATATGAAAGCTCGTCAGTCTCTATTTCCTGATTGGGACTACGAAACCATGAAGTCGGAAGCTATCACACAACCTATAGAAAATTGGTTGCAGCCAGTTTGTTCTTACGATTTCGGAAATCATGTCGACTCTCAAATGGACTTTCCGATTACAGCAAGAGTATTTCTTATCCGCTGCTTCGATGAACTGAAATCGAAAACAGAACCTCGGGCTGTGGTCAATGATAAGATGTTCAACTTCTACTTGGAGCACTCTAAACCGCAGTACATGTCTTGGAGCCTGAAGAAGATTGTGAAGCTCACTCCAAGAATGCCTCTTGTGACTTCTCCGTTCCGAAACGCTATCTTTCTTGCTCGCAGAGGGTCAGATGATGAGAAAGATGAATTCACCCTAGCTGATCTTCCCTTCATGAACCCATTTGACTGGGCGTCTCAGTTTAACATCC